>JACSYO010001856.1:3527500-4127500 GCA_016806645.1 Ophiodon elongatus | reverse complement strand
TAGCAGCATCACGCAGCTACACACACACACACACACACACACACATACACACACACACAACCATGCCGCAATGACTTCAGCTATTTTTTTCTCTCTATTAGCCTCACTCACATAAGTGCATGTCCGCACACACAGCTGGTGGGGATTAAGGGGAGAGGAAGCAGAGTGAACACATAGGGTTTCAGAGTCAAAACAACGGCGCTGGACTTGACCTTTGACCTGCGTGGCCATTCATCTGTTGATAACATCAGCCAGTTCCATAAGACAGGTCCAGAGTGTGTGCAGGCCATTAAGTGTGCTCCGGACGGACAGACAGACAGACAGACAGACAGACAGACAGACTCTTTACAGAGAATACCCCCCACCCCCACCCCCCTACACCCTCCCTCCGCCACTGACGATACACACTCCCTTCCAAAGGATTTAACTTAAAGATAGTGATGACTGCAAAGTATAAAGGTATATGATAATTAATGGCTTCCATTAGGGGGAAAACCCTTTCTCTGCACTTTTCCTGGTGGATGGAGTGCTGAAGTAGCTTAGCTCTGTGTTTCTGTCCTACCTGGGGCTATAGACAAGAGGTATCCTGCATGTTAAATAAAGTCTTCCCCTCCTCCGTGGTCTCCATTCCTCAAGTTAAATCAAGTCTTCCAACCGCTGCCTCGAACTCTTTCTCCATCCAGGCATTGTTAATGGGATCATTTGTTACATTATAATATCCCAGTAATTTTCATCATATTACATTTCCTCCCAGTTTGTCGAGTGAGGTGATAGAAAGGGATCAGTGAAGATTTCCTCTGATGAAGACTGAATAATGAATATAGTCTCTGGATAGTGTATGTTATGGGTGTGCATAGACACTTAAGTCTACGTGCGTGTGCGTGTGCGTGTGCGTGTGTGTGTGTGTGTGTGTCAGTGTACTGGTGTTGTTGTGGGATGTTGATGTTATCTCCCATCGGGCTGGTGGCCGTGTCGTGGACTAAGTAGAGTCATTTACCAAAGGTTACGGCTGCAGTCATGGATACCAGCAGATGATAATTCAGACCAATGAGCCTTTGCCTAAGTAATCGCACTTTATATTCTCTTCATTTCTGACACCCTTCTTCTCGGCATTTTTTTACCTCTATGTTTTTCTGTCTCGTCCCTTTTCTTTCTTTTCTCTGAAACCCTGCCAACGCCCATGTGCTTTTCTTGATAGAGGAGAGATAACTAGCTAGCATGCAGCTGTCAGAGGGTTATTATACAGTCTGCCTTTTTCAGTGGCTCATGGTACCCACACTACTATATCATGTCCACTCCTATGGAGATATGGAAATTAGACAGCAGCTCTCAACAGGGGCTCTCAAAACAATTATCTATACTTCATAGGCAGGAATGCTGCTGGGCCTGTGGCCAGTGCCCTGGGCTTTCTCATCTCTCTAAGAGGTAAATGTTGCTGACTTGCCTGCTTTCTCACAGCATCAGCCTTGCCCTTGTTACAAACAGAGCTGAATGGAAGCTTTTTTTCTTTTTTGCTATAGCTCGTCCTTGTGTTTGCAGCCAAACGGCAGAGACAACAGGTATTGTGTGACAGTGAGGTTCGTGGTGTTTTCGAGTTGGTTTAGCAGAGCGGTGCAGTGTAGAGCCTGGATCGGAGCAGAAGGGAGGATTGTGGATGAGGAGAGGAATTGCGTACCTTTTAAAAAAATGCATACATTTTTTTTTTTTTTTTTTTTTAAAGTTAATTACAACTTATAATCACCATATATATATATATATATATATATATTTTTTTTTAAAGTCTGAATACGTGAAATAAACCTGTTTTTGACGCCGATAGGTATGGATCCCTAATCATATCTCCTATATGATACCAAACAACGTATCCTCTAGTAACAGTTTGTATGATATCCTACGAAAAGTTACACCTCATTTCGTGTGCGTTTTTCTACCAAAGCCAGCAAACACATGTCAATCTCCGCTTTGCATAAAGTCTTTCCAGTCTTTCTGGTTTAGGTAACAAAACTGTTTGTTACCTGATTGTCGGTTGTGTTAAGTGACAAATAAATCAACGTTGACTTCTGGTTTCACACGGGGGACGAACAGCGGTCACCTGGGTGAGGGATCCGTGTTCGTTGGACCCATTCACCGCCACTCCCCCCCCGCTGTGTGGGCGTTTGCGGTCTACTTCATGGTTACTACTAACATAACGAATAATAATAACGAATTATTTTTCATAGGTATAGCTCCAAATGTTCGATGAGATCAGCCCGTACCAAAACATAATTTTAACGTCTATATGCAGTTGGTAAAAATATTATAAGTTTGTTCATCAAGTAGCATTTGAATTCATGTCCTTATTTTTAATAAAGTACAATAACTTTGAACAAAAATTCTGGGTACATTTTTGGAAAGGACATGTGTCGGTATATTCAAATACATGGCATAAAAAAAAATATCCAATCTAGAAATACACCTTACCTAAATCTCCTATACCACTTTCTGTAAAGTGTACATAATGTTTTCTTAGAAGAATTCAACCCCACTTTGGGTCACGCCACCAAATTGCCAATGTTTTCCTATTATAAAATGTAAAAGCTATATCTTAAAATTTCATATGAGCTCTTGCCAACCTAATTACTGCAGGCTCTATGATCTCTGTGCCAGAGTTTTGAAAAGCAAAAAACACCTTCAAATACGTATATTTCATTTGTAGTATATCAGTGTGAGGGAGCGCTGCGAAACTTGGCCTCCTCAACTCTCCTCTCGGGTCTTGGGTTTGTCGCTAAAGACCTTCAGGGTCTTGATAAGTTAATGATTCACATGGATTGTGCTGAGCCCATGTGAACCATGTAGTCAGCGGTAGTTCCGTAATAAGCAATTTGTGTGCGTGTGTTTTTTGTGTTTGTCTCTCTGTTTGCCCGCCGGTCTGAGCCTGTGTGGACACGTAGGGCCATGACTGATGCACGGCCAATCCCTAGACTTGGAGAAGATGTATGTGGGTGAAAAGTGAACTCGGTAATGAGCACATATACGAGAAGGATTCTGACTGTGTGCTGCGAATCGGTCTCTTGCCTGGGGGGGGATTTGGGCTGTGGTTTCAAGCTTTTTGAACAGGCAAGAGAGGCAGACTGAGATGTGTGTCAGAAGCATGACTAGCCATGTGTGGGTATGGGATGAATGTTTTGTGGTGGCTGGAGTTCCCCCTAGATCAAGCGCACGCTGTTTTCAGATGACTGTTTTTAGCTACAGCTGTCAGCCTGCACTCTGGACATGAAAGACTTGAAGGCGAGGGGGGCCATCTTTAAAGACCAGGGATCCTCACAAACGAGCAGCACAGAGAGACTTCAAGTCATTCTAGCCTGTTCGGCATCGACACTGTTGATTATGTGGGTTGAGCCGATATTGCTGCCTGAGCATGCCAATGGTTTGGGCTGTAACGCACTGACACACCTGCCTCAGGAGTCAGGGCACACACGTAGCTGGAGACATGGGGGTGTGTGCATCTTTATTTACAGGAATTTTGATGGCTCGAAAGGTTGGCTCTCCCCTTTGCTCTCGCTCTCTTTCTTCATCTTTCTTTTCATCTCTAGGCGGTTGTTGGCATGCTTACCCCTCCTCTTCAGGTTGTAATGTGCTTCTGGAGACTCTGTGGGAGGAAATCAACCCTCCTGTCTTCTCTGTTTGTGTCCTAACAGCCCCATCCTACTTTACACAACTTGCTGGCCACAGGCAGCCAAGGGAGTGCAGCACTAATTGTGCAGGTCACCGAGGTTACGCAGCCTCTCTGAGACTTCTCTGCTCTTTAAGCCTCCGCCTCCCTGTCTTAGATGTGGTTAAGTCCCTGCTCTCCACTCAGTTACTGTATAATAATGCATGACATCACAGTTTACATCGCCAAGACAAATAAACACTGCACTCTGATGTTCGGAACTGGAAACTTAAAATGCATCGCTGCTGTTGAAGTTTACGCTCTTGTTTGCTTGTGAGGTTAATCATGTAGAGAATCCTTGAAAACCTCCACAGAGGCGCAACCTCTGCTCATCTAAAATCATTTAGTGCTTGTTTTGTTTTCTCTCTTTATTTTCTCCCCGCTGTGTGTGATGTAGGAAATGTAGGAGATGTCTGTCTTTTCAGGCGGGATCCGTTGTCTTTTGTGCGTCTTGTCTGAAACAGCATGTCAGCCAGGCGGGGCGGCTCTGGGAGGGTGTGTGTGTGAGAAAAAGAGAGTGTGTGTGTGCTGAATGAAATGCAAAAAGCAGCACGCCTGCCTGCACACACACACAACAGCCTTTGGCCTAATGGGAGTTGACACTCTGACAGGCTCTCTGAGCTCTTTATCTGGGCCTCTCGCCTCAGAACGTGCGTGTGTGCACGCACATGTTTGTGCCTGTGCATTTGTGTGTTGTGTGCTTCTGCTTGCGTGTGTGTGTGTGTGTGTGTGTGTGTGTGTGTGTGTGTGTGTGTGTGTGTGTGTGTGTGCGTGTGCGTGTGCGTGCATGTGCATGTGTGACCCCAGCGGTGGTAGTCGCCAGGCCCCTAGAGAGTTCTTTAACCCCCTAACAGAGTCAGACTGATTTACATTGAAATGGGAGAGTGGCAGGGCCTCTTTATGGACTGTTTGCTTTCGCTCTATAGAAAAAAGCCTCAACTCCACCTCTCTCTGTCACACACAAGTTCATGCATGCGTACGTGCACACACATACACACGTGCAGTCACACTGGATACATGGGAATTTGCTCGGTTGCAGGTCACACAGTTGCTTTTCCAAACTGTTGGGCTGTTATGCCCTCTTTAAGGATCTGGATTGTGTGTGTGTGTGTGTGTGTGTATATGTGTGTATGCGTGCATGTGTGCATGAGTTACGAGGGGTCAGGGCTGTTGGTTCAGGTCTGTGCGACTGAGGCCATGTGGTCGTTAGCTGAGTGTTTTTCCACCTCACTCGACAGCTCTCCTACCTTCCTAATGACTGATGTCCAGAGCTGATCTGGGGTCCCCGAGGTACCCATCAACTGGCTGGTGCCACACTCCAGATTAACGCTGCATGAGGCATGCGATGCTACCGCACAGCTCCCTCCTGGAAATAAAAAATGTCCTCATCCTTCAGAGAGGAAGCACAGACTCTGAACCCAGGCCAGTGTCTGTGCCGGCTTAAGGCAGAGAGGGTTCCGAAAGTTGGTGGTGGCTGCCAGAGAGAGCACAGGTCTAATTATAGCAAGCAGGAAGTGAGTGGGAAGGAGCCCTTTGATGATCTATACAATTATATTTTAGTCTGGGTAGCACTGTGGCTGAGGAGGGGGAGCATCTCTCCTCCTGTTCTTTTCTCTGAATGTTTTCCACCTGTCTTGTTCTCGTTTCTCAAATTTCTTCATGATGAATGTTCACTCATTCCAGCTATCCCTCTCTGTGGATGCAACCCCCTACTTTCTAGGGACAAAGGTTTCTGTTATAGATCACAGTGGAATCTATATTTAGCCAATTTCTGTATGTATTGTGAACGCACATGTATATGTAAGTAGGTGTGCATGTCTACAATTTAGTGTTTAAAAGCTAAAGAATGGTAAACATGACAGAAAAACTGCCAAAAATGTTTATGAGAGAATATTTTTCTCAAGCAAATAAACTGCAGTCTTTCATGAAAATATTTGAGATCAATTATATGCTGGAGCCAGTATACCAAGGGGGTCAATACATAGACAGAGCCATTGGATCTCATGGTTTCAGTTATCGTATGGTGGGATGTAGGGATACAAGTGTGTTTACCAGTTTTTAAATCATCTAGGTTGACTGTAATGCCAGAGGCAGAAAGGAAAGAAGGTTGAAGGATGTAGTGAGACAGTAAAAGCTCACAACTTGCCCAAAAGACTGAGAGACGAGGAAAAAAGTGGTATCTAATTTTTCTATCTTTTCCCTGAGCTGCAGATTTTAGCGGTTTTCTTTCAGCCTCGAGGTAACACCATTATCTTTCATTTTAATTACAACGACAGTGTATAACTGTTCCTATCACGGAAGTGGGAATGAAGCGCTTGCCTGCCAGTTGCGTGTTATCCAATGCCAGGCGAACTGAATATCAGTGGAGCCATGAGACAGAGAAATGTCCCTGTGTGGTCAGCTGGACTTTTAAAGTATGTTTTTAGGATGCAACAATTCATTTTAGGGACATTTAGACATGTTTTAGCTGCACACCACTTCCCTTTCCTGTCGAGGATGAGTCATCGTGCATGCGCGCACGCGCGTGCGTTTGTGTGTGTGTGTGTGTGTGTGTGTGTGTGTGTGTGTGTGTGTGTGTGTGTGTGTGTGTGTGGTGAGTTCAGTCACCGCAGTAAGAGCAAGCCACTCTCAGCCTTCCTGTGATGAGATCCAGATGGAAAACTTTCAGTGGATTGCCCACCCGGCTAACCATTATGGTTCCTAAAATGTTCCCAAAATGTTTTTTCCCCCTCTTTCTTCTAAAGTCTCTTGTGCTGTAAGATTTTTATACAGCAATGGACACTTAAGGCCTTTACACACCAGTGGCCTTCCCAAATGCATGACACGAAAATGTGAATACTTCGCATTAAAACTATTCATAACGGCAGCGAGTTGCAACACTTTTTCAACAAAAGGTTCGAATAGATCCGCACAGGCAGAGGACCAACTACAGTGATCCTATTGACCCAGAGCAGCGGCTGGCAGTCTGTCTAAAGTAAAATGTTGTATAGCCTGAGCTACTGTAAGCTATTTTATTGAGTTTCCAGTCCGTTCCTTCCTTTCCGTTTGTGAAAGGAAGGAACAAAAGGAGTGGAACTAGTCGTGCTCTGCCTTTGTTAAGGTTGATTGGAGTAATAAATTTTGCCGTCTTGGTTCGGACCACAGAGCCTCTGTGTTGTCGTACAATAGGGTGTACATATTCAATATATCCGTTTCACACAACGTGATACCTTTTATTCACAGTGCGAAAACTGAGAAAAATCACCCTCACTAAAAAAAAAAACTAAGCCACTTTTTCACCATTTATGGTTTTCTTTCTTTTTGAGAGTGGGCTACTCGTTACAAAAACAACAGTTCAAAAAAATATATGGACGTGCAAATTAATCACATGGAAAAAAAATAATCAGTGTGTAAAGGTCTTTAGGCTTGCAATTCATGCTGCTACTGTAGTGAATAAGTTCAATCTACGACATCAAAGGGTTGTTTCCCTTTGCTGTGTCAAGACCTTTAGTATGATCCCTTTATGAATTATCAAGCGCATGCCAAACATTACCTGCAGAGTCACTCACATCGAGAGAAGAAGAGAACCGTTGCTGCTCCTTCTCAGACTCTCCCCCGGATGTCTCATTTGCACAAACCAGAACAAAAAAAAAATCTCTCTATATCCTCAATCGTTGGTTTAAAGAAACTCATGCCAGGATCTTAGCATGCACACAAAACACTCACTCACGCGGAGACAAACACTCATACTGTCCGTCCAAACAGAGTCAAACAGACCCACCAGGGTCCCAGAGAGAGGGCTTTTAAGTTTGGCCAAGTGGTCTTCCACTGATCCCATCCATCAGCTCTCCTCTGGGTATGGGACACAGATCCAGGGTCAGCTTACAGTTCACAAAAACAAATGTTTAAACCCATGCACAAAACCACCTTCGAGCTGTTGTCCCATCAGTGCGGTGTGGTCGTGCAGTTTCCTGCTGTTTTGTGCCCTGGAATCCCGGTCCTGGTGTTTGTGAAGCCAGTTTGGGAAGACTTACCGAGAATGTCCATCAGCTGTGGCTGAATGAAAAACAAAAACAAGGCGTGGGAAAAAGGAGCGCCATTCTCTCATTTGCCTCTAAGTGTTGCAACATTTGCATATGTGTGTGTAGAAAGTCAGCTTGTGTTCACATGTACAGATGCACATGTAATGATTGGTCTCCAGTGTGTGTCTGTGTGTGTTTGTGAGCCAACATTATTGGGTGGCGTGCTGTGCTGTGGGCACTGCTTCATGTTTGCATAAAAGAAAGCTCACGCTGAGAAAATGCCAACGGCTGATGAATTCTCCCACAGTGCAGCAAGGTCAAGCAGTTACCTTGCGAGCACACATCTCCCTCCGCTGTTGTCCGTTTCTCTGAAGACGAATTTTTCGAATTGCTCTTGCATACTTTATTGTCCCACGCAACACATGGGGTCTTGGTGTGGGTTGCAAAGGGTTCTCGTATCAGCGGCATCACACGCAGCCACCAACGGTTAAATCTTTACTTGGAGCAACGTGCACCAAACGGAAAAATGAAAACAAAACATGAATCTGTGTTTTTATCTCTCTTTCACAGCCAGGCTTACCTGCTTATCTGCCGCTCTGTTTCACCTCTCCCTGCCTTTTACTGCCTACTAAAAACTACAGCTGCAAACTTTGCTCAAACCACTTTACAGTGGTGACCTCAAATCTCAGCAGGGAGGCAAGCAGGGTACTCGAGTTGAGTTGTTGCGTAAATTTGTGTTTTTTATTTTTTTTGTCAGACTTCACTTGTATTGAATAATTCACCGGCAGACCTATATATAGGGTTAAGGCTGCTGGGTTCTTTATTTTTAGCTGGATCCAGGCTTTATGTAAGGCTCTTTATATAATCCTAAGGTTTAATGGCACACTTTGCTGTTAGGTCACACTCATGATGAGCAAATAGATAGTCAGGCGACTCATTATCCATCACATTATCCACACACACATATACACACAGACACGCATGGCCCTATTATCAGTGCCGTGTATGTTGTCAGCTGTGCATGAGGACACAACGGGCACAGTCTTTTGCATATAGGTGCATAATTTTGAGCCAAATTTGTCTCCCCCTTAAAAATGTCACAAAAACCCTTCCGCCGCTGTCTTTCATTACGAGCTATATATACCAATCTACACACCACTGTAATATCACACCTCCGCCTGCCCTGCGCTGATGAGAATGAGTCACCAGCCAGCAGGCATTAAACAGCCGGAATGGAGACTGCGAAAGAGTTATTAGTAAACACATTTATCTTCCTGATGTGCCCTCTGTGAAAAGGGACTCAAGTCTGCGTGTACCGGCATCCAGCGGTTTCTTATCTGGGGCTAAATGGAAGTCGCAGTGACAGCCACAATTAGGCAGGACAGCGCAGGATGGGAGAGGGTCACACACATGGTAATTACTCTGTCACCGCGGCGAGGCCAGTGACACTAAAATACCGGCTCCAGATCAACGAACACGCCACTGAGACAAATATACACATCATTAGGACGAAGACAAAATACACCGTTTCAGTTATGTGCAGGAAGTCGAGCGTAGTTTGTTAGGCAATGATGTGTTTATTGAGACGCAAAAATATGCAACGCATTCAACCCGCACACTTTTTCTCTCAGTGCAGAGTGGTCGACTCCCGAAATACATCACGAATGACTTGAATTTAATTAAAACGGGGTCTGAACTCTTGACTCTTAAAGGGGCAGCGGCTGGCTCGTGCGCTGTGGTTACCCCTGCATGCACTTGGCTCTCAAATTTGTTTGCTGTTCGACGGCGGAGGGGAAAGTATTGAAAGTTATCTCAAGAGTGAGTTATTATTGCAGCATGGGCTCAGGCAGGTCCTCAGAGCCAAAACAACAGTGTTGGCTGGAACGTCCTTTGAAAACAAACCTGAACTCTCTCTAGCACAGGGCGTTTATTTATCCCGCAGACACGGGCTCTGGTGCTCCAGGCTGCCTGACACAGCCATGCTCCATATTTCATATATTCACTATGGGTAAACATCACCGAGTCTGACAAGTCCTACTCATACTGAAGTGTGTGTGTGTGTGTTTGTGTGTGTGTGTGACTGTGCATGTACTGTACGCGTGTGATAAATGTTAAATCTGTGACAGAGCTGCTCTGCCTAGAGCAGTCCTTGAGAAGCTGCTACTTTGTTCAATGATTGAACTGTCTATTCTTCCACCCCCCCCCATCCCCCCTCTTTTTCTCACCCGGTGTGTATCTATCTGTCTCGATCTCACCCGCTTCCCTTATCCTTCGCAGTGAGATTTGACTTTCTTCTTTGGTCGCCCTCCCTCTTCTTTGTCTGAGCCCTGGTGAGACGCTCAGATAGTAAACAAAAAGTTCACTGTACATGAGCCAGATGGCAAAAATAGATTGTGATTGACGGCAGCCAAATGACTGGATGCGCTTGACGTATGTTTTTGTGGCACGTGCGTGTTTCCCACTGGGCCCTCCCCTCTCCCCCCCCGAAACGTTCTCCGGGATATTTACACACCCGGAGTTGACGGATAACATAATTAAGGTCGCGTAGTGATCTGTGGCGGCGGTGTTCCCGCTACACACAACACCGAACTCCATCAGTAAATAAAGCCCTGACCCGGGAGGCGATGCTGTGACACAACATATATTCAGCAGAACACACACACGCACACGCACACGCACACGCACACGCACACGCACACGCACACGCAAAGAAATAAATGAGCAATTCTACAGTCATCTCACAGATCACAAAGGTAGTGGGTAGCGGGGGAAGTGTTGTTGTGGAGGAAGTACATCGGTGCTACTGTGTGACAAAACACAGCTGATGAAGGTGTTTCTCAGGAGGCCGAGAAAGTCACTGTTTTATGACGGAGGATAAATTATTCCACCACGTACATTTAATTCACTAAAAGTTTCACTCTAACTAAACGAAGTAGTTACTGATGAACTACAGTCCCCCTCCCACTCCCACAAAATTCTCAGGCAAGTTCTAAATTCATAATGAGCGTCTTTTTGCAAGGTTTTATGGATGTTTACTCGAGATTTATCCGAGTTATGACCCCGAGAAGGATCAGGTTCTAGAGGTTTTAAAGTACCATAATTGCCTCCAAGAGCTGTGTGCCACTACCACCACTGCTGCTGTTGAGGAGCAGGCCAAACGGCCTGTTTTCAAACCGTTTGTATACACCTTTCACCTCACGTCGTGACCACTGTCGGATATTATATTATGGTCGAAAGTTGGACTCTTGAAATTGTTTTCAAGTTGTTTTGCTGAGGTGGAAGTACCATGGAACTAATTCACCATGTGGTTTTGCAGAATCCATGCTTGTACAACCATGGAAAGCCTCGTTGTCTTTGGGCTTGACAAGACTGTTGTTCTCACTGAATTGATAGATTAAATATGATGCAAATGTCTTATCGATGTCTGATATAATTTTGACCACATAATTAACATGCTTTCTCAGCGGTTCCATCTTTTCACTTGCTGAGCATAAATCAGCCTAATCAAATTCATGTAGGCCAAAGTTATTCTTTTATCCCATTAGTTCTCCAATCGCTGATATCAAGGAAGGTTGTGCTTTAACGTGTGTCAGTCTCAGAGTATTTGCATGCTTTTTTAGCCATTTCTCTGCTCGTCTTCTTTTTTTCATTTGTGAATTCATGTGTCGGCCTTTCTGTGTGTGCGGTTTCTCTTGAGACAGAAGATCATCCCTCTCAGACTGACAGTTCCCCTCATTGGAATGTTAATAGCAAAGGCCAATGCAACTAATTGGTGTGTGTGTGTGTGTGTGTGTGTGTGTGTGTGTGTGTGCGCGTGCGTCAGACTGTATGAATAAGTGACGACATCTAAACTTGGTTAACTGATGCCTTTATTCCTTCAGTCTTTAATTCCCTCAACTCCAATGAGGTCCTGAACTATGAGAGAGAATCGTCACACCGAGCGTTTCTGCATGCAATTTGCTTCACATCCACATCTCAATCAACAGATCAAAACATCATTTTATCATGCAAATATATGGTCTATAGCAAAGCATATCTTTCCTTTAGAACAGCCTCTCTACATACATTTAAACTGCTAAGCTCTATGGCTGCGCTCACCATTAATCCACATCTATATCTTCAAAGGGGAACAAAAAGACCCTTCGTCACATGATCAAGACCGACCAGCCAACTGCTTTCAGACTTGTGAGAGGATTAAAGACACTTTCAAACTAAAAACAAAACCTCCACATCTCAGCGAGCTGACAGACAAGTAGGATGGGAGCGTGGGCAGAGCTCTATGAGGAGCTCTTGGCTGAGAAAGCCAAGGGAAACTAGGCCAGAGGGGCCAGAGAGGTTGTGTGGTCCTCTCTCCTTTGTTACTCAAAGTGATGATTTTGCTTATGCGGGCATTGACATGTCCAGAATGGATTTGTCTGCCGCAACAAAGGTGCGGATACATAATGGGGGTGTCACATTGTGATGTTGTTACTGTTGTTACTCGCTGAAAGATGAGCGTTTCAAAAGCCTTCAAAGGAGAAAGGATCCAAAGCGCAGCCACAGAAAGGCGGATAAATCTGAAAAACACAGTTTACGTGCGAAAATGACACGAAAATGATTTTCAGGTCATAAATATCTCTATCTCCTCTTTGAGTGTCAAACAACAGGTAAAGAGTGGGGCAGACACAACAGATTCTCCTCTCTTGAGTTTTGGCAGGTTTCTGTTTCTTTGTTTTCAGACAACTGAATGAGTACGAAGCAGTGGTTCTGATTCACGTGCATGTTACCTGAGGCGTTGCTATATTGGTGGTCACTTAAATATTTAGATGTGGCAGAACGGTTTGGTCTTACTATTACCACCACAGAGCACGTGTCTCTGAGAAAGATTAAACATCCGTTCACTCTTAAACACGACATAGGTGCTCTCAGTTTTTATCTTTAAACAGCATTTTGGAAAAATCTGTCTCAGGTATGTAAATGTAGGTGTATCACTCCACCGGGGTGAATACTTTCTACAGCTAAAGGTAATGTGCAAAAGTAAATCTCACAAATATTTTAGTAGCATGCTGGTATAGCTCTAGCTACAGCAGCAGCATCAAGAACAGTGTCGTGTTAGCCTGGTTGTTTACCCCCCTGTAGCAAAAGGTGCAGAGAATCTGTTAAGGAACAAGAAAACACAATATAACTCGGCTTGTTTTGCCAGAGTTCCGTCTGAAATGAGGCCAGCTGCAAAATTCCCCCCTTTGCTAAGGTACCGATAAAGCTGTTTAAACTTTGATCACAGCTGTTGGTTCGTAAAACTGGGGCCTTTATGAGATCACCTTAAGTTTTAAGAAAATGTGCCTCTTAAATGACATAAAAAATGTGAAATGTGAATCTTTTCGTTCCGTCAGTTGAACTCGATCCAGCATGAAAAGGGCCAAAAGTTGAATTTGTAATCTCACCGCAGCTTCAAACCTCCCAAATGAAGCCTTCAATTGAGCCACAACAATACCACATATCCACTGCATTGTCACCGATCAGAAGTCAAACGGCGGCTTTCTAAAGAAAGACAATAGGCCTGCCAATTGAAAGCAGTCATTCCGCGGCCTTGAAGGAGGCCCTGTGTTACCACATCTAGTTTTGTGAGACCTGTCCGGAGCTCAATACACAGAGTCTGAGGGTCTTTCATCTCCCTGGGCCCATCCCTCTAAGCTGGGAAACAAGAGCTAAGGGACCCTCTACTCGCAGTACCCCAGCCCGGCTTCCCTGCCCTCAAACCCCTCCTACCCCTGCCTGTCGCACTGGCCCTCTCAAAGGAGTCTTTCAGTATTGTGTTGAGGCCCAGTTCCAGGTCAATGGGAGCCCAGAGATTTAGAGCTGGAGTCTGAGTGGGAACAAATGGTTTGTTTGGTGAGCGGTCTGAAGTAGCTTTAGAGCTTCCATCAGACCCGAGGTATTGCGGATCTTAGTATTTAGTAATACTGCAGGACTTATTCGGCTGTGATGACAGAGGCGCCGGCTCCCGCTTTAAAATCCTATCGCTCGGACACAGGCAGAGCGGCACGGCCAAGGTCTTCAAACAAAAGTTCATGTAATCTTTTCATTTTTTTTCATCGATGTTTGATGTTATTCAACACACCTCAACAAAATGCCACAAAACCTCCAAGATAAATTAAAGCCGGTGACACCCGCTGTGGCATTTTCAGAAACACAATTACACTGACCTGCGAGGGACTGACATTTAAAAGAAACACATTTGCGCCCATCAGTGGAATTACTGCTGCAAATCCGATTAAAGAGTCATATGAATATATCCAGCGTCGAGTAAAGAAACCAGTCGGGCGGAATCCGTACGTGTCCGTCGGCCTGCTGTTTTGATGAGTGCCAATGGAGGAATGCGTCTGCGTGTGGAAGGTCGTATCCTTGTGCAGGGTGTGCTTTGTCTTGTCCCCCATGTGCCCTGACTGGCAGCTCGGCTTCATTTGGGAGACATCACCCCTGTACTCTATCTCTAGCTGTCTCGGCTCAGGCCTTTGTGTGAGTCCCGGCCGCTGATTGGGCTGTATAATGTGACTGATGTCCTCTGGGCAATCTGCTGTTGGGACAAGGACGTGCTCAGGTGATCCAGAGGCTGATTGGCGCCCGGCTAATGGAGAGGACACCGTGACCTCTGAGGCTGTCAGGTGCCTAACCGGCCTGTTAATTATGCATCCGGACACTCACCTGCCGCTGGAACCGGCCTGCCACCGGCTGTGTGGCGTCCAGACACGCGAAACCCCTAAAAATGAACCAGCGCCACAGCCTCATCAGTCACCGTGTGTGTGTGTGTGTGTGTGTGTGTGTGTGTGTGAACCATCTGGTCTCAGGCTGAACTGTCTCTCTGCGGTGTGTGTGAACATCAGAGCAGGGATACTTCACTACTGCTCATAGGTGTATGAAATGTCCATATTTCCCACAGTAAGGATTTCATGGCTGAATAATATTGGACAGCTGACCATAAAATGTTTCTCTCTGGCACTTCCCATTCCTTTCTTCCTCCCTCCCTCCTTCTGTTTCTGTATCTCTGTCTTTCTTTCTTTTTTCCTTCATTCCTCTCTTTCTTTCTCCCACCTCCCTCCCTCTGTTTTGGAATTTCTATTTCTCCCTCCCTCACTTCCTCCCTCCCTCCTTCTCTTTCTGTGCCTCTTTCTTTCTTTCTTTCCATCCATCCTTCCTCTCTTTCTTTCTTTCTTCCTCCCTCCTTCTTTTTCTGTTCCTTTCTTCCTTCCTTCCTTCCTCTCTTCCTTCCTTCCTTCCTTCCTTCATCCCCCTGCTCAGTCCATTCAGATCACCCTCTCCTGCCATTCTTTGTATTTAACACACATCGTTAACATACTGTTGTTGACCTGTATACCAATGCCTTTCTCCTTGTCACCTTTGTATGGAGGATTAAGTAAATATTGATGTTTTTACTGCCTTATCCACTCTCCTCCCCCTGATCACCCACCACCTTCTCATCATAATCCGACCTCGTCTCTCTTTAATTGGTCTTCTGTATTCTTCCTCCTCCTCCTCCTCCCCCTCCCCCTTTGTCTCTGTCCTACATCTCCTTATTTGTTTTAGCTTCAGATGGTCTGGTAGATAGGTTAATTTCCCTCTCCTCTATCACTTGCTGTAATCAGACAGGCCCAACGCAGCAGTGTTCTGCTGTGTTACATGTAGTGCGGTATAGGCCTGTGTGTGTGTGTTTTTGTGTGTGTGGCCTATTTGGTTATTGCATTGTTAGAGACACTGCCTGCCAACACTATTTCTTTTAGACAGACAAAAGCCTTGTTTTGGATGAGCCACGTTTATTGTTCACGCTGACACTGCTTTTATGACAGAATGACTAATGAGTTCACTATAGTGTGTGCGCGCGTGTTTGTGAGTGAGTGTGTGTGTGTGTGTGTGTGTGTGTGTATGTGTGTGTATGTACATAAACACTATCACAAACAATAGCAATTGGCAGCATCCTAAAATCCTGGCAAGCGTGTTTTATGATTTGAAATGAGCGTGGTACGCCTGTGAATGAAGGGTAACTGAAGGACATCGACTACCATCAGTATCCCACAAACCTTTAGGGAAGCTTTTTCTGAACGAGTTCTCTATTGTACTGCAGAAATTAATTAAAGTGAGCACACGGCATCATGTGTGGCTTGCGCAAAGCTCCACGGTAACCCAGTCTTCCTTTTCAGGATCACGTCGTTGGGTCACTCACACGTAAAGGTTCCGGTCTATCTGTCTGTATGGCACTTAAATCAACAACGCAGACATTTATGTTTTATCGACAGAAGAATATTGAGCTCTTCACCAACATTGCAAGCAATAAAAAGCAACAAGTACATGGGTCAAAGTCACAGCGCTCAGACATTAATATAAGTAAAGAAGATAAGTTCTTATGGCTTTCCTTTTGAAAACTATTTGTAATAGAAATGCACTTTGTATAGAAATAAGAATCAGGCCAAACATACATTAAACAAGCTTCAACCACAACAACATAATTTACAAGTGCAGATAGTTATGTATATTTCTTTGAAGCACTTTTTAAAGAGACGAGTCGTTCATAGCAGAAGATTTGATTTGCCTCTTCAGGACTGAGTTGAATGGGAAGGTCCCAACAATGAGGATCCAGAGAGCAAAAGGCTCAAGGCCAGGTGGACTGAAAACAACGTTGGCGAAAGGAAGAGAGAGAGGAGCGCGTGGTCGTAACGGACATCTCCATCTACTATACCAACTAACACATTTGTATTGTTTGAATGATTATTTCTGATACTGGTTTTTCTCAGGGGTTGTACTGGAAAAGGGAGATAAAGGGTATGTTGTAATGTCTGAAGACACCTCAAGGTCAATCACGTACCTCACTCCCAGACAGGATGATGTCATAGTGGAGGGGGAGGGTTAACAAGGTCTGGCATCGAACTGAAACATGGCTCAGTTTCCTTCTGTTTTTTGAATCCTCAACAGTCTTTTCCAAGCCATAGCGATAGATTACAGTTTTATATCACACACTAAATCTGTTGAGTTATCATAAAACTCTAGAAAATATTAACTAGACTGTGGGAACAGCAAGTGAATGCTTTGAAAGTTTATAGATAATCTCCTAACTATGCTGCCTTTAGGTTTCTAATATTAACCCAAAGACAGAGCTCTCAGAGAGGGAAAGGAAGACGAGAGTCTGAAGACAGTCACATAGTAACAAAAGGTTTTTCCTTCACTAAAATAATGCACATAAAAAAAAAAAAACCAGCAGCTCATATCAGTCATATTTTTGCAGTCGCTGTTCCTTCAACTTGCACGAAGGGTGTGAAAAGTAAAATAACAATTCAGAGAGCTACCATAACAATGATGACTAAGGTGAAAGAGCAACAAATGCCTCTGAGGGATTTAGAAGCAGTTTAATCATCATACAGATGCTTATGCCAATTTAGTGAATAGACTCATCAAACACTGAGACATGTGAAACCATTTCAGCCGGGGAACTTGATCGCACTGCAAAGTTAATGTGTTTGTTTCATCAGTCAAAGCATTGGCTTTACAATCGTGTTGCGCTTTGATTTTACAACTCGCATGCTAGGTTCTTCAATGAAGGTCGAATGAGTCAGTCTATCTCATTGTGCCATTCACACGCTGTCCTTTCTCACCAAATGCGTCTGTCTCTCTTTCAGTGGCAGCTGCGTGTGGACACAGGTGGATGTTGGTGAGCGGAGAGCCGGCGTAAGAGAACCTGAAAGTGCAAAGGTAAGTTGTTTGGTGCTACAAGATCAAAGTGTGGAGTGATGACGTGTTAAATTGGGAGGGAGGGAGGGAGGGACGGAGGGAGGGAGGGAGGGAGTGAGGGAGTGAGAGCCTGGGAATTTAAATCACCGTGTGTGTATCACTGCTCTGCTCATAAATCCAATATTAATTTGGGCCGTTTTGTTCATTGCATCCTTCATTTATTGTCCCCATGATGACCATAAAATACACTTTAACCCCTTCACTGAAGCCTTTTCAATAACACTGGCAAGCAATTTGGGTTTATTCAATGAAGACATCTTCATTAATTTTTGCCGACAGTAAACTTTCATTTTAAAGTTTTGCTTACACACATTATTTCAGAACAACCTTAATCGCAGAGTTCAATCTTCAGTTAATGCTCTCCACCCAGTTTAAGAGTTTACACCCCAGTTGATCTGGTTTAACTGGTTCACTGATTCACAGGTCTCAACACTGAACCCATTTCAAAGTGTTCTGCCGTCCATCTGCTCTTGGTGTGGAGTTATTGCTTAGGTGTGAATCTCTATGGAGCTCTCCATTCAGTAAGACAAACATCGAAAATGTGCAAACTCCCGCACACAGCGAAAAGCACGTGACTATGTCTTGCATTGTCAGATGTGTTCTGTATCTCTGCATCTACATTATTCTTATGTTTCCTGGTTTTTCTATCCTCCAGCTTTCTAATTCATATTTCTCCCTCGTGGATATAAATGCCTGTGAAATTGTAGCAGGGGAAAAAAAAGAAGAAAAAAAAAGCCTGTGTGGAAAAAAAAGACACTGATAATTATGAGATGTTGTCACAGTCCAGTGCAGATTAGTTCACCATGTCACTGTCTGTGACCTTTTTGGATGTTTCGCCTTTTTGCATTTTAACAACAACTTAAGATTCTCAAGGCAAGTTGGTAATGACCAATGACGTGGCAGGTTAAGACCCCCCATGACTGGAAGCATTTGTGTTTGACCAGACTTCAGAACAGGCTCTGCTAAAACACTTTCTATTGTGCTTTCCCAACGCTGTCTCCCTCTAAGTGCTCCTGCTGTCTCAATATTGGCAGATTACTGTGAGGAATGGCCTGCCCCTCCCCTTTTATATTTCAAATCAGGTTGGATTAATGATATCATCAGATGGATCGGATGCTGCATGACCAGACGGTTTCGGGGCATTCGGTATATGGAATCACAAAAAGAAAAATTCTCGAAAAAGGCAATTGATGGAATATTTCCACAGAGTAAGTGAATTTTATTCAGTCGCCTATAGAGTCTCATTCTACTTGTACAAGGGCAGCCTGTTACTAAAACATTAATTCACTATAGCATTTTGTTCCTCTTCAGGGGTCATGGTGAGGCGACTCTAATTCCAACATGCATTAGGCGAAAAGGAGGTGAATGAAATTTCTGTTGAAATGCTTTTAAAAATTCAAAAGTAACATCTCTTTCCAGAAACAGTGGCCTAGTTTATATCTGAGTAATCCACACAGCACACTGTAAGCAGTTTGCGTGGAGACTATTTCCTCAGGAGAAAGTAGTTAAAATTCAGACTACAAACCTAAAGCATATTGTATTATTCTTATATAAGACAATTATATGAGTAGAATATTTTTTTGTGGATGTTTTTGTGTGTGCCTGCTCTCTCTGTATATTGACACAAGGTGGTTACAGCTTGTTACTTCACATGTAACTATCACAACATTGTTTCATTTATTAGTTACTATCTAAATGGGATGGATAAGATAAAAAAAACAGCATTGTTAAATTATTGAGAGGTTTACTTGTCTGTATTAGTTAGCTGAACTATTTCTGTTATTCCCTAAAGCACACATACAGTAGGCATGTTTTACAAGCCCTTAAAATTGTGCTTCAGCATATGCATGTTGGAACTACAGTACACATTGTGTAATCATGCATTATGAATTGCTTTAACGCTGCATCACTACTGGTGTTTTTGTAGTAAACCACTCTGGATGAAATGCTGTTCTTGTGTGCGAAAGCGTTTCCCCTGATGCTGAGAGCCAACGTCACGGGTAGAGACAAAAATAACGTAGATAATTTGATTCAAATATTTATCCTCAAGGGAGACAGGAGGAAGTGCTGCACTGCTCTCTGACGATAGCACTCCACCATTCTTCTCTCCCCCTCCAACGTGTCAATAAGCTAATACGAATGTATCTTGTCCTTTTACAGATTCGTCAAATATATTTCAAAATTAGTTGTAATGGCACTGGTGACCCTCTGCGGGCAGATATCTGGGGGTTTTCTTGCCACAATTTTACAATAAATTGAACCCTACCTGCAAATTTGGATTTTAAATGAATGAAATCATGAACTAATAAGAAATACATGAGTGAGGTTGCATTCAAGGACAAGTTGGCATCAGTGTGGTGCACATACTGTAGATGTCATGAGTGTCTCTTTCTCTCTTTCTCTCTTTCTCTCTTTCTCTCTTTCTCTGTCTGACACACACATACTCACACTCTGCACCTCTTCTCCAAAACCAGGCCAATCTCCTCCTGTCTGTGGAGATTGAGCTGCTCATCAGAGCCCGTTAATTACACCGTTCTCTAAAGGGATGACAAGTTAAGCCACTTTCTTTTCCTGGTCGGGTCTAAGGAAAGGAGGTGGGCGGGCCTTAGAAACTAATCTCAATAATCCATAGGGTGAAAGGACACGTCTTTGCTGTCATCAGTCATCAACGATTCCATATTATCTCCGTCTCCTGCCAGCTTCTACAGGAATATGAGGAATCATAAATGAGTCCCTGCACTTTGCTTCACCTCCGTGGTCTTTCCACACTTCCCCCAACCTCAGTGTCCATCCCCCATGCTCCCCTATGCCCTGCTCTATTACAGCATTAACAAGGACATAATTGCAATTTAACACAGTTACAGACACAGAGGAGATATGACTGTGTTGTGGGAGCCTGATGGCTGTGTTTTCCTGCTCCCATGGTCTTCGAGGCCTCCTCCCCTGGTAGGTACGACAAAGCCTACATGGGAGCACTGATCTCTGAATGACTGCAATGTTTTTATAGGGCTTTTTGGAACATGCTTAGCTGGGATCAGGATCTGTACTTCCTTTTGCTGAATCTTTGTCAGTACCCAGTTTGCCATTAGCAGTGCCCCACCTTGTCCATGTTACCATCAGAACATGCTAATGCTCCTGTCTGTTTGCTCACACTCCCTTTTTGTTGTTATGTTATGATGATGTTTGGAAAAGGTCAAGTGATGCATCTGCTTTCTCTAACCTTTCACCAAGAGCTTTTAATTAGTGCCAGCATCACTCAGCATATGGTGTAGTGTGTGTGAATGTGTGTCTTTGTGGGTGTGCAAGTCTGTGCATGTGCATGTACAGATCGGTGACAAATTAAGGGAGGAAACCAACATGAACAGCTTCAGTGGTCTTTAGTATATATTGTATGAGTATCTGGAACTCTACAGGAAGGATGAGATGCCATTACTTCAAAACATATGCCCTCATTGTGTTGTGATGGAGAGCACTGTCTTGTAGAACAGTCCAAAACATAGATTCCATCGAATTTGGATGTAGTCTCCCTGACTTCACCCATAGGTTTTTGAAGAAAATGAAAGCTCAAAGTGCGGCAGCTCAACCCGTCGACCTCTTGGCTGTGACGACACAGCCTTATCCAGAATGCGCAACCGCCTAGCTCAAAGCTACCAAACTAGCTAAGGCTAACAAGCTAGTAGGAAGCTCGGCGATATGCTACTCTTTGTTTATTGCCGGCTAACGTTAACCCTGTGGTCTTGTTGCTCTTCGCTGGTCCTGGTGCTAACATATAAATAAAACAAATAAAATAATACTAACGTTACAATTTTACTCACGGAAAAAAAATGTTGGACACAATATCAGCTAAGATATTAGTTATAGAGACCTAACATTTTTTGTATCAGGCTGTAAACATTTTTATTTCTGCTGTTAAAGTTGGGCATCTTAACACGTAATATGGGGATTGACCATTTCATGAATTTGAGACTCCTGCGTTCACTTCATTTCTTGGTCCAAAATCTACCATATGTGTTCAACTAGGTTGAGATCTGGGGACTGGGAGGGCTGCACACTAAAACTTACATTATTTTTATACTCACCAAACCATTCATTGACTCCTAATGCAACCTCCTAGAAATGAAGGTTATGTACAACTTATTTGGAATAGCAAATATGTTCAGAAAGAAACTTAACCTCGCCTGAAAAATGTTTTCTTTTTATCAACATAGTGAAAAAATATTTGAAATTAAAGTATCTTCCAACTGTAAAGGCACTCAAAGTACTTGGGTAATGTTAGTGAAACTTTGTGTACACCAATCATCCACCCAGCCCACCTCTCTACAGCTTGCTGCAGTTCCATAACTGGAAATAATCATTGCCAGCAGTATACCAGGCAGCAGTCAAAATATCATTGACGCAACAAATATGGAGTAAGTATATAAACATGCAACAGAGTTGCCTCATGTCTCGTATGGAAGCATCATTTACATTCAATGTTTCTTCACTCACATATTCAATTTGTTCCTTTAATTTGTCACCATTATTTTTGTTGTTGCTGATCAAACTGGGAGTAGCTCTGGATAAAAATATGCTCAGCACTTTTGTCCATGTGTTTACGTGTGTGGATACCCATGAGTCAACTCAATAGTTAGCCTTATCGCCTGGTTATCTTCGCAAGCCTGTTTAAGACTGGTTGGATATTAATTGGTCTATTGTGACAGCAAAGGCTAACCCCCTGAGCAAACAACCCAACCCAGGTCACTCCTTACTTCAAACATAGCCCGATTCCTATACACTTGTCTGGTGCTGAGATTTCTGTTTTGTCCTGTATTTCGCTTTTGGTTTGACCAAAACAAATCTGCACACGGGCCTTTTCGGATTCCTCTACTTCACTGCTTTTGAATTCTAAACCTTCCTTCCGTCCTTCCCTACCTTCATGTATTTCTACATTCCTTCGTTCCATCCTCCTCCTTCCTCGAACGTCGCCTCACATGATGAAGCCTGTCCACTCCAGCCATTTTCTCTACAGCCCAGTAAATATCAATAGCATCTGGGTGATATTTACTGGTGTGGGGAAGATGAATGCCCTGCTCTAAATGCTTCAACCTCATTGCCTCTTGGAGTATTAGTCATGTAAACAAACAACGTCTGCTTATTAATGGTAAAAGCTTTCCCTAATGATCCACACCTCACATGAGTCTGAAATATCAAGTCAGGGCATAAAGAGCAGCCATAGATCATCATAATGAATGATGGGAGGCTTGTGGAAGGCTGGGAGAGACCTGTCCTGATGCTAATTCACTCTCTATTTCCCTGCCTGATTCATATGTTGTTTGGTTATAATACATCAAGCCTGTATGATTCTTCCATTAAAGCATCTAGTTTTTCTTTTACTTTACTGGAGGTTATTTGTTCGGACACTTGTGTATTTGGTAGTGATGCCAGTTTTCCTAAAAGTCAACAGCAAAGAGATTCACAAGTCACTGTAACTGCATGCGAAGATGAAATCCCAATCTGACTTCCATTTGCACGTCAAGTTGTTCTGTATCCTGAAGGCAACTCCACTAGGAACGCAAGTAATTTACAAACCTAATCAAATGAGTTCAAAAGAAGCGATATGTGTCTTTTAACAAGTGTTCTGTTATCTGGCTGACATGATCAGTCCCCTGAGAGAATCCATCAAAGCCCTGTTGTCTTTATCACGCTGGATGGTTCCGAAGAAAATTGGCATGACTGTGAATTTGTTCTTGTCAAATGTTGAGTAATCAAAAGCCAGCCAGCCGTAAATAAACAAATTCACTTCACTACACTGTGGCCTACTAACTAGCTTCCCCACAATATTGCTCATAATGGTGTGTGATTATTTTTATGGCGCTGCTGAGCGGTCAATGACAATGATAATTCCGTAATGAATCCGAAGTGTACCTGTGAATTTGCTCTAATTGCCTCTGTCCCTTATTCACCCCTTCTACGAGCATGTTAGTTTTAATATGTCCATTCAGTGTAAAACAGCAACCCGTTCACATCACATCATTGGGATAATGAAAGTGCCTCCGGGAACAATGGTTAAGGGGTCAGGAATAGGGAGCGGTGCATTAACGCTGCTGTAAGAGTGTAACATTATCCACGATGCAGGTGGCACGGTGCCTTCCAAACCTCTTAACTCTGATTATTTGATTCACCAATTAGCTCTGAAGGTTTAGATGGAGTGGCTAATGGATGAGTGACTTAAGCGCTGTCAAAGCCGCCTGTTGTCACTGCTATTTATTTTCAGCTGATGCTTTTAAGAGACAACCCCAAATGAAATGGCGATGAACAACATACATAAAAAACAACATACATAAAAAAATTAATTATGTTAAAAATTGGATGATTCAGTGCCGTCTGTGTGGGAGACAGAAAAGGTGGGTGTCTTGCAACACAGGCAAGACCCATATAGTGCTTATCCCTGCGGTTTTCTTTTCTGTTCATGGCCTCCAACTTGAGCAACCAAGCAGCCCCAGAGCTTACACTCTGTTTTGAAATACTGGGGAAATTGTTTGACTAACCTGTAAAGGAGGGGGTGGAGATTTTGTTGTGAGATTGTTGGGTGGAGCATTGGTTGCAGGAACATGAAACATTATTTGGAGTGGCACAAAGACCAAGTAGTGATGCCATTATTTGGTAAGGAAGTTCATGCTTGCAAAGAAAGTTTCAAGAAGCTGCTTAATGGCTTTAAGCCTAATCACACATTATTGTCTTCACAGTAATTATTTTTAAACACAAAGTCTCTGTTATAAACTACTAGGGCGTGGATTTTTAAATATGTGTGCTTACTAAGCAGGGAGGGTCTCATGAAAGGCAGAGTTCCATTGTGGGAAGTGTAGAATCCATTTATTTATTTTTTTTACCCCTGAGGAGCTAAAACTTAGGGTATCTCAGGATTGGTTTTGAAAAGTGTTGTAACGTTCCATAGCTGATTCGTTATCCATAGGGATTCCCAACGGTTTGTCATTCATGCAAGCATTCACAACCATCGTACTGTGAAATAAAGTTTTACTGCTAGCAACAGATATTCAGATATACAGATAACCAGCAGCAAGAGTGCGAGTACCATTGGCAGCATCGGAGTTTAAATTGAGTAACATTATGATGCGTTCAGGCTCTATTAGTAAAAATATGTATTGGGCGAAGGTAAATCATAAAGTTGTATGTTCAAATGTAATCTTGTAAAATAAAAATGTTATAATAAATAAATAATAAATATTAACTACAGATGACTATAGCAAAGTAAAAGGATAACATTTAGAATATTTTACAGTTTACACTGACTTCAGGGCAGTTTAAACAATTTTTTGGGACTGTGGTGAAAGAAAATAATCAGGAGCTTTGTGTTCCAGTTCCAAACAAAAACGATTTGTGTCGGCAAATATGGCTGAGCGGCAATCGACAATTGGTATCAGCTGCAGAAAAACTCGAATGGAGCATCTCTAAAAGTTATATTTTTTTTATTCTGATCCGATCTGTGAATTGTTTTCGAATATAATTTTGACCCTTTCCATCAAGGGCATTCTGTCTCTTGCAAGCCTCCCAACATCATGAAAGTGCATAACAAATCACTGGAATATAACTTGGTCGTACTCCATTGGATATGTGAAAATCTGTGTAGGGAAGTCTTAACAGAATGCCTGTCGTGGGAAGTGTAGTCATGACAGTTTGTGGAAAGGATGGTGGATAGACAAACAGTAGTTGTCAGTGATTGGTTGTTGGTCACGCTGGCATGGACAATCACAGCTTCGTGTTACAGATACACAGCAATTCAGCCCACTGAATCTTTCAACTTGGATAATCATCAGCAATTCTGTGGGCTGGAGAGCCGTAGTGGAAATCCGCAGAGAAAATGAGCCGCTCAGAAAATCACTATGTATTGCGAGGATCATTTTTTAAATTAAGTTAGCCTGTGATAGTCTTCAACTTGGTAAGTTGGCAGTAATGCTAGCTAGAAAGCCTGTTGTTATGCCTGAAATCTGGTTCACAGAATCCCTCAGTTGAGCTTTGTATAGTAGGTATACTATATATATATTTCAACTATAATCAGTTTTCAGTTTAGTTCAGTTTTTTATCAATATCAGTTTAGCCTGAATGGATTCTGAAACGTTTAAATCAAGTACCGAATTCAGGCCAATCAGTCAGCTAGGATTCCCACAAGACCTGCAGTCTCGTCGCGTAGACTGGCTTGTTCCTACTCATGACGCCGCCATTCAATGGTCAACAGCCCAGCAAGCACTGTTAAGATCAATCACCATTTCCATTCGGACGAACCCCAGAATGGTGTCCAAGAAGGACGATCACTCCCATGAGCCCAGATCAAATCTCCCAGTCTCACACACAGTGCATTACTTAGGACCAGAGAGCCACTTGACACAGGAGTGGTCAAGATTATTGCTTTATTGGTGGTGAGAGGATGTCATTTGAGATGCAGCACAAGTAGCCGAGCTTTAAAAGCACAGTGGCTCTCAGATTCCCACTTGTAAAAGTGCTATCAGACCTGTCCAGCCAGCTACGGCGCCTGTGCTAGCCTTGGCACTGGCACCAGGCTGGAACTGGGCCGGGCCTGGGGCAGACTGCACATAAAAAAAACACAGGGACCATATCCTGAGAGGAAATACAATCCCTCACTCCTTCCACAACCCCATCCCCCACTGTCTGCTTCACTGGCCAAGGCCTGGATCTTCTCTAGCGAGAAGTGTGTTTGGGATTGTGCATGTAAGTACCGGCGTATATGTGACTGTTTATGTTATGTGAGGGCGGTGGGTATTAGGGGTCACTGTGTAAATGTGGTTGAAAAGGGAGGTCTTGTGCCTGCATACCTTCCACGGCTCTAGATAAATACGGACCACTTTTCTTGTCTGTGTGCATTTTCTTTTTTGTAGTTCCACGTGTATTTCACGCCGTCAAACGGAATTTTTGTGTAGCTCTTCATGTGAATGTGTCTCCGCTCAGGCCTCACAGTATGCTGTTATACGGCGAAGCAGAGCTGAAAGTGATGACACTGGATCACTTCGTTTCACCCCGGAGCCCCAGCCCGACCCAGGGCTGTATCATAATAATAGCTCTGTGTGACAGCCATACTGCTCCACTCAGAACAAATGCTAGCTGACAGTTGTTCCTATGTGAGCACCAGTGGGCTGTAGCTGCTGCTGCTGCTGGTGGCCCCTCTCCAGCTCCATTGTACTGAAGGTAACAATACCACTGAATGGTACAGAGCCAGAGCTGGTGACGCTACGACCAGGGCAGTTGCTGTACACGGCAGCCAGAGCAACACACGTTATCAATAATGTAGCTGGGTCAAGGCATTCGGGAGAGGATGAAGCTGAGAACGGTGTATTCAAGGTTGACTTCACATTAGTATATATATATATATATATATATATATATATATATATATATATATATATTATGCAGCACTGGAATAGCGAGATCCATGACATATTTCTTTGTGGTTTGTTTCAATCACATGTTATCAAGGAGAATGTTCTCAGTCTAAACCTGTCTTGAATACGAGCTAACCAATCAGATGACACGTTGAGCCAGGTGTTGAGATGCACTAATCCTATACCCGTACACCGCCATCAGGATAAGGGGATTCCCCCAAGCTTCAAAAGAGCGATCCGGTTCACTACAGGCTGGCTGGGTCTGTTGGCTTTGACGGGGTCATTGTTTGTAATGGCCATTTTGTGGTTGCAAGGGACACGGGAGGGTTGAGTATCAGGCCGCCTGGCCAAACAGTCACCCCACTGTTCTCCAGCAGAGAACACACAGAGAAGCCTCAATTAGTTTTCCCCCCGTAATCTCCCTCCCCTGTCACATGATCTGGGCTGTTTGTAATAACACACAGGGGGCTGGGGCCGGCCCGGTCAGGAAATGAGATGATCCATGGATGACAGCTTAGACATACAGAAGCCACTTATCTGTTATTACTATGCTACAAAAACTCTCCCCCCGTGTGTGTGCGGGTATGTGTGTGCCCGCCAATCCATGTGTTTGCACATGATTGCGAGGATGCAAACAAAATGAAGTGTGATATCAAAACAAATCAGAGATTAGGAGATTTGAAGAAAGGCTAATCAAAACTTTGTGTGCGTGTGTCACACAACTTGTTGATACCGCTGCTGGGTGATTTGGGAGCGTATGCAGGTTTTATAAGAACACTGCTGTTAAATTCTTGAACTATCCTTTCACTCTAATAGGCCTCTGCCTGCCCACCAGAGGACCAGCATCTCAAACAATCAGCATCAACATCACCTGTGTCATGTTCTCTGTCAGTGATGTGGATACTCTGCTCCGCCCTGTACTGTATCCATCCCCTCACTGTCCTGCTGGATATGTAGGTGCTATCAGTCGGGGAGCAGGTTTTCAAACGATGACTATGTAGAGTGTAGACGCAGATCTCCATGAGAGAGAGAAAGAGAGAGAGAAACCTCCTCTGTAAAGCCTCAGTTCAAAGGCTGAGACTTGCCTCTCTCTCTGGCTCTTGGCAGAGTCAGAGATCAAAGCTAAACGCTGAGCAACAAATGTGTGTTTCTGTCACTGGCGATTTGTCTGTGTGTTTGATCAGCAGGCTCCCTTATCTCCCTGCCTCACTCTGCTGCTAATATGCAGTAATGGACTGCCTTTCATGAGACAAGAGATGAGGGCTTGATGTGAACGATGTGACGGAGGTGAATGGAGCAGAGGGGGAGACACTTTGCAGACAAATCAGATTCCTGAAAACGTGACAGTACATGCTTAGGCTATGTCCATGCAGGTAGATTAGAAATCATTAATATCCACCGGTAATCGTTCCGACATTACTGAAGATGTCATGTAACATGCACGTTTTTTGATGAAGACTACTTTTACTTTATTGAAATCGAGATACGCACACTTGATCTCTGCATTTCCCAGATCACAATCTTCAGCACTGATAACCTAACTCCCTGTTTCTCTCCCTCTGTCTCGCTCAGAGCTTTGCATACAATTAAGGCAGCAGGCACATACAAGAAAATCCTTGCTTTGCCCTTTTTTTTTATGTTAAAAACTATGCGGTGGTTGGTAAAAGGATATCAATTCCCACAGGATGGGCTGAAAGGCCTGTTTATTCTGTCCTTTCTGCCTTTGGTCTGGCAAAGGAGGAAATAGCTTGACTTTTCCAGTTGCTATGTAAATACTAGAAGAAGTGTGCCACTGTACTTCAGCAAAGCACAGCATGGTGTTTTTACACTGCTTGCTTAACTTCACGAGCGTACGCGGCTAATCCACACAGAGGTTTTTTTCCATCACAAAAAATGAAATGCTTTTTCTGGTTATAAGTTCTGAAATTTCACTGGTGTTGGATTATGTGTTTTTTTTTTTTATACTTCTGGGCCAAGATGCTTTCACACTTGTGGAAGAGAGTGCTGTTGCAAAAGTGTCTGCCGGCCAGACCTAGACAGGCATATAATGGTTTTCTGCCCCGTGTCCTCACAAAAGTGAGAATGTGACGCTATCAGGCTCTCCACTGAACTACTTTCCTCCTAGACTCCTAGCGCTATCATGATGGGTCTAATTAGAAAGGTCAGGTATAGCTATTGAGGTAGTTTTTTCTGTGGGTGTGTGTGATTTTGAGCTATATGAGAATTGGTCCCGTAAATATGTGTCCACGTTCGGTTCCTGAAAGCACCCTGCTGATAAAATGACTCCAGAAAAGGGCTGTTTTTTAAGACACTGAACTATTATCCCAAACCCCGGCCCCTACTGAGCAATCACCTTTGCGGTCCAAGTCAGGAAAGCTCCAATGACACCAGCTGGCTGGCTAGAGTGCCGACCGCAGGGTACTGGGACCGTCGAAGTCCGCCTCCTTCATCTCCTGCCATCTCAGAGTCCCACTGTGCACAGCTGGACAGGAACTAGATTAATGTTGTTTGTGGGGCCAATGTTAAACAAGAGTTCAATGACGCAGTAAAGGAGGATTGGTTTGTTGTCGTTGAACCAAGTAGTCAACGAAAGGCCACATCTGAATTTGACTTCTGATTTTTGACCTGCATCCAGGGTCATTGCCATTTAGTTACAAATGGTGTATTTATCATCACCCTTCCACGCTTTGCTTCCTTTTAGTTTTTTCCCCTGACCACCATTGAGGTCCTCGTCAACATGGTACATTTCATAACCTTTGGCTTCACAACAGTAATCATAAAAAGAAAACTCGGATTGGTCTTAGATAGTCTGCCATCATAAAGCATGATCAGTTCACTTAATTGGCCATGTGGCAACTATGAAACATCTTTATCATCACACAGATATGGTACATGTTTTCAGTTGCAGACAGTGTGTTGCAATTTAAACAATTTCCATATTTGTTCAAGTTAGATAAGTTGTTGCCTCTAGCATTCATTCACAAAGTAACATATTAGGTTTAACTAATTAATGTACCTAGTCTACCTGTGCATTGGCTGGGCAGCAACTCAAAATTCAATAAAGTATGCAATCATTATATGAAATATTGCTACAGAGCATCGCAGATAAGAGTATGCTTATAAATCACAGCCCTGTTTATCACAGCAACAATTCTTTGGTTTATGGTAGAGCTGCTCCATTTTAGAACGTGTTTTATTCATTTATTCACTGATTTACCCTGTAGTTACCCCCTTTCAGGGTGAGTGCCATTACCTGCAACACACATTATCCTGTAATTTGATCTAAACTGCCTGATTACGATGCTTAAATCTTTACTGTCATTTTGATCTTGAATATTTTCACGTGGCTGACTTCTAATTTGCATCAATCTCCATTGTATGTAATTGTTTAAATGTTGTATGTTAATTTAGGTTCGTCATACATTTTTGTTTGTCTTTATGCTGCTTGTTAATTGTGTTGTCTTAATTTTACGGTGCACTTAGAAAACCGTGGGCTGATTTTTATGTATGAAGGAGAGCTTATGAATGTGTTTGTACTACAGTTCTTGGGTAAGGTACACATTGCCATTCCTTTCATAACTAAACACCATATTTTCTTCCCTTGTTTACGCTGCTTTGTTTTAAATAAAGGAATGCTCAGTCTGAGCCGAGATGTGGAACACAGGGATAAGTATTGCAGATATGTGCACAGACAGCAGCCTAATGGCAAATCTGGCAGACAGACTGGAGAATTGAGTAGAAAGCAGTGGCATAAGCGGGGGGATATATTATCCTTTAGATATCCTCAGCAGTCAACTAGCAGAAAAAAATATCCTGAAGACTTAAATGTGTCTGTGAGAAGAAGAAGACGAGCATTTTCTTCCCCAGTGAATAATGACCTGTACTTTGAGTAGGTCTTACAACAAGAGAGAGAGGATTAACTATTTATCTTTATGCCTTTGTACGGATATGATCTGTTGCGGACCTCCGCCAGAGAAACTGTAATCACATGCACCGAGTGTCTGGTTCCTGGAGGCTAGGGGACAGGCTGAGTGAGAGTCCCAGAGGGGATAGGGTAACAGGTGGGCTGAATGCCATTCACAAGGGTCAGACAGCACAATGCCAGCATCTCCCTTTGATGCTGATACCATCTTCTGTGTGTCTGCTCAGCCCTGCTCCCCATTTCACTGCTCAGCGACTTTACATCCAGTTGCCTCCAATTGTGTCTGCAGAACTGCCCCCAGATCCAATAACGCAGCCCCACTGTAAGACAATTACCCGTTTTAATAACGGGCGTCATTACACACCCAGTGGATAGAATATGAAATACGAATTCTGACTGCAAGTGTGTTTGTGTGTATGTGAGCAGCATCAAATCCCATCTGCATCCTCACTGGTCATTACTGGAAGTCTTTATGACTTTAGTTTCATTAGAGCCTTTAAAGTTCTCCTTCATGGCGATATTTAGGTCAGAAGGATTTTCATTTTGTACTGCCCACGTAAACCTTTTGCTGGTTTAAATCCATTTGCCAAAAGGACAAGAACTGACTGCAAGGTGTTGTTGACCTCAGTTCTGAAATCATGGGCAAAACACAACATTCTCTAGATCAACTTAAAAGTAATGAATGTGATATTCCGAGCATAATATAGCAGCAAACAACTATTTGCTATGTAAAGGTATTGTGACATCACTGTTAGCAACTGTTAGCTGCAAGCCGCCGGCTCAGGCGTACTCATGTTGAGAGCCGCTGAGCAGCAATTGAAATGCTCCCGGTCTCGTATATTGCCCCTTTAATACAGAGCATGTTCTCCAAAAAGCCCACAGGACCCCACACATGTCCTCCATGACTACTTTAAGCTGCTGCCATCAGTAATGCGTTTGAGATCGCTCGTATGCAGAACAAATAGGATTTATTCAAGAAGCCATGAGACTCGTGAACATCCACAGTACAAGAAAGGGTCAATGTACCTTGTGTATAGCCTAATAAATGGACTTGCACCTTTTGATCCTTCACACTGTCTGGTCTATGTGTATTGAACAAATCTGTTGTGGTATTTTCTATTGTTTGTGTGTGTGTGTGTGTGTGTGTGTGTGTGTGTGTGTGTGTGTGTGTGTGTATGTGTGTGTGTTTGCGTGTTTGCACGCTTGCTTGCCTTGAATTTAATTTTGAATTGAATATGTGAGTGATGACGTCTTTGTCATTGCCTGAATCCCCTGTGTTTTGTTTTGTGCACAGAAAACACATTAGCTGACTATCTTAAATGTGGCTTCACATAAAATCCAGGCGTCTCGACGATAGTCAGTCTCACAAAAGCATTACCACAAGAAAGAAAACAAACCATTTGTCACCAAGCTGGAACTCTACAGCCGTAGAACAGTCATGCATTTTCATTGGCTTAGTGGACCAATGCCAGCCATCCGTAGCGTGCATGGGACCATAACATAGAGGGAAGGAACTGAGAGAAAAGACGAATGGAGAAGGAGCTGATAAGTCATTTATGAGACATACATTATTAATAAGCATCATGATTGCAGAACAGAGACTGAAAACACACAACGCCATCTGGACTACGAGGAGGGTTTGTCAAAACAAAATGGATAAATGAAATTTTGATTAAGTTTATTAGTGGGTCAAGATCTAATTTACACAGCCATTCATTGCCATTCGCCTGACTGGGCTTTGGGGTCAAGACAGTGATTACCATGCTGAAAGTATGGACACAGGCATCCTTAGATTCTGAGCTACTCAGTGTAGTCATTATGATGTTATGATAATGTGCTGCACTTTTATTGTATTGTAAACGTTTAATGGAGTTGGATTAGATTTATGAGAACAATGAAAAAGCGAATGGCGTCTTTACTAATCTTATTTTCTAGCGCGATGACAAAGTGCTGGCCAGTGGGTTTGTCCATATTGGATCCCAGGGATCTCCGGACAGGGGTACTTGTTGCCAGGGTGCATGTGGAACGGTTGTGGAGTAGCTGGTAGCTTTCAACTAGTTTAAAGTAATTTATAAACAACTGAAATACAAGTTATAAATATATAAGTAAGTAATGGATAAATACTTGACATAGCTGGATAAATGCAACAAAAAAACCCAAAACAAAAAAAAAAACCAAAACACACAAAAAACACAAAACAACCACCCCACCACAACAGTAGGAATGCAAACTTGACCAAACCAATGTAAATAATGACAAAAGTGTTAAATAAATCTCTCTCTCTCTCTCTCTCTCTCCCTCTCTCTCTCCCTCTCTCTTGATATATAGATAGATATATAGATGTATATACACTGTGTGTACAGTTTGATGTAGTTCACTTAACATCCACTTTAAATCAATTGAAATGAACACAGTTGGAACATGAAGGGTGGGGGTATAATGAAGGGGTACTTGAGCTAATCTGATGGGAATTTTGGGGTGCCTCAGACAAAAAAAGCTGGGAACCATTGCTCGGGCCTCCTATATAAGTATTACTGGATTCTGGTGTCCATTATTTTGTATTTATTTTTGTTCTCTTGGTTTGTATTTCAGCAGAGTGATGTCATTGTGCCCGAGGTAATACATACAGGCCTGGCACTGTCTCTGCAGCCCATAGGTCTGTTATCAGATATCCCTACCTCTACTATGCAGTACCAGCTAGGGGCTCATATCACTCCTTGTTGCTTGAGCAGGTGTTTTATTGCCATGGGAGGATTGGCACACACCCAGAGATCTTGAGAGAGAGGAAAGTGAGGGATTCTGTCATGCACTGGGTCAGAGGAATGCCTAACTATAATCATCTGTGATGGTATAATCATAGCTCAGTCAAACTCCACTCCAGGCTCATAAATCCCCCTCTCGTACCACTGTGCAGCGCACGCTCTCTCTCTCTCTCTGATATGAGTGAAACTGGCAATCTGACTTTAAAGAGCTACGTCTCAACTTCGTCTGAAGAGTCTTTATCATTCCAAGAGTTTCTTTTTCCAGGCTAATCTAAGAGCGCTCTCCCCATTTTAATCTGCGTCTGTGTATGAAGAGTGTCCCATTGGGGCTGCCATACACTAGAAGATTAATGAACCCAATTTGCAAAAGTGACCTTTTGGCTACTAAAGCACTGCCGCTGCTAAGCTTCTTAATGCCCGCTTTAAAAAAAAATGTTGTTATAGAGAGCAACTCTTTAGATAGGAGAGGGGAAAATAAGCATATCAGAAGTTAGAGGAGTCTGGATTAAAGTCATGCTGATGTGGCCACCGTACTAGCCCTCAGAGGACAAGTTTCAGTGAGGAAATGTAGGATGATCAGAGCATTAAACAACCAAATCAGAAGTTAGGATGATACTAACAAACCCTGTAAGCACCGCTGACAATGACACTTAAACTAACAACAAGCAAGTATCATGGGTTCACATGTCTTTACAAATGCAGTATCAACATATCCATATGCAAGATTTATATTATATACATATATTGTGTACTGTGCGGGCACCTCTCGTGCTCGTCGGTCATACGTTTGGTAGTACTGCGTCGGATTGTGCGTGGCATGTCATTTCTTTTTGATTTGGACTTCAAATCCTTTGTCAGACGGTCTTTGATCAATGTGATAGGCGTGATACAATAGTTTCATATAAATTTGGCCCAACATAACTCCATTGCTGGGAAAGGAAATGATAGAAGAGTTGGATGACGAGGAGGAGCCCCTGTGCCTAGAATTAATACGGTTGTTGTTGTTGTTGTTGTTGTTGTTGGAACGGGATGTAAGATACTTGTCCATAAATCCCACCTCACGGCTCTGACGGCCGACCAAACACGTGTCCAGACACATTTTGGGGCCCGACGCGTCTCTGCGGCTCCCTGCGAGCTCCGCAAAAAACATTTCTCTGGCTCCCTGAAAGCTCTGCGCAGGCTTGTCAGCAGAAGTATAAATTAGGCATAACAATGGAAAGGACATAAAGAACCATGTTGTGATGGTCACAAAATGATTGAGGCTTCATTAAACCCTGCTCTTCAGAAATCCACAGTTCCCTCGGGGATTATAATCTTTTTTAAATGAACTGACAAATGACTAATAATATGAATTTGAAGAGATTTTTTAATGACACTCACTTCAACATTACTTAATGAATAGTTAAGCTCCATCATTAGCCCATTAGTAATGTGTACACCAGTTTCTAATTTTTTACCAAAAGAAAGTGTCAAAATCATCTTCAAGAAATTGAAAGAGACTGCAGTGAAGACATGGCTAGTTCAAATATTTACTCCAAATATGATTTGTTTTGATCTACTATGACTTGCAGACTAAGATAGCCCAAAAGGGCAAGTTAATGGTGCCAATACTATTAAATGAGACACTTACACTATATTATTAACTGTTCATTTGCAACCCACTCACCAGAAAAAATGTTGGCATTGTACATCCCTGAAAAACATGGAAAACGTGGTATGGGGACAGTTCTGACCCAAAAATAATGCAATGTAGCAATAGATATTAAGATTTATCATTTATCATGTGCCATTTCCGCTGCAGTCACAGGTAAAGAAATATGGTGAAAATCTAATATGTGGAACAAGAACATCTTGAAATTTACATAGTACACACTCAGCTAAGTTAAGCCATTAAAATTAAAGATTATTGGCACAAGGCCCGGACAAGTTGTAGTTGACAAAAATAAACGGGAGGAATGGACAGCAGACAAACTGTTACGCTTTCATCTCAGTGAGACTGAGAAGATGAGAATTCCAGGAGCGTTTTTATGTCTCTTTCTGCTCGTCAATTTAAAAACTCTTTTGTCTTCATGTCCTGAAACAGACAAATGTGCAGGGTTTCAATATATTTGGAAATGCTGTGCATTCAGTGTGCGGAATCTGAAATGCATTTACTGCATTTTGAATGTACATTTAACGTAGGAATATGGATATTACATTTCTCAGACACAGGCTTCTGAGCATTTGCTCAGAAAAAAAGTGATGGCAGAAGCACTTTGAAGGAGCATTTTAGCGTGAGCATCTGGTATTTTAGGTTGGTTTAAAGGTTTGTAACGAGCAGTCTCAAGCTGTTCTTTCTACCCCACAGTCCCGCGAGCCATCACTCTCGCTGTGAGGACATATCACCCAGGCTTTTAGAGGTATTGTAAGTGCACTAAAATATGATTTAGCTGTGGAGCACAGACCTAGTTCTTCAGTCATTTATCGTATTCCCTGCCATATTTATTCCGTTAAGATGAATTAAATGCATTTAAAGGGAGTAAACTGAGCAGTGGGGCGCCTTGCCGTGCTCCAAATTATGAGGCAGTTATTTAGCGGCCCCTTTTTCTGATGGTAAATAGCAGAGTTTAAAAGAGGCACTGGATGGTTTCGCCATTGACTCTGACATTGGCAGGGAGATTGATTACAGTGTCTTTCATTTGACACAAATGTATGTTTTTAAGCAAATGGGCGAAACACCAGGTCTGTCAGGAATATAAATGAGGAAGGTTTTGCAGAGGCAGTCTGATAGCAGACATATAGCCGGCCACACTGACTGGGAAGTATTTTTATTCCTCTCACTGACATCCAGTTGTTTTTAGTTCTTGGAGTTTCTTTGGCAGCCTGTGTATGTCAGCAGTATGTGTGTACAAGGACCGTATGTGCATGCATGTGTGTTTGTTTGTGTGTGTGAGGAACCAAATCTTGTCATTGAGGAGAGGCATTCTGGCAGTACAGTGCCAAGTCGTATAACCGAACCTCAGTTCACAGACTGCATCCTGTCAAAAGAAATGACCATTATGTGCTCCTCTCTGTTTCTCTGCTCCTCCCCATCAGAAAATGTGAACTCTCATGTTCTCTTAAAAGGCAGCAACCTCGGGTTTTGTAAATTATGGTCCCATTTAGAGCGACATAGACGATAAAGCGGCGTATGCTCCAGGGCGTGGCTACCTTGTGATTGACAGGTTGCTTCCACGGCGTTGTCGGGCCCGGGTGTTTTCTGTGTTTACGTCTAAACCTTTTCCCCAGTAACATTGTGTTTTCAGTTCATGAAAGTTAATTGTAACATTTTGAATTGCCTAAAAATGTCTTATTCCTCTAGCGTCACTTCTGGTTCCCAAAACCAAGATGCCGAACTCAAGCTTTCAAAACTTTAGTTCACAAACAAATGGGTGACATGACGGGACTACATCCACCTCTTATAAACAGTCTATACTAAAAAAATAAATGATAATTCTGTTAATTCTACTAATTGTGGAAATTGTTTCTGAAGTATCTGAAACAGCATAGAGAGGCAAATCTCTGTTGTAGACCTTCTCACAGTTGTAAACGTAAACATTACAAATATGTCCAAAACCATTCACTACTCCACACTCACTAACCAGGGAGTTCTATGTACGACTATATAGAGGTTCATATAGTGAGCTCATTGGCAAAATAAAACAACAAAACACTTTCAGACACTACTTGGGTCATTTTCTCTGCGCTTTTAATTTCGTCAATTAAAACGTGCCAGATCAACATATGCTGATAGACCATCCATAATAATTACCAACCAGCATTTATGTGATAAATATATATTGTAAGCTATTTTGTGTAGTTACCGCTTAGCCAAATGCTCTTGGCACTGTACTGCATCACTTGGTAAGCAGTGTATATGTCTAGGCCTTTTATTGTAAAATACAAGGTACTTTGTGTTGTATTTGTGTTGTGTTGCGCTGCTCTGCTCACATTAAATAGATTATTTTTCACACCACAGCTCATGGATTTGTCTTAATTGCGCTGCTCTCTCTCTCTCCTCTTATCCATCTGCCATTTTCCCTTCAGCCCAATGCATGATGGTATATAGTGCCTGGGTTAGTGGCCATCGTTGTACACTATTTAAAAAATACATTGTGGGATATTTTGAGTCCATCATATAGGGTATAATAATTCTCATTATACGTTCGGGTTTGTTTGTTGCAGTGTATGTAAATGATGTAAACTGACCATGCTGTTGCCTAGCAATCCAATTCTGTTGAAACGGTCTATACCACCAATAAAAGGACCTTTTGATTTTTCTTAAATCACTCGATTTGTGTGTGTGGAAACAAGTCAAATATATGTTGCAGCTCTTGCTAATTAATTCCATTTTGTTTTTAAAACAATGAGAAAATAATGTTTATTGACTTGTTTAAATAGATATTTTCACAGTTTCATTGCACTTTCATGTGCTATTCCCATGTTCAAGGGCCATTGGATTGTTCTTCACTTTGTAATACATCAGACAGCACAAGTTGAGTATTAGTGCTTTTCAGCCCGCCCGTTGCATCGTGTTTGATTGTATTGAGGAAGTAGCATAATGTTTTTTTTTTACTGGACAAGAGCAGTCTGTTGAGAGCGTGGTCATTGGGTGAGGACATTAGTTACCCCCTCCTCATTCACACAGCGTGCTCACAGGAGCTGAAGCTGTCACCTAGCAACCGGCAAAAAAAGTTTAGGCAAATTCCTGTGTGTGGTCATGCTCACTCAAAGCAGCAGATGATTCAAATTGTTTAACCGGAGCAACAGACCCACACTTTTGTCAGATAAAGTTGGATACAAAAATAGACACTGTACATGTAAACCGGTGTCTTTTCCTCCTCCTGCCGCTCTTGGTCTCTATTCCTGGCAATATCGTGTTTTTGAGAGGTATAGACACAGTCTGCGCTCTTCTTATTATTGAAGTATTTAGCGTCTGTCTCTCGATAAGAAAAGCTCAAAACTAATTAATGCAATCTGAGAATAGCGTGCAAAAAGGCTCCTGTGTCCTCGCAGTGTGGGACTTGTTCACAGTGGGGAGGGGGACAGACAGAAAGAAAATTAATTTGCGATAGGAGTGGGCAGTGAAAAGGGAGGAGGGGCAAAGACGGGCAGACAGACAGAGAGGTAGAAAGAAAGAGTCCGGGGAAGCAGTTCAGTCTGGCCCAGGCAGGGTCCCTGGTTCCCCCCTCGGTCCTCTGTTTACACACACAGAAATTTCGGACAATTTCACAGCTTCCCTTTCAGTGGCCATTGAAAGGGGACAGATTCCTTCCTGGTTACTCACCCTCTACCCAGTGAGAGTGGTTGCTATCATGGGAAAATCCAAACCTTTGGCATCCTCAGTGGGTTACCACTCTGCGTCGTGCTATAGCCTCAGTGCAAACAGCAGCCCCGCGTAATGCCTGTGAAATCTGTGTGTGCGTGAGGTTCAGGGCGCATTGCTGGGATTAAATCAAACAGGACCCCTCATTCAGGGGGTCCACTCTGCAGTGCCGGGTCTGTTTGCATTCATGTGGTTCTTTCAGCGCGGTCCAGTCGGAGCGTCTCTCTCTGTTTGCTCTGCGCTGGAGAATGTATACGGCATTGTTTCTCATATGTGGACTGACCCTGCCAGATGCCATAGCCACAAAAACCTCTTCTTCTTAATCAGACAAGAGTGCTCAGAGGGCAAGGTGGCACGCCGCCATTCGTGCCCAGTAGAAGGAGAGTGAAGTACGGAGAGGGAGATGGTGAAAAGAACACATAATTATGAATGGATGCGGCGTAGAGGGGGATGCATGATAGGATGGAAGTCTGGCTGGGGAAAACAACAACAGCAAGACTCGGCCTGCGCCATCCATCAAGTAGATCGAAGAGGCCCAGCTCTCTTTATGATGCCCTTAAATATGCTTAAACTAGCTCTGGTCTCTCTGCCCTGCGTCTCTCAGACAGGAGCTATGGGCCTCTTTATTTCTCACCCCAGGTGTCTCGTTACCCAGCCACCTTAACGCACACACTCGGAGAACCGGCTCATATAGAGTAATGACACCCTGCGCTTGTGTAAGCTGAACTATTAGAATAACATTAGGTCCAAGCACAAAAGCAGCCACAGAAATTCTGGGGCTCTTTGTACTAGTTACAAGGTTATAGAGGCACTTCAGCGCGCACGCTCGCGCTTGTGCACACGTGTGTGTGTGTGCAACACAATTTAGGCTATGACTAAAAACTGAGGGCGTATTCTGGTGAGATCCTTCCAACGCAAAGAGAAAGCACTTGCAGACTCATTTGTGGTACTTTGTGAGTGAAATTGGCATCTGAATGGAGGTAACCAGGTGTGCTTGGCCGCCATTTTGTTGTTGAGTATGGTGAAAGTTGGTGGGTTGTGTATGTTGCTAGCGAGAGTAGTGTGAGACAATCCGAGGCGTAGCTCTGAGCTTAGTATATTGATCGCTCTCAGCATCAAACAGAGACGGCAGCTGGGAGACAGCGGGAGGGCTCAGCGTTGTCGAAGCCCACTAGTGTACTTCCTCTCGTATTCTGCTTTGTTCGAGCACTTCCCTCCAGCAGCAGCAGCACCTCCTCCCTCTCTCTCTCTCAGCAATGACCACTCAAAAGGCAAAAGAGATGGGCAGAGCAGGGGAGGAGTGGAGGAGAGAGCAAAAGAGAGAAAAAGGGAGAGCACTTAGTCTGTAGGGCATTAATAAGCATAGCTCTTGGCGAGCAAGCGCCTCCTATGTTCCCACACAAAAACTCACACACACGCACGTATTCAGTCGCTCGCACAGTGATGGTTGGCTCCTTGCCAGTGCCTCCCCGGGGTTGAAAAGAGGGTATGTGTAGTGCAGACTACAGCAGGAGTGGCTGTCTGAGGGAATGGCAGAGTGTGTGGAGCGCTGTGCCACTGTGGGACAGTCCATTATCCATACCCCTCGGTCTGCATTTCAATGGTTCCTGCCAGAAAAGAGAGAACCGACGTGTCAAAGCAACAGGCAAAGGCTTCCTCTCCTGAGATTCCTATGTGTCTGCACATTCACATATCCAAGTTGGCTGCGTGATTCATATTCAGGCTGAGTGAGAGCAGCGATGCTGTTCCGGTCTTAATGACCTCCCCTGTCATTCGTCTTATCTCTCGCCTCATGTAGATGTGGCATGCTCAGCTGGCAGGGACTTGACTGGGCTGGGACGGCCTGTTTGACCCGTGTGAACAATAAGCTGTTGGCATGAGCACATGCCGAACACCACCGTAATACATTTGGCAAATCACAGAGCAAGCCGCTGTCTCAGAGATGCTCTTCTTCCCTGAATGTTTGGCCACCTGGCTGCATCCACCTCAGCCCACAAGCCTGGTGTCATCTGTAGGGAGTGACATGTCCTGGAAGAAGGCCAGCAGCCAAGTCGAGTTACACAAAGACCAGAAAACAAACACACTGCCGCAGCAGAAAACAGGCAGGAAGGAGAAAGAAACGTATTGAAGCAGAATGGTCAGCAGAGACAGCATGGTCAGCATTTGCTCTTCTTTTATCCATTTAATCATCAGTATGAAAACACTTTATGTGTTCAGTTGAACATGTTTAAAAGAGAGGGCAACATATAACTAAGTGACCTGCTTTATAGTGAAATATTTGCTTCAAAAAGTGTCTCTGACCAGCTGAGGTCACATTGAGCGTTTGAATCCACAAATAATATGAACAATTGCTCAATCGCAACAAAAATGCCCGATTGAAACATCTCGATCTGAGTAAAATGTTCCATTTCAAAAGAGATTTTATACGGGTTCATTCCACCCCGTTAAAGAATGAACCTCACATCATGTCAACGCTGTTTTTGAATACTCTCTCTTTTAGGAAAATCTTTACTCTCTGTGCACATGCTCACTCTCTTGATGCTCCCTTGGGGAGTTTAGGGGGGGGGGCATTACTTTTTTCTTCCATTGTTTGTCATTTACTTGCACTTTCTACCACTTGTTTTCTGAGCTGTGTGTCTTCCTCAGGGGAACCATCTTTGAATAGCTGATGTTTACTGGTTTTTGGGGAAATAAAGAACAAGCTTGTATTCTATTCAATAACTTTAAGAGTAGTACACTCTGATAAATGCTGTAGACTCGGAACAAAAGAACAGTAGTGAAGAAATAACTGTGCACAAGCTCGATGCTGGTCAATCTTTCTCACGCATTTGCCTCTGGTGAAGTTCTGCATTTAGTGTATTGAGCATTTAAGAATCATTATTTTTGACTTTTTTTAATGTGGAGCAATGATTGTATTCACTGGCCCTGTACCATGAGAAATGTCAATCAGATTGATTTGAAACTGTATCTTTTTAAAAAAAAAAAGCAACGTTCTTAACAGAGGGAGTCCCAGTACAGGAGTGTACAGCTTATTGGAAAGAAAGATAAAATCAAGAGGGAAGCTTCTTAGGAGAGATAAAGAGACTTTGTTGGCGTCACCTCAAGGGAGTCATTTTTGTGTGAAGTGGCTGGAGCAGTCTTTAATTTATTATTGATCTCCTGGTTTCATCAGACTTGTGTGTTTGTACATTAAGGGGGCTATTACTGTCCTTCAAAGCATCCCCTGTCATTTAAAAGACATTTGGCTTATTTTATTGGTCTGTAGGATAGATTTTCAGCCCTGCGAGGGGACAGGCAATGTTAAGCTAAATCAAATGTTGGTGTGGGTCATTTCAGAGGAACAGTAAAGGTTTTGATAGTAATCAACACTACTTCCCTTAAAGATTGAACAGGCTGTTTGTTTGCCGGTGTAACAGGTTTCTAATTGCTCGTGCAATACAGTGATCTATCTACCGTATATTCTCCCATCGTTTTGCATGTGAATTCTACCAGAGGTCATGTCCTATTCTCATTTCTAGCCCTGAGCACTCATTCCACAATACCTTCTGTCATCTAGGAAACGTGGAATATTCAGGAGCTGTGGAGGAAATATGCATGCGTAAAAGGTACACGATGCCACTTTCTGCCTTGAGGCAACACTTGTGTATTTTTAGCCGTGACCTCCTCCCCCTCAGATGGTCAAGTTCTTATACTAATACTTGCCAATCATCTTGATGAGCTGTCTACTTCAAAATGGCGTCTTGCCTGGGGCTGATTTACACAGCATGCATTCAGCGGAGCCACAACTGACACAGATGTTCAGCACACCTGATCTGCAATGAAAAAATGAAAAAAATCTATGTTGATGATCACCTCTGTTTTGGAAACAGTTTTTGGGTCTGCATATTAGCTGCACTATTCTATTGTTTCTTGCAGCATGCTCCTTGCTGCCTGTTGTTTTTCATCTGTTATAACTTTTTCAGACTTGCCTTAATGACTGCAATCCCATTCACCTTCGGCCACAGCCTGCAGACAGCAGATGTTTTACCCCTGTTACAGCGCACCAGAGGAGGCACGGAGGCGCCACCCCTTAAAATGAACGCTATCTCCAGACAAAAAACGTCAACGTTAGAAGATTTTGCAAAATGTAATTTTACGTTACGTTGAATAAACTATGGTCGAGATATGGAAAGGGTTAGGGTACGGAAACATGTTCCGAATGTCGGGAAAGGTTCGTAGTTACGGGTCGTAAAAAGCCAAATGTTAATTGCAGGTTTGTGACGAAACCCGAACTCTGGTCTTCTGCAAGACTTGTTGAACTCACCAAACGCCCATCCATCCCTGATGACCGCCACGCCCTAGCTCTGCCTTCCTACACATTACTTTGTGCTGTGGCACTGAATGTAATTCTCGATGTGTGTAATCGTCCAATATGTACATCATTCCTAGGATTAAATGAAAAACAAATTTCAGGCCAATTAGGTTTATTTAGGTAAATTATCTCTTAGATACACAATCAGACATGCAAAATATAGCCCAATATAGTGTGTGTGTGTGTGTGTGTGTGTGTGTGTGTGTGTTGTGACTTTTATTACAGTGTAAAAAAAAAAGCATTCATCGGCAATAGCAGATTAGACAGCCAGACTGACAGTTAACAGTATTATTGTCAGGGGAGACATCGGTCTTACTACGGCTGTTGGAGATCCCGCCGTTAATCCCACTCTCACTTAAACATCACATTCAGGGTGGGTTTCTTTGTTGAACACACTGGGTAGTATTACATGTGATTAATATTAAGCGAACCACATAAGAAGTACTCGATTACTATGTATATCATTCTGAGTTAACAAACACATTCACGCACACAATTCTACATGTCGGAATTATAATTAGCCGTATTCCTCCCACTAGTTCACGCATGCAGCACTTCGTTAACATACAGCACTGTTTCAAAATATCTGACATGCATTAAACATGGCTCTTAATGAACGTGACCAAAATGGGCGCTAGCTTGCTTTTGATCTTCATGAAGGATCTCTGAACATAATTATTCATAATCTGTGTTTAGTGTGTGTGGGTGTGCTATGCGTCTCCGTGCGTTGGACCGGGCTCTGCTGCATGCCCTCTCCGAGCTCCGGTGCATAGTAACACAGGGCTCCTCTGTCAGTCCAGTCCTCCTATGCTGAATACATTTGGAACAGACGAGTTTCAGAACGATAATCATGGTTTTGCCGTGAAAAGGGAGCAGAAGGGCAAGCAGAGGGTCTAACTGAGAGGGTAATGGGGCTAATAGGACTGGTAAATGAAAAGCCAGATGATGATACCTCTGCAGCTGATTCTATCTACGCTCATATATAACTTCCGTGCGTGTGTGTGTGTGTGTGTGTGTGTGTGTGTGTGTGTGTGTGAGAGTGTGAGTGTGAGTGTGAGTGTGTGTACAAGAGACCGAGAGAGAGGGAGAGAATAGATGCCAGGAACTGAAGAGGAGGGAGTGGTACGAAGGCCAGAGACCTCCCTCTGGATTTGATGAATCCTTCACAGTTCTGAGAGCCCTATGAAACATTCATGACGGACGTCATTTCTTTCTGTTTCTCTATCATTGTCACTCCATCTGCCTGACTCACTGTCTTTCTATCAGATGGAAGCATGGATTTCAGTCATCTAATATTACAAACCTGTCTGTTTTTTTTTTTTTCATCCTTACAGCCAATCAGATTCTCTTTTTTTCTAACTCCTGCAGATTGAATGCTGCCCATGGAAGTTAATAATTCATCCATGTATTAACCTCAATACCTGAAGTGCAAAGCCTGTATGTATAGTCTCTCTCACACACACACGCACACGCACACGCACACGCACACACACTTGCACAGAAATATAGAAGTGCGAGGATCTGACTGGTCTTTGGGATGGAGCGACTTGTTTATGATTTATTTACCACTCACCAGAGCTGGTTTATGATGTGAGTTTTCACTCACATGCACACACACACACACACACACACACACACACACACACACACACACACACACACACACACACACACACACACACACACACACACACATACGTGTGCATTTAAGTGCACTGTCAACAAACAGAGGATCAGTCTCTCTCCCATCTGCTGAATGTGCCAGTTTGCCGCAGGCATTAAGACACCTTCAGATGCTTCACACACACACAGCTACACACACACACACACACACACACACACAGATTCACACATGGCAGTTGGAAGAAAGTCACACCACAATAGCGTATTCAGTTAAAAACTGGAGCAGACAGCCCAGTAACAAGAGGCATAAATTACTCCATCTCCCTATAGGAGACAGTCCCGAAGAAAAATGTAAATGAGTTTTTCAGCAAAATGTAGCGATCATTTCCTCTAAATATTATCATATAATCTCCTGGATTGTAGTTTCCTTTCGAGAAACCCCTTCTCTTTGATCCTGCTGCTGCTGTGAATGCATTTTAATGACCAAACATCCAAACATTTAAGGTAGCACTTAGCAGAAAACAATGACAGATACTCCCAGCTGCCACACCTCAATTGACTACCTCATTCAATCAATACTTTTTGGCTTTGTGCCGAGTCAACTGCCTTCCCCCGACAAAATGTATTCCCACCGTTTGTGCTCAGGCTGCATCAGATGGCGGCGTAATCATCCGGAGCAACGCCAGCTCAGGCTGTGGTGGTAATTGTGGCTGTTTTCTTGGTTTGATCACATTCCAGCTCATGTGCATTGACGCTGTCTCTGGCCTGGATCCCTGTGTCTAAATGGGATTGGACGCTCCTCGTCTCATGACCTCTGTTCAACTCAGTATGACAGCAGAAATGTGGGTTGCTGTCAATGCATTCCCATTAGCTTACCTACTGTATGGATTTTTCCTTGTCCATAGATGGCTTTCATTCTGTGATATTGAGCGCAACCCCCCCACATCCCCAAAGCTCCCTCTCTGTTTGATTAGTCGCAACCATTATCCTCCATTTTCAAATCAATAGCTTTACCCAGGCTGGTCTATTGGGTGGCAGACACATGCAGGAAACTGCTTGCTGAGGGGTCACCATGTATGTTTTTGACTGACTGCAGCATGTTAGGTATACTTTTTGTCAAGTAAAAGAGCAAATTCAGACCTTTTTGCAGCAGTTCATGTCCCAGATTTGACAGGGGTTTGTGGTTTGAGTCAGCAGAATTATCCAGATAACTCATTAAAACCAGCATCTTGAAACAGACCCAAGGCCATAGGCGATAACTCTGATCATGACGAAACACAAAATTATTACTTTAATCTCGGTCTCATCAAATGGGTGTGAGGATTCAGCTGGAATTCATCAGACAAGAGGTCTTTAAAGTGGGTCAGTTAAGTCTTCCCAACTGGCTATTTCTGAGTCATGTGCTCATATTTTGACTCACCATGTTTTATTGTCATATTGTTTCGTATAATTAATAGTTCATGATTTCAATCTTCAGAAGCAATATGAACGCTTCTAGACTAACAGTCTAATGCAGTTTAATAACTGGATTTTTGTAATACAGTTTGCATTGTATTAAATGCCACATGACCGCAGGAGTTTATGAAACAGTGTCAGGCTTTTACGGCTTTTGAAAGATGCTGAATAACAAAAAGTTTTCTTATTTATTAATCTGCCGCACAAAGCTCACCAGGCGACGTGCTGAGGGGGCTTATCAGCTGTTTAACAGGTCACAGGCGTCCAGCTGGCTAAGCCCCTTAGCTTGTGACCAAAAGCACCCCTGACGTGATGTGACTCCTGATTCTGACAGAGATAAAGCTCACACCCACACCTGGCTGTCTTAGCTTACTACCACTTTCCTGCCAGTGTATATCTGAATGTGTGTGTGTGTGTGTGTGTGTGTGTGTGTGTGTGTGTGTGTGTGAGGACATAATGACAAGCAGGAGAGTTTGCTATAGCACTATCCATCTGTACTGTATCTGCATGGCTGCCTGCTTAGTATTCCCAGGTGTTGTGCGCTAAGCTGCATGTAGCTACAGACGAAAAAACAAGGGCGAGTTGGGAAAGAGCTGTGAATAAAACATGTGCTGTTGAATTACATCTTGACACAGTTAAGAAAATGTACCATGAACTTCCGAAACAAACTACAAAGGTCTGTGCGTGTGTATGCATGTGCAGTTGCGTCTGCGACAATGGTAGCTGGTTGCAGGTAATGGTGTGTGACAGCGGAGCACCCGACAACATGGCAGGGCCTGGGAGGGCTAGCGGCAGGAGAGCAGGGTAAACACAGAGGGAACAGTTCTGTCCTGCTGCAGAGCCTCCGAGCATACAGACATTTAATTTACTTACTGCACTAATGCAATTATTGCCACAGTAATTTACAGTGTCTAAGAGGGTGCTGTTTGTGCGTGTGCATGTGTGTGTGTGTGTGTGTGTGTTTAATTAGTCATGCTGGACCCACTACCTCTTGAGAGAGATGTTGGTTGTCCATGGATCTGTGTGTGAGTTTGGGTTAGTATAGCAGTGTGTCTCTGTGTGTTATATGTGTCTGTGTGTGTGTGCGCTTGTGTTCTGCAGTCTCGTGAAATGTACGTCTGTGCCAGTGCGAGTGTATGTGTGTGTGTCAGTGTGTGTGTGTACATAACACCATCTGCCTGTGACTGTGCAGCTTAAAATCCCTGATAGCCTCTCGTTCCCATTTCAGAAACAGCTGATCAGTCATCCAACTAGCTGGCTGGCAGCTACATCAAAGACAACATTGTCTCGGGAGAGCCATGTGTTACACACTCAGACACATCACCTACAATAACACATTCACTTGTCCAATATCATCACAGCGGTTGGAGCAGGAAGGCAACAGCCACAACAACACTCAGGTGGAGCGGCCAAAAGGTGATTTATGAGATAAAAGGAAGCAGAAAAGGCTGAGGTCAAGTTCAGGTTTGGAACTTTCCCACAGTAATATTGATGATATGCTCTTTATCACTTACACAAAAAGAATATTTATTTGTACTTAATGAATTTGTGGATTTGACTGCCAAAACAAAATGTACCAATAACCATGTGAACTATTGCAGTCGGGCCACTGAATAACATGATAAATTATCTTTCGACTTTTCATTAAAATTTGGCTGATGGTTACAGAATTTCAAAGTAAAAAAAAAAAAAAAAGTTCTAGTTATCTTTAAGTGTGTGCCAAAATGACAGAGCCCCTCAAGATTTTTTAAACAGTTTTCCGTGTGATATCACATCTGAGTTAAACATTTTGAAAAGTCAAACACATCAAAACAAATCAAGCAAAATAGTTGCATTTATGTTGCATGTATGTAAATGTATGGTGAATTGTTGGGCTCCTGTTAGCACTTACAATGTAATTCGTAAGTATAGCTGCATGTCTGTATTATACCTGGAGCAAGTCTTACTCAATATTCAGTTCATTAAAATGTTTTTCTTTTATGTCTAAAGGGAGCATATGATCCTGTTTTAGCAGAACATTAGCCACCAATGCTAACACCTCGCCTCTGTGTTGCCTTACATGAACTCCAGCTTATCCCTTTTTGGCCCCCAGTGTGCTATTACTAGATATCCACATTGGGAAAGCTAGACCAGCGTGTCACTGGTAGCTCTCAGCCTTAACCAAGCATGGCTTAGTCCTGGCCCCACTCCAGTCATACATAAATATATGGAATATAATATATAATTAGACATACCTAGCCTGCTTCTGCACGAAGGACTTACCTCACACAGGCCATGCTAATTAAATCTCACAGACAGCCAGGCTCTTAATAAAGCCTGACATGACGGCTTGGCCTGTGCATGTCAGTGACCCCATAACCCGGAAGCTGCTTGGTGTGTTCGTATTCGTGTACGTGTGTATGTTGTGTGTGTGTGTGTGTGTGTGACACTCAGGTTGGGGGTCTTGCCAATGGGGGGAAGGGGCAGACACCTGTCTCCAGCCCAGAGAGAGGTCAATTTCCAGGGGTATGGGAACAACCGTGACTCAGCAGCTCTGCTGCAGAGGGCAGCTACATTAGCAATACAAATCATACTGTGGGGGAGGGAGCATCTGATTAGCATTTCTTCAGCTTTACTTTGTATGGGACAGCGAGTGTGGACATTGATTCTAAACAAATAAATTTGTTTTTTCAAACTTCAGCAGTTGCCCTGGAGATTGATTTTGTTAAATTTTTGTCAGTTTTTGAAAGCATCAGGGTCACACTTGAAGAATAGCAATTGCATCCCCTCATGTGGAAATAGTGTGCTCTTAACAAATAGTTTTGAACTGCTCAGCCATTGAAAAGGAGCCTGCCTGCAGTCCTTCGTGCTATCTAGTCTCCACTTTACATGACTCCCTTGTTTTCCGCAAAGTTGACCTCACTGGAAAGCTTTTGAAAGGACGGATGGACGAATGGACGGATGGATGGATGGATGGGTGGATGGATGGATGGGTGGATGGGTGGATGGGTGGAGGGATGGAAAACACAGAGTTATGTGGTGGCAGACTTTCAGGCAGAAATATAAACAGGCAGAGTGTGGTGACATCTGTTTAAAAGAGAAACCCTTCAACCAGCTTTTGTGGATTAACAGTAAATGATTAAACCCTGTTAGCATATGGATAAACAAGTTAAGCTTATGCATCAGCATGTGTGTGCATGTGTGTGCGTGTGTCAGTGTCGGTTCTCTCCCTGTTGCTAAAACCTGGCACTGTCTCCCTCACAGCTCTTGGTCAGGCAATAGAATTTAAAACAGGGGAGATTCATTTTTTTGTCTCATTTAATAACACAAATACTGCATTGAATGACTCGTCCAAATGTCACCAGCCTCACTTAGTACCGTTCCTGAATTTCATATCACTCCTACCCTGTTTCCTTTGTGGTAGATGTGGGTGGTGCCTTTTAATATTGTGTACAATTGAGAGTATCCAGATCCATTTCAGAACAAATGGTAATAACAGTTATTAGGTATTATCTCTGCATTATCTCAGCAGCAGCGCAGAGCAGTCTCAGCCTACTGACCTGGATTAAAGGGAATATGATTGCAAGTTCACTGCTGAACAAAAAAAAAAACAAGAACTTTTCAGTGTCAAGGACAATAAGCTGTGAATCAAGACTGCATTCTTGATTAGCAAATTAGCTTCATTACAGAATCATCTTTATGCTCTGTTTGATCTATTCTGCCTGTGTATTTATAAGTCTGCAGAAATTTTATAACAAGTGATAATTAGTTAAATCATATGCAGTAATGGCGAAGAAAAAAAACAGGTAAACTGGGTCATGAGCAAGAGGAGCTGTTTTGACCTATATTCAGAAGAATTGAGTATCTAATAGAGCAACTCTTCCCCAAAACAGAATTTTGAAATATTCATCATGCCACCGGTATGGGCCGTTTCCTTCGTCTCCTTCTCAGTGCAATATGGTTTGGTTTTGTCACTTTGTCGCTGTGCTCCAGACAACCAAGATAGATGGCTTTGAATGGGCGTCGGTGCCTGCAGTGCCTATTCTAATTCAGCCTGGCTGCCACACCCACAGCGGCTGCCCGGGGCCGGCGCGAGAGCAGCAGGACAGAGTGGAGCAGCGGTGAACTGTGGCTGCATGGGGCCAGAGTGAGAATATAGGTCATCCAGCCCTGCAGATGAAAGATGCATAGCACTGGCTGCTGGGGTTGAAGCAGGGTGGAGATGGAGTAAATATAGCGATGCTTCCAACTCCTCAGCATGGGCAGTTTAGATGACCACAGGGAGGGATAGAAAAGGGCATGTGCAGGGTTATATGCAGAAGGGAGGATGTGAGTGGGAGTGGCATGCAAGCCCGGGGAAATTCACGCAATTTAGTGTAGGGAGAGGCATGGGTGGGGTATGTGCTGTGGGTGAATGGGACTCACAGGAACAGGAGTGTGTCAGTGTTTGTGGGAGCCAGCATCAAATGCTCTTTCTTACTGATGAAGAGCAAAAACAATGATCTGGGACAGCGTCACGTAAGCACTCAGGTGTTTAATGTCTGGAGAGGCATGATAAGCAAGGGGACTCTAGGTTAAATCAGATTGCTTTTTTGAAAGTCACAGAAAATGCAGATTTGCTAAAATAGCAGATTTGCTAAAAGAGCGTGACCTAATAATGATCATCTACCTTTAACGACGACGAAAAATGACTTGAACAAGAACTGCACGCGCTCTGACCACAGCATTTAAAAATGTGTTGCAGTACAGCTGACAATCACACAAATTGAATACCCGAGTGACTTTCCATTTATGAAGATTGAAAGAGTCTGAAAAAGGGATACACATTGGCTGCTAGTGCAGTTCCATTTTGGCCAAATGACACCTAATTATGTAGCGAAGGGCTACATGAAGAGAGCGAGTGAGTGAGCGAGGCTGATCAGCACAGGCGGAGAGAAAAAGAACACAATAGGGAACAGGCGGGGGTGACGGTGAAGGGCGGGTGAGGGGGGGGGGGGGACTTTGTGACAGAAGAAGAAAGAGCAGTGTGGACAGAGAGCGGCGACTTGGTTTGGACGTTGGCACGTTTGTGGAGGTGAGAGGGGCACAGAGGTACGAGTCCACGGTGAGGGGCCAAGAAAGGGTCCGTGTAGGGCCGACTAAAGGTGAAGGGTCATTGCTGACGCAGACAGACAGACAGACAGACAGCCAGACTGTCTGTCTCTCCCACACTAAGGAGTTCAGGGACACACGGAGACTCAGCTGCCCGTCTAGACGACAGTCAGAGATGGAAGAGGCAGTCAAGGAGAAGTCCTTTCAAAGACCCGCATCAGATTCGTCCTCCCAATGCTAATGCGAACAATAGCTAACCTTTTAGAACTCCTACTCACGAAGCGACCTCAAAGAACTCGTGCCACAAAAGGCTCGCGTCAATGCACGTTCAACCCGTTTGCAAATTTGAATTAATATACATATCATTTTTAGGCAAATCATTTTTTTTAGGAAACTAAGGATGCACCGATACTACATTTGAGTACTGATATGAGTACTTAAGAATACTATTACAGTTCCAAGAATAACTTTGAAAACACGTTTTATTTTCATCGGCACTTTCTGACTGTAACAAATTAAATATAGCAGCTGGAGCTTTTGCTAACCAACTTCACTCGAATCATCAGCTGGCTGACGAGCAAGACACAGGAACTTTGCTTGGGTTTCGTCACGGGTCTTGAGGAGTTGAAGCATTTATTCACCCACAAATAAACTTTTTATCTTTGTTTTCCCGAACACTGAATGTAGCTGCACACTGCTCACTGCCAACACACTTCTATGTGGCGTTCGAGACGGCGTGGACAGCCAACATGTTTTGTCGTTTCATTTCGAGGACTCGTGTACTCCATATCGCACACCAGCATGAACCAACATGAAGACACGACAACAAAAGATGTCACCTGTTTTTGCTTGTATAATCAGTCAATGTCATCTGAATGCTAATTAACTTGTAATGGTGACAACTTCATGAGCAGGGGCGAGGGGACAAAAATAGCACAGGCAGTAGCCATTGCCTCATCTGCTCTACTCGCTGCCACCCTCATGACAACAAACATACGGGTCCGGGACAGAAGCCAAGCTGCCATGGGTACTAAAATTCTGACAACCTGTGTAAATCGTAGTGAACGATTTTGTTATTGTTAAGAAAACCAATTTTTGCATGCTTTGGGATTGAATTACACACCCTACCTCTATGTTGTTCCAATTGGAATAGGAAACAACAACAACAACAACAACAACAACAACAACAAAAGGTTGGGATTAATTAGCAATATCCTATGTCTCATATAAACGAAAAAATAACAAAGAATAAGATTGCAGCTTCCCTGCCTGCCAGCTGTTTGCCGTAGTGACCTGCACTTGCTCCTCAGTGGGAAGGTTATTGCCAATCGAATCACTGTAATTTGGGTGCTTCTCTCTGCACCCATCTGAGAACAGCTAAATGCATTATGGGCAGACACCTGCTGGGTGTGTGGGTGTGTCCGCCTGCCTGCCTGTCTAGATGTCTTTCTCTTTTTGTGAGTCAGTGTGTCTTTTTTCCCAGTCTTGGATGCAATTGTGCGAGCCAGTTAGATGCAGAGGCTCACAGCAGATGAGCCATTGCAGTGATTGGCTGGCCTCTGCCGAGTGCTGATAGGTCGCTGTCTCTTTCTGTTCAAACAGGGGTCTAATCAGACACTTTAGCAGGCTGTCTTGTTCAAACACACCATGCTCTGCACTGGGGATCTGGCAAACACAGACTTGTATTTATGTGTGTGAGTGTGCGTGTGTCCGTGCATGCTGAGGGTCAGTGTAATTAGTGCTGTTGAGGAAATGGAAGTGGGATGTAGAAATCTGTCTAGCTCAATTTTCCTGCAGCTTGGTCCTCATTCTGTCACACCACCCAGTCTGTGATACATTTTAGTCCCTCATCTCCTACTGATGAAGTATATAAGTCTGTGTGTGTGTGTGTGTGTGTGTGTGTGTGTGTGTGTCATGTATAGAGAGAACAGGATTTAGCTTTGGAGGTGAGGCCCCATTCATGAAAGTTGCTCAGTGGCGCATGAAGCAAAAAAGGTTTTGACATCTATATGTATCAAATTTGGATTAAATTATTCTGATCTTTTAACTATCTTCCACATCCATTGGGCCCATAGAGCAAGCACACTAGTGTTTCCTTTAACCTCGCCTCCCATGCCCTCTGTCCAGCCTCGTTCTCAGGCCCCATTCGCAAGAACTCAGAATTTGGCTCCTCATGCGTTTTACAACTTTTAAAACCTGATGATTTTAATAAGGGCTATTCAAGTGTTCGTACTGGGAAGTCGATTTACCTAAAACAAAACGAAAAATCTCTGCTGATTTACAGATGTCTCTGCCCCAATGTAAGTCTATGGGTAAAAGTCTTATTCAGTCCAATGGCATCTCATGACATGAAGTTTGGCCACTATGTAAAATGTGCTTTACTGCCCGGTGCTCTCCTTGGGGGCTCGGTGTGTGAGGCATCGACCACCTTCACAGCCTTGTTGTGTATCCTCACGCTAATGCCCAATAGTGTAGTTTGTTTATAGCCTACTTTTTACTTCTACCGATTGCATTCAGACTTCCTTTGTGAAGATTATCTTGCTGAACAGAACGTGTGATTGTCAACAAACGCTTTTTAGCCACAGAGATCTTTTCCTGCAATAATCCAAAATCCAAAGGAAAAATCCAACTGACTTTTTGTCGAGGGAACCAGTTCGATGCTAACTTCCGGGGTTGGCCACAGTGCTTGTGTGATAGAGGCTTATGTCAGGTTGTGACCATAACTGACTCACTGTTCCAAGATCAACGTAGCTGGGTCAATTTCTCTGTAAACTGAGAGAGAAAACATCAATTTCTAAAAACTGGCTGAACTCGGTCACCTCAGAAATTTTGTAGCACCCGTGTGTCATTGGGTTCATTTTGTTTTTGAGTTTTGTTCCGTTTTTTTATAACCTTCATCCAACCTGCATTGTAGTAGGGAACTGTTTTTAGGGTCCGAGCACCGACAACGTCGAGCCGCGATGGCCCTGTTGTAATTGCTTATCATGTCACGCATGTAATCACATTTTTGAGGGCTTTCTCATACTCGAAAACTCTCCAACTTTGGCAGGCTTATTGGGACTGGTGACACTTTTTAGATTGTATTGGTCCTAAGCTCGGCTATGATAAACTGGCTCGCTAGCGCCCCCTATAAGTTTGACAAGCCACGTTCCTCGCCCTGTATGTCCAATTGAATTGAAATAATTTGGCTAAACAGGCATCTTCATATTGATAAAACTCTATTTCATTTTGGTTTAAACTTGGATTTACTGAACAGAGTTTAATATATATTTGTGCGACAGAGCTTTGCTAAATTCTAAATCTGGATTTACTCATTTTAAACCTAGTTTTTCTAAACTCTGATTAAAACTAATCTCAGATTAAATGAATCCTTGCTGGTCCAACCCGGCCTAAGAGGAGTGAGGAGTCAGCAGTCACTGACAAAACATTGTAAATCCCCATAATCACGAGAGGTCCTTGAGCATAAAGTCATAAAGGAGCACAAACAATATTTGGCTGGTGGGTCCAGCAGAATTCAAGATTAGCTGTGCACAGATAAGTCAATAAACGGAGAAAGCTTTGTGTTTATGTTTGATATTATAAAAACAAATATGATAAATTACAGGACCAGAATTAAGTGAATGATTCACTGCAGCAGTAGCCAACAAAATCAATTTCTATGAATTGTCCTCTGGTTCTGGTTAAGCTCAATAAAGAGCACACAGGAAACACAACAGACTTATTGAATGAACAACCAAAGTGACAGAAGTCTGGTGACCAAACGTCTCAATGCGTGCAGGAAATGAACAGCAGCGTTCACTTACATTTAAAATAGTATTCAGCGAGACACTCAAAACATGTGAGGTTCAAGCCCCTGCAAAATGACCTGACGACGCCGCTGCTATATTAAATATATTGCATGCAGTAAAACTCTGTGACACACGGCCATGATGGACATTAACTTAACTTAGTCTTGACTCACTTAACCTCTCTTTAATTTTACTTGTGAAACTAATTGTCTTGGCACCCGAAGCATTTAGAGACAAGAGAATGTTAATGCTATAGTAGAGCGTTAATCCTTTTCTATTTTCTGTGTTTTTCCACTGGTACGTGTAACTGTGAGAACGTAATGTGAACCTTCTCACAGTTATATCATAGGTTTGCTTTGTGGAGACAGAAAGCAGATCGCTTGAAGGTAAACAATTTGATAAAAGGGTCATGAATTTTTTTGTTTTAAGAAGGGGTTTAAGATTACTGGCATTCTCCGGGGAATGAGTGTAAATCCAGTATTGTTGTAGTAAAAATGTGTTGGTTGTATTTGAATTTGGATCATTCAGATCCTTTTGGAGGGCTCTGAGACAGTGACATCCCCCAAGGGTCTTGGCCTGTCACTGCTGGGCCAGGTGTGTGTGTGTGTGTGTGTGTGTGTGTGTGGGTGTGTGTGTGTGTGTGTGTGTGTGTGTGTGTGTGTGTGTGTGTACTGTGGGTAGGGAAGACAAAGTCTGGGACTGTGGGTTATTGAAGGTTGGTGGCTTTTCTTTGAGCACACATTTACAAACATACAGTACACACACACACACACACACACACACACACACACACACGCACACACACACGCACACACACACACAAAGATCATGCCTCTGTGCGGTAATCCCTCTGTGCTTGGTGGGCCAATTCCACAGAGGTTAATTAGAGATAATCAGAGGGAACCACTGTTCTGCCACAGAGCAAACTCCACTAATTTGTTACCACTGAACTCTTCCCTTTGTCTTCCTCACAGGCCCTTTTTTCTTGTCTTGTCTTTCTACCTGTGTGTGTGTGTGTGTGTGGGAGGGTGGAATATATTTTGGTGAAAGTGCCTTGAAGGTGTTTTTAGTAAAGGGTGCAACTTGCTCTCTTTGCCGACTGGAAGATTTCTTTCTTGTCTTTTTCTCACCATGCTTGAAGGAACTACAAAATAAAAGTCCATCACAAAACTTCATAAGCAAATTACATCCTTGAAAGCACTTTAACATCACAGACTGGATGAACTGGTATCGCACTGTATGATCATCGAACAATGAAGATTTTCTTTAACTTTAGACAACCACAAAGCTCTTAAGCGATGGGGGGAATTTAAAAAGTGAGTGTTTCTTGGGCGCTCCACTGCACTGGGGAAAAGTCTGAACCTCGCTATGATGATGTCTTGGAGGCTTGAGATTCACTGTCTCTTAGTATCCTGTCACACCAACGCAGCCCTTTGTGCTTTTTAAACACAGTGCTATTTTGAGTCTTAACAAAGCATTACACCCTCCCAGTAAATCTCCCTGACTGGCAGGTGAAAAGAAATGGCTGCCCTGTTTATCGGAGGTGACGCATGGTTGTCCACTCGCTCCTCAGGCCAGCAGAGGACGTTAGCAGTGACAGGCATCCCAGTGTGTGGGGAGCTGGCCCTTCCAGGTTTAGAGAAAAAGAGGTAAACTTTAGTTTTTCTCAACATCACGCTTCTTTTATTGGGGCTTATTTGCCCTTGAGCATGACACGTAAACACAACTATGAGTTTAATGAATGGATACGGTCAAAGATTGAGGTTGTGCTCCCAGCTGAGAATCCGTGTAACGATGCACGTTTGTGGCGGGGTTTAGCAGTGCAATAACAAGGCATTCAAAGCAGGATAAATAGAGGTTAAAAATATCCCTGAGCACACTTCTGCTCTGTCATTCCCTCCCCTTTGATTGATGGTGGGATGTGTCATTCCTGTCTTTTTTTTTCTTCTTTTTTTTTTCCTGGATCCCCTCAGCTATTTCATGAGAATATGTTAATTTTACATTCCAATTAAGAAGAAGTCACTCAAAGGAGGTGAGACGATGTTTAATGAGAAATAATTGGAAACTTCTAAGCTTTTTACTGTTGCACGAAATTGAAGGGCGATGTGGTTGGAAATATGTGTTCAACCAAATTAATTTAATAAATTTCTGCTACAGTAAACAGTAACAGAAAACCGAATTATCGCAGAAGAATGTTACGTTTAACAATGGCTTGTTTGTTACGTCTCTGGATTCCGTGTGAAGCGGATCGTATTTCAAAAAGCATGAAGTATTAGAGCGTTTTGCCCCCCAAATGGCATTATTGTAGCCGTTGCTGTTTTTAGGGCTCATACATGATGAGACCGTATGGCTTATTTTAGGGTTTTGTGCCTGACAGACAAAGAGAATAAGAGAGTGCGGCCAGATGCCACATATACAGTAAGCTGGACTTTTTTATTAGGTGTGTGCTTGTATTTGTGTATGTAAGTGTACGTGTGTGCGTTTATGATGTGTGGATGCATGTGTTATTGTGTGTGTGTGTGTGTGAGTGTGTGTGTGTGTGTGTGTGTGTGTGTGTGCTTGGTCATGCAATGCCACGGGTCATCAATAATATATCAGCTCTACTCTCATGCATTTAACACTTGGTTTCACTTGATTTACTCATCTGGCTCCTCCACCACAGGGGGATAAAGTTATCATTAAAACATCTCCTTCCTTCTCCCCTTGCTCGACAAATTCACCTATACAGTGAAAAAAAAAATCCCTCAGTAAGTACCAAAATTAAATGCAGATAGCGTAACACATACAGTTACCCACTGAGAAATATTTGACTTTGAATCATCCATGAAGCAGGGGATATCATAGTCTGGCATGCAACACAGCTGTGCATAAAATAAATTTGAACTGGAACCAATTTTAATTTAAATGGAAATTATAGAGCCAATTAAATGCAATTCGGTGACTATATACAGTAGGTAATAAATGGGCCTGTTTGCATATGAAAGGCACCTGGAAAGGGGAAATTCAAATAAATGCATTTTTTGAATACGGATATCTCTGAAAGTTAGCCTTGGAAATTTAAGTCTGGACAACAGCCACTGACAAATAATTGAGCCTTGCAGCTGGAAGTTGGACCAATCACTGAGCTAATGGGAGTGGTTCAGATGAGACAACTTTCCGCTAAAGGTTCTGTATACAGGATTCAGATTAACGCTGCTCGCACCGTTGCCGTTGTTTACACTGTTAGCGCCGTCAGCACCGTTAGATGCTAGCTGCAGAGAACCTCTAATCTGTGCTGCCTCGTGGACAACCTTTTAAACACATGTTGGACATATAAAATGAAGCATGAACCTCCCGTGTCAATGGTCCCAAAACAGCCAACATGTTTTTCCCCTTAAAGAAATGCATCCATGGAGGAAGGTTTCTGAAGAGAGGAGAGCAGTGTCAGTCATATACAGTATACTTGAGAAGACTCCCAGACCTGCTCATTGAGCCTTGCCAGACCACAAGCAAACTTTGTGGTTATGAGTTCATGCGCTGTTAACGCCTGGAGTAGACTCAACAATTCAAGTGAAGATGACATTTTTCTGCAGGTGCATTGTTGTACAGTAACTGGTCTTCTGTGTGTGAGGCCTCACACAGTAGACTAGTAGTACATCATTCACTTTCTCAACCATCTCACCACCATTTCAGTCATGTCTGTCAGCCTGGTTAAAATCATGGGGCTTTCGCAATAATATATGTTATGTGTCACAAGCTGCTGTTCTCACCCACATTCAGTCCTGAACTCTGTTGTCTCCAGATGTATGTGCCTGTACGTAAACATGAATGTGAGTTTGATTAAATACTAGGCTGAACCAATTGCAGTACCTTTTTTGTGGTCTAAGAAGTTCGCATCCTGAATTTACGATTATTACGTCAATCACTTGTGACCTGGCGGTGCATTGTACTCTCAATAAATTGGCATGTTCTCCCACAAGAGCTACTCTCAACAGGAGTTAATCATTAATAATTATAGTCATTATGTTTTCTCTCCGTTTTGGTTAATGCTTAATATAATCCAACTTATTACAGCTTTAAAGGTCAGGCCGAAGTCACAGCTAACATAAGGGGATTTATTTGAAAAAGAAAAGAAAAAGATAACAATAAAATTAGCAAAGAAAGTGGGAAAGGAGAAGAACAGAAGAGAAAAAGATGATTGAAAGAGTGGAGAAGAAAACAGATGATTGGGAGAAGAGAGGAGAAAAGAAATAGATGGAGTCTGGAGAGAGGGATAGGTGGTGGAGGCGGTGGATAGGCCTGTTTATGTGCAGCAGCATCAATCTCTGTCAGTGTGTTGGTCAATATTGTCTGTGGTCTCGACCGTTGGATGTCGCTGTAAATGATTGATATGGCAATAACCTGTTTACCCAGGTGGCTTAAAGCAGTGGTATTCCAGGCAATATTGAATAAACAGCACAAATCCACTCTTCTCTGCAATAGTGCAGTTTTACATGTATGTGTGTGGAGAAACACACTGCTCAGGGTTACATCCGCGGTGGTGGCAGGGCTACAGGGCGGTGCTGGAAAAAAAAAAGGTTCTTCAGCTGGATACGTTTAAGCATCTGTCCAGCTGAAGTGTCCTTGAATAAGATGTCAAATCCCTACTTAATTCACCTCCTTTTTTAGTTAAGGGTGCACTCGCACTCACAGACTCCTTGATCATTGTCGGACAGAATATTAACATACTAAGTCACTGTTTCATTTCTAGGGCTGGACTATTGCCCAACTGGCACTGGACAGAAAGCAAGAACACATCTGGACTGATTGCCAGGCCTTCACAGAGCTTAATGAACTGACAGTTATGAAAATACGAACAAATTGTAGTCCAACTTGCTTGTTCAGACATTTTGAATAAGCTGGACACATGCAAACACATTGAAACAGGAATCACTCCCAGATTCTTGATTCTATCGAGCCTCGCAGCCATGACGTTTCTTATAAATCAGGTTCACTGAGGTTACAGGGAATTATCCTGGAGCCCAGTTGCTTTGATTGAGAGTTGCCCTCTGTGCTCTGGATGAGCTGCATCTGGATCAGAGCTGTAGGTCTACTGAGAGGCAGCAGGAGATAAGATGTAGTTCTGCTCCCGAGGCCTCCGCCCCTGACTTCGACTTTTCCTCTGCTGTCCTCACTGTCCCCACCCACTTCAGGGCCGCTGGCGTCTCAGCTCTCAGCTGGTCATCTTATCAGCCAGCACTGCTACCTCAGGCTCTCACACAGGCCGCACACACACACACACACACACACACACACACACACACACACACACTCACACACACACACACACACACACACACACACACACACACTCACACTCACACACATTCACACACATTGAGTAGAGTGCTCTAAATGTAAACATAGATTAGATTTACTATTGACCTGCTTCCAATGTTCCATAGGAAACTTCCATCATCTCATCATATTGTGCATTATGCTATTAGGTTGTCTGTATTTTTGTCAACACAGCTTGACAAAACAAAATGTAAAGTGGATTTTTAGTGTCTTTAAAAACCTTTAAGACACTATAAATCAACGTTACATTACAGTTGTGAGAGAAATTATAACACAATCCTTATTACACATGACTGCTAAGTTTTATTTCATATGATTTCAAACTATGCCTTTTAATGTACAAAGAGTTTCCTATTTATCGGGTTTCTGTCTGTAAAAGGGATGCAATTTAGAGCGCAATCAGACTGAATGCATTGAGAGTGACAGGAAATAAATGTGGTCTCCTTAATTGTTTTCTAATAACATTTGTACAACAACACGAAGCTATATTTATTTATTTGTTATCATTATTATTATCTCCGCCAGCAGAATCATGCCATCGCTTGTGTGTGTGTGTGTGCGTCCGTGAGTGAGTGTGCGCCTCTGTGTCCGTTCACGTCGGATAACACATTTCGCTGCAGCAAACTGCATAATATTTTGGAGACCCGGTTATGGCTGCATGCTCAAAGACCTCTCCGGGACCCGCCTGCTGACTCCTCATTCATTTCTCTTGACCTGCCGGTTGGGGCCGCGAGTCATAAAACAGCTGAGTGCATCGCCGACCCCCTAGCCGAGAGACAAAGTGGGGGGAAAACCGTTTGATTTCTTTTATGGTTTTGGACGGTTGGCCTGTCTAACACCTAACGGAACGACCAGTACAAACACGTCTTGTAAAAGCAACAGGTCCTGAGCCTTTTAAGACTCTGGTGTTAAGTACATTACAAGATTTGTTGGATTAGTTTACTTGTGAAACAACTAAAAACAACCTTAAAATCAAAATCAAAATGAACCATTCGCCAAAATGGGCCGATGCTGCTAATGCCATGACGAGCCGTAGTGTGTCACATTCATAATGTAACATATATACAGCAGTATGGCTGTGAGTGTTTCATGATATTCTTTACTACACAAGCACGGAGAGGTGAAACATGCTAATACAGTTGTATTCCTCCAAACTTTTCAATGTGAGAATGGCAGACTGGGATGCTGTGCTGAACCACTTTCCTTTATATATTTCACGATGCAGCTATTAAAGGAGATCTATTGCTGGCAAAGTACCGCATGCAAAGACATTAATTACAAGCCCTAGTCCCCAATGCTTTTCAGTATTGACTTCTTACCTGCTTTAGCCATTTTCTATTCAAGCTAATTAAAATGTTGTATGACTTTTCCTGTTGCACAAAAGGAAAGGCTGCTATACTGCATTAAACAGCTGTAAATGGAATAAAGATGGCACTAGGAAGGTGCCCTCAGTAGAGTGCTGATCTCCGCCAGGTGTGCCTGCAACTGCTGTAAAGTTTGATTGAATGAATACAAACCACAATTACCCTTCGTTGAGTTTGCTGCAGTGTAATATCTTTGATCTTTCTCTTTCTAAATCTGTTCTTGACTAGCAACGGAGGGCGAGCTGTACCCAGCATGCTGTTCAGCGGTGTAAGAGTTAATAGGGGTCCCCTCTCAGTACACTAAACAGTGTGAACATAAGTTTGCTGTCTAGATCGGGGGGAATTGTTATTTGTATTCATTCAGTCAAACATTACAGCACAACACATCTGGCGGAGATCTGCGCTCTACTTAGTGGGCCTTTTATAGTTCTTTATTTCCTCTGTCCATGTGGTCTTTTCTTCTACGACAAGTGAGAGGGGTTACAGTGACAGAGCAAAGCAGAGCAAGACTTCACAGTGCCAGTGATCTGAGGCTGTTCAAACACATTCACAGTGGCATGACATGACGGCCTTGTTTGCCTTTCTGCTCTATATTTTTGATTACAACTGACTGAAAACTGTACTTGCGCGTTGAACTCTTGGTAGTTAAAGTGCAACTTTAGAGGAAGAAGGGACACAACGTTAATCACTTGATCAATCGGCCTTTGTAGATTTACACTAGTTCTTTAGGGTCAGTATGTCGTGTCAGCACCCTAAAAGTACGTCTAAAGAGGGCAGCTGCAATATTTTTACTGATATGATCATTTAACATAATGTATGAACTAATTCATTTTTTATCATATTGGAAAACTATTGTGTGTGTGTGTGTGTGTGTGTGTGTGTGTGTGTGTGTGTGTGTGTGTGTGTGTGTGAGAGAGAGAGTATATATAGATCAGTATACGTATCAGAGTGGCAGGGGGATTTTCAAAAGAACGTATCAAAAAATTTATTAAGAGGATGTTATTCTCCTTGAAAAGAAGGAATCCTTGTTGCTGGTATTTTTTGTCAGACGGAAGATGGAGCAGAAGAGACCTTCTAACCTCATCTTTGTGTTGATGAGGAGAAGAAGAGGAGATACAAAATCAGTTTCCTTTTGTCCAGCTAGGAATGAGCGTGGCTTGTTGAAAAAGACCCCGTTGTCAGCCAGAGACCTTGGTTGATATATTTTGGAGACAGAGCAGCTCCGCTCGCGATGGAGCGAAGGAGGATAATAAGTAGAAGTCTGCCATTTATTAAATGAGCATTCCTCTGAATGAAGTTGTGCTTGTTTATAATTTGCATTGTAAATTAATTCAAATGTTCTGCTTTCATGAATATGCAGAGCCTTTTTCCTTTTCAGCCAAAAGAGGACACTTTCAGCTGCATGTCCTATAGCCTATTTAAGCTTCATCTCTCGTTGTGGGAGGAAGGGCCATGTGGTTGTGGGCTCTCTTTGCATAAAATGAAAGCCAAATGTGAAGTGGCATGTTAGAGATCATTGTATAAGGAAAGCCAGTCTGGGCTGAGTGAGCCAGGAAATAAATACACAGTTTTTGAAAATGGATCCACTCTACGACTTTGGTTACAGTGAGAAGAATGTCCAACAAGAGGAAGAGAGGTTTCACTTGTTGAAGAGAGTGCACTAGATGGACCAAACCAATGATCCACGTTACCTACAGGTGTCTCTCTGACTGAATGTGCATTAGCATCAAAAGCATAAATGATGCATTGAAAACTAAGAAAAATATTGTTATTGAAAAATATTTTGTCATGTTATTGTAACTTATTTCTAGGTTTTCTATCAAAATGTATTTGAATTGTTCTAGTATTAATTATATTTCTCCTTTTCTTGTCAGTGTGTGTGTGTGTGTGTGTGTGTGCGTGCAAAGCTATGGTTTGTCTCTCCCCGTAGGCTACCGTAGTGCTCAAAAATATCACCCAGGTTTGGCAGGTTGCCATGGTGCCAAGTTGGCCTGATATGCCGATGACGCTCCTGTCTATTTATGAACTCTTAATGAACGTACAAGCTTGCAAAGGTTTTTTTTTATGTTTGTCTTCCAAAATAATCTCCAAAATGTCTTGCATATTTGAAGTCCACTGTGTGTTCTACAGTTAATCACTTTACATTTTACTTTCAGTCATAAATAAATCATGTTGCACCTCATAACAGCAACCCATCAATGCTATTATGAGGCTTAAAAGGAATATACATTCAGACGGTATAAAGATAAATATACATTTAACCAATGTTGCTTCTTTATTATAATGTATGCTTACTTTATTTGTGTTTTTACTTGTTTGCCCCAAGCCTGTTATTCTTCATTTTTTGGCGTATACATAATGGATGCTATGTGAGTGAGTCAGGGTGGAGTTTGAGGGCTTGCAGGCATTGCAGAGATAGAGTAAAGGAAGGAAAGCTAGACATAGAGAGCGGCAGACTGACCGAGAGTCTGAGCCAAGCCTTGGCAACTAAGCAGAAAAGGGATTATTTGCCTGAGTGAAAAGGAGAAGAAATCTCGGTGGACAGTAGCAAAACTTCTGTTTGTGACCCCTGTCTGGCACAGAATGATATGGAGTACAATACATGTAGGTTTTTGAAGTGCTTTACATCTTAATATCAGAGAGGGCATTACCTGCTTCATGCCATTTTGATCCATGCTTAACAAACGTGCCCTGTTACGGCATGTAGTATCATATCCTTTTTCTTTTTTTTTTTTTCTTGTTACCACTGAAGACTGACCAAAGGTTTCTTTCTTGATGGGAAAAAAGCATCGTCTATCATTTGAATCATTCCTAGAGGAATAACTTCGTCCTAAAAGTGGGATGTCAGAAGCCCAGATAAATTGAACAATACATACACACACACACACACGCACGCACGCACGCACGCACGCACGCATGCACACACACACACACACACACACACACACACACATATATTTCACTCCCTCCGCCTTGAGTCATTCTGAGAAAATCCAAGAAATCACAAAATGATGCACCGATAGATCGGACAGGTGCCGGTTTTGTGGGTTCATTGATCTAACATTCAGTCTGCCATTAGCACTGCATGAAGACATCTCACTTTTTATTGAAAATGATACTACTGTGTTGGCACAATGTAAAAGGCTACAACAAAGAAAATGCAGGGTCATCTGGCAAAATAAGTTATTTATGGCTGCAGGAACTGCATGGCCAATCTAATATATTCTGTTTACCTTGTGATAGTTGTGACAGGATATTTATAGCTGCCCTAATGAGTTGTGAAATTCCTGTTTCACAGTGTTACAAACCTATGTGCAGTTTTTTGGGGGGTATCTGAAAAGCCTTCAAATTCATGAATCTAACACTCAGACCATCCCTCCTTCATCCCATTTCATCATCCCACCTGTAGGCTGCTGATGCTTTTGGTCTGAATGCCTGATTAAAGTATCTGTGAGTTCTTTCAAGATTTTGTCACCTCATCATTTGTTTCAGTTTACTCTCAAAATCATCACGACTCAAAATACACGTTACCTCGTCACCACTCTTATAATAAGCCATCACGCATGGCTGACACTGCTAACAGGAGGCTCATAGTTTGGGAATGTCTTTTGCCTGGAACCATTCCTCTTTCAAATATTGATCTCGAGCCAGGCTAAAGCTGATAGCTGAGCTGCAACCAGTTGGGAGCTAACTCCCAGTGTTCCTGGTGCTGACAGGCCCAGACCTGCATCATTATTACAGCACTAAGCATTGGCAGTCAGGCGGCACTCTCCCCTCTCTTACCCTATGATAAACTACTGACGGGACTCTAGGCAGATAGGTTTTTCAGCATACCTCAGCTCCAAAAAGCACATCAATTATTCAACCTCACAGTGGCCTATTGTAATTACTCTGCCAGCCATCACGACCATAAGTCAATGAAATAAGCAGAGAGATGCAAAAGCCGTACTCCTGCGGCACTGACAATTGCAACCGGATTAGTTTGTCCTTGTAGCCAGAAGGACACTAAGCCACTGAGACAAAGCCTATATGAAAGAAAAAAGAAAGAACAGGCACATGTCATTATGACAGTATTGAACGATGCAACCCATGTCCAGCAGATTTAAACGCTGCTTTTTGTTTCTGGACATTTTTGGATTTGAATGCGCCGCGACTCGTGAAGAGTGGAAATCTCGAAACGCATTGAGAGAGTCGGTGAAAGTAAGTGATCAAAAGTCATCAACTAGCGGACAGACCAATAGACAGGACATGCACACGGAAACACAGACACACAGACGCATTTACAAAACCGCACGCTGAATCAGAGTTCAGAATGCTAATCAATGTCTTCCTGTTTACATTTCACATGACTGTCTCCTTGCCTTCACTTTCACAAAGCCCCTATAATCTCCACAGAATATAGATTGGTTGTTCATCAGTCTGCGCACGAGCTATAGTCATACGAGATAGCAGACAGGGAGTGAGGAGTAAAGAGGACAGAGAAAGAGAAAGAGAGAGAGAGAGAGAGAGAGAGAGAGAGAGAGAGAGAGAGAGAGAGAGAGAGAGAGAGAGAAAGGCACAGAGTGACATCCCGGTCTCACCTCTCTAGTTTTATCGGACAAGCAAATGCTCACTCTATGGAGAGAGGGAGAAAAGAATAAATAAAGAAAGGGGACTTACTTCTGAGCGAGGGTGACGGCAGACAAAAAGAGTAGGAGCTCCCGTGTGTCTTTGTGAGCCTGATTGAGACGTAAGAGCCTCACTGACACAGATGGAGGGAAAGAGACGGAGAGGGAAAAAGAGAAGGAGAGTGGCGAGGAGAGGAGATGAGGAGGGAGACTGGAGGCTTGACTCAGGGTGCTGGCTTTGCTTTGTAGTGTACACTGTGGAAGTGTGTGTGTGTGTTAGTGCTCTATTTTTTTGTTCAGAGCGATTCCTTGGACGGGCTCTGTGCAGATACACTTAACCAAGTTGGTCCTGAACCTCTTCTTCACTCTGCATTTCTACCACGTGCATGCGTACAAACTCATGCCAGCCGTTGCGAGTTGCCGTATCACACAGCTGGAGTGTTTAGCGCCACTCAGATAAAGGCATATTCTGTTGGCTCCTCCCTACCCCCCCCCCCTCCCCGCTCCCTAAATACTGATTCATAGGCAAATAATGAAAGCATCTCTGCCCAGACAAGGCAGGGAGTAGTAGTGTTTGGAAGAGATAAGGAATATGGGCTCCATTCAGACCAGAAACAGACTGAGACAAATTGATCCCCTCATTCTCTCAGTCGGTTGTTTGTAAGTGAGAATAATGCTTCGAGCTGTCAGTTCAGTGTGTGAAGATACTCACTGATATCCAAACATTATTATTATAGATAATTTACGTTGTTTTCTTTTCTTCTTTATCCGTGAAATCAATTCCAGTCAAATTAAGCATCCTGCCTTTTGAGACACACATGGAAAGCTTTAGAGGAGCGGAAGCTTCTGCAGCATGCAATTAGCCTGTTGTGGGGTTATTGTTGGAGAGAATGCGAGGAAGCCATAGAAATCGGGAGCATAATGATGGCAGGTGTGGAATTAGCGTTGTCTCCACACCGCTGTTGTGGAGGCTCTTTCAGAACAATCTTCTCAAGTTTGGAGCAAATTGTAGCAGCCCAATGACAGAAACTTTCAAACAAAGACGTCAGCTGTGACTGCTGCTTGGCACGAACACCGATGTAATGAATATTAAGCAAGCATGGGTGGATTTTGCAGACTGGCTGGATGCTAGCTTTCTTGTTCTCCTGCAAGGTCCATGACAGATTGTCAGAATCACCTTGTTTTTTAAAGCTCCTGAAAAAATGCTGACTGTAACCTTTCGTGTCAATGCCTTAAATTAGCCTCCGTTCCTACCTTCGTTTCCCCTCCACTCCTTCCATTTTCCACCAAGCGTCTTTGTAGGTAACCCCATCTCCTGCCACACCAAACAACAACAACCCAGTTTTATAAAAGCAGGATGCATCTGATAGCTCTGACAATGCCTTCTTTTTACAAACTCCTCGTCTCTGGGCTGTGGTCCACTAAAGCACGGACACTGCTCTGTAAAAAGACCGATATTTCCCCCTGGGGCTTTGGGATTTATTGCCTGTAGCATTTATGGAGAGGTCCCAGTTGGAGATGAAAGCAAATGCACACACATACACACATGCACACATACACACACACGCAGAGGAAAGGGGGTTAGAAATGCTAATTCAGACACACAGAGGGGGGGTATAAATCCAGTCCTCATTGTGAATTCAGCACGTTGGCTGTATTGTGCAGTGGTGAGCCCCTTTATTCAATTGAGCTGCCATCCATCCTGGCTATGGCATTGAACAGGCACGTACGGGGAGCTCCCACAGGAACCTTAGACTCACTCAAACACACAAGGACTGTTTGCATACACATCAACAGACAGCGTGGAGATGCAAAGACCTATTAGGACTATAATGGCCTGATGCAACTCTCTGTAGGGTCATTATTATCAGCTGAGGAATTCCAAAATATTGCCTTTAGGAGTCTGTGTCCACAAGTTGCTGTCTCTCTGAAGATGTCTGTGTGTGATTGTATGCGACTATGTATACGTGCATCCACAAGTACATACTCGCTGCTATACTGTGGTATGGTGGTACAAAAGTATGTTACTGTATGTGTGCACACTGATGTGTTCTAAGCCGCTGGAGAAAGTATTCAGAGTAAGTAAAGAGTATTGTGAGAGACCGGCGACCTTTCCAGGACGTTCTTCTTGGGAGGACAGTCGCTGAAAAGGATAAGTGGTTAATGGATGATTGGATGGAGTGAGTTATGGAAGTGAAGAAGAAGAAGCAAAAACTCTGCCTTACAAGTAAAATCCCTGTATTCAAATCTTTACTTAAAAGGGTTGCAGGGCTCCAGTGAACTCGTACTGCCCCTCTGTAAAGTTCACAATCACAAGGGAAAGTTATTTTTTATAGAGAAAGCTCAAATGATATGCAGATGAGGCGAAGATATCCTGACTTTTAGTTTTCTAATATCGATCAAGCTCCAAAAACACTGAATTGTATATTTTCCACGATGCAACCAATAGCATTTCTCGTTCGAGTTACCCAAATATTTTTAACAAAGTGTATTGAGGTGTATCAAAAGTAAAAAAAAAAAAAGAAAGTTATCAGAGCTGTTGGCATCACTTTGTACTAGAGTTAGCACAAAGACAATATGCGAGGCTGCACCCAGTGACCTTGTCAAGCGATGGGTGTAAGGAGGAAGGGACTCAATTCAATACTAATCTTCATCATCGTTGGTAGCATTTTCATTTTTATGAAAAGAAACAACCATGACTTCTCTGAACGTATCCTAATGTATTAAAGATACACAGCAAGTTTCTATCATATATGTTTTCTTCAAACTAAAAAAAGAGGGTCGTTTTAACTCTCAAACATTGCATGCTTAATTTAATGAGTTGGATGAATCCTCAGTAGTAGTAATTGATTCAACTCATCATTTCAAGTCAAAAAACGTAACTCAGGTGAACTCATCTTTCTAAGTTCGGGAGACTGTCTGGAAGTCTGGATTAAGTTAACCAGAAATGAGTTGATTCCACTAAATTATTTTACAGTGTAATGAGTATAGCTGTAGTTGTCAGAAGAAAATGCAAAAAGATGTAAAGAAACATTAAATGTAGATGTTTAAACAAAGTTCCTAAAAAATTACTGTTTTTATTATTATTATTATTATTAGTAGTAATAATGGCAGTAGTAGAAGTAGTATTTTTTAATAGCACGAGAATAAATCGATTTGGTTATTTGCTTTTTACCTCTGACCACCACAGCTGTTTGAAATATATTGTTGGATCTTAGTAGTTGCGTGTGCAGCAGCCAAGAGGAAGCTGGCACTGGCCGAATCCCTATTAAGTCTGTGAGAGAGATGGCACATCAACAGCATATCCCCTCTCATCTGCCCACTGATGGATGGTGAGAACTATAATTGTGATGATTGTTGTGAGGAGCGCACGAGTCTAGAGAGCAGATGAGAGGTGTTTAGCCTGCAAAGGTGGGCTGTGGCAGAGTCGCTACAAGGTGAGCTATAGTCCCTGGCCTCTGTTATTATCAAGCTGAGTTATAGGCCTCCACCTCCCACACCAATCTGCACACATTACAATGCCAAACCACGACACGCAATCTTTCCTTATGGTCCACCGCTAGGTTCCACCAATGCCCAGTCTCTCTCACCCTCCTTTGGCCTCTTTAGTTTATTTCTGCACCCACTCTCCATTTATAGAGAGAAAACTAATGAGTTGGAAGTTGTGGGGCAATTTTGTGTGTGTGTGTATGTGTGTGTGTGCGCGTGCGTGTGCGTGTTTGTGTGTGTTGGAGGAGGAGGGTCTGGCATAAATGAAAGTCATGTAACCAGAAGGGAAAAGCTGAAATCTCAGTGGCTAAACAACTTCCTTGGTCCTCATGAAAAATTGCTGTTTCCAATCAAAAACCTAAATTTAATCATATATAACCTAATATCCAGTCATTAACAATCTCTACGTTGAACTTGCTAGCTCTAAACTGATACCTAAATATGCAATTTTCCCAACCTTATCAAATTAACCATGTTTAACGTATTAGATAAACACATTTTTCTTCAAGAACAAAGAGACTTCTTTCTTATCCCCCAAACAATCTTCATTTACTCCCCATATCCGTGTTAGCCATGCCGTTTTGTATTTGCATCTCTGTTTGTCTTGAGTTGTGTTGGAAAAGTTTATTAGATCTAAAACAAAAAAAAGACCATAACTCTATACATCTTTATAACGACAAAAGAATGGAAAAATGCCTGCATCATCGGGACACTGGTTCTCACAAATAACGCAACCTGCTCGATAACAGAAGAAAACAATAAAACAATTACCATATATAACAGAGTTAGCATTTGTGAGTGGCAGAGAGGCATCGTTGCTCATATGACATTCATTGTGTTGCTGCCTGCTGTTGCAGAATGCTGACATGCAATGACTGGCAAAAGTCAGCAGGAGCCCTGCTGTCTCTCACCCTCACCCTCCTGCTGGGGAGGCCTGTGTGTGCACCCAGGAGGGGAGTGGAGGGGGAGGAGGAGTGGGAGGGAGGGGGGAGGGGTGGGGAGGAGACAGACGGAGAGAGAGAGAGAGAGAGAGAGAGAGAGATGAAGAGAGAGATGGAGGGGGAATCACGTTAGAGCGAATGGAGCATCAGGCCATATCCATCTTCTCCATCTCCTTATGAATATGTAAACCAGACAGGTCAATAGGCATCAATGCTTCTCCTTCCCCCCCGGAATTAAAGGCAAGAGGAGGAGAGGAAAGAAAAGAGCGCTCCCCTCTGATGCTTTCATCCAATAATGGTGGATCTCTCTGTGTCATGTTATAGATACCTCTGTGTGTGTGTGTGTGTGTGTGTGTGTGTATATGTGCTTCCACGTATGTGTGTGTGCTACAAATGGGATCGCTTGGAAGTCATTTATTGAAAACAATTGTCGCCTGAAAATTGCCTTTTCAATAACCTGCCTCTGTCTTTGGGTTTTGTCACATTATGGAAATGTAAGGAGCCTTCAACATTTCTTCGTTCCCTTTCTGGGTGAAATGTGGTCGGGTTTTCTCTGTTTTTGTCTTCCCCTTCAGCTGTGGAGGGAGGACTTGAAAGCCTTAATATCCTCATGCTTGTGCCAAAACCACTCCCTTCCCTTTGCTTTGCGCCTGCCTTCCCACTCTCGTGCTGCCCTCGGCTGTGTGTGTCTTTGAGTGAAACATTGGCACAGCATCAGTGACAGAGCATACCTCACCACAAGTGCGTTTGATGGTCCAAGACGAGAAGGAAGCATTTGGTTTAGATTATTCTCACAGAGTCCCAGTGTGCCGGATTAAAACGAGAGGTCAAGTCAGGACCATTCTCCGTCGCTCTTATCACCATCCCCGCCACATTTTCTCTCCATCCCCCTGGATGACTGTTAGGTCTGGTCATGGTTTTCAGACATCCCTGTCAGGTCTTTTGGTGCAGTGGTCTGCTGCGCTTTATACAATTCTTTATACCACCAGTTATTAACTATTGATCAGTCTTCCGTGCTCGGAGAACTTCCTGTGCAAATGCTTGACTTTGTGCAGACTCTTGAAATAGAACAATGTAATCAATATTTTCCTTCATACTTCAATTAGGGGATTTAAATAGAAGAATAATATAAAAAATTGATATAAGTAGAACATTGTAGCTACATCAAAATACCATAAAACATACAGAAATGAAAGTAACATTCGGCCAGATGATTTCCATATTTTTAAGGGATTTTACTGGTTACTGCTTTCAATGAATCCTAGTATGGAGATTCAAGGGAAAGTTAAGAGTACAAATAAAATTGGGCGTGTGGAATTAGCACTGCAATCAAATGATTTTTTTGTAACTGTACAATTATAATCAACTAAATGAACAATGTCACTAAACTGTATACTTTATCACTTGTGAATATTCACCTAAATCTTTCCAAAACATCAGAGAAATTATAGAAAAAATTACTGTAATGACTCTACTTCTTTCTCACAAAATGTGCAGCTATAATTAATGTCACTCATACTTCTCATTCATATTATCTACATAATATTTTTATACTTAATACTTGTCATTCACACATTTAATATACAGTAACTTAATATTATTTACAGTTTACAGAATTTTTTAATATATTATGTAGATGTTACATCTTGACTCAAGATCTCTTAATCTCGCAAATCTCTCAGATCATTGAAGTGTCATATCCCATCAAGCTAATGGAAATGCTGTGCTTAGCAGAGTGGCCTTTGAGCCTGTCGATGCGCCTGTACAAGCTCAGAGCTCCTCGGTAATAATAACAGGGGGATCAGTAGCTCCCCTTGTTATAGTTAGCTTAATATAAACCACATCGGAATCAAGTCTGTGACGTCCGCTGTCCCCTTCTCTGTCCTGTGGAGGTCAAAAAACACATTTCATTATTTCCCTCTCATCCTTTAATCCTCTCCTACCTGATGTAAGCACTCGGCTGAGGAGTGCGCACACGCACGGATGGTCAACAAGAGTTTTTTGGGTCATAAATGATCCATGGCAAGGGAGTGTTTGTGTGTGTACGGGTCCTTGTGGAGGGAGCGAGTTCGGGATAGTTGACAGAAAATGCAGATTAGAGGACAGACAGGGGCAGATGAGTGAAAAAAGAGAGAGGCGGACAGAGTGTGCAAGCATGAATTCGTGGCAACATTGTCATTATAATCCCTTGTCAGGGACGGAGCCCAGGTTTACACCAGGATTACAGCTCAAGACCAATTATTACCTGAGAGACTGAAGGAGAAGCGCAATGTCAGACCTCGCATCAGCAACCCAAACGTGATGTGACAAGCATGCAGTAACTTGAGCCATAACAGGTCAGCATATGGTCAAAAATGATGGTGAGCCAGCAGTGTGTCAGGTAGTGTTAGCGGAGACTTGCTGCTTTAATGTGTAATAGCCAGCTCCATCATACCTGTCAACACCTCAGACGCCTGCCAATCATGATCACGCGACAATCCTCCCACGTGATTGTGTTTATCTTTCTGTGCGAGTGTGTAGCTGACAGAGTTTGTGAATAATCTGCACACAACAGGTGACCTTTGTGTCCCCGCTGACAGTATTATTCCTGTGTTGTGTTTGGCTTTGACACCTCATGAAACGTAAATTGGATTGGAAGAAATTTCATAGAGCCACGGTTGGTAGAGAATACAAGTAGTTGTCAGTAGAAGGGAGCCTCTTTTAAATTCCAGTGTTCGGTGCTGCCTCGACTCAAGGGTAATGTATGCAGCATCATGGCCAGCCTGGACACATGCGGAGAGAGGGGTCATCTCTACGGCAGCATCTCCAACCGAACGTTAGGCTGTTCTTTGTCAGACAGAGACAGTGTTATTCGCTAAGTGTATTCATCCTTTGTTCCCAGTGTCTCATCCTAGCAATCAGCTAATCACCACTAATCAAGTAATCAAGACTTTGCACGTATTAATTAGGCAATTATATATCATAAAATCCAAAGAAACCCACACAAAACAGAATTCAGTGTAATCTCTTCTCTGGCTCTGCTTTTATTTTTGAATAAGCAAAAAGCTCCCCTTTTAAAACAAAAATAAACGAATCCAAGAGTGCCGAGACTAATCTGTGCAGATCAACACACACTTCCTGAAGCTGTGTCATTGACAATAAATGGCCAGTGGCATTTTATAGGGATTTCTAGTTTATACCTATTAGCCCTGAAATGAAATGACACACGTAGTTATGGAAAGACATCCACAAAACCCACAAAAAAGCCAAGTCTTCAAGTGACATCACAGTGTATTTGGCCTCGATTCACCTGGCTATGCTTGTTCAAAATAATATTCAGACCTGAGATCACAAGGTTATTTTTTTAGTATTCATTTTATTTTAATTATCTTTTACCCGCTAATATGTTTCCACCCTGCAGCTCGCTATAGCCCTTAGATTGACGCTCAGCAATAGAGACACAAGTGTAATGTGGACATACACAGAGACATTAGTTCCATTGTTTACCGGTGCTATAGATCCCAGGCAATAAGGCTTTACTAATTGCTGCTGTGTGGAAATGGAGTCAGGTAGTCCAGCTCCTTGCGATGAGTCCTGTGTAGCTGCGAGGGCCGGAGGCTGAGACAGTAATGATTATGGAATTACCATGGCAGAGATTGTGATGGCTATCCTAATGATTTCATGTTACTGTAATTAGCATTACGAGTAGGCCTGGTGGAGTGGGGGGTGAGGGGATGGGCAACTGAGGGAGAAGAAGAGAAAGATAGACGCAAGCAAAAGAGTCGGAGAAACAGACAAAGGCAGCGGGGAAGGAGAGACAGTGAATTAGTTGGGGAGGGAGATGGAGAGCAAAGAAGAAAAGAGATGGAAAAAGTGAGGGGTGGAGGGGGAAGTGAAGGAGAATGTTCATTAACTAAATGAGGATGAATTGTTCGCCTGACTGTGGGCTGCTGAAGTTCCTGAGCTTCAATTTCAGAAATGCTCATCTCACACAGAGAAGGACGTCAACCCCCTCACAGGCTGTCAGCTCCATATCCAGTAGATGAACATCAGCTTATCAACATGTCTCTCTCTCTCTCTGGCAACCATGTTAGCCATGGATGTTACATCCTGCCTGAATCTATCTTTTAAAACTGCACACGGATCGACGGATAGCCGTTGATTAAGCGACGTCAAAAGAAAATGTCATTCTCACATGCAATCCTGTGGGCGTTTTTTTTTTTTTTTTTTTGGTATTCTTTTTATTGCTGTGAATAACTAAAACATAGATGGTATGGTGATGATTATTAGATGCACCTGCAGTGAAGTAAACAGCTGTCTAATAACGTCAATTAAATGTCCTGCGGAATCAAAGAGCGAGGGCTGCGTTCCTCATTCTGAGCCAATTACACAAAAATCAAACGCGGTGAAAACCATCACAGAAGAGTAAGAGACTGATTGTAGCTCCAGTAAATCCGATTGCAATCAGGCGTAAAACTCACCAAAACTGGTGGCTGATGCAAAGAGTCATATATACTATAGATGTAGGCCGTAGACACCGAAAGGATTTAGCAAAACAAATCACAGAACAACAGCTTTCTTTGCAATATAACTCCCAGAATGACTCGTTATATTGATGAGTTATCATGCAGTGTACCGTCACACAGGAGTTTGTGTGTTTGTGTGTGTGTTTTGTATTTATGTTTAAATGCACACACGCGCACACACACACACACACACACACACACACACACACACACACACACACACACACACACACACGTTTGTCTTCCTGTTGCGTTCTAATTAGCACCTTATTGTGTGCTGCCAAGGCTGTGATAATATTAGATAATTCTTCCTACTTTTTTCCGCCTGCTTCTGGAGATAATTTCCACTGTGAACCATTCAAAGATGTATGTAAGTTATTGACTTCAGACGTACAGACACGTAAACTGTCGGAAAAGTTGCACCATACGTACTTATATCAACCTGCTAACATCGTAAGTGTAGAGAAAAGATCGTCATCATAGTGGAAGATTATGAACTGGACGTTTGTCGATAATCAAACAACAGAAAAACATAATATTCTATCTTCAGATAGCTCACTGTTCAAAATCTGTGTTCAATCCCAGCTGTTTGAGCTTAGTTCAAAACCAAAAAGTGGACGTGTAGTTCATGTATTTGCACATCAGAGGCATTTCTTTGTCTCTTCTTTGAAAGCATACCTCTCTGAGTTACAAAAGATATCCGTCCGGCATATCCATCACTCCTGTCTTAGTTACAAAGACGAACCCCCTGTCCAAACAGCCGAAAATATAGTTTTGTAATTAGGTGCATGAACATCTACTATGTGTGTGTATGTGTATACACACTTATGTAAATGCAACTGTAGGTTTCTTGTATCTCAGTTTTTCTCTCTGAGCCTCAGTAACCATTTGAAATGTTTAACGCCCTAATTCCTGTTGAGTCACATAAAGCATTTGTCGGATCCTCTCTCCGTGTTTAGGATTAACCTAATCCCACCGTTATGAAAATTAAAGTTTGAATCTTCCTGAAACAAGTTTCTGCCTCTTTATTGTCATGTCAGACTGCCCTCGAAAAACCGAGCCGCTCCCTTCTTCTCTCCACACCAGTGAGTGAAGGGATGGTTTATTCACTTAATGAAAGAGAGAAGGATATTTGCGTGAGGGAGAGAGTTGAGGCAGCCAGTTAATCCTCCTCTGTCTGTGTAACTACTGCTCTGGAGACCTCTATATGTCAGTTAGCATTATACTGTAAATACCTTCTCGTAAGGAATAGAGCTGAGCTGCGGACACTTGTGAAAATTCAGCAGCTATAATAATGACCTCCATTAATGTTGTGCTAATTTGGCGCTTATCATTTCCTCTGCCATGGATGAGGTTGTTATTGCCGGATTTAATCCACAAACTCGGGAGCGAAACTCGGGAGAAGTAAAGCCTAAAGTTGCACAGTTTCTGTGTCACTTGTAGAGGATGTTTTTGAATATTTTGAAGCACCATGCACTAATTACTGACTGACATCTCGAGAGTCGGCTGCAGGTGTTGGTTAACTCACTCATTACAGGGTGTTCTTTCTCTCACCCCGCAATATTAAGAGGCCCCCACAGCTTCCAATGTTCTCCAGCATGTTGTTTCTCCCACTTTCTCCCATACAGCTCCATCTTTTTCCATAAGTAATTGGTGCACCTGGCAATTAAATCTATTTTGTTTGTGTCCACATTTAATTGCAACTTTAATTGTTTTGCTGTGTTTATTTCCACTGTGGACCAAGAGATTTGCCAACTGCAAGACTGTCCTTCAGATAAAATTAAAATGGGAAATTTGCCTGTGCCTGTAGGTGTGTATATTTATGTGGGAGAGTTCTCAGAGGGTGATAATTGTCTTGTTGCTCAAGTTGACAACATTTTGTTCAGGAAAAAGTCCACCAGTGTCGGAGCCGTGAAGGGCACAATGCGATGAAGGAGAAAGTACAATAGTTTACAGTTTATTGTGTGATGAAGCATAACATAAGCTTTCTCCAAATGAAGGGAGGGCAGTTCTGTTCAGTCCTCAGTGATTCGGATGGCCCGGACTCGCTTTCCATTTGATATAATCCTGTTGGATGGATTTGTTTGGAAATATAAATGCCCACATTGCTGTGTATCGGTGCAAGCTCCCATTTCAATGTCCAACTCCCACACACTCTCGATATGCAGTAAAGGGTTGGGCGCATGCTTGATCTGTGCAATATAGAGAAGCAAATGACGAAACAGGGAACGAGTGAGACGCCAACAGAGAGAGGGAGGGAGATGTCTTAATGGTGAAGGGTTCTTATTCCTTTGAAAGTCTAAATGTTCAAATACAGAGACCAGGAATCAATACAATGTCATGCAGAACGAAGCTAGGCTGACATAATAGAAAACACATACTACAGGACGCTGTTGCTCCATGTTACCAGATGTGAAGTTCAGTTCAGTCAAAAGAAAAGTGTTCAACAGCTACTTTAATATCAAGTTGATTGTCAGAGTTTCCACAAGTGGTCGATTTCCTTTGGCTCTGCACGGAGGGGGGGTTTTAGGACTTATTGAAATTTTATCAAACAGACCTTGTGACTGAACTGTGTTCAGGCACGTATGTGTTTTGATATATTATTCGCTAATGGCAAAAAGCATATAGCTGAAATCATATTATAAGGGCTACATTACAAAGTCTGCATTCAATTAGTTTGAACACAGAAAAACCACAGTTTGGAAAAGTGTATTACCTGCAGTTACATGAGCTTGATTTTCAAAGTCATCACTAAATTGGCGAGAGCAATAGGTAATATTAAACACGGTATCTGAAATGATATGAACATTAAAGAAGCCTTAGCAGACTATTAATTTATGTAGGACACATTTTTTTGTCACATATATTTGCCATTAGCAATACAAATTTAAAATAAATTGACCATGAAGAACAATAAACAGTGCATGAGCCAACATGCACAGAGCAGTTGAGGCACGTTTCAGCCCCACTAAGCATCGGCAGCTGCATGAATGTGTAATGGGGACGAATGTGAAGCATGTCAGGTTTAATAGATTGTCTTATCATCTCCGACTTGCACTTGAACCTATCGCTTGTGTCTTATATGTACACATTAGGGATCAGATGATAGGCACAGTGGCGACATGACTGAGTGCCCTGCCTTTCTTTAATGTGTGTTATACTGATGGACCAGGACAAGCCTGTCACTAGAATGCATGGGGGGCTGATTTTGTGAATTAAAGAAGCCTCGCTTATAATCTATACTTGGAAGACCGTGGCTCTATATTATTAACATTTTCAGAAATCATTTTCAATTATCTTTATAAAATCAGAGGTTAATTTCTTACTTTTCAAGTCCACGAATATAGATTAAATGTCCCTTCACAAAATGTAAGAGTTTCCGAATTTAAGTTTAAAACATAAAAAAAACATGAATGAGTAGTCACTGTAGCGCCCAGTCAACCCTCAGTTCAGAGAGCGAAGAAGTAGAGCTGCCCAGAGTGCTTGTCAATGATACATCTATGGGCAGTGTATGTGTAGTTAGTTTGTTTGTTGGATTAAATCTAAAGTCCTCCTCGCCACCGGGAGGCTGTTTCGCCGGGAGTAGAGCACGCGGAAGACAAAGACTCCAGTTGGCAGTTAGCTCGAACTCAGACCAGACCCTGGTGCTGCTGCCGTTACACGGGATACACCAGCCCCCTGTTACTGCCGGCACTGGGCTGTGTGCTAGTTATATTTGGAGTTGCTGTGGCTGCTGACTGGAAGTCTGCCTCCCGTCCTCCCGGCAGGGTGTCCTCTGGCCGCGTGAAGTAGGAAATGAAGGTGCGGGTCGTTTTCTGGTTTCTGCCACTTTGGATTCAGTCCAATAAACAAACTATCAAAAGGTTCAAGGACAGTTCAGCCCCCGGTTAGTGGCAGATGAAGATTATAACACCGGCTGAGTTTCAGCAGATTGGTTGAATTTTGCGTGTTCTGGCACTGCTGTGAGTCAGTAGTTGGCTTTTCCTTTTTTTTTTCTTTTTTTTTTCTAGCTGATATGTTTATGACTCTGGATTGTATGGAGATGAAATGCTGAACCCTTCTAGTTTATAGCAAGTGGCTACATGTTACACAGCCAACAAATTCTCACACCAATGCCGTTTGTTCAGTGGCACTAAGCTTCGAACTATATGACGTTCTCATGACGTGTCAATATATAAACTCATTCCATGCAGCGTCTTTTTCAAAATATACTTCCATCTTCACAGGAAGTTAGGTTTAGGCCACAAAACTACTTAATTAGGTTCAGGAAAAGAGCGGGGTTGACGTTAACTTGACTAACGACTCACGTGAGTCACGTGACTAACGACACCAACGACAACCAACACACAATACATATGGAAAGAGATGCAACACTGAGTAGGAATGTGATTCGCTTGCCTTAAGCACGTACAGTAGGACAACATATTGTGAATACCAACAGACTAGTCAGATAGACATGCTCTGCTGGGTTAATCTTTATATGTGTAGTTTTAGGTCTTTAATAATGGAAACATATGTCAAAGAAATAATCCCGTTGTACAAAATCAAGTCATAGCAGATTGTCCTGGATTAATCTCTGGTGTGAGATCTAATCCAGGGGCATCCCTTCACCGCTAGAGAGCTGTGATAATCCCATATCAGACCGGCGCTGTTAATCTTGTTCCTAACACACAGCCCTTTTCCACTATGTGATCTCATACAATACAAAAGCCCGAACGTCACTTCAAGGTGACTCAATGTCATGATGTGAAAATGAATTAGCTAAAGCAGGGTGGCAAACTAACAAATCATGAGGAGAGGAAGGTTTCATTTTACTTTTTGAATGATTTAATTTGATCCTCGTTGATGTTGATGTGTGAGATAAGTAAATGATCCTGCTAGAATAAAGTAATCCGCATTCAACACACGCTAACATAGAACCCCCACTGCTCAGCTGCACTCCTGGTATTTCACCATGCTCAGTATTCAAAGGATGACCACTTTTAGATTACCACTACGTGTGTGTGTGTGTGTGTGTGTGTGTGTGTGTGTGTGTGTTTGTAACTGCCCTTTTCATCAGCCCTTATTGGTAATCAAGCAACATGGAGCGCTTTCTGCCTGCAGAAGGCAAAAATGGCCGACTTTGCTGGGCCTCGACCCAGCCTCAGCTTCACACTGTGATTTATGTGACCTATTAGCGGGCCCCTACTGGCAGGGCCCATCATCTGAATTATAACTAAGGATTAGGCCCCCGGGCTAATGACAGGACTGGGAGGGGAAATTGACCATGTGTTTGGCTATGGCGTGTTTCCTGTAAACCAGATTACAGAGCACATGCAGAGCTGCACAATTATGAGAGATGAGCGCACATAAAAACCATGTCTTTAAGCATATACACATGGAGATTAGACACACACATACACACCAGTGTAAAACCAGGCTATAAAAGCGTGGGGGTTGCTGTGCTTAGATTATGAATCTCTATTAACCTTGCCAACCCATCAACTCGCTCTTAATGAGGCCAAGTATAACCCTCACACACACATGCACACTGAAACACACACTCTCATGATTTAAATGAGTTTGCCCAAATAATATGTATTTATTAACCTCGGTTTATCTGAAATTCAAAATGCCACACTTGGCCTACATATTCAAGAAGAACAAACGTGAATGCAAATGTACGAGTATTTAAAAAGACAGACGCTCTCGTACCCATGTATGGAAAGCCTAAGCGTCGCACATGAAATTCATGTTTGGGTCAATAGTTGGGTACACATGGCTCGGGGCAGTTTTCATACACTACGTGCTGCTCATTTCCAGCGTTGTGGAGTAATAGCACAGTTTGACATGGCCTCAGGCATTCAGATAACCCAATATCAGCCAGCAACCTGACTGCTGTTGTTTCATTTATAAGAAAACACTGCTCTCTAATATCACATCACATCTGCTCCCTCCTAGGGAATACTTTTATTCAACTTGTGTATGCGTCTGTGTGTGTGTGTGTGTGTGTGCGTGTGTGTGTGTGTGTGTGTGTGTGTGTGTGTGTGTGTGTGTTTGTGTGTGTGTGTTTGAGCCTGTACGTACTAAATATTGCACACAGGAAAGAACATAGATTACAGGATCCCCTCCCTGCAGCTCACCACCCTGCCATCCAATCAGAAGAATCAATACCTTCTGGCCTGTTATGGACAATATCAGGGGATCCCCTTTTTGAAGTTTAAGAATGTTATAGGCAATTCCATGAAGCCATTACCAGTACAAGGGCAGGTGTACTCGGATCAATAAGAGTCGAGTACATGGTGTTAAAGGAGATTCAGGCAAACTACCCTGCTTCTGTCTGTTGTGATTGTCACACAGTAGCAGAATTTAAAGCTCAATCTGGATTGATTTTTCTCCCTCTGCAAATATGCAACAGCCCCAGGGTTCGGATGCAATTGCTCTCTGATATTTTTGACTGTTATGCGTAAAGGATTTCTTGGATTGCTGCACTGAAAGATGGACCTTTGATTACCCGGACGTCTATTCCTTCTCTGGTTAATATAAATACCCGTTGAACTAAGCAGCAACGTCGATGTCAGAGCTCCCAGCACGGATCAAAGCAGCCCGACCCGCCTCCTCCTCCTCCTCCTCCTCCTCCTCCTTCTCCTCCTCCTCCTCCCAATTCTTCTGACTCTTGTGGTAGTCTAATGCTTTGCCCTGCATATTAACACTGCTGTAATTGGACTTGTTGTTTGTTTGTATCTTCTCTGTTTGTTTTGATTGTGTTTGAAGCCTCGCTTAATTAAATTGCGTCCTTGGCGTCAGAGTCTCAAAGCATGGGGAAAGCACAGAGCCGACCAAAATGTTACTCCCTGATTTCAGAGAATATTCATCATTGGAGAGGAGTGGTGAGAAACCTTAAAAATAATACTGAAATATGTTAACTTGGGGGCCTTTTACAGCACTATAGGGAAGTATCATTTGTGCTCAGTTTAGATAACACAAGTCAAGTGATCTGAAGTGACACAATTAAGATTCAGCCAACAAGCTGCAAACTTTTACCACAAAAGTAAATTTGAATTTACTTTGGATGAAAAGAAACCTGCAAAACTAATTTGCTCAATTCAGAGTTTGCTAACTTATTTCCGGCCATTTGAGCAAATTGAACTGTAATCATCCACGTTTCAATTCCTCCAACTGTTGTGGTACCCTGAAGTGTGTTTATGATTGAGTCTGGGGAACATAAAGGAAGGTACCAGACCATGGAGACTAAATATAACCTATAAAGGCCGCGTTTTCCTTGTAAGTGTCCCTACACTTACACTTTGCTTCTCTGTAATGGCTTCTCTATGCAGTTTGTATATGGATGCAGGAAATCTATTGACAGGCGGGAGTGCGGCAGAGCCAACCGTGTCCGGTGAGATGGAGGAAAGTCTGATGACTCGTTTAGAAATCTCCCAAATGGCTCCCAGACCTAATCACTGCTCTTGTTTAATGGCCAATGATGTTATTATTGCGAATGACTATGAGATCTTGCTGTGCCACTTGAGAAGAATTAGGGGAAGAGTAATTCACCAACAAACAGTGTAGGCGTGGCAACCCGTCTTAAACACAGACCCCAACATCCCTTTGGGGACAGGCACAGCCTCGGATCCTCTTCTTCATGAGACAACAATGTAGATTCTTTATTTTGCTTGAATGCGTGCGCACTGCAGAGCCTTGATCCCTCCACTGCACACAGCAGAGAGGCAAAGGCCACATCTCTACTCCAGCACTTGCATGTCCCTTTCCACTGCCCCTCACCCTAGCCAGGCACTAACTAATGTCTGGCTATGATAGATTACATACTGCCAGCCTGGGTGCTGCCAAACACCCACCCTAGAGCTGAAGTGTGATTTCTAGCCTGAGCTCCCCGACTGAAGCCGTCCTGCGAGATGCAATGTTTTGTTGTGCTCCATCAACAGCGCTGTAGCATTATTATTTTTTCACAAAAACGTCACGTTGAAACAGATCCAATATCTCTTAGCCACACCTTATCCTAATTGGTTGAGACGGTTGACTGGCTGTTTAAGGCCAGCTGTCTAGGAAATTGTTTTGGCATGTATTTTCCATTGCTGTGTCCTCCCGCTGTCCTGCAGCCCAATCAATAAGAGCCTCCACAAGGCCATCTGTGGGTCTGTATGTGTGTGTGAGTGAGAGAGTGTGCGTGCGTGCGTGTGTTTACACAATGCATATGTAATGTATAGGCATGTACATGTGCGTGTGTGGCTGTATGACGCGTCTCTCTATTACTTTTTTCCAACGAAAAAATAAAGGAATCTGTTCTGGTTTTGTGGCTTCTGTTGAGGGCATTTGGCCTCTTTTCTGAGAGGCTGAAAACATGAGACACATGAGTGAAGAGATCAGAGGCAGAAACTGGGTGAAACATAAGGCGTCTACGCAGTATTCTATCAGGCTAATTAACCAAAACTTCTACTTGCCTGAACACTGTATTGATTGTCCAGTACAATGTAATATTTCAGGTTAATGAGGCAGATAAAGCTTTTGGAATATTTTATGAATTTGTTGTCATGTTTTATTATTTCAGTTGACTACTCATGATATTTAGTTTATTCCATTTTGTGTGTGTGTGTGTGTGTGTGTTTGTTTCCAGAAAATGAAGTCTGTGGATCCATTCTTAGCTCCTCTATCATGTGTGTTCCCTTCAAGAGGCAGGTAACTTTATATCTAACCGTCTGCTCTTCCTTAATCTTTGCAAGTTGTTTTCTGCAAAAATTCAATACATTTTATTTTTGGCCTGTGTTCATGAATCGTGCTGCTGGTGTTGTTTATGTTAGTTATCTCCTTCCACCGCTAAGCTCAGCCAACCGCAATGATCCCATCTGAAACAAACACAGTTTGAACAAAAGCCATGTCACCTGAACAGGTGTGTTATACCATGCTATACACACCATGCTACTGTACAGGCGTGTAATGAAATGTAGCTCACACAATAGACAGATCCTGAACATATTTAGCCAAGCCGAACATGTTTAATGTTGTGTGAGCTAGGTGAAATTGAGAATGAGGGGCACTTTTTGTTTTACTGTCCTACCTACGAGGACATAAGGGATGCACTCTTTAGTAAGATGACCTCCATTTATGTTGATTTCTTTTGGCTGGATGACAAAGAAAAACTTGAAGGGAACCTTTCTTGAGAAGGCAATTCTCTTTTTTTTTAAGACCGAGCAGTGAAAAAAAACCTGTAATTTTGTAATGGAATGAAATGTTTGACCACTGCAGCTGCATCTTTGGTGACTTAGAAACCCATTAGGGTTGAGCAAATTATGTGCATGACACGAAAATAAAGAAATCAATCATGTACCTATTGTTTTCTGCTCATTGTAGCAATTATGTTATGATGTGTTTTCCTATTGTGCAAGAACATAACATTGAAGTGTTTTACCACGCTATGGTTAACGTGTGGTTAAGTTTAGGCTCAAAGACAACTGGATCAGGTTTAGGGAGAGGTTTCATGGTTTGTGTTAAAATAACTATTTTGTTAAGGTTAAAGGACATTTGCCTCCGTGACGACGCAGTGATTGGCTAGCGAGTGGGACACACAAACAGGAACTCACATACACTAATATGAACGCAGGGACGGAGTGGCAACACAAACACAGCACAGAGAAAGCTGGGATTACAAAACACACAGACGGAGTTTGACTTCACTCTCTGCTCAGGTGGACATTACTCCACTATATCATATCATATTTTTTTGCTGCTATATCAATGCTCTGAAGTTCTTCTTTCATGCAGATGGCTCTTTGTGGAGGTTGGCTTTTAACTTCATGTTGATGCCACAGTTTCGGCCATGTTAAACAACCATTTCCTGTGCATAGTTGTGGTACTGTAGATGGGGTTTCCAGATCTTAAGGCACCAGTATGAGAAAAGCAGGTTGCTGTGGCATCAGTCCTTTATATAAAGCTCTGTAATTTTAGCATTGGCTGCTTTTGAGGTATTTTGTGCCTCTGCATCAATTGATGTCCATGCATGTTGTTGAACTGTTGCTCCTCTTCCCACTTTACGCGACCAAATACTCCACTAATTGTAGGTTGGATTTGAGAGAAATGTGGGATTGAAATTCCCCGTATGGTTGAGTATGCAAACAGCTCCTCCTTCGCAGAAATTTTAATCCCATTGTGGTTTTGAAGAGGATGTAAATAAATCCAGTCATCTCAAAAGGAAGCGAGGGCCCCTTAAAAGACTCTAGTCTAAAAGAGGTGAAGATGTGAAAAATATTTAAACCTGAAGAAAGATTGGTTGTTCTCTATTTTATGATTGATGGGCTGTTGCATAGGTGGACAGGTTAGTGATCTTTATTTGCAATCTTAAGCAGATCCTTCCGACACATCCAGATATCAAGTGAGGAGAGGTATGTAATTTTGTTATCATGAGATAACTGCATCATTTGGCACTCAGCATCTCAGTTCAGCCCATTATAGTTCATTGACCTTGCAGTGACATCTTATTGGTGGGGGGAAGTGCTCACAAATGCCATTTGCGATATTAAGGCAACTTGGTCAGATAGCCTATCCAGTGAAAATAAGATCATGCCCTTTTCTCATGCTGTGAAATGGCCTGGTAAATTCATATAAATAACTATTCTGTCAAGACAAATACTGCAAACTAGCCCATCATTGTCTCAGCTAGACGTCATGAAAACCACAACAGCACTGTGGAAATGACTGGAGCTGCTTTCAATTTCAGCAGATGTTTCATTAATTTAAAATGACCTGAGGCACCTGGTCTTTTCATTTAAATGTTACTGCACTCCGATAAGAAATTAGTGCCTGATTTCAATAAATTTCTTCTAATTAAAGATTTAAAATGTTTTGGCTTTCGATATCCAGCGTACATTTTTTTAACAAAATTGGTAAAATGATATTGCTGATACAATTACCTGGAGCAGAAAAATGCTTTCACTGTAATTATAAATCACTGTGGCATGGGTGGAATGAGTAATTCCATTACTTTCAAATAAATCAGACAGGACATGTCATTTCTGAAAGCATTGGCTAGTTTCGGCTGGAATGTTTTTACTTGGTAATTTTAGGATAAAATGCATGAAAATGCTCAAAATAAGACAAACCCACAAGGTGTCCAGGGAGAGCTTTTAACTTCATTCCACTGGAATGATAATCCAAAATGTTACTGCTGATAATAAACATACAACATACAATAATTATAGAGTGATAGTATATCCTATTAGCCTTCAAACTGAGTTTTTTCTCAGTCTGCTCCTCCCTGTTTTCTGAACCAATGTCATGTCATTGTATGACACCCCAAGGTCGTCTGACCACCTCAGTCCCTAAGGCTTTTCTCCCCATATGACCAAGACAGAAATCGAAAGTCCTGTTCAGCAAGAACAAAAAAATGTCAATGTCTCTGTTAATTCAATTAGGGAAAAGGAGTGGAGAGATAAAGCTAGTGCTATTCATCATGGCTAAGGTAACACTCAATATCGAGCTATGTTAATTAGAGCTCTGTAGCTAAAACCAATGACTGTGGGAAGCAGCGCTTCCACAAATAGTTTCTACCTACCAAGATCAATTGATCTGAAGGAAGCTATACTTGGGCTTTCTCAGTGACGCATTGTTAGAAGGGATGAATCCCCAACAAGGTAACAGCTTGATTACTATCAATTGTAAAATAATACTTTTTTAGAGCTAAACTAACCTGTAATATTCTTCAAAATATGAATTATTATGTACTCTATTTGTCCCCTCGGGGACATTTACTGTTGTAGTGAATATAGGTCCTATACTTTTTCTCCTACTGGCTCCAACTAGTTGATCTCAATTCTTGAAATGTGTGCCCAGAAAAAATGATTCACGACGTTACCGTCAGTGTCTGTCACAAAGTTAAAAACAAATATCGCCACACGATGTTAACTGTCTGGCTGTGGCCAGCTTAGACCTGTACTCAAACACCACCTTGTGCTCTGAGGCATATTACACTAAAACACGAATCAAATACATGACTCCGACATGCATCAAATGTGGAGAGATTTCAAAGTGATGGGTCACCGCAGTGCCCAGGAGGTGAACTGGCACCTCTTCACTTGTCCACACTGTGGGTGGTAGGTTTGGGATACCCCCACCCAATATCAGGGGGCTGCTTCTTCCTGTGTAACATCTAAAACACCTTTACTCAAAGGGCTACTTGGTTTGAAGAAAATAAAAAAAAGAGACCTCTGTGTTGTTGACCAAGTTCTGTTCTCTAATACGAGTCAGAGCTTGCTCTTTTGATACACACAGATCCAAGACTCTACAGCCCTGAACCTTGTCTTTTTTCTGTTGATCCAGTAGGATTTTCTTTCAGTGCTCATAACCACAACAAAGATCACCTGTTTGCATGCATTGGTTTTTGTGTGTGTGTGTGTGTGTGTGTGTGTGTGTGTGTCTCTGTGTGAGTGAGTGAGTGAGTGAGTGCATGTTTGTGGGTTTTTTTTAAACGATTCTTAATTGTTACAGTATTAGGTGTACTTAAAGAGAAACAGGAAACATGTGGAGAGGGGGATGTGGTCACATAAATCTGCCATGTTAAAGCTTGTTGCCACTCAGTTGTTAGCACACTATCCAACAAAACAAGTTGCACCGAGGAGAGGAAACTGTAGGAACTACTCTGTATCAACAGGCCATCTAGCTGGAGCTTTATCCGCCCTTCTTTGTATTGAGGGCACACATTTAAATTAGGCTGCAATGAACACTGGACAATCATCTAAGTGAAAAGAATGAGTTGATATGCCGAGACGATTGCTTTAGGCTTAGTAATAGAAGCATAGCTTTCTTTCTTGTTTTTTGTCTTGTCCTCCAACTCATTGAAACGCTGCCTTTACCCTACCCATCGATACTCACACACACACACACACACACACACACGCGCGCACACGCACGCACGCACGCACACACGCACGCACAAACACACACACACACACATACGCAATCTTCTCCTCACTCCCTTCCTATGTCCTTGCAAGTTATGTGTACAGTGAATTTGTGTGGGAGCCAGTGATAGCAGGTATATGTGGGTGAGATTGGTTCCAGTCAGGCTTGATGTATATGGCTCATACTGCAGTCCCTGAAAAATGGTAATTGTTCATCATACTAAAAGAACATGACACGCACATCTACACAGAAAACCTATGACAGACTAGCCACTATGCACAATACATTATGCTTCATATATCATTTTCATAAAAAGAAAATATTGTTTGCTGCAAAACTCTGGTATACTGAGTGGAAAACACAGCAAGTCTTTAAAGCAGAACCATGTCCCAGTTCTGGTAGGTGACAACAGGTAACTGTACCTAAATGCAGATGCAAAGGAGATACAAGGTGAAAGGCAATTTATTTATTCCAAAGATTTAATTAAAAAGAAGAGGGTGATGCAGGAAGGCAGTAGGACGTTGAAGTTATCAGGCATACAAGCAGGAAACAGGTACAGGTAGCGGGGATGCTATGGCAGCATAATTGGCAACATAGACCATCTTGCAAAGAGGAGCTGGAAACTGACATCTATGTACTGGCGCTGATGAGGAGCAGCTGGGTAGGCAGGTGCCTGAGTCAGGTGCTCTCTAGAGGAGGGAAAGTCACTGAGGGCAAATAAAGGGCAAGTAAAGCACGGCAGGATATGGAAAATTCCAGAATTGACACACTGGGAGTGGAAAGGAAAGATGGAGGAGATTGAAAACTGAAAGGGATATATGATCAAGGCTACGATAAGATATAACCACTGAGACAATTGAGTGATAAGAAGCCAAAACAAGGCTTGACCCTGGAGACACAATGCCTGGGAGGAGTGTGCTTGGACCAATCCAGATGCCACGCTGCGGGAGTCAATCCGAAGAGGCGGCCTCTGGGTGGACAACCTTTGTAAAAGCAAAGCCGAGGTGCAGAGGACTGAACTCGTGAGGTATTTCTGGGCATTGGAGAAGCTGATTAAGTGCTCTGGAGGACATTAAACAGGTTACTGGAGATGAGCAGAGCAGGGCCGTTTGCAAGGGCTGCCAGGGAGTTGAGGATCTAGGGAGAAAGTCTTTGGAGGAGGCATGAGTGGCAGGTTAACACCCCTGAAGGGCAAGGTGCAGCAGCAGAGACGGTTAACCCAGTCAAAATGATGTTGTTGGAGGACTGGATTTGAAACTCTAGGACTCTAGACACTGATGAATCAAAGCTCAGCACAGATCTGATGGAGACACATAGACAATATACACATGTACACAATGTACTTAAAGTATCTGACTGCTGAAGCCAAAAGTAACCCAGCTTTTTGTATAATAAAGATCTAAATAAAAAAATGATCCCACCACAGATTTATTTTTTCAGGGCAAAGCTGCAAGTTTTATAGGTGCAATACAAATTCAATGCCTCTGTAAAATGTATCTATTAGGTGTGATCCCATGTTTATATAAATAGAGTATTACTCATGCTGCCTTGTAAATGACCTGCCATGTGTCTTCACTGAGGAAGGTTTATAAATGTTGACTACAGTAGGTTCATCTTTGTGATTACTTTCTCTCTCTCTCTCTCTCTCTCTCTCTCTCTCTCTCTCTCTCATATATTTTACCATGTGTTGCATTGGCTCATTCTGAACCCTTTGGGCTCTGCTGTACTTTAATATTTATCAAAACAATTTCAAGTGACATGCTGCCTCTATTTTAACCAAGACAGGATGGCCTCAGGTATATCTAGACAGATGCATACAAATATGTTCAAAACAAGCTTACTTCAACTGGAAAGCTGGCCGTGTGAGCGCAGTCTGACTGATAAAAGAAATCTGTAGTGAGGGATAGTTAAGTAATACTTATAATATTATTGTATAATAAGAAGTGAATGACTGTATACTTTTTGCAATATCCTACCTTCAACACTGTAGACATGATTGAATTGTTCCTCTATGCATTAATGTTGTATATTTCGTGTGCTGACGTGCCGCAAACATCAATAACAAATGATTGTAATTATAAAGCTGGAGCCTGGCTTCTCCATTTTGCATAGGAACCCTGACATGGATCACATGGTTTTTGTGAATAATTAATCTGGTGGACTGCGCTGTCTCCAGAATACTAAATATTAACAATCATCTAAAGTGCTATTAGGAACCAGTAATATCTGCAGCCCGGCCAAATGAATACATTATTACGCCACATTTAAAATGTTTTCCACAGAATCACCCAGGCGTTAGCATATTCCCCACCTGCATGTTCCAAATGAATCCATCAACAATGACACACACATATATACGTACACACTGGTTAACGCTGGGGCCGGCTGAGTGATCTGTCTTGTGCTTGTGTTGTGGGTAAATGGAGTTCTGTGTTATACAGGCAGGCGTGCTCACTCAATGCTGCCCCCGCGTCTCCCTCGGCTCCGTTTCTAACCACTGCCACAGAAAAGCATCAATCATCTCTCATGGCCAGACACTTAGATGGACATGGAATATTGATATGGCTTTTAAGATGTGGGGCATGAATATGATCTCTGACACCTATCTGCCTCGCTTTGCAGCTCTACATATAGCCGGTGAAGTATTGGTAGATCTGCGTGCAAAGTATTCATGGCAAGGCAACTTATAGCTGGTGCACTGAAATACTAGAAGGGTAGTTTCAAGTCGGGAGCAATAAAAATGTATTCAAGACAGGGAGAGCAAATACCTCAGGATGTTTAAGATATTTGTCGTCAGAACAAATATTTGCTCTACACATTATTCCTTCTTGTTTCCCTGATAATGAAGCAAGTTTCTAGCAGTGTGTTTTGAAGTGCTAGGTGCGTCGTTCGTGTGTGTATTCCTGCATGCGTACAAATGTTCCACAATTAACTGGAGAATGGAAACTTCTCCCTGCAGACGTCTCCTCATTACCTGCTGTGTGTACTTGGAGCTCACCCATCGTCCCCTCAACTGGAAAAAGGAGTGTCACCGTCGCCATAAATAACATCGTCCCTCTTCCCCCTCCCCTCATCTATTTTCACCTGGCAGTCCCTGCGTGCTTTCTGCAGCTCTCCATGCACGAAGATTTACTGCTTTATGTATCATTTAAGAATCCATTTAAATCAACTCCCCTTATGTTCCGCCAGAAAAAAAGATGTTTCGGTAGATATATCTCTCTGCGTAAGTGCAGCAGGACAGAGATCTTGTCACATAAATAAAAGTTGACTTCTATGCGCGTGTGTGAATATTTGCCAGGTGGCTTTTTGTCTGTTGGTCCAGCTGGACTGAAGAAATGTGTCTTTACATAAATTGATTAAAATAGAGCTTAGACTTAGACCATGTCCTGAGTTTTATTTGTTAGGGAAAGAAAAAATCGTATGCATTAGACAGTTTTCCCATCACTATAATTAATAATGTAATACTTCCGGACACATCATTAAATGCCGTGTATATTTAATTACACTAAGAAGCTCCTTATCAATGCATGGACACATATTGTAAACACACAATCCTGCAAACACAAATAAGCACCTACTATCATGAATGCTGGAATCTAGGATGGCTACTGCCTCCCTCACGATGCCTTCACAATGATGAGTGAGGAACATTTCCTCCTTTAGCTGACAGCCAAAATGGATTCCGTCCAAAAATGTGGTATCCTCCACCGCCCTGAGCGGTGAAAAAGCGAGAGTTAGCAAGGTTCAAAAACAATGTGCTTTGGATGAGAGCACAGTAGTTAAATAGGCAAACGTGATCGATTTTGGACTTTAATAAATCCCTCATATTTCTCAGGAGGACAAACAGAAATTGTCTTGTTTAGGTAATAGAGCCACATCCTCTAGACAGTTAATGTTTCATGCGTTGAAAACATGAAACGTCTTGCATAATGCAGGGAGTGAATACAACTTGTCACTAGCTGGTGTATATTTATTTTGCAATTATTATCACATTATTGTTAGATTGCGTTGCTGTTAGCTACTTTAACAACAATATACATTGTTATGTTGCACCAGCACATTTCTTTTCCACGTTGTAGTATTTGATATAATTGGATTTGGTGGTTTGGAAAACGTGATTTGTTGCTAATGTGTTTCCACACATCAACAACGATCAACTCTCTCAGTTTCTCTGTCGGTCTGCTTGTGTGTGCGTGTGTGTGTCTGGCAGTGCTTTGGGCGCCGCCTGTCTCTCGGCGCTGTGGATCTAGGGCAGGCACTGAAATCTGGACACAGAAAGGACGGCTCTCAAGTAAGACTCGACCCCTTTCATTCACACCAAAGAGCCGTTCAAAAGATTTGGGTTCTTCGCAAATGTCACATCACTAATTATGACCGCTGTAGAGATCTAATAAGGCTTTAATTAAAATTTTGATTTACATGTGACACATGCACGTTTCATGTGTGTCATGTAATGCTTTTAATTGAAGTAGTCACTGCAAGCAGGCAGTGTAGGAAGCATAGGTGTGCCTGTTGAGCCAAGAGCAGTTAACAGGGAAATGTTTCTGCGGTCGGACAGTCACGGCTGATAGAGTGAGACCATTTGTGTCCTCGCTCGCTCCGAATAGGTAGACGATGTTGAGGGAAGAGATGAAGGGACAGAGACAGTAAAGGCCTGTATAACTGTTGGTGGTCACAGACTGGTGCACACATCCCCCTGGCTGCCTTCAGGCTTGACCTGTGTATGAGCTCTGTCTATCCCTCACAGTCTGAACACCTCTGGACGCACACACCTACACACACACACCTACACACACACACACGGTCACAAGTGCACACAAACAGATCTCCCTGTCCTGCAAATGCAGACAGGTGTGCAGACTCAGTCAACAAGATTCTAACATAGCGCTTTCATGCACACATGCACACACATAAACCCACGCTTGGCTGCCACCTGGGGGGAGCAGATTTCGACAGACACATCCGGCAGGTCACTTGTGGCGCAGGTGCTTCCTGCTGCTGAAGCTGTAAAAATCCTTGCCTGTTCCCACATAATCTCCTCCTCTCTTATTCTGACAGAGTGGATTTTGTGTCCGGATTACCTGTCAAACTGGTCTGCTTATATTCGCAGAGTTTAGTTTTTGCCACATCAATTATATGGTACACTATAACCCTGAATAAAAAGCCACTTTTGCTATTATGCAAATGATATTGGACACCAGAGAGGATGCATGAGATGCAGCTCTGGGTCTTACCCGTGTCACAGGAGGAATGAGTTACAAAGATCTGTCTGCAGGATTTATTAGCGTAACTATCCCTTGACGAAAAGGAGGATGTGATTCCACAGAGCATCAATATGAAGCAGAGCAATAGTAAATCTGTGTGCAGATAACTGGATTGCAGAGAGAGTGGTGCAAGGTTAGGATGCTTTTCTCATGAACTGCAACTACTAGAAGAAATCTGAGGATTCCTGGTGGAAAACACAGAACCTGTTTTGCATAGTATGTATGAGGGTCATAAAAAGGTCTACTATCTGATTTTATGCTAAAAGAGAAGAATAAATAACTTCATATACAGAGTTGTGATTTCCCCCCTCTAGCACTGTACATCACAAGTGATGTGTAACCAGTTGAAGTGCAAAACGGATTGGCCTAGTGAGACAATGTCTCACCACATGATCAATATCTATCTCTGTCTCCCAGTTAAATGAAAAAAAGACAATCTTCTGCTAATGTATCTCCTTTATTACTCGTATTTATCACCAAGTGAGATGAGAAAGAAAAGGAGAGCGGGGGGCAGCAGCTCGGCATGTTGAATATGGACATAGTGAGTCACACATAACAGCCTGTCAGCTACAAACAGGGCAACCAAGCTCTCTTCCACCATATGTGGAAGTGTGGTTCTGTATGAATATGGTAAAACCGACCAGATTTTCATCTCCGCCTTGTATCTGCAGCGTGAATACCGCTTCAGGAGTTTGGTGTTCCCCTACAGCCTTCCTCGACTGCCGCTTTAATATTTGATGAATCCTGTAATAGCTAGAATATATTGAGAAAGTGGCCTTTGTGTGCGCGGCGACAGGCGTGTTGGAGGGAGGGCGGCGCCATATGTTGCAAAGAGGGGATGAAATTGGCTTTGGCTAAAATGGAGAGAAATCTAGAGAATGTGCCGGAGTCCTGGAGGGAAGACGAAGAGGAAAAAAAAACTCCCCCCTCATTTCCTCATCACCTCCAACAAAGCCAGGTATTAAAGAAACACCTGTGGTTTGAGCAATGAGAAATCCAAAGCTCCCCTCCCCTCCTCTTCATCCTCTTCCTCTCACCACCGACTCATCCTCCATTTCTCTTTCACCCCCCTGCTGCTGCATCCCTTTCTGGCCTGGGGCATAATCTCTTCCCCAGACAAAAAAAAGAAAGGAAGAGATGCTGACATGTAATAAAGCAGGACTGATTCTGTTTGGGGCTGAGGCTGGCCGCGGCTGTTGTTGGAGCCTGGCTTGTTTCCCGCTTTTGGTGAGCAGACTGGAGAGAGAGAGAAAGAGGCCATGTATTTCTACTGCAAAAAGATGAAATTACTTACTAACAGATGCTTGCTAATGAAGTGTTGACAGGCAGGGTGAAGGGCCAGGCGAAGCTACTGTATAGGAAATGATTGAAAGAGGAGGAGAAAGATGGATGGTGAAAAGATGGATGAAGGCAAGGGAGGAGTGTGTATGTGTGTGTGCTTGTGCGTGTGCATGTGCCTATCTTAAGCTTCTATTCTCCAACCTCAGAACTTGTGCTGTGCTCGGTCACCAGGGGAACAGATAGCTTTTAGCAGGCTACCCTGAGGTGGATAAGACTGCTCAGCCTCTCGCTCCCTCTCCCTGTTACTCCCTCTTTCTGGCTCTCTCCTCGTTTCATCTTTCTCCTTCGAAGCATTTTGTTTTCCTTTGGTACCCCTGTGACACTGAGGCAGGTTTGAATTGAAATAAATTTATTTCTTCTCTGTTCTCATGCTGCTTTTGCTGTGGACATAAACCTTCTCTATCCAGAGCAGTCAGGGCTGTCATTGAAACATATTACCTCTGTTTCCTGCTCCCCTCACACAGGTGGTGTCATATTTTCAAGGCTGTAGATGAATAACAGGGATCATTTCACGATGACGTTTTTTTTCTTTCTTTTTTTTTCAGCTTTGTTTACCATTTCTATTGTTTATTCCTGCGATCAGATCTGATCCGGATGGCAAACATCGAAGACAGACCCGGTGGGTGATGAAACACAAGGACACACATGGTAGGGAGCTGGGGAGGCGGGGAGGTGGGGAGTTGGGACGGCATGGGGTCTGGTGAGCTGTTGTCTGACAGAGCAGGTGAAATAGTTTTTTTTTTTATGAAACAGGATGGAGGCGCTGGGGAGAAGTAGCTAGTCGAGAAAAATTAGCACAGGGAAAAAGAAACAGTGGCACACCATCAGCTCACTGGACCTGCACATTTGACAAAGCGAAGCCACTTTTTAACTTTTTTTTACAACTTCCAGCTACCTGCCCAGCCTGCTCACCTTCCAGTCCTACATTGCACATCACAGGGAGCTCATGATCCCCCAGAAAGTTGTTTCTAACACCTTCTCTCTCTGTTCCCTTTGTTGTCTGGAAATAAGTACCTATGATCTGCTGCCTCCTCCTCCGTTAGCGAAACGAATGTACCAAGCAACAGCAATTTCTTTGAGCAGGCATTGCCTCCTGCTGCTCCAGATTACAGCTCATTAGTAGCAGCGACAGAGAGACAGCCCACACCATGCATCCCCTCTGATTCCCACATTCTTTCCCGTGATTCGAGTGTGGCGGGCCGCAGTGACAAAAATGGTGGAGGTGGTGGTTATGACGGTTGGGGGGTTGGAAGCGAGACAAAGACAGCAGCGAGGCATGTGTTCACAGTTTGCCAGCTGCTGATAAAGATGTGAAGAAGCACTTTGGGGGAATGAAATGGCATTTATAATAACTTAATATATTATAGACTTTATAATAAATCACCTCTGGCCAAATCAATCACTCAACCATAACACCGTTACGCCGATGTTTGTTTGTTTGGTTACATCTTCGCCCTATTGTTTTGTTAGTTCATTTAATATTATTCTATTCTATTTTTGTTTTTTATATACTGTGCATTTTATATTTAATATTGTTTTACTTGTATGTATAAATGCTGCTGTAGCGAAAATAATTTCCCCTTGCGGGATTAATAAAGTATCTATCTATCTATCTATCTATCTATCTATCTATCTATCTATTGAAGTGAAAGGAAAGGAAAATGTATTTCATGACAGAAGACAGTATGTTGTGTTGCTGGATTGAGTGAAAGTGACCTTCAGGTTGCTGTCAAGGCAGAGATGCAATTTGACTTGGAGGAGGAGCAACATGAATATTAATGTCTCTAGATTTGACTTAAAATGGCAACTCTGACAACACTTCCTGGAAATATATTGCAGGTCAACGAGAGGTCATAGCGGTCATGTACAGGGTCATCAGCTTGATCTTGTTTGCATGAATAGGCTACAGTCTGTGGGCCGCTTTGCCAGTAGAGCTCTTGTACATGTCGCTCATGTCTTTTGTCTTTTGTTTGCAAGAATAAAAACACGTTGAGAGTTCTTCTCTCACACCGTCAGCTGTGCCAGGCACTGCGTGGTAATTGCAATTGAACAGCTTTGTGTTTCTGCGCGTTCACATCCATTATCTGTTTTTCCTCTTCCTTCCTGTTTCAGAAGTCCGGTGGTGCTTGAACACATCCCTCCATAGTCCCAGTCTCCTCACTATCCTTGGAAAAGTTTTGGCAAAGTTGCAAAAGGAAACAGATGCCAGATGTGTGCGCTGTATGTTGAGTCTCTTAAACTAAACCCTTTTCTTTGCTTTTGTTTTGCTGTTTCCTGGGAAAGAAATGCGCACACAGGCTTGTGAGTTTCCATGTGAATCAGGACACAATAATTATTGTCATTATTAGGAAGGAATTTAAATGTGGTTGGAGTTAATAAAGGAAGCAAAAAAAAAAAGAATAGATGCAGCTATTGTCTACCCTAGTGCGGTTTTAATTCCATTCACTGCCTTATATCAAAGAAAAATACCAGTATTTCACATAATTATTCGTATATTAGTATCAGTAACACTTGGTTGATTTTACACTGCAGCACAGTAAAGCAATACGTCAGCAGTTGGAACTTCTGAGATGCAAAAGCAGATCATGAAGAGTAAGAATCGACCACTCAGATCGGGTCAGTTTCAGTTTTCATCTTCTGCTTCTCCTCCAGGGGAAGGCCTCGGTTTATATACGGTTGGCTGATTTGCATCCACTCTATCCACTGTGGCCCCATTCAGACTGAAAAAGCCAGCATGGTAACAGTCTTGTGGGCAGTGGGGAGCAATGAAAAAAAAACAAGTTAGTCAGTATGCCCCGTCCTACGCCCACAAACAGTTCTGAGCTATGCCGCAGCACTGTACACTGCTGCCTGGAGCTGCTCTCCTTCCGCTATCCATATCTCAACCTGAACTTTGACCCTACAGTTATTCTGACAGGCGGAGCCTCGGACAGCCTATCCTCTGAACTCATTCTGCGTCCATGAGCACTGGAGCATGAAGCATGCAATACGTCAGAACTGAGATGCTGACATTCTCAATGTCAACAGACATCAAACCCAACTAAACTTTAATTGCATTATACTGAGTGGCTTGGCTTGTTCGACATGTTCTGCAGTCTTTCTTTTAGACTCAGCTTTTTTCTGCATCCTTAATAAGCACAAAGTTTGATCATATGTGCATTTATATGAAATAAATACATGTTATCTGTAGTATAGAGAGAGCTGAATAATGCACATTTTGATTCTAGTGGAGAAAAGCACAAATACATTTTTTGTGTGAGTCTCTCTGAATATCCACACAGCCTATGAAATATGCTGCTTGAGTCTGCTCTGTGGGTCATATTCTGCTGTTATGTGATGATTTTTTTTTTCCTCCTCCCTTTCTTCCGCCTGGCTCTCTTCTCAGGCTAGGCTGACCACTCCTTCAGCGCACGACCTCAGCTCCGTTGACCCTGAATCAGCGAGTCTCACCTCAGACCGACTTCGGGGTCAACCCATTTCCAGCCAGAGCTGTGCAGACTGCCTAATGCTGTGCTCATGAACCAAAACAATTCCACTTAATCTGTTTCTTTCATAGTGGGAAAAACTTGTGCAACTACTGTTGGTACAAGGTCAGATAATAAAAATCTGAACTGAGGACCTTCACAAAGTAGCAGCGTCAATCACGAAAGCTCGTTGGCCGGCCTTCAGTTTGTCAGTTTTTCATTTTCTTGACTGGTAATCCAGCTCGAAAATATATCTGCCATGTACCAGCATTTGTCTCTGGATCCAGCCCATCCCCCTCCTCAGCAGTGACATTCCTTACCCCACACTGTGTGTCGGCTGGACTGGGATGCTCACAATCTCCACATCTTCCATCTAAACAATGCTGTCGTCATTTGTCAAACCCCTCTATCTGTCTCCTCTCCCTGCATCTGCAGGGGGAGCGGAGTGAAGCTGAGGTGTGATAGGTGTCTGTCAGGGCCCATGCATTTGAGTGCACACGCATATACACTGTGTGCGGTTGATAGTGACGGATGCCCTGTGCGTTTGAGCTTTCAGAGAGAGTGAGTGCATGTGACAGACAGTCAATCAACCCGTGATGAGAGGTAATCGCACAATGGACAGATCAATTAGTTATTTTCTCAGGAGACAAACAGAAGAATAAACCCCACTGTTCTCCAGGTAAATGATTTGCATTTCACCGCTCTTTCATCTCTCTCATCCTTCTTGTATGTTTGTCTTTTTGTTTACTTCTACTAACCCCCCATTCCTCCCTTCTGTGCGTCTCTCTCTCTCCCGCTCCACTTTGAATTTGGCTGTTTGGTTGTTTATCTCCACTCATTTCTCCTCCTGCCTCTCTCATAGGCAGGGAGGTGGAGATCCAGCCGATCAGGGCTGAGTAATGGTATATGAGCACAGCCTGTGAGCGATGAGAGCGTCGCTTGGCTGGATCATTTATATTGAGCCTAGTGGAGAACAAACATATGTGTCTCAAAGCCATCGGAGACACTCCACGGCTAGTTTGAGCATGAGCTCACACAAACCCAGAGGTAAACAGCAGGCACACTTTAGGACACGCTATATATCAAGTGCAAGCTCTGATGAGTCACTTTTTCTCTGTTTTACGGTGACATATGGAGGAAGTAACACGTGACCTAACATGGCCAAAGAGTCATCTGCTTTGAAGATCCGTTTTATTCTTTTCCCTTCTTGTTTTCCGCTGCCCATTCAGCCACTGTCAGCTCACATCAGCAACTTGAATTGGTGGATTTAGGGTTGTTATGCATGTAGGTCATGTGTTGTTGTTTTTTGTTGTTGTGTTTACGAGCTGGAGCAGTGGACATTCCCTGAGGTTGCAGAAATGTGGTACAGTCTCGTCTCTCACTGGAGATCACTCTGTCCTTCACACTCACTTAGAGCCGGATTCAGTCGGTGCTTGTCAGAGCAATTTTACACAGCAATCTTTATTTACCGGAATATCACCCTGCACAGACACACACACACACACACACTATGCTAATATTTCTCAGAAACTGTAATTCTTGCACATTCTCCAATGCCTACACAAACCCTGCGTATATATTAAAACACATAAATGTGACCATGGACTTCTCACTGAAATAAAAACCATGCAGCATCTCATTTTACATTAACTACCACACATCTGTCCTATGTCCTCCTGTTGTGATGTTTCTCAGGCATCCTCAGTCCTCCAGAGCTGACCCAGCATGCTCTATTCCTGTTTTCAGTCCGTCTTCTTCTGTGTTTCGACAGGACCACCTGGTGCTGCTACTGGTTGCCAGATTTTCGATTATCCCGCATAACAATGGGCCAAAGGACTGTTTGGACCAGTTCTCCTCCTGAGCTGCCAGGGACCGCTCTGCCTCTTGCCCTTCAGAGACAGTGGCTCTCCTCCCCATCGTGCACACATGGACGCACGGCCACTCTGGGACGATGCTCCCCCTCACACTCATTCAAACTGTTAATTAACGTGTCCTTGTGTTTATGACTATCCAGTGGCCCACAAGAGAGTCAGTGAGGTCTATTCTTGTGTACACACACAAACACACACATCGGTAAGCGCATGTGCAGAATGTCATTTGTACACTTAACAAGCACACAGTGGGCAAAACAGATGAATTTCAGCGATAATAAAAAAAAACTCAAACCCAACAAGGGAAATTTCTGAAAGGAATAAAAGCCTTATTTCAAATTGGCGTGGGCTGAAGAAGTACTCTACATGTGTGTGTGTGTGTCTGTGTTTGTATGCACACTACAATGAGCTCTTAAAAGGACAGAGTTGGTGATGCTCTTTTTCCTCACAGTGACTATTATTAACTATAATTGGCTGTACACTGTGTGTCGGCAGAACCTCTCTTTGCATGTGCGGTGACATCTCTGCAGCCTGGAGCGACACTAGAATATGTGGCCTTCAGGCGTCCAGACAGACGTGTACTGTATGATATTCTAAAGCAACATTACCAAGGTGAAGTAAACGCTCAGATCACACTCCAACTGTCAGAGTCATGACCCAACTGGAATAGACTGAAACCCGTGAAATAGAACCAGTCTCTCAGCGTCAGAACCCCGAACCAAATCTGTCACTCAAACTGCAACCGAAGACCGAAGAGAGACAAGAGGAGAAAAGGGGAGAGAGAGAGAGAGAGAGGAATTCCTAGATAGAGAAATAAGGTGAGAGTTGGGGAGCAAGAAAGAAGGATTAGGAAACACACACAGCAAGAGAGTGAGAGAGAGATAGGAGCAGCTGCAAGTATTCAAAGAGTATTTTACAGAAGCTGTTTGTGTTGAAACTCCATCGCCGAGTTACACTCTGTTGCGTGGTGTTTTTCATGGAGACACAAAGCGGCTCCACATGGTGCAGAACTGAAAAGGCGCTTTACACTCTGCCCTCACAGACAGAGATATCCTGTGTGACCATGACAAAAACAAAAAGCAGTCGCTCTCTTGTAAAATAGCCATTTGAAATTTTTATTTTTATGAGAAGAGTTGCGACAGTTTCAGTGGATTGAACTGGAGGTGGTGCTGCTGGTATTGATATTCAGCCCTTCCCCTTGTAATTGTAGTATCAAGAGGGAGCAGCTTGTGGCCAGATGTCATGGGAAGACAGTATTTCCCATTTGTTATTCACACACGGAATAGAAACTGCAGGAATTAGAGGTTAATTATGATGGAGAAAGTTTGGGAGGGGAAAGAGAGGCTTAGAGAGTCAGAGAGACACATGGAGGAGGCTGGCGGGGAAAGTTAATTTTCATCGCTGTTGTTACTGTGTTGTGCTGCAGCTGGTGATGAATGACAGACAGAGAGCTCTCAGCTGGAGGAGGATGGCTAATGGAATTGTACTGCATCAGCCCCGAGATTCACGAGGAGAACACACTAGGTTACTATTATTCTTTCTAAATGCCATGCCTTGTTAGGGACATCCGGCTTCACACACAGTGTGCAGGAAAAAGCCCTCCAAAAAAAGATTACGATTGCATATTGTCTCTGTTGACTCCTTTTGTTTTGATTCATTTTGAAATTAGCTGGAAAGAAGAGGGTATATCTAGTCTGGATCGTGACTCATGCTTCATTTCCAGCATCAAAATATGTTTCAAAATGCCGTTTCGTCTGGCCAGCGAGTTTTCATTTGGATGGTGCAAGTCATCTGCCGCAGATGAGTTTCATTCTGTTCTGCGATAATGACAAATATTGCAGCTACATACCGAGCAGGTGGAAAGAGGACCTGAAAAGTGTGCTGTGTGTTGATTTAGTTTGAGATGTAATTCTACACTGATGATGTTCACCAGAGCGTGAGACCGGCTGAGATGAGAATGCCTTCATATATCGCTTTCTCCTTGCTGCCTGCACTTGTATCCTTCAGTCCACACGGTGCCCAAGTGTACCCTTCAACTGACCACAGCGCTTTCTTCAACATGGTTTATAGTCTTATTGATTCACTGTTAGATGTACTGTATTTACTTCAGGAATTATGAACTGTTAAATCAAAGCAAACAGGCGGAGTGGATGAAGTCATCAGATATAGTAGCATTGATTATTCCCATTAGATTTCGCCCTCCCTCCCTTCCTCCCTTCCTCCTACGTCCCACTGTTTCTCCAGTTGAATGAGTTGTGGCCAGTGGCCGAGCAATGATAGACAGATCATTACTCTGCACTGAGTATGCCAAGCGGGCTGCCTATTTTTTACGGGCAAGGACAGAGAAAGCAGTGAAGGAGAATAACAGCAACAAGGAGAAAATGAAGACAAAGACATCAATTTATCATAAATGCTAAACTGAAGCCAGTCTCTGGGTGTTTCACAGTCTGTCTCTGCATTTCACATCCTCCACCCCACACTATATTCCTCATTCTCCAGTCTGCAGCTCTAACCTCTTTAGAGGATATTATGGTCCCTTGCCATCAGGAAAGCCCATTACTCCATCGACAAAGCTTTATCCATGGAGGTATAGCTTTACTTTTCCACTTTATGTGTGTGTGTGTGCCCATGATAATGTAACCAGAACCGCTACAGTTGTGGAGGGTAATGCCTGTAACATCTTGTTTGCCGGAATGGAAGCTCAAGACAGAGAGATAGGATCAATTTCCAGATGAAAAGATGATCTGTCATGGTAGAATAATTGTTGTCTGACACGCGCCCCCCCACCCAAAAAGAAATACAAAAAAATAAAGCAACATTTCAACCTACAGGTCAGGCATGTAAAACATTTTTGGGGAGTTTCTAAATTTCTTTATGCGGACAACCTCTTCTTTCATTTAGTCTCACTGATTTACTTTATTTGCACCTTCTTTGAGTTTACAATAAAGACAGAAACTATTTGTTGTGTCTGCTGGTTAGTTGGCTGTTTGATTTGAACTCCCATTCAATATGACGTCACTCTATACTGATATACTCTTCTCTCTCTTTTCATTTCTTTCTTTCCTTCTCTCGCTCTCTACATGAAGCCAGATTGCCCTTCACTTGAGGTAATGAAGCCACTCTATCAAAGACCTGTACCTCCACCCGCCTGCCGCCCACCTCCCAGTTCCTTGCGAAAAGGACAATAGAACAGCATTGTGGTTGAGCTACACTGCACAGCTTAAAGACACCATTCTATCTTACTGTATATTTTGTCTTAAGCTTGTTGTTTATACAATAGCTCACAGTAGCTTCAAATCAGCATTGTGAAAAATACACTCATCCCGATGCTCTATCACTTAATATTCTGTTGTCTCCATTGATTTTGTATTGTTCTTCGCCGAATGACCTTGAGATCCGTCAGCCTCACAGTCAAAATGAGAGGTCCACTGGGGAGCCTCTCTGTCTCTCTCTCTCTCCAGTACCTCACCAAACAAGTCAGCCATATGGCCATGGCTCCGTAGACCAACACTCCACCACCGAGGAGCTTTATGGGCATAAACGATAGCAAGACAAATTCCTTTTCGGGGGCTGATAAAATCTCTCTAGTCATCCATTTACTCTATGGCCAAGGCTGCTTGTGTTCCAACTGTCTCCCTGTCCCTCCAAACGTCTGGTTTTTTCTCTCCAGAAGTGTGCTGAGTGGGGTCGTGGCATTGGCGGCGTCAGCATCTGCCAGCAAGGAAGGGGCCAAGAAGAGTGAGTGCCTCCTGTTTGTCTCTGCTGTCTCCAAGCCCCCAACCATATTCTTCCTGCTAATTAACCTGCTGACGCCTCCTTACTGTTTACATTTTGGGGGTAGGTGGAAGGAGGGACAGATGACAACTGGCGACTTGAGCTCTGAAGCTTGAGGATTAATTGTGCTCTGTCTCGTTTTCTTGCCATATTCATTTACACCTCGCTGTCTGACGATGCATTCTGCGTTTTACTGACTAGTGCAGTGCCCATGGTTGTAATGTTAGTATGTCCAGCATCCGGCAGCAAAAGTTAACTGCAGTCAATGAGCCGCGGCCTGTAAAGCTTCGCAGCGAACAACATGCTCGACTCAATCGCAGAGCCTTGAAGCCTCGCCCAGCTGCTGCACAGAGTGCTGTTTGCTTATTTATTCAAAGTTCATTAAGATTAAGTTGTGATAAAATTATGCAGCTACAGCGCCATATATTGACCAAATGGCACCACATTTGTAATGGTGAGTCAATTTATCGATCATATCTACACATGTCCACCAAATGTGGTTGCATTAGCACAAAGCATTCAAGAGATGTTATTTTTTTATAATAAAAGCTCTGCCCAGGAAGTTGTTATAGTGCCACCATTCTGCCCAATTTGCACCTCATTCACCAAAGCTGTACACCTACCAAGTGTGAAGGAGATTGATCAAACAGTTCTTACAGTGTGCTAAGAACACACAGACAGACTTTGCTTTGTAGTTTAACCTCTGAGTCCTGTTCTAAAGGTGAGATTCCCTTCTGTTTGATCCAGCTCCAACATGGAACAGGTAACATAGAAGAGCTTTAGAAACTACATGAGGGAGGAAAAGGGACTCAACCAATTTTCCTAACCCTCAGCAAAAACCATGAGTAGTTCATCAAATCACATGTGATCAAGCAAGCAGAGGTAACGTGGCAATGATGGTGGAGCAAGGGAGGGAGGTGCAAACCTGCCTGCTGACACACCACAAGGTTAGAGATGCAGATGGAAAAAGTGGGTGTGACTCCCTCAGCTTCAGGTTGCCAGGCTTGGAGCCTAGAAAATGTTCAAAAAACAGTCCAAGTACTGGCCTCTTTAACATGGAAGTTCAATTTCCTATAATTGTTTTTTGCCAATGGGCCATTAGCATCCATTCTGACTTTTCTACTTTGTGAGAGCAAGTACTTTTGTTCATCCTTATGAAAATGAGTTCCTGAAGGTAATTGCATCCGTGTTGCATTCGGCGTTTTGTTCATTTGGAGTTATGAGTTATAAATGGGAGCTCTCGCAGCGTATGTTCACGTCAAGCTCTGCTGCTCCCTCTGCCACCATGGGCGACGCGCACATCGCTCACTCCCTCGCAGGAACAGGCTAATATATGGCTGAACCCTGCCAGCGGGAACGAAAATGGAAAGGAGGGGGATGGAGCGGGGTGGAGCAAGAACGAGGAAATAGAAACAGGAGAAGGCCACAAAGAGACAGAAATAAGAACAAGATCAGAGATGACGACTCTGAAGATGAAACAAAGCAAAGAACATTTTTTTTTTTTTGACTGGAGACGGGGAATAAGGAGAAGGAGGGGGAGGTGCCGCGCAGTAGGCAGACGGGCAGAAGAAGTTTCCAGCCCTCCACCCATCAGAGAGTTCGGCTGTTCAGATGTTTGCTTGGCGGTAAAGGCAGACAGACAGATTGCAGCCAATGATATGTGTTGGGAACATCTCATAGATGGGCTAATGACAGGAGGGGAGAAGCAGACAGATGGCTCCCGTCAGGGAGATGCGCTTGCAGTACCGTCCCAGTGGTCTGGGCTGAGACTGAGTGAACATTTGGGATTGAATGGATAAGTAATGGTTAGTATAAAGGGAGAAACTGATTGGGGAAGGTGGGGACAGACTGTCCTCTGCTAGACCTCCTCTTTCAAAGAAAAGAGGGAAACTGAGTTTATGTTGCTCAAACAATGTCCTTCTTGTTTGTTAATGTTAATTAGTAAAGCGGCAGAAACTTGGGTGAGTGAAAGGTTTGGCATTGACAAGTTACATGGACTTGTAATGAATTACTGACTATCCACCAAAGGTAATCACTACACCGTCCTATTTACTTGATAGTAAAAGTGATAAGTCGTATTATTCATTTCATTACTTAGCTCACCCAGTTCAAAGTTCATAATGTGCCTTCAATGTGACCACTGAATTCCCATCCTCACAATGTAATTCCAGGGGGAACTTGTGACCAACCAGCCCCGTATTTCATGCATTGTGCTTCTTTAAAACACCAGGTACCTCAGTTACAAGCACCTGGGCCCGGTGCTCTCACATTGAACAATCCAGCCTTTCTGGCTGAGAGGCTTTGGATTAGCCAAAGGTCATATTCCCCCTCTCTGGAGACAAGTGACCTTCCCCTGCCTCAAGCGAAGTGACTATATGTCTCACAACATGTCAACATGTCTCTCTGGTGTCTTTCACACTCATCAGCCCTCGTCTTGGTCTTCTTTGCTTGCTTCTTTCTTGTCTCTACATACCATCAGCCAATTCTGCCGATCCTTCCTTAGTATTGCAGTATGCGTCATCTACTCATGTGGGCCCGCCTGTATTCCCCTGAGTAGCGGCTAAGCAGATCAAAATGGACTAATCTGTTTCCGGCTCCTCTTGTCTGCTCCACTAGCTCTGACAGTCTGCGTCGCTTTAGTAGCATGTTGTGTGACTGTCCACGTCTGTGATGCTCCGCTCTGTTGAAGGACTCTGGATGAGAGGGCTTCAGAGCAGCTGTCAATATGGCAGGGAAACTGAGAGACCAGCAACTGATTGACAGTGACAGTGTCTCATGGGCGGATCAGATACAATCCAAGAATCACAGACAGCAACAACACTGAAGCTGAATAATCCATTTTCCAAATGGGTCCGTTTAGGTCCACAAACAGATGTGAAGATAGGCCCTCTTTGCACAAACTGTCGTGGCTCTGGCTGGCTGTGTCGTTTAAGGTCTAAAGTCTCAATCAAGCTCCGTATTTTGCACACAGGTGTACACCATTATGTGAATAGACAAAAAAAGTTTACATTGACCTTCTTAATGAGTGCTGTTTGAGTTGTTTCTTTATTTGGAGTTAGTACACAGAAGAAGGAAATGGAGACAAGAAACAAAACAAGAGACATCTACCATCCTCTAATCCTCTCAATCTCTTTCTCGTCTTTGTTTTTCACTCTGTATCGTAAACACAGTCTGCCCAGCAGAATATACAGTAAGACGAGAGAGTGGCTGATTCGAGTTCATTACATTTAAAATGATCCTGAGTGAGTCATTCCTAGTGGCCCTCTTACTTCGCCCTGCCGGCCTGTGTGGGTGGATGACTCTGACTGTGTCAGACAACTGCTGCTGGCTTATGCATTTAGCCGACGCCATTGTGCCAGAATGAGAGGAAGTACTTTCTAATGCAATAGGGAAATGGTCATTAGTTTGGCAGCTTCATCATCATTATAAGGCTTAAATAGGTCAGCCACTGGCTTCAGAAGGGCTAAGAAGCTCTTGTTTCTGGAAAGCGGGAGGACATTGTTGTGGTCATTAATGCCCATGGTTTCCAATCATTCATTTACATTCATTTAAAAGTTAAGTTGTCAGTTAAACTTTGATCAGTTTAATGACTGGACACATTTTATATTTATTGTTATTAGTTGGTGTATAGCAGCTAGTGACCCAGTCTTTGTGGATTGCAGCTTGCTTGCTCAGATGACAAAGGACCGTAAGAGAACTAAGATATGATAAAAGTCCATTTATATGCAACCACCATCTCATACCCACACAAACTACCCCCCTCTGGCAAAACACAGCCTGGGATATGTTGTGTTCTCTGAGACAGTAAAGGTGCTGAGGGAGCAAACATAAATTTCATTTCACACACCAATCATAGCTTTATTTGACTCCACCTGTTTGATAATGCTTACACTGTGGCTTATTTTCAGGGCTCAATAGCATTCTTTATAGCCTAAACAATAATAGAGACAAAATATGGATTAGATATAAATTCATCTTACACTGTGAATGAGTGTACGGAAATGTGCATATAAATATGTATTTTCCTCAGCCATGGGGATAAACAGGTCTGTATATTTAGAAAAATGTGATTATTATTATTCAAGCATGAGATTCATCTCAGGGTGCTTCACCCTGATAGAAAGCAGTGCTCTTTGATGTTCAGAGTAGAGATGAAAGAGTCATTGTTTTATATTTCTGCCTATCAAAATAATACCTAATTAATTGTCTGCTGATTATGCATTTTTTTTGTTTTAAAGGTGGATGTTTAAGAGCCTTTTCAGCACATTGAATGAAAGTATGTGGAGCAGAAGAAAGAAGCGGCTAGTTATATCTTTGTCTTCTTTTGTTGAATGTTAGAATAGTGAGTTATAGCTCAAAGAAGTTCTTATATCAAGACACCACTTGGCTCTTTCCACATTTTCAGTTAAGCTAAAAGTAAATATTTTGTAGCCTTTTTCCAGCATGTATGCCAGACACCGCATACTTTCCTGACTACTTTTAGTTATTTTGTCATTTTTCAAAAGCTATATTTTTACTTCTTCTTCTCATCCCTACGTGGTCTTTGCTTTCAAAAGTCTTCTGGAGGAGAATGTTTCCTAAAAAAATTGTAATTCACATGATACGACCACTTTAATAATGTGGCAATTGATAATTATGTATATTTGTACAAACAGAAGAGTCACGCGTCCTTCCAAAGTGTGGCTAACGAGAGAACTACGTGACAGAGAGTAATTGAGTTTTTTTATGTATATATATATATATATATATATATATTTATTTATATTTATATTTATATATGAATAATGACTGCTTATAGTGTACATAAAGACACATCCCCTAGGTAGAGATAGGGGAAGATAGGGAAAGCCGACCTTGAGGTTTTAGTTCCAAGAACACTGCCATTGATCTGGTGGAGGCGGTCTGTCTGCAGGTATATACTGGATTAGTCTGCAAGGGATGGGAAAGACAGCATCAGAGAGTGTGTGTTTGTGTGTAGTTGTGTACTGTATGTACAGTAGCTCCTTGTTTGTTCCTGCACGTGTCTTTGTCTGCGCTTTAGAGGAGATATAAGGACATTGAGAGCTTATTGCATTCATGATAATGCGGACTTGGGGTACACAGACCCACTTCAGCACAAATTACCTCATGAACATTAAAATTCAGAAGTCTGATACTGCTGTACTTTTTGGTATTAGTGTTGCCTTCAGGGTAATGAGAATTCCTCTTTGTTCTAGCAATGGGACATTTCCTCATGTAATATGCAGTAGAGCAGAATATTGAGCAGCAGTATGACTACTATCACAAAATGAACAGTAAACCAGTAAGCATTGATTACACATCATTTCTACCAATGATTCATGATGGCAAATGGCTGCAGTGCAGGTGTGGCATCCCACCTCAATTTATCATCTAAAAGAATAAAGTGTGGTAGTGAGTGTCATTTTGCCCCTCTGTCTCTTGAGCTGCAAAGTAGCGCCTTGGGGCAAACTCTCTGAAATATATCTCTGTGACAGTGCACACCTAAGATCTGCCTAAATGATTTTAGCTGTAGGTGAGAAATCCCAGCCTTTGATTCATAAAGGGGGCACGCAGGTACAGATTTCCCAGAGGAGGGCGAGTTCACAGATATATATCCAGAGAGGTAAATGTCTAGCTCATTTCCAATTATGGTTTAACGAGACGGATTGAGGTCAGAGCCAGAGAGCAGGGCCGTAGGAACCAGCCATCAGACACACTTGTGGGAACGCCTGTGGAGTGAAGGGGGCACGAGGGGTGGCAGGAACATCGGAAGGCCTAGCACGCCACCCTGAGTGAGAGGAGTGCTTTTCCCTCTGCCGCCCACTCTTTCTTTCATACACAGTCAGGGAGCAGTCGGAGGCAGGGGACTGAGACGCTGCCAGCCGCCCATAAAGGCCCCAGTGATTCTGTGTGGGGAACTAACCTAGCAACCACAGAGAGAAAGTGAAGCAGCCAGCGCCTTTCTCTCAAGTCCACTTTAAGACTGTTTCAGGAGAATATTGTCCTCTATGATAACTCCTCCAGCACAATGCATCATTTCAGAGGGGCTTGGCAAAAGTGCGTTTAAGTCAGTGGCAAGTCAATGATATGGAGAGAGGGGAGGTGACATGCTAGTTGGGACTGACAGCTCGGAGACTAGTTGAGAGAGGTGTCACTGCCACTCTGTCTGAAAGGCGGGCTGTTGTCTCGGCCTGTTTGTTCACTTGGTCTTTTCACTGTGGCTTCCTGTAGACAGGACAGAATAGAGCCTCATTCGCTACACAAATCCCTGTTCAAACATCTTGTATTTGGTAGTTTCTAATTTTACCTGGAAACAAACAACTATTTTCTCTCAGCAGATGTAATCCCCGAGGTGGAGTTCTAATTGAAAAACACATAAAAGATTAAACACCTACAAGTTTAAAGGATTTACTTACCATATGCAAGCAAGCATACGCTCACGCATGAACTAAGCAGTGTTCACAGATATAATGTGAACAGTGTAAAAGTGTTAGCAACTGTATAAGCAAACTTTTATTTAACTATTTGACTTAAAATTTGTCATCTAACACGCACACACCAACTGAGATTAATGTCATTATTTTGTGCCGCATGTCCCCTCTTTTCTTTCAGATCAAGAAAAGATATCGTGGGCCACTATGCAGTGGCTGAAATTGCAGCAGGTGTTTGCCTGGCCATCTCATTGTTGTCCATAAAGTAACTCTCTGATTCAATCTACTAACCAAATGGAAAGCAACTCCTGGACTTCCCTTCAAAATTTCCCTTTTTTTTTTTTACCCTGCCAAATGGAATGGAAAATGAAGAAGAAACAAAAGCGCTTTGAGGAAAAAACAATGAATCTTTGTAAAGGTCAGAGCGTTTGGTCCTCCAGGACACTGCTCATGTTTTTACTTGCAGCTCAAATCATGTGCATGTGTGCATGTGTGTTTGAGTGTGTAGGTGAAGGAGGATCTGTGCACACAAAGGCTGCTCTACTTGAAGATTGTGTGTACGTTTAAGGGCTGCTGCTTGTATCAGTTTACGACAGCCCGAGAGCTAATGCGATTCAGAGCAGAAAATAGGGCTGTGCATTTTAACAGCTTGGCCAGTGGCGCACGGCGGCCAGCAGTGCACGGAAAAGTGACGGTAGCTGAGCTATATGTCTGTGCCAGATAGTTTACCAGTGCTGCTCAGGAAGGGACTGCAGTTCCAGCTCATCTCTCTCAGGACCGGGCCAGGCTGAGAGATGAGGAAACAATCTGAGAGGGAACAGAAAATCATTCACCTGTTTATATCTTAGTAGCTCACAGGTTGCCTTCTGCTCCAATCTCCTTTGCCTTTCGTCCTCCCCCCATTCCCAAGCTTCCTTTCAAGCTCACCCATCTCTCCAACTGTCAGTGTGTGTTTGTGTGTGTGTGTGTGTGTGTATGTGTGTGTGCATGCGTTCATATTCCACACATGCATGCTCATGAATCTCTATGAAAGCTACTATCTGGAGTAAAACCATTGCATCCATCAGGGAGTAGAAACAATTCTGCTCGATGTACATGTGCACAACCATCCAGGAGCACATACACACAAATGCAAAGAGATACACTATGATAGATGCTTCACACACAGCCTCAAATCGTATGAGAGACAGGATAGTTAATGTCGACAAAAAGACTGATATTTTCAGACCGGACATATTATATTAGAACAGCAGAGAGGGAAGTCATATGTCATGGGTAAACGCTTTATTTACTTTTTCAGCATGTTGGACATCAGTGTGGTCAAAAACAAATCCAGCCAGGACAAACATTTTTGCAGCCTAGAACAAGGACTTGTATGACTCACAATATGATGTATATTAAATACTTACATGTTACCGCTAAAGTACAAGGAGGAGACCTATTAAGATCTTTTACTTATACTGGAGGCAAAGGTAGCAATAGCACAAGTACAGGTCTATATTCACATTTTCAACAGATGTGCAGAGCTGTTAGCAGCAAATAAGTAAATTCTATAAAACTGTATTGTTGTTGCATGTTTTTGTTTTACTTTAACAGTCAGTTACGCTGTATGCTAAGAAAAGTGCTTTTATTGTCTCACACTTCTAAATGTGCGACCTCAATGGATGGCATCTGGGAAGAAGAGGGACATTATACAGACCGACTGAGGACATCGTCTCTGTGCTGAAGCTCTGAGCTAGTATATTTCTCTCATTACCAGCTGTGTTGTGTTTAATGTTATTAAATATTGAAAGCATACAAAATATTTCAATTTAATGGCCCCTTAAGTTTCTATATGAACTTGAAAATTGGTGAAATTTTAGGATATGGTTTGTAATGGACATAGTAATTCGGACACCATTAGGTGTGATTTAGACTTCCCGAGAATACCATTACCTCTAATGTCCAGAACTTAATAATACCTGAAGCTGGACATTATAACCCATTTTAGGAGGTCATTTGTCTTTTTTGTTGGTTCTCAGAGAAAAGACACGAGGTTGTGGGGAAGAAGTAACAGACTTGATGAAGACAAGGATGTCAAGGTGAGGAGAGGAGGAGCTAAAGAACACCACCATCTGTACGCAGCTGGAAACTGCAACAGTCAAATAACATGATTTTTACATTTGAAGGATTTTGTGTTTGTAATGTATTTATTTTTTTGCTTCTCTATCCTCAAGAAAAGACTGGAGGAGCAGCTGGAAAACCATAAAGACAAGTCGAGATCTAAGACAGCAGCGGATGCTGGGCGAAATGTGAGTAAGGAAACACTAATAAAGCAAAAATGTTCTCCTGATACTTTGATTATTGTTTCAGTAAGTGTAGTATGCCATAAAATGTCATATTATAGTATGTCATAAAAAAGTCGTGAATAAAGTGACTATGCCGTATATTTTGTATAAAAATGTCATAGTATAGTATTTCCAAAATCATGTCATAATATATAATGTCATAAAATATTTCATGAAAAATCTTTGAAAGTATGCCATAACAATGTCATAAAAAATGTCATAAAGAATGTCATAAAACATATCATAAAGAAGTAAAAGGGAAGTATGCCATAAAAATAGTATAGGATGCCTTTAAAGAGTCTTAAAATTTCATTAAAATATTGTCATGTTTTATGTCATATCAATGTCCTAAAATAAAGCCAATTGAGTTCAGTGACTGAAGCAGATTAAAGCGTGGCTATTAATTTCAGTTTTACAGTATATAATAAAAATATATCTAAAAATATAATATGATATGTCAAATTTTAGACGTACTATACTATGACTTTTCTGACTCTTTTAGATATGCTAAACTTTGTTTTTTATGACATTTTGGAAATACAAAACTATGACTTTTCTCATAACACGTAATATATTATCATCTTTTTCGACATACTATAGTTTAAATTTTTCGGACATGCTATACAGTGACTTATTTTCATGACATTTTTGAAATACTATACAATGACTTCTTTCATGAAATTTTTGCCATAGTTTACTAAGAGCTTTTGTTATTTTTCAACATACTTTATTATGACTTTTTTCGATTTTTTTAATGACATTTTGAACATGCTACGACTTTTTTCACAGAATTCTAGACATACTATACTATGACATTTTTCAGCATACGTTACAATTACTTTTTTTCGACATGCTTTTTCACGAAGTTTTCAACGTACTATACTCTTTCTATACTATTTTCCCTTTTTCCAACATTCTATACTATGACTTATTTTCATGAAATATTAAAAATACCATACTATGACTTTTTATTCATGAAATGTTTGCCATATTATACCATGACTTTTTTTATATACTATTCTATGATTTTTTACGTACTATATTATACGACATGACAACATATTTAATGACTTTTGCTTTACTTTTTATGACATTTTCAGACGTACTATACTGTAGCATTTCCGTGACAATTCTTTAGATACTATACTTTCTCTTTTTTATTACTTTTATTACTGATTCTACTATGACTTTGTTAGACATACTAAACTGGGACTTTCTACTCATCTACTATAACCTTTGACATTTTTTGACAATATACTGTACTATGACTTTTTTCAACATGCACTTTTGTTTTTCGACATACTATGACTTTTAATTACTTTTTTGGCATACAATACTGTACCCTTTTTCGACAAACTATACCATGACTTTTTAATGTCTTTTTACTTCTTTTTTTTGACATACTATAATATGCCAATTTTCACTATGCTATACTGTGACTTTTTTGACATACTTTTTTAGATATACTATACTATGACTTTTTTATTACTTTCTTGACATACTATGCTGTGACTTTTTTAGTTCTTATTTTGAAATACTTTATTATGTCTCTTTTTGATATACTATCCTATGACTTGTCTATGATTTATTTGACAAACTATACTAAGATTTAACAACTTTTTTAGACTTCATATACTATGCCTTTTTGCAAAAATACTATACTCTTACTTTTTATGATTTTTTTCTACACACTACTATTCATTTTTTCAACACACTATTCCATGCTTTTTTGGCACTATTAAATTTTGACATTTCATTTTTTCTTTTAAATTACTTTACTATTTCTTTTGATGTCGTTTTTTCACATACTAGGTTTTTTTATTTACCTCTTTTCATCATGAAATACTATACATTTTTAGACAAACTACACCATAGTTTTCTTAAACATACAATTCTATGACTTTTTACTTTACCATTTTTTGAGGTACTATAATATAACCTTTTATGACTTTTTTGGATACACGATACTATACCTTTTTTCAACATACGATTGATTTCTATGATTTTTTTCGACACAATTCAATTACTTTTTTGACATACCATAATGTGACATTTCAGGACTGTTTTTGACATACTATACTATTACTTTTTTATGATTTTCTTTCAATACTATACTGTGAAACAAATAAAAAAAGCTTGAAGAAGGGATATAGAACAGCATTTGAAAAGTGTGGAAGGGAAGATTGCAGAATAAAAGAACGATTAAGTTCCGCAGATCAGGAAAAGAGACGAAAGAGAAAAATGCACAAGGGAGACAGAAAATAGAGAGAGGGAGAGACTGGAGAACAGCAAAGAGCGAACGCTTAGAGCGAGGGATGGAGCTGGGTGTATTAGCAACGTAGATTAGCGTGGCAGCAAAGGGGATTGTTGACAGCGTCTTTCATCACAGAAAGAGGGCGGGGGCAGTGTGACGGTTCGCTCCCACTCAGGTCCTGACCCGTGTTATTACAGAGCAGCTCTCAGCAGATCAGCGGGCTAAATGAAGCCATTGTGCTGGATGGTGCACAGCCTGATGTTGTTCTAATGAAGACAAAGCCACGTGTCACATGCCAACCTGCGACTATTAACTACACACTCATATGCCCACCACACACACACACACACACACACACACTCAGACTCAGACAAGGTCACATTAGCATTTCATAAACACCATATTTGCAATGTTCCCAGACAGATCCAAGACGTTAACTTGTTTGTATCAATTTCTGAGGCCGTGCATTTATTTTCATACAAAATTGTGGTGTTATCACTAAATCTCCCCAACACAGCCTGATATATATATTAGGTTTTAAAAAAAGAAATAGGAAAGTCATTCAGGAAAGGAGATCGTGCTGCATTTCAATACTTCAAGGTCCTTCTTACTTAAACACAACCTCCACATCCCACCTCCTCCAACACACACAAACACACACACACAGGCCAGTCATGGTTGAGAAAGGTCCGGTGGGTTACTCTGGTCATGATGACTCATCCTGTGAGAAGCGGAGACCAAACATTTGCTCTGCATGGCTTCAGTTCCTCAGCACACCTGCTGCTTCTGACCCCCGAGACCATCAGCACTGCAATAATCGGTACATTAATTAGATTTCATCATGCTCAGCATCTGGACTGAGAACACCTGAGCCAGGGAGGTACAGAATGGCTTTGTCAGTGATGACAAATTTAGACCTTATTACTAGGGAATTATTGAAGTGATCCACCTTTTTTATAATGGTATATATCTGTCCTTTTAATCAGGTTAACTGACGGCTCTCTGAAAAAGCCCAAACCAACTAAGATTAACTTTGTAACTGCATTTTTAAATTATACAATAAAGGCTCTACATAATAACTACTAAACACTATTGAGAAGGTAATCTAGACCGAAGTATAAGCAATGAAGAATGGTCCCCTTTCTTGTCCAAATTAATAATATATATCAAATGAAGGACATTAACAAATATTGGATCCAACTGAAATATACTGACAATTAAGACATGCATGGTACCCAGAAATGAATCCTGACTTTGGTGATTCCTTGTTATTTCTGTTCCACCAGCTGGACATTTCTTTGGTTCAGGGAAAAATGTTGCTACAAATATTGGATTGATTGCCATGAAATTGTGTCTTTTGTCGTCTCCATGAATGAAATTAATGTTGATGATTAGTAAACATTTCATCTAACAACAACACATCCGCCTGTATGCATTTGTGCTAATCATCAGCATGTTAAAATTGTCATTGTCAGCATGTTACAGTAGGATACTGACATTAGCGTTTAGCTCATATCACTGTTGAGCCTATGTACAGCCTCACAGAGCGGCAATTGTGGCTGTAGACTTAATGTTGTTTGTGTGACCATTGAAATTGACTGCATGTGCCTGTGGGTATATCTGTGCTTTCAGTCGAATGTTCGTCCCTAAGTGATCCAGCCCAGATACGAAGGGGTCAGTGAGGCCGTCAGACAACCTCTGCATGGCGGCAATGCTCCCAGGTCAAACTGAGGGCATCTTTTCCTGTCACTACTCCTGTGTGTGTGTGTGTGTGTGTGTGTGTGTGTGTGTGTGTGTGTGTGCCAGCAGTGTGAAACCCAAGGTAGCTTTACCCATGGACCACTGAGACTAACCTTAGGGAAACAGTGTCAGCTGTTTCTTCTCCAAAGACCAAAAAGCAGGAGTTAAGACAGATGCAGTCAGGAGAGGTGACCTGAGCCAGACCTTATGCTAACAAACCAGATTTATTTTCCTCTACCAGACAAAATGACACACACACACACACACACACACACACACACACACACACACACACACACACACACACACACACACACACACACACACACACACACACACATATATATATATTGAATACTCTAATGTAAACACATCAGTTGTGTTAAGATTAGAGCTACGTGTAAACTGAATTACAGGACTTAGCATTGACAACATGTTGTAGTATTACGGCTGTGTGACATGCAGAAAGATCCTTTACTTGGTTGATATAAATGTTTAATCACACTTCAGTGGGAGTTTTTTCAATAATGAATTGGCTCTTTTTCGATCATAAAATCCCAGATGCTTGTTTGAAAGAGGTGTTGTTTCAATGTAAATTTTTAATGAGAAAATTTAAGCTTGCTCTGAAGTGAAATGAGTAACCTTTTATGTGTTTCATGCTGTTTGCTTTGGTCCAAAAACGACCACCTGAAGTCATAATAGAAAATTCTTACCATCATACGTATTAGATCTGATATCATGAAACACGCACAAGCACACGCACACGCACACACACAGTCTCGTCGACTGTAATGATATTCTTTGATAGCCTCTCTCTCCTCTGTGCTCCATCTTGGTTGTGTTAGATCCCTGAATCCTGGACTCAATGGCCGATAACTGAAGCCATGCAGCCTCTCACGGCCACTATGAAAACACTGTAAGAGGCTTCAAGATTCTCATCGGACCCATTGAGTTGAGGCGGTACATTCTTTATGGATTCATTGTACTTGGATGTGAGGTAATCTCACCAAAATATACTTGCGTGTGATGAAAAGAAGTCGACTACACCTGGTGCTACGATATTGAAAGAGCAACACCTAGATTGATTTTAGAGCAGATGCTAAGGGCAAACATAAGGAATGCTATTTGTTCTTTTCAGTCCTCCAGGCTATTCACTTCACAAACAGAGGGTGTCACAAAGATGGCTTTTTTTTCTGTGCATGTTTATGTGTTTCTACAAAACACTAATCCTGGTATTTATGCCCTGAAGGATGCACATTTCTTCAGTTCCTTCAGGACATTTTTAGTATGATATTTTCTTGATAAGAATCAGGGAGCCCCCACATCTCTGCTGTCAAAAAATTCTATCTGCTGACCTACACTGTAAAACTTACAGGAGAAACTGCTGCCAGTAATTTACTGTAAAATGTACAGTATATCTACTGTATCAAAATAATACAGCAGCTTGCTGTATTCTTATGATACTGTAATTCATTAAAAATACTGCTGTGAATTAATTTTTCCGTGTGTGTAGTGAGTGACAGGCTGAAACATTTGTACTTTACGGACTGAGCAAATACTTCTTTGTTTCAAAAGGAAAGAGCCTCCACACTACGCTAGAGGGTTTTACTTGACAGATCTATGCTGTTGAACAATATTGTGTGCTAACCCAAAATAATGCCTGGTTGGACATTGTTAAGATAATTAAATAAAAAATAGCCTTTACAAATACAAATAGCAATATGAATGGTCAGTGAGTGAATGAGTGAGATATGAAGGATTTATGTGTGTGTGTATGTGTACTCATCTGAACTCCATGGACAGAGTTAGGGTAGTGATGAACTCATACAAAGTCCCACTCGAAATCCATGAGCTTCATCAAGAGGGTGCACACATGCGGATTCAGGGAAGTCACTTTCTTTTGGACCATTCTCCCGCTCTTCCTGCTGGTCACCTTTCCTTGACGTGTCCCTCTCTCTAGGTTGATTTCAACCCAGCTTCTGGCAAGCATGGCAAGGTAAAACAAAAAGAAATAAACGTGAGTCAAACCACTTCTAAACTATTGTTAATGACAGTGTAATAAAAGAAATGTAATTATGAATTATGGGACAATCACTGATGAGTTCTCATTTGCTTCCTATAGTCTAAAAATATACAATAAATCAGCTCAACTGATTTGACATGTTGAAAATATAGTGTAGTTTGTCCGGAGTTACATGATGGTCCTCTAAAGACAATGAAAAGATAAAAAACACCTGAACATTTCTTTCTGTAACATTTTGTTGGTTTAGTACGAGTCTAAAGGGCAACAAAAAAAAAAAAGACTTGCACATACTGGGTTTAGTGAAAGGCAGGAGATGAGTGTTCCGTCAATCTAATAAGGTATGTAGTATTAAAAAAGGCTAGATACTCACGGCTGGTTATGGTGCCGAATGGCGTGAACTCCTTTTGTAGACGTTCATCGTCAATCCCATCATCAAGGTTCTTCACGTACAAGCTGACACCCTGAAAATGAGACAAAACTACTGTTAACCTTTGTGATTTCTTTGAAAACGCTACATATTGAGTAAAATTATTCCAATGCTAAGGGACTGAAAAAAGTCCCTTAACTATTTATTTAATGTATTTGTCTGTAATACATATTTATCCTCAGAGTTCATGGTGAAGAAATGTGGGGCTCATGAACTACAGAGTCACTGTTGCAGACATTTTGGCCGGTGCAACCTATTAAGGAGGGAGCACCGAATTTGACAAGGCGGCACGCTTTCAACTTTTGGGATTGATTAGAAGCAACTATCGAACTAGGACGCTTTACTTTGGCGCAAGAAGATAAGTTGTTTGAAAGAGGAGAGGGGACCTGTCTCTATCTCCTCCTCATCCTCCTCAGATGGAAGCAGTGATGCAAATGCTGTTGCTGACAAGCACGTGGCTTGGTGACATTTCATGTTTTTTTGTACCTGAGGGCCAAATCGTGAACTCATCAATTGTTCCTCAGCATCACTGTGTAGCCTGACTGAGCTCGACTGTATGCAAATTCTATGTGTGACTCCCTGCTTGTAAATTCATGGTGTCACTCTTCCAGTATAAGCACCCTGATCCAAGAGCAGCTGCAGCAGAGCCTGTAAAAATTTGCGGCAGTGGCTGAAGGGTTTCACACTAACAATATCAACTGCTTGCCACTATCGAGGAGACAACAACTTCTTTGCAGACCACAACTTCTGTCTTTTTTTATGGATGGAAGGAGGGATGAATGAATGGGTATATGGATGGATGTGTAGATGGGGGCATAAACAGGAGAAGCAGGAGGCTGTTTGGCTGCAGCAGATGGAGGAGCAGCAGGTGTCGGGGTGGGGAGGGACCGAGGTTCCCATCGTCAGCGTTCCACTATGATGCTCCTTGACAGCGCGGGGAATGGATGTGTGGGAGAATGTACTCTCTCCCCATTAGCACATCTTCAGCCCATAGCCGCCTCCACTCCAGACTGTCCTCGCTCTCCTGCTTCCATCCCAAGTAGAGGGAAATAGAAACAGGTGGGGCCGGTGTCTCTCTCTTGGAGTTGGTGGCAGATCCGTGTCGTGGAAGTGATGGATAGATGTGTGGTCGGACTGGTGATGTCTCACAGGGGTCATGGGCTGTGCCTGCGCTTGTCTTAATGCCACATTTATCATCTGATCACACCAGTGTGCACTAAGTGACAGGTGGGGAAATTGGATTTTGCTCACATTTCTATAAGGTTTTAAAAAACAGAAGGGCTGGACTTTTATTTAAAATGTTGTGATCTGGATGCAATTAAAACAGCTTGCACTGTAAAGAAGAGCAGAGCCATTAGGAGAAAACGACACTACACTGAAAATAAATGCATCAACAGGCAAAGAGGCATAACAACAATTCCTAAAACCAGATATCAAAAACATTTAAAAATGAGAATCAGACTGGCCAAGTGTCTCTGCTCTCTTTGGACAGCATATGAGTCTGGTTCAGGTAATCACAGGCGGTGGTAACGACAGCTCAGAAAGCGCAATGAAACTGCTTTAAATGAGGCTAGGAACCTTTGCTCTGGGGAACCAATAAACACCCAGACAGGCGCATCAGCAGGACACACATAAACACACACAAGCACACAAACCCGCTTGCAACAGGGAAAATGAGGGCTGATGAATCGTGTTGTGCGCCACATTACTGGAGACAAACAAATAAGCAGCATGTGTCACGACTGATAACACATATCCCTCGTGGTGGTGTGTATGTGTCTGAGGACATCGTGTGTATACGAGGTGGCATCTGTCGTTCATTAATCCCAAACTACTTGAGTTTATACAAAGGGTCCAGCAACATGATTCATGCTGCCCCAGTGAAAACCTTCTCCTGAAATTGTCTTTTTTTTTTGCACTGTGACATGGCACTCTGTGTAAACAAAAATAGAAAATAAAAGCATGTTCTTTTAAACTGTAGTTTCAGGTGTCCTTATAAATGTCTACCCTCTACGTTCTGAATTATACAGACTCAAAGAAGCCACATTCGCTGTAGACTCTCAATATACTTCCTCTTGGCCTTAGAAAAAAATACTTTATATTCTATTTTATCATTTCTAGAAGGCATGAGGCATACCCACAGTTTTTTCTTCTTCCTGAAATTGAATGCCTCTTTATAATTTAACAAAAAAAAGCTGGAAAACATTTCTGAACTTTGGTTGCAATTTTCTTTTTGACATTACATGATCCCACTGGCACTACTACAATGCACCAAGTGATGTGTTCTGCTATCTCATCGCCATTCATACATTTTTCCCATTGGACATTTTCACATTGAAAGGAGAGGTCTGTGTCAGTAGAAAGTAATTAAATCATTTAAAATTACTAACTATTCATAGCATGAATGCATAAAAGTACTTGAGTAACATCTGCCCTTTTCATCACCTTTAGTGATTGTGAAAATCATACAAGAGGTGAGGGTTTTATATGATGCAATAATTGTTTGATTGTAATATACTTACTAAATTTCAGGAAGTGTATTAGAGGAAGCCCATTTAGGGCCAAAGCATATTCATGAAAACATTGGATATGACAAGGATGATTTGTTAGACTGTGACGTTTCTGCAAACAGAATGCTGAGCTAATGAATATATTATCAGCAATATGAATATTAAAGCTATGTTGCCATCGTTTACTCTATATTTCCTCCTGTCTGTGGTTCTTTCTCCTTCACATTTTCACACGGATATTTTGGTGTTTGTATTCATATCTTATACTATATTCATGAGATATTACTGAACCAAAGCATGAGATCCAAATGAATGGACAATTTATTCAATATGCAGTGAGACTAGGCATCATTAATGAAAATTACCATTCTAACTGATGAATGACTATCTTCCTATAATGAAATTATGGGGTGAAAAGCTAAAGAGTTATTTTAGGAGAGGAGGATAAGGTGCTTTTGTGATTATACCCTTTTTTATCATAAAAGCTCTAATTGGAGTCTTGATGAGGACGCCACAATAGGTCCTCCCTCGAGAAGGGATTTCTGGAGGTCTATCGTTGAAAGATAGGCCCACCAGTTCGCATAGCTTTTAATTGAAATCCTAGGGAAAAAATAGAAAGGAAAACTTAATAGCTTTCGCCTGAGCACTCAACCAATCACAGAGATAGTGGCACCCATTGACTTGGGTAATTATTTCTGAATTTAACTCTTGTGGGCAGTGAGCAATCGTACTTAGGAGCCTCTGCTAAATAGTGGAATACGTCATGTTTGGAGGCTTGAGGCGGGAGTGGCGATTTTTTAATGAATGCTAATTTGTGTTGATATTTGAGCTGATTTGATAGGAGGGTTTCCACCACGCTGGGACCAAGAGAAGACAAGAAACCGCACAGTAAGAGAAGCTCTCCTCTGACAGGGTTTTACTAAGATGGATGACAGTGATCTATGTCTGGATGTGTAATTTAATCACAGGTCTTCTCTAGCTGGGGGAGTACAGTGTAACCATTATGAGAATATTAATGTATGCAGATTATTGGCTGGATGTCAGCAGCTGGTTGCCTTGATGAAAGCCACCATGGATTCACAGCTATGGCTTCGTGAGCCCACTGGAGCCTACTGTGATCTAAGAGCTTTAAGGGACTGTGTCCCTGACTGACAGGTGAGGTGGGGGTGGATAGATGCTATTTGTATATTCTGACAGTACCTCACCGTACCATATAGTTCACACATGTACCTGTTAAAGCTAAACCATCTGCCCAATTTAAATTGCTCAGTATCATCATTAGTTGATGAGTTGAACTTCCAAATAGAGCCTATTACATAAATACACAAGCAGAAAGTGAATATATATATAGAATTAAGTGTCAGTCTGCAGGTCAATCAATTGATCCAGCACTTTGGTCTGGATTTAAATATCTGTTCAACTTTTGGATGGATTGCCATGAGACATTCATGGTCCCCACAGGATGACTCCTAATGACTTTGTCGATCCCCTGACTCTTCGTCAAGATCCAACAGTCAACATTTCACTTATCCAACAAAAAACTCAACATCTACGAGATGGATTGGCACAGAATTTTGAAAAAACATTCATGGTTTCAAGACGATGACTCCTGATTACTAAAGTGATCCCACGACTGTTCCTTTAGTGCCATCATGAGGTTGACATTTGTGACTTTGAGTGAAATGTCTCAACAACTATCAGATTGATTGCCATGTAATTTGGTTGCCCATTCATGTCTCCCTCATGATTAATAGTAATAACTTTGATGATTCTGATGATTCCTTAACTCGTCCTCTGAACCGTCATCTGGTCACAATTAAAATTTTGTGCAATACTTTGGTTTTTTAGGTATTTGATCATAAACATATGACATTTCCATCTGCCTCAAGTAAGCTTAGCTAAACTAAGAACCATGGTAAACATTACCATGTTAGCAATGTAGCATTTTCATTGTGAACATGTTAGTATGACATTGTCTTTTAGCTTAAGTGCAGCTTTAAATAACTGCTGGTGTGATGTTAGACTTTTAGTCTTGTTTGTAAATTTGATTTCACCCTGTACTGTTAAATGGCAACATAACTTTTAAATTATGCTTAATGTAGATTTGTTTTTAGCTTTTGTCAACTAAAAAGGCATTTGGAGGGACAATTAGTGTTCAAAATCTGCAGCTTTACAACTTGAAAATGACAACTTTTGCATTGTGTTGCCTAAAATAAACAATTTCACAAGAAGGTACCTTAAAGGGGATATAAAAACTAGAAAAACAAATCTGTCTCTCGTTATTTCATCATTATTTTCCCTTGCAACAAATCACCACCACCAACCCCTCGCCTCAACCCGCTCATTCTTGCTCTTTGAGCACTTATTAGAAAAACAATTATAGTTATATTTAGCCTGCTGCTGAGAATCTTCTCAGGGAACGTCATTCTCCAGTGAATATGAGGAGAACCTTAATATAGGACAAGAGGTGAAGGCTATTCATTTCAGTCTTCATAGCCTCTAATGGCTAACAGGCTGTAGCAATGCAAGTATGGGATAAGAGGAACAGGTAGAGTGTGACAGTCAATAATTATTCATTTTTAGTTAGGCAACTCCCTGCAGTGAGAAGGTCTAAAATACAACACATCAAACAAAAGAAAGAGCACAGCAGATTTAAAAAATCTCCTGAGGCTGCCGACAACATTGCAATTGATTTAGTATGAAATAAAAAGATACTGTTTCCTCTTTGTGGTTAATTTCAATTTAAAAGCATTTTGGTGTGTTTTTAAATAGCTATGCGATGTTGTTTACCTCAGTGGGCGTTTGAGTAGAAAGGGGGACAGTGAAATGTCAAAGTCTTATTCTAATCTTCTTTCCATTTCCACATTTTCAGGCACCTGGGAATACCAGTGTGGCGCTCACCTCTTCGTCATCTCCTCTCTCTTTTCTCTCTCTCTCGCTCTCAACAGTTTCATCCAAATTTCAAATTCCCTTTTTCTCTCATCAGAAAATGTGTGATGTGTTATGTTCCACTAACAGAAATTGTGTGGCTGTGGGTTTTTATAGAGCAGGTGATCCCTTGTGGTAGCTCCCTGTCTACAAGCCTGGAGATGAGGCTGCAGTAGCCTTCCAACTGATACAGTGGATCCCTCACGAAGACACACGGCATCTGCACACACACGCACACAACTACACACACATGCACAAATACAGGATACACACACGCACAATTTAAATGGAGGCATACCCCAGCTATAGCAAACTTTATGCATATGCAAAAATATACACTTCTATTGTTCACCCTAACGGCATGTGAACCAGTGCGCAACATTAAATGAGGAATTGATGCCCCTTTTCTCATTGATATAGTACCTCACATGTAGAGTATATATCACTAGTACTACTCGCAAACACACACACAAACAAGATGCATGAATAAAACAAACTAGAGACCAACTTCGATTCTTTCATTTTGATCTCAACTACACACCGGATGTTTTGTGACTGCAGAGGTAAAAGGCTCATTTTCCCACCTTGCTGAGACCATGGCCCTCTTCGAAGTTAATTTTTTATCTTTACCACACATCTGTAAAGTTTCGTGACTGTATCTTACATGGTTGTGGAGCTATCAGGGTGACAACAATCTGTCCACTGACAAACACTCAAAACTGCCTCTGTGGTAGTTCTTGCTACAGTAGGCGTCTCCAGGACCACGTTTTACCATGAGGACTCACACACAGATTCACAAGGTGAAAACAATCCAGCGCGGCTGGTAACAGCATTACATATGCATTAGAATCTGGGTGCAACCTGAGATGAAGAGGTGCTTTTCCCATCGAACCTGCATGTGTGCTTTTAAAGGGTCAGATCACAAAACAAGGTTACAGAACTCATAGTAAATAGTTGTCATTGGAACTATTTTTGATTAAAGAAATATTCCCCATTAAAATAAGGAAACATTAGACACCAATAGAAGTAAGAGAAACATTGTGCTCTCTTTAGATGAACTGATCCTTTAATCGTTCGTTCCCCAACATCAGCCAATGCACATGTTAATTCTGTCCAGCTGAGCACAGTGTGTTTAGCGTATATTTACCACATTTCGTCTTCGATGCTTAGTGGATGTATAGAGTTGTACGTCAATGCATGCGTCTGTCTGTCCGCCTACTGTACACATCCCGATTGTATATTTCTCTGTGCTACAAAGATGCCAGATTTCTGAAATTGTGTCTCTGTCCCTGAAGAGGCTAATCAAGACTTCATGTGTCTCTGCTCTCTGTCTTTTACTCCATGATGCTTGAATTTAGCACTTCCTCTCCTCTTCCAGGCATGCCTGCTTCCACATACATTTTTGAATTCTATTTCCAGTTGTCTTTCTGACTGAAGGTAGGAATTTGTCTTTTTCCACCACGTTGTGCCTGTCAGGGGGTTGTTTCAACTGGGCAGCTTGCCTCAGACGGACAAAACACAATAATTCTCTCAGAGGAAGCAGCCTTTTTGCCAAAGGCATTTTGACTGTCCAGTTGTCCTGCTCCCCCTCTTGTCTGTACCACTGAAGGACTATGATTTTGTGTCATTTTGAAGGTATAATCATATTAATTTTAACAAAAAAGACAGCAAGGTGGTTTATTACTTTGTCAAGTGTGTTTGTGTGTTGAATGGAAGCACACAAAAAAAAATTAAAGTAGTGAACTTTTTCTCCTGTTGCTGCTGTTCCTTACCTTTGTGTACTCTCTGACCACACGCTTCAGACTTCACACTTTGTCTAATGTAGAAATCCATTATGTGATTGTATTGATCATGCTAATGAAGTAAAAGAGAGACGTATGCAAGCAGACGTGGAGGTCAAGCTATGACACAATTGACAGCTACGTGACAAGGACAGGAGGTATTGGGAGTTGTGTTTGTGTGAGAGTGTGTACGTGTATGTGTGTACGCATGCTTGCATCTTTAAAGAGGGTATCCGCAGGGATAAAACACACACTGATTGGCCAAATTCAGTGCAATTATATACACACACACACACACACACTCACAAAGTTTCGTATCTAATTCCTGGAAATGAATGTGACTTTTATTTAAGACTCCTTGTTCTGAGACAGCAGTCAGCAGATGATATGTGATGGTTGACGGGTGATGGATGCTGTCACCTTGTGGTGTCCCTGTTGGGATGGAGGGAAGGCGGGAGGGAAAGAGAGCGAGAATTATCTCCACAGAGTTCAGAAAATGCGAAACAGCGGAAACAAAATGTCAGAGCTGGGAATTGTGAACAGACGGCGGAGCACGCACGCGGTGGTGTGCTTTTTTTTCTTTTTTTTTTATGAGTGTGGTGGGTGTGAATGTCAGAGGGGAGAAGTGTTCTTCCCCCATGCTACAGATAAATCACATCTATCAGGCAGATCGCCGTAGAAGACATGAGATACGACAGAGAAGCATCACACATCTGCTGTTGCTTCCCTACGCTCGGGAACATTACCCTCCCGGAGCTACAAAGCTGTAATTAGAATCATAAAACTTACTCCAAGTCCGTTAGCATGACCCCCTTGGTGATACAGATCTGTAATCAGCATTTATATACCTGAATTTATATGCCTGACTGTACTACTGTTGGAAAATAATGATGGTTTGTTCTATATATGGGTGCAACTCAAAGTGTGACAGCGAGGCTTGACATAGTCATAAAACAAGTGCTGGATTATCATAAGACCATGACACTGATTTACCAGCTGTGTGCGCCGGCACATTTCTTTTCAGTGCAACTTGTGTCGTCTAATCACAACAATATGTATTGGGGTTTTTTGACGCCAAACTGGGGTTGAGTGGGCAGCATAGTGACACTTTCACTCTACGGCTGTAAAATTAAGTTATTTTCCAGTATTTTCTTTCTTATATAATGGCGCATGGCAGGTATCGAGACATTTTTGATAATTCCTTGCACACAAAATTGGTGTCCCCTAATGAATAATTTGCATGCATAAATTAGTCAACTGAATAGAGAATACATATCTAAATACTTAATTGGTTCCCTTATATTAATAATTGTGCCCTTGAACTACTCCTGGCTTAAACATATAGCTATGCCGGCAATTACTGTTTTTTTTTAGGGGGGATCACTTGGGGGCAGCAGGAACTAGCAGAACCCTGACTTATTATCACCTTTTAAGTTTGTATGGTGAACTTGTCAGCAGATAGTTGCCTGCTTACAGATTCAGCAGATACAGAGCAACATTATAATTCAGATGGAGTTGGTTTGGGTCCTCCTGAAGAAAGTATGTTCAACATTCACTCTCTTTTCGCTCTGTTTTGCTCTTCACCAACTCCTGAGGTAAAGTCTGTCTCTTTAGCTGCTAATGCTCCACCATGTTCACTTGCTTGTTGCTAATTTTAACAGTTGTGGATCCTAAAACCAAAACAATGAGCTGAAAGATGATAAAAATCTACGTAGACCTGAGGGGAACAGCAGAGTCAGGTGTTACTGTATTTCTCTGTGGTTTCATCACTACGAGTGATCTCTTACACATTCAGGTTGTGATCCATTGTTAGTATCAAAATATTGATAATAGTTTCTGTAACTGAGGAAAAAAAAGTAATACGTGGGACAACCCGAATGTACCATTTTGGGTTTTATACGGTTATATTTGGATTGCTGGACTGAGATACATGAATATACTTCAGATAGGCTGCTAAATAAAAACACTGCCTCCAGTTCATTTGTGCTAGAAAATGAATCCAAATTTACAATTGATAAACATACAGTCCCAAAACATTTTTAAGTTTTAAAAGTAATTCAAATGACTGAACAGAGACGGTAATATTTGTGCAACTGACATGTTGTCGATATATGTGCACATTGTATGAATGAGAGGGGACAAGCTCAGTGAAAGAGGAGGGAGCTGGTGGATTCCTGCTGACTAGCAACATGAACAATAAAGGGCTCATCGCTGAGAACAACTCCTCACTTTGCAACACACACACACACACACACACACACACACACACACACACACACACACACAGGGCTGTGTCACAGCTATAGTTTGGTTCCCTTGGTTCAGACCCAAAGGGTCATTGTTGCCTTTCACTTTTAGTTTATTTAGACTTCACACTGACTCATGACAAATGAACCAATTGCGGTAAACATGAAGTCACATGAACTGAAACGTAACACGTTTTTTGTTGACCTATTCTGCCTCATCAGCAGATACACACAGTAGAGAGCAGAAAGAGCTGCTGCTTGAATTTATCAAGTCAGCCATTTAGTCGTGGCATAACTTTAAGAAACTTGTGCAACTTTACTCCAGAGCTGAGGAATGTTTACAAACACTGACAAGAAAAGTCCACCATAAAAAGTTTAAATATTATGATCACATAATTCACTCAGTGAATCCAACGCTGGCTTCTGCCCTCTTTTATGTGAGCATGATTGGTGAAGTTGGAGAGGCTGAACTGTGAGGCCCGCTCAGTATTAAAGCAAAGACGGGGGGCTCTGTGAGATTTCATCAGATCCTTTGGATGAAAGAGCCGGTTTGACAGAGAGATTTACGAAACCTCTCTAATTTAACACAACCTGCAAAACTAAAGTGAAACTTGATAACTATTTAGCTATTCTCTTTAGTCATATAGTAACATTCCCATCATTTTTCTTTTGCTGCCTTGGATTGGAGAGCAATAATTTCATGTTCAAAGGATTACACAATTGTAATGTATTTTTTGATTAATAGATAACATTTTTAGCTGAGTGATTTACGGTTTCCTATAACACTTAATATTTACCCACGGATAAAATACCCAAATGCACTGTGACTTATCTTTCGAAGTAAATACAGCTATTGATTAGTGTGAAATTGAAATCCCTCCCCACAGCATATTTTGGCTTTCCGGTTAAATCACAGGATCACACAGAATAATTTGTAATTTTGTAAAACTGCCTTAAGAAGTGAGCGCTGCATCTATTTAATTGCAATGCCTGTTCACTACAACTTTCTCTCAATGGTGTTCACTTAGATTTTATTGATACTTGAATCTTAATCTTTTACATAGAAAGACTACTATATACTGTACGAATAATTTACTTTCCATTTATTTAAAAAAGATCATTAACACAGATTCATACGACTATGATTGCAGATCAACCAATGGTAATTGTGAGTACCTTTTAGTAGGTTGTTCATTGAAAACTTTGAGGCATTTAGAGGATAATTGACTCTTTTTTTGACAATAGCATTGGTAGTACTATATTACTATTGTAGTATGTTTCAGTCAGATCTAATATGCTGAGCTCGCCTTGCCAATAATAATTGTCTGCAGTCAAAGCTGAATTTAAATTGAGAGAAAGGTGGGGGGGGGGTATTCAGAGAATCTGAAGGAAAGCCTGACAGTGTGTGGCACCCTGAGGGACTCCATGCTATCTTTTATTCATACTAATTAGCTTCTAACTAAATTAACTTCCTCCTCCATAATTTGCAGAGAAAGACATTTCTAATGTGCACCCTCCCTGACTGCACACACTCATAGATACACGCACACACACACACACACACAACTGTATGTGTATACCTGTGTTCATATGGGGCAAAAACACTGATTATGTATAACAGCAGTCCATTATTGTTCTGCCATTCCCAGTTTGCACCAATTTACAAACCCCATTTTGTAGATGAGCAATATTTACACAAATGTGTGAGCATGTTATAGCAATGCTTCCTGATGATTTTGCTCATTTCTTCCCTTACTGTGGATGAGATGTTGAAAACCTTTTATATTTCATTGTTAATTTAGTGGCACTTTTGTTTGTAAAACAGTTTACATCAAATGTCTCATGTCACTCAACAGAAACAATGTTGTTCCATATCAAAGTATCTCTTATATGTATTACTATGTTGAAATATAACGACAATTTGAAAAACAACTCATTATTGATGTTATTTTCATATACTGCTAACAAGACCTATCTGCAGCCAATGGTGGAAGAAGTCCTCAGATCCTTTACATAAGTAAAGATAGAGATACCATAGTCTAAAATATTCCATTACAAGTAAAAGTCCTGAATTAAAAATGTTACTTTAGTAAAAATACAGAAGTTTTATCAACAACATGTACTTAAAAGGAAAAAATGCTGATTTAGTTAGTTAGGTATATAGTAGAAAAAAAACGCCTGTAGTTGTTACTGATGTCCGTGTCTCTGGGGCGCAGCTGCAATATCTGAAGTTCTTCCTCATCCCAGTGATGCACTTGGTCCACGGGCGAACTACAGATTGCTACTCTCAGCCTTGGTAGCTGTGGGAAGAAATGTTGCTCAAAAACGTCGATGCTTGTGTTAAGTTTCCAAAAGTGGCATCCCAAAATAGAAGTGCAGAGGATGTTTTAGACGAGGACTTTTTGCAGTGTAGATTTTTTGCAGTGTTGAGTTTTATTTAGTTTTCCTCCATGACAAAGTATTAACAAGGCAATTAATCCTGTCTAGGTTCAGTGTAAGAGACAAACTTGAATTCAGAAGGTTTAAAGTTGTATTTTTCCGTTTAGGTGTAAGAATATTTCCATCATAGACATTTTCTGAGTTTATTTTGTTTATTTATCAGACATCCACATACAAGTTGAAGAATGTTCCCTTTAAAGTTTAAAAAGTACTTTTATTACTCAGTACTTTAGTACTCATTATGCAGAATAGCTCCTTTTGCAGTGTTACAATATTGTAGAATATTCTGGTTTCACCACTAGAGAATACATGTAAAAGCATTTTAGTGTTGGATACTTTGTATATGCATATCATGTTTGTTCTTTTAAATGTTAAAAGTAACTAACTATAAGTGTCAAATAAATTAAGTTGAGTAAAGTACAATATTTTCCTCTGAATTAAAGATTACTAGAAGTCTCAAGTAATATAAAATGTAAATACTTAAGTAAAGAACAAGTATGTCAGAACTGTACTTAAGTACAGTACTTAAGTAAATTCCACCACTATCTGCAGCAATGAAGTTTATTTGTATTTTAAGATGTCAAGGAAACTGTCAGAATCTGAATGTGGCCTCATAAAACAAAGCCATGAGGGAGCAGAGAGCCAGTAAGAAATACATGAATAAGAAACTGGTGAATTAAAACAAGTGCATGTCAATACGTTGAACACACAGTAGCTAAACAGGTCGCTCGCCAGGTTAGTGAGCCAAACCGTTGAAGAGGGCTGAGAAGATCTGAGTACAAAGAAGGGAATCCATTATATTTGGTGGCGAGCTTTCTGGAAGTAAGACACACTCAGGGTCTCTCCTGTCTGGATGACAAAAGCAGGATCTGAGTTGCCCTCGAGAAGGATTTGAATAAGTGAAAAGAAAGACTGGGACAGAAAGCAGACCAGCTGCGAGAGCAGCTAATGGAAAAAGACAACGTGATCCCCAGCGTGAGGCATGAAGACAAGAAATATTAACATACAGTAAGACTGAACTGCACAAAAGAGAAAGTGAGAGGCCGTGACAATGTAGTGGTTTGGATGAGTGCTGGGAGAAGAGAGTACATGAGTTGGAATAAAATATCAGAAAGGACTAATGGATGATGAAGGCAAACTCAGAAGAGTAGCTCTAACTAGTGTTTTTTTCAAACCACCAAACTTGAAGCACACTTCAGCTCACAGAATAAAGGTCCTGGTCTTGACTTGTTCCTCCACTGTTCCCATTGGGATTCCTCCTCCTGGCCAAAGACACGCAGGTCAAGTGAGCTGCTAATGCTACCGTGAACCTGGTTTCTAGTAAATAGTTCACTGTCTCTATTAATAAATTGTGGATAATGCGCAACTACACTAAATATATAAATATGGCTGTATAAAATCATGCTACAGCCATTGGGCTGTTATGAAATATTAGTGGTATTTTTTTCTTGCTGTAGGAACAGACCAAAACACTTTTTAGAAGCACATGGATATGGATATAAGCAAAATGTACTGAATACTTTTAAGGATTTATATATTTCTTTAATCAGTGTTTATTAAAACAATTGTGTGTGCTTATATATTGAAGGGATAGTTCACATTTAATTCAAAATGTGGTTATGTTGCCTTACTTTAATACCGTAGAGGGCACTGTGTGTTTCAAATCCTACCTACAGGCTATAGTGAATTAGCAGATGTGGTTATTAAAAACTTTAATCACAACAATCTGTATTGTGTCAGACACAAATCCACTATAGAATGTGCACTGCCCAGCACACACTGGTGAATGTTGGCTTCCTTTCTGACAAAGAAAGGAATCAATAAAACATAATTCATCCTCTGATGACCTCAGCTGACCCTGAGGTGTTCAGGACATGTACTACAACTACTTTTACAGATATCTGTTATACCACAGTCTCTAAAGTATCCTGGGAATGTGCAGACACTTCAAACATTCAGAACTGTGGACAACATTTCAGTTTAACATTACCAGGTAACCTCAGGTTTAGATGTTGGTGGCTTTGAATCAAGAGTAGTAGGTTGCTTTCTGGAGCTGTGAGGTATCAACAAAATTAAAACGTAGGAGGTCATTTTTTTCACTCTAGATACTAAAATTGCCAAAAAAGAGCAGCCAGGTCCAACTGCCTTAAGATTCCTCACATGGGAAAAAAAAAGCATGGCCTCCATCACTATGAATGTCAATTTTAGATTGGTGTGTAAATCGGCAAAGGGTTTATTCTCTCTTCAAAATGGCCCAGTCTCAGACCCCCTCCTCTCTTCCGTTCTTCACACCCACTGTCTCACATTTTCCAAAATCGTATCATACTGTGGGTGGAGAGAAGCTCAAAATGGATGTTAGATAACTCCAGGCATCTGCTACATGATTTTTACAGTAAGACGTCCACGGTATTAAATGTCACACCTCGTAAACACCCCAGCTGGTAAACATGCTGACCTCTGTCTTACAGATGTTGATGACACAGAGCTTAACTGTAGTGCTGAAGCTGTATTGGCTCATCATTCTGTAAATGAGCTTACGGTGCACAGATGATGACATCCATGCTCTTGTACCATGCCTCCACTCCCCCTCTCAGACACCTTCACTCATCCAGACACCCAACCTCGACCCCAGCTATCCATCAAACCACATGAGCCACACATGTGTGCACGCACACACACACACACACACACACACACACACACATACTCACAGACCTTGGCTGGTGACCACCAGCCCCCAGGTCACAGATGTCTGTATGTGGGGGTATGACAGTAATGCATATTGAGTAACTGGAGTGATATCTTAGCCATTCTGCCTCATATCCGACTCTTACCCTGCAGCCCTTTCCCCCTGTCTCAAAGCCAATCCCCATCCTTTTCCTCCAGATGGCAACCTTTGGTCCCTCTGGGGCGCCAGAGTCATCAAGCAGGAAGGATTTCCCGATAATTTGCATCACTGTCGAGTAAATTGCTTTTGCTGTTATTACTAACAAAAACAACAGGCTGAAAACATCAGAGTTTTCTGAAGTTGTGGTTCTTGGCGCCATAAAAATGTAATACTAATTGTCAATGTTGCAGTGATCTCACTTTGACTGGTAATTATGTGATGTGTTAGGATCTTACAAAGTTTTAAGATTTGAGTCCAAACGCCTTATGGGGTCATTGCCTCCATAAGACAACTGTCCCCCATGAGCCCTAACCTCCATCCATAGTTCTGCAGTAACTGGACGAAGTTCTGGTTTCAGCTTTGGTAATTGTAGTCTGTAATAACCTCAGCCACCTGCGGTAAATAATGCCAGTATCACTTTGAAAAATACAGGGCAGAAAAAATGATAAAAACCCGGGAAACTACTCAAGTTTGACTTGGTTACGCAACGCAAGGTTGCTGGTTTCTGGTGCTGTTTTTATGCAGAAATCCTTTGGGTCTGTACAAGGCTTTTCCACTCCCGTTGGACTGCAATTAGGCTGGTTGGAGTGATGTGGTGCCAGAGGCCTTAGTATGAGCTACTTCACACAGGTCCTCAGAGAAATAACAGAGCTTACCTCTCTCTAACTCTTTCTGTCTCACTCAACGTGCTGTCAGCCCCTCTCTTTGACTTTCTCTCTTTCTCTGTCTCATCATTTTCTGTCTCTCTGTTGTGCTCTTTCTAATTCTGGTCTATCTATCCCCTTCTCTCTTGTTGTCTTTCCCTCTGTCTCTCTCGTTCCCCCTTTTTTGTTTATGTTGTTTTTCCAAGCTAACTGATTTGAATAAACTGCCAGGGTTGGAATGAATTATTGATCATGGTGCAGACTTTTAGAGGATGGGTAAAGTCCTGTTAATCACGCCTTTCAGTAAGTTACAGTTATCTTTTAATTAGCAAAGGGAAATATCACCCCAAAAATCATTAATGCTCTATTTCCTGTCATGACTGCTTCAGTAAAATACTACTTTAACTTTTAAAACACATCCATGCTTCATTGCTTTTCTGAATAGATCTCCGACCTGTATCTTTGTTCTTCACACATAACATGTCAATATTTACTGAATATGAGTTTCTCTTTTAGTTTCATTTTTGTGTTCTGCTCTTGAAGAGATGCCAAGCTGCACCTCCATCATACTAATATGAATCCCAGAGGGAGTTATTTTGTCTCGTTTATAAACACTTTTTCTTTTTTTTATAAAGGGAGTCTGAATGCCAGTAAAACAGGTGAGAAACAGCTCAATCCCAACACAATGCTGTTTTCTTTATCAAGCCTCTTCTCTGCACAAATCCCTCTCTTGGTTGGCATATATTACCTGAATTGTCAAATATGGCCTCATGTTCCTATAAAGTACATTAGATTCTTTCAGCTCGTTCCTCTTTGGAGAGTGACTGCACTGGTTATCATTTTATTCCAGGACACCAGCATTACAAAGGCCTTAGTATCTCCCCTAAGACAGCATGCAGAAGAAAATAGAGTTCTTGTGACTCGAGGTAGGTATTTCCAGAGCGCAGCCTAACAAACATCCTTTACATTTTAATCTGACCAGGTTTACTCTTTTTTTGCACCAAGCTGTTTTGTTGCATGCTCCAGTGTCGTCAAGTTATTCAAAGACTACAGCTTAATTTCCCGTTGCCATTGATTTCTAGCCCTGCCACAAGGCAGAGTAAAGAGTCTATTGATTCAAGCACTCCCTTCCTGTTTTCTTCTCCTCACTGACCAGACGATGCAAACTTATTGTACATTGGAGGATGGGAGAGAGAGATGAAGGGAGACATGACAGGGAGGGTGAGCAGCAGGATTGGTGGGAAACGAGTGTGATTAGGTGGGAAATATGGTTTGTAATGGAGTGGGAAATGGAGGGTCGTGAGTGGGAGATGTGAGTGGGTATGCTTGTGTGTTACGTTTGTATCTCTGCAGAAATGTATATGTATTATGAAACAATTATCCTATTAAGTTAGCATAAGTTATGCTGTTATAGAGCATTTATTTGAGCATTTGAGCGCATGCAATTGATAAATTCAGACCTAGGGTCAGGACCCATCTACTTAATATGCCATATCTGCTATACCTAACCCCATAGCTGCAGCTAAAAATAAAAGAAATATATGAATATGCAAGCACAGATTTCTAAAGGCCCATCTGGTATTTTAAACAGGGAAAGAAATAAAGTTAAGTAAAATAGATCTGTTGTGATTGGCCAGGATGTGATGATATATGCACACAAAACCTAATAAATCTTCAGTAAATATGAGTAAAATCAAGCCACAGTCTGGAATAATGTTCATACTCAACTATTTCCTCACAGTATGTCATTAAAGGCTATGAACAATGCAGAACATTGCAAAGAGCACATAAAAACCAACCGGGCTCGACTGGATTTTCCGTTTATTTTCTCCCCCAATTGTATTATGACGTTGTGGTTCCTTTAATTGGATGTGAGAGTAAATTATTCCAATGTGCAGCAACATTATTTCCATCATGGTTTAGAGCAATGGAAGTATAATATAAGATGTGATGGCAGCGATAAATCAAACAACGGACAGGTTCACTCCTTGTTGATATTTTGAAGTGAAAACTGTAGTCTGACTCACTTTGTCTCAAAGATCTTTTCATTTGTGACTTTCTTCTTGAGCTGTGGGCAAGTCAACAAACAAAAGCAATGCTCTGGCTGAAAAAGGTTAGGTCTATTTTAGGATAACTACCTACGGTAAATGTGCATATCTGTGTGACTAAAAGTGACTCAGACCCCATACAGTCAAGTACAGGTACTCGGCCATTAATGGGAAACTTATCTCTCTCGAACACACACTGACCTTCACTGACTTTCACCACCAGCTAATTGGCGTAGGCAGGCTTTTGCTTTTACAAGACTACAGTCAAGTTGGTCTGCACATGTGTGTGCGCGTCTGAGCTTTCAAGTTGAGAAGCTGAGAAAACACCTGCACCTGCATCCTGTGCCAATTACCTCACTTAACCCTCTGCTGACCTCTTTCCCCGCCTCTTCTGTGCAGAAGCGCCACTTACTGTGAAGCCTCTTCCTCCTCCTCGTTTTTCTTTCATCCCCAGTCTGTCACCTCTGCAGGTTCTAGCCCCAATACCTCCCGTCAGTCTTCATTCCCCTTTTTTTTCTTGTGTGTGTCAAGGATGCTTGTGAATTTGAGTGTAGAGTTTAGTGCATTTGTATTTTGAGTGTAAGTTAGGGTCAAAAAATGTTCAGGAACCCAAAGGAATGAATACACTTGAAAGGCCACAAAAGCAGACATTGAATTAAAAAGTACTCAAATTCTCCAAGGAGAGGCCTTTTTAGCATTTCCGTCAAAAAGTTTTTGTCAAATATTCATGTGTCTGCATCTGCCGTCCCTCATAGGCCACTGTTTACGGGAGCCAATGGCAGGGGATTGTCTGCAGTGTTCTGGGTGAGGAAAACTGGGCCGTTTTGAAGCAGATCAAACAATGGCGTTCTCTGCCTGAAGCGGTAGAGAAATGCTGGTTTCATGCAGCCAGCAGTAGAACAAAATGCTGACCCTATGCAAACACAAACTGCTGTCATCAAAAAATAGAACAGCCAGAGTGTGAGGAAAACAGCGTCATCCTCTTCTCTGACGCCCGTTTCCAGAAGTGGGTTGTGATGATTTTCAAAGACCCAACAAAAAAACTGTCTAAATACAAAAAAACGAGTTTATTTCTAACCCTTCAGGGTGTGTCAACGTTGTGTTCATACACTGTGTGTACTGGATGTTGAAGGCTGTCATCACTGTAAATCCTGAAATGTCTAATTTGTCCAGCTAATCTTTGGCGGTGTGTTTCACTGTGAGTGTAACCACGATCACATTCAACATCTCCGACAGGAATGAAAAGCACAAATCACTCCAGTGGACAGACTTCATGTTAATTGATTGTTTAAATTGTTTTCTCTTCAGAAACAGGAAATGATCAAAGTCAATGCACTGCCGCATTGTGTGCCTCCCTAATGGGAGAGAGAAAACAGTACACGTCTCTTCAGCACTCTGTGAATTATTCAGTCCCACCTCGGGCCATTGTCTATTGATGTTCCTACAAACTTACCCCAATGCACAACTGACAATCCTGACACCAGCCACATCCAACAGTCCCTCTCAATCATCACTATTTTATCATGTGGATGTGTCTGTTTTAATATTCATACTAGTGAAAGCGGATCAAAGTGGGGTGTGCAGTGATATAATTTGAAATTCTCCTCCAGATGTTGTAAAACATTGCGTGGTGATTAGCATACTCTAGATGGAACTAAACATAATAATCATTTTATGAGGCCAATACATCAGCGATTCAGTAATACGGCACATTAAAAGATACAGCTACTGGCTAAACATATGTTCCATTTATATATGCAAAAGGTAATTGAGAAACTGAGAACAAATCTTAAATGTTTTAATGATGTAAGTTACCCAGCCCATTCTAATTAACCAAAAGCACTGAAAGCCTACTCTTCGGCTATTCGGCTTCAAGTATCCTTTTATTTGATTTCTACAGGCATCGCTAGATCGTTCTCTGATACTCAAATGGTCAAGCCAAGTCATTAGTATTCTCTCCAGACCAGCATCTCTGATTGGTTTCTTTTACACTGCCTGTTCAAAGCATTTGCTTAATGTTCACCAAAAGGCCAATGTGTCTCTTTTATTTAGTATAAACGCAACATTTAATCTGACACCTCCTTCTCTTCCTCCTTCCCAGCCTCCTGCACTGCACAGCCCACTAGCAGTAGAATGTAAAGCATAGCACACGCTGGAAACAGGGTGGTTTTGCACTTCAGATGAAAAGCACAGATTGAAGTTAAATATGTGAGTGTGTTAGTTAGTCAGACTGTTAGCATCTTTATTACCTAACTGGCCTGTGCCTCGTTGAGGGTGAGCAGCTGTGTTTCAGGATGTCTCTCTGCAGGTGCAAAGCCCACACACACTACGGACAGGAAATTACAGCTTCACCTGGGCCAGCAATCACCTGCGCTGCGTCCTGACTCAGCCCCTGCTGCCCTATGGGAGAGAAACTCTCCACAACAGTTCTCACACAAGCTGCCCTCCTCTCCTTTCTCTCACGTTCCAAATGTTCAGCCATCTTTTTCTCCTTTTTTCTCGTCCTCCTGATGCTTTTCTTGGCATCCTCATTTCCCTACGCTTTAACCAACTTCTGCAGGTCTCAACAGGCCTCCTTTGTTGGAGTCAGCACTTATAATGTTGGTACAAACACACACGCTCGCAAACACAGCACACACAGCATTATGTATTTCTGGATATGATATATAGATAACCTCTGAGCTGTTCGAGCTGTGTGGAGTCCATGCCTCTCTGTATGTGAGTAGAAGAATGCCAACTCCTGTATTCTGCCTCATCTTGGATGTTAGATTCGGAAGGCTGTCCTGTCGACCCCTCACATTCAGTCTGCAAAACAGAAACAAGAAGATCCAAAGCCTAAATAAATACTGTATGCTGTACGCTCTCTGCGGACCACATACAATTCCCATTTTTTATTTTTTGTAAATAATAGTCATCATTGTGGTCACCACACAGTGACAATTATATATACCTTTAAATATAAATATTGAGTGTAAAGACCCTAGAATCTGCCAGTAGAATATGCTGAAAATAAGTTTTTAATTGTAAAAAGTCCTGCTGAAACCGCCATATGAGCGCAGTGCAGAGTGGAAGCCATGAGCTATAGCAAGTATGCCATGCTAACGTGTACGAATATGCACGAACGTGCACTAAAAGGCCGCCGGCCTGGCTATGGAAAGTCAGCAAGGGGGAGCTCGGATTACAACTCACACAGAGGGAGAGTGACTTCAGTCAATCCCATATATTGTATCTTTAAATGTCGCAACCAAGTAAATATATATATTAATAAATCAACAAACAAACAGGACACTCCTGACCCCAGAATCAACAAAATTGTGGTTATAGCAACATTGTATCAGACATTGAACCCACAAGTGCAAAGGCAATTACTAATGATGTAAAAACAAAAGTCTGCTTTATTCTTGGCATTGACTCGAGGAGGAAGGACACATTTGTTGCTTGTATTGATTAAGAACCCGTTTCAACTACTGCAGATGTACAACATTATGGTCATTCAGCGCACTGAGACCAATAAAGGGATTATTTAATGCTCCTATGAGAGGTTATTCACAGTTAAAGCTGATATACAACTTGGTTGGTAGTTCCAAAGTCTGGGAGCCCCAAAGGCTTCAACTCAGCATCTTCTTTGTAATCTATATTTCTGAACAGCCTAGAGCAAACTAGCCCTGGACTTTAAACTGCAACCTCACCAATGCTGTATGTTTCATCAGGGTCGGTGTAGAACCAGCTATGTGATAACAAAACTGTTGCATTTTGGACACAGACAGAAACTTGTAACTGAGGCTGCTATTCAAAGACTTGAAGGATAAAAGATCATTGGCTTCTTCTAAATCACCAGGGTGTAAAAAAACTGCTTAATTCTGGAGATATTCTTGAGGCTGAACATCCTCTACTCCTGAAAGCTTAAATGAGCATAAAAAATACACCTGTTACTTCTGCAGCTTCATGTTGAGAGAGGCAATGATCCCAGCTCATGCACACTCATCTTAATTAAGCTACTAATTAAGTTGGGTAGGCTGTAACAGCTTGTTTAAAGATTCTTCTAGTGTTAATGAAAGTTTGCCTCTTTCTCTCCACTAAATAACTGCTTTGAATGTTCAAATGGATTTATCAAACGGTTAACTAAAATAACATTACTACTTTACACACCATCGTGTTCCATTATTCACAATATCAAATCAAAAGTTAATTAATCTATGGAGATCTATGGATTGAAAATTAAATCAAACAGCATACGATTTGTGAATGAAAAGTGCTGTTTCTGACAGCAGAGTTCTTTTCTCAGAAACCTTCAGCTGAGAAGTTTTCTTTGTTCTCTCACCATATTGTGCAATCCTGTTGTGTAACTTGTAAGTTGTTTAGTTCTAAAAGTGTATTTATCCGCTTGGAAATGTTCTCTGTGGAATGAACTAACATTATCATTTGCACAATTTACCCTCAAAATTATTTGGAGCTACCGAGTAACAAGATTCTAGTTTTTGTTTTGCTGTTATGCTGTTTTCAAAAGTTAGGACAATTACATTCATACATTCTGTCTGTGGCAAAACAGAAACACCGTCATTTCAAAGCAAGAGTGCCACTTTGAAAAATTCAACTAGAAATGGAGGAAGTATTAAAGGGGAGATAGGCATAATCAAAGAAAACAGAGCTACTGCGTATCATTATCAAAATATGAGTAATACAGCTAACAGCACAACCAAGTTGTTTTCTTGATAATGCACACTCTCCGCTGTGTGTGTTTAATGGATTGAGCTACAGTTCACGTCTTAAGGCAGCAGAGGATGAGCTCTAACAGTCTGTCAGCGACCTTTCTTGGCTTTCCGTCTGATCAAAGCCTCCTCTCAGCAGCACTCCCCGCTGCAGGTCCCAACCCTCTGTCCCTCTCACTTGATGTAGAGGAGAACAAAGGCGAGCCGGAGAAGGACAGACAGAGGAGAGGAGGAGAGAGAAGAAAGTGAGGGAAGAGAGGGCGAGAACAGGGAGAGGCCATGCTGAGAGGTCATGTTTGATGAGAACTCTGGATCTCCTGCAGATAGACAAAGAGAGAGAGAGCGAGAGAGAGGGAGGTCGGCTGAACTCAGCCAAAATAGAAACACAGAGGAGGAGGGTAGAGGACAAAAGAGGAGGCATAAGTGTTTGGAAGAATAAGGGGGAGGAAGAAGAAGAAGAAGAGGAGGGGAGGGATGAGACAGGAGGACCCATCGGACAGGAATAGCAGCTCCAATTAAGATTGGTCACCAGATAAACAGATGCCGTGTGTGTGTATGTGTGTGCATTTGTACATTTGTGAGCATTCATACAGATGTGTGTTTGTATTTTTTTACATATGTGTGTGTGTGTTGTATGTTTTTCTGCATGCATCCATTTAAGGTGTGTTTTCTTTCTCCATACTTATTTATTTTCATGCATGAATTTGTATATGTGTTACTGCAGGTAGATAAAGGTGTGTGAGTGTGTGTATGTTGATTAGCTTTGCAGTAGTTGAATCCACATCACCCACTTTGACCTTGGTTGCCACGGTGGTCACCATGGGGATTGTGTCAGAGAGATCTGGGAGTATAGAGGCTGTGAGTGGACCTAAAGAATATTAAGCTGATCAACTGTGCATTTCATGTCTGTGGGATGATGATGAAGTGCGATGCCTGTACCGTATGTGAGTGAGTGCAGATGATAGAATGGGTGCAAAGGATGAAGAATATCAGTGCTTCTCCTCATCTGTTGCTACTGGATACGGATGATCTTTCAGCCTCATGCAAGGGCAGCAGGGCAGAGTGACAACACCCCCACTGTGGCTCCATCTTTCCTTCTCCAGTGTCTCTGTCTATTGTTGTCTCTGTCCTTGTCTGTCTGTCTTTCTTTATGTCACTTAGACTAACCAGTAGACCACAAGATAAGACTGTGAACAATCCAGCCCATCATTATTTCTGGGACCTAATCAATATCAGATAAACAAGATCAATTATTTAGGCTTTCTTATCAACTCTTGAGTGAGTCACCTGGGCAATTCAATAGAATCTAATTGTGTATTATCAATTATTTACATACATCTATAAAGAGATCAGCGAATTTTACAGAACATTTCAATGATAGTATTCCAAAAACCATGAAATCATGATTAAATGCACCAAATACAAGTTATGTTATAATATAACGTTTTTAAATAATTACAAAGCAAATGTTTAAAAACTCACAAGAAACGTATAGTGTTGTCAAAAAGTGCATCTGCCACAAGAGCTTCTCAGAGCAAAACAATGTCCTCCATCATAAGTAAATCTTCAGTGACTTACTATAAATGACCAACAGAAGAGAAAACACTTTTGGTTACCAAAATGTTTTGGTCCCACGTGAATGTTTGTACAGTGTCTATATTGTTAAATAACGTGCAGAATAGAAGTAGCAGTGGTCCACAACGATTGTTAAACTATGGGTGGGGTACGTCCATCATCTAACATGTGTATCAGATATGGTGGTGGTACAGTTTGTCTGTTTTCATACTAAATATTTGCACATCCCTCAGCTAAACCAAGAAAATTTAACAGAAAATGACTAGTAATTCCAAAATGGCAGTGTGCTGCTTCATCACTGAAACACCTTGTGCTGTGTTTCCCCTCAAACAGCTAAAGCAGAGTTAAGTTTGACTGTGTATCTGAACCTGATTCCTCCCAAAAGTGACAAATTTTCTGGCGCAGAACCCTCACAATATACCATCATAACAATGCAGACAGAAACATCCTCAAGGCAGCAAACGTCGAAAGAAAATATTCTACCGGGGGAAACGTTTGTTTGTGTTTGACAAGATTAAAGGAAATCGTCGCCACAATTATGAGGACATCCATCTGTGCTGATGGTCTGCAGCATGTTGGTAATTAAAACTACATGTCCCACAGTGCCTAGAGTGCCTACAATTCACTGTGCGTGACATTCTCATCTGCAATTTCTCAAAAGCAGCCCAGCTTGGAAAGTTGGCATGGTAATCAAGCTGTTAGCATAAACCCCTCCATCACATCCGCCTGCTAAATGCAAGCTTTTCTGGTCAGATTGAACAAACGTTCATCCTGACTCTTCAACGTGTGAACTATTTCTTATTTAAAACTAACAGACACGTTGTTTCTTTGCCTTGGCAGTTCCAGCTGTAGCTGCACAACTTTCAGAAGACAAACAGGTTGGAGGTTTGATGTGCACCACCAGGTGGACACATCCAGGAATACAGGTATATGATGACTTGCGGTACGTCACACCACCACTTACAGAAGGAAGGCAGCTAAAACTCCTGCACAGTGCGTGTTATAAACATGATATCCTGATGACTAATTCATGAAATAGGGTTGAAAATGTGCAAGGCGTTTGCTTGATCAGATGCATGTCAGCAATTTCAAATATTTAAAGGCATATTGAAATATATTTTTCCCAATCCTCTGCAGCCAAATCTCATTAGAGACTCAATGTGTGTTATATCTCCTCCCCTCAGAGATGGCGCTCACACAGTTCAGATTATGTCAAGTTCCTCTCTCTGCAACTTTAATTTCCCCTCCCTCCTACTGCATTCCCCTCTCCGTCCTCCATCTATGTCTCAGCAGCTCTCAGAGGTCATTTTCTCTATTCTTCAAGGCTCATTGGTCAGAGAAAGGAATCTGTTCTCACTGCCCACCAGTCTGGGACCTTGAAGACCTGTAAGGACAGAGTGCTAGTGTAACTTTATTCCCTGTTTGAGTGGAGGAATGAAGGGAAGAGAAGGTGAGAGACATGGATCTGCCATTTCTTGCTTGCCTGGTGTGGCAACAACTTGGTGTGTTATATGTTTAAATACTTTCCTCTGTGGTTTAGACGATGCAAAATTAATCAGCATTAAATTTACATGCCACGACCAGATTATGTTTATATCAGGGAAACCCATAAGTGGTGCAACAGCATGCAAAATGTGATCATTTAGATCTCATAAGTTATGTGAGTCGATTTGCATACAGATGTGTGATGCAGAGCCCTAACAAAGTGCCTGGTTAATTGAATTAGCACTGAGAGTCTCAGCGGAAAAGTGCTGTGCCAGCAATATGGTTCCACTGTTGCAGAGCAGGGCAGCAGTAAGAGTAAACAGTCGCCCCGCAGGGAGGCATATATCGTTATGTTCCTCCTGTGGTCGTTTGGGAGGGCAAAGCTGTCAGAAACAGGGCTGGGCTGTTACTTCTCTCTGTTTCAACGTCCCATTGCCATTCTCACTCTTTACAAGCACCTTTCCTGCAGAAACACTCGTTGTCTTCTAACACTCCTTTGCTCACCCCTTGTCCGTGTTCCCTTGGGTAGATCTTCTTTCTGTCCACATAGAGTACCACTGAGCCTCTGTGACCAAATACTTCAAGACCTCGAAACTAAACTTGAAATTAAATTGACAAAGTGTATTTGTGGCGACATCGGCCTCGCACCAAATCACGGATTTAAATGTGATGTCTGTCTAAGTGTACAAGTGTTTGTATGTAATGAGAGAACGTAGACCTTTTGTTGTTATTGTACAACTGTGTGATGTGTGAATACATGTTGTAAAGAAACTGTACAGAGGTGGAAATGCAGACTGAAGATGCCAGACAGGCAAAATGCTTGTAATTACTGGCTGGCTGTCATTCTTTCAGTAGTAAACTGTACGTCTTACATATTTTTAGACTAGTCCGCCAGTTGTCCATGCAATTATATGAAAATGTCAAACACATTAAAGTCTCAACCCCTTTTTAACATTATTTTTATGGGCGAAAAAAAAAAATTTTTTAATACTATTTTTGATCAGTATTCTTTCAGCAGTGGTCATTCAATGTATTTACATTTTGTAATTATCTGTCAATCTATTCTCATTATGGATTTGGATTTAAATTGCCTATACACAACCGAAATTATACTGGAAGAAGTTTGCCTTCAGGGCTTTCTGCCAGATAGTCCTTTCTGCAAGAACTTCTTAGATTTGGGCAACAAATCTTGGTTAGGTAAGATCAGGTTTTGGGTTAAAATAAACTCATTTTAGCAGGAAGCCCTGAAGGCAAACTTCTACTCACTGTTCATTCTTACAACCATATCAGGGGCGTATCAAGTTGCTGCTAATACAAACTGAACATTTCCTCCTGCTGCCAGTTCACATTAAAAGCATTCAACTGGCCATTGGGAAATTCTTGCACAAGGGCAATGACATTTTGTGGAGCAGGAACTACAGTCCAGTGGAGCCCAAAACTGAAACGAGGATATTGCGGATTGTTATTTAAAAGGTTCTTGTAAAAGTTCCCATGGTATAAAAGTACTCTATCTCTCCATGTCTTGTATCTTCACAACATCTTTCGTGACATATTTTCAGGTCAAAGGCACTGAGAGTATATTAATAGACACACAGTTTAAACAGTCACATGTTTTATATGTTTGCATAGGCTACAGTATATTTATTTATTAATTTATTTATAAGCCTACATGGGCTATAGCTGTAATTTATTTAATGTGATTATTTCACATTTTGTTTTTGTTTTTGTTTTGATAAAAAGGAAAATCCATGAAGTCAGATTTTTGTCCTCGTCTCACATTGGATAATAATAAAGTAAAATACAATAGTTGGAGGAAAGTTTGACAGCTTGTGTTGTTGTTGTCCCAAATATCTTTTTTCTAGCAGCTGTATATCTGACTGAGATCTATTTCTCATCCTGACTCACGGGCTGAGTGAGTGAGCGAGTGAGTGAAGGGTAAGCGACGACTGACGCCGCTCATAAAGAGAAGGAGGTTCTCTCTCTTTACCTCTGTGTGTGCGTATGTGTGTGTATGTGTGTGTGTGTGTGTGTAAGCGTCTGTGTGCGTTATGTGTATGAGAGATCGATACAGTTGAATATTGTATGTTTCTCACTGAATTTTCAAACACCCAAAAAATAGTTACTCAGGACAGCCGTAGTTAGCATGGACACGTCGTGTGCCGTGCTGATCTCCTCAGCCCAGATCCTCCATCAACCTTTTCCCTGTAACAAACCATCCCTCTCTCACCTCGGGCTCTGCTCTCACCTCCCTCACTCAGCCGTGTTAGCCATTCACACTTGGCCTGTGAATTCACACTCTCTTCACAGGGGCTCTTCAACACGCCACGCTCCCTCTCCCTTTCCTGCCCTCCCTCTCTCTCCCGCTGTCTCTTTGAATTCTAATTGACTGAACAATGAATCCATCATTATTTCCCTCGCCTGTAGCAAACAGATGGGGCATTGCCAGTCTTTCTCCATTTTTATGTCCCTATACATCTAACACTGTCACTACCGCCTCATCATCCATCCATCTACCTGTAAGGCACAACCTGTCCGTCCATCACCTGTTCCAACAAATCAAAAGGCGTTTACTGGGCCAATCTCATTCTCAGTGTCCACGACAGTCCGCTTTACTCACAAGCGGACTCTACCTTTCAACCACAAAGAAAATGAAACAAAGACAAAAACAACAGTTGCGCTAAATATTACATTTTAATTTGGACTGTAAATCATCATGGCACAGACCTACAGTACAGAATCATCTCTAATGATGTTATGGATCAAGTTTAGTTTGGCTAACATATTTAGCATTTTTATGTCCGCCAAGAGAAACTATTAACGGCTGCAAAGGCAGCTATAAAGGGTTTCAATCACCTTTACTGCTTACCATCTTGTTTTCGATGAAAAGCACAGTTCTTTCTTGTCAGAATGCATTAAGTGTTATTGTTGTTGTAATTGAATGCTTTGCTCACAGGCCACCAAACAAACAAAAACTCCAAGAAATTCAACAAAAAATACATGAATGACTATAGCCCTCAATAAAGACAATTATCCTGATGTAGAACCATGACTAAGTGCCTGTTGTGTGTGTATGTGTGTGTGTGTGTGTGTGTCCATGTGTGTGTGTGGTCTGTATTGTAAAGTGTGAAATGTTTGTGTCAAGTAAGAGATAGTCTGGAGTGATGCATTTTTAAATGTGAAAGGTTTACATCTGTTCGTCTCGTTGTTACTACATACAGCGGCTTTGACACAGTTTTAGATCAGGAGCTGGATTCCCTGACGAATATTATCTGTGATCAAGTCACAGCTTTTACATATCAGGATGACAGGCAATGGTTAAAATAATCCTGTCTATAACAACATGTTATTTTGTAGCTTTGGCAAAAAGACCCCTTTCATGACTTGTCAAAACAGGAAATGCACAGGTGCTCCCAGAAAGCAATGTCAGTGAGTGAGCACACACAACGCCCTGGAACTGGCTCACCATAAATGGAATACATCCATCATTAATGTTGTTAATTCCACCTGTGAAAGGACAAAATGGTCTATTCATAACAGTAATGACATCGTACTTGCCAAGTGAATTGCTGAGATGAGGGAGCGTGCCAAGCAGAAATGTGACAGGGTAAGAAACAGAAGCAATCAGATGATTTTGTAAAGAAAACTGATTTGGAAAAGAACATTTGCTAAATGGTAAAATAATTGCCCAAACTGTCAGTTTACAGATGGACTTCCTGATTCAACTTTGACCCTCCTTACTTGTCATAGTTGTTCATGCACATATTTTTCCTTTACAATATTTCTGTTGTGAGATAATCTGATTTACTGTTGGCTTGTTTTCAACCTGACTGATCATCTGACCACTTAAACTTATTGACCTGTTTGACTTACTAATTACTTTGATGAGTGCAATTTTAACCGATGGACAAAACAATGAATCGTTTAATTATGGCATTTCAGAAATTAAGCACTTTCATAGACAGCAGAACTTGTAACTTCGAACTATCAAACTACCCATCTGGACATTTTGATGCTGGATAAATATATAATCAACCTCCTACACACTCCACACTGCAGTCAAGCCAATGCAATGCCGGTACTGAGGGGGTTGCCGTGCAGCATGGTGCTGTGCAGCGCAGTGTTGTGTTGTGTTGTGCTGTGCTGGGCTGTGCTGGGCTATGCTGGGAGGGATAATGATCCGTGGCTGTGTAAGCCATTAGTGAGTAAGTGCTTATGTTGGAGCCCCTGTATCCCTGACGCCTGCTGTCACTTTGATAAATATGCAGCGCACAGATGCCCTTCCATGCAACAGATCTGTGCTGCAGATAGAGGTGCCATTTAGTTTATTATGTTCCACAGAATTTGTTAATTGTCATGAATATTTTGAGTTTAGAACCAAACTTTAAAGTTCAACGGTGTTTGTTGGTATTCCTTGGGTGTGTGCGTGTGTGTGTGTGTGTGTGTGTGGGTGTGTGTGTGTGTGTTTGTCTGTGTCTGCGTCTGTGTGTGCAGGGCAATCAGTCTGAGAGGCTGTAGTATGTTGTGATTTTGGTTGGCAGTCCAGGGACAAGCATAGTCCTGCAAGCGCAGGGCTCAGAAGGAAGCAAACCACGTGATAAAAGCCTTGCAATGAGAAAATGACAGTACTAGCTCTGACATGCATATCCGCTGACAGCGAGCCAAGCCTGCGTGTGTGTTTGTTTCCCAGTGCGCTAGATTCATCCTTGACTCCCTTCAAAAGCTGATTTGTTTGGGTCACCTCAGCAAACCTCCACAGACATTCAGGGAAGACTTCCTCCAAAGCAGTCTCTTTTAAGTCTTCTTATTTTCACCTCATTTCACACCAGTATGAGATGGGCTCCTATGAAAGGGCTTGATTCACGGTCCACTGAGTAGTCTTTTTTAAAAAGAATACATTAATAGTTGCACTCCCTGATCTCCCTCTAATGCCGGGCGAGTAGCCGGTCCTCACAACCGTATGCTGGCCTGCCCTCTTTCACGGTGTTCGCTTGAAAGGACAATCAGTATAAAGCAAATGTATATATTCATTCATGGTGAGTGTTTGTTTTTAGCCTGGGTGCCTCTGTCCCACATGCAGATTCAAAGCTGTGATTCTCACATGGAGTGGAGATGCGGCAGCTCTTTGTCTGTGTGAAAGGTTGGAGGAAAAGAGGCTTTTTCATGGTCTGAGTCCACTGTGAATCAAGCTTTACATCCTGCTCAACTCTTTTGCAAGTGAATTAGATCCAGTGGTATTATACTGTGAATTCCCCGGGGTCAAACAGACACGGATAATTGTATTTTCTATTTGCTCTGCTTTGCTTCCCCCTTTGCCTATGTATGTGCATTGGTTTTATATCTGTGTTAGTCATCTAAATCTTTTTTGTCTCTTTTTTTTTTAATCCCAGGCATAATAAATCTTATTACTCACAGTAAAGTATGCTAGCGGAGCTCTTGTTAACTTTAACTTCTCATCCAAATGATGTATTTTCAGACTTATTCGTGGGGAAATTTAGTTGCATCAATAACTAAAATGTAACCTTTGTAAATTCTTCGAGCTTTTGTTGTCATGATATAAAAAAGTTCCCCCTGAGGTTTACGATGAGGCTTTGAATTGTGTGAAAAAGTGAAAAGTTTAGGTATGTGCGTACTAATGTGCCTGTTTGTGTGCAGGTTTCCAAGCATTATTGAACAAGTGAACCATGGTAGACAAAGAAGACACTGCAACCCAATAAACGCAGCAGCTTCTGAAGGAAAAAAGCCTGGAAGTTTTTCAATTGTGCTAGTAGGTTAATCTTCAACCCAGCATTGGTCTACGCTATACCCAACACGCTAGCAGGTTCTTAGGCACTTCTCACACTGGAAACACTGGTCTGGCAATAAGCCTCACTGGCTTGCTGTGGCTCTCCCAGTTAGGGCTGTCACTACTGTGGCCAAGGGACTGTTCTGAGAGAGTAGAGATACCAGCTCTATTCTCAGGACTGAGCCAAAACCAACATTTTGTCTATGTGTGACTGTGTGAGCAGGAAGACAGGCCTCTTATTATTTTACTAATCTCGGGATTAGGAAAAGCAGCTTTGGGCCTTCAATTCTTCCTCACTAATCAGCTTCAGTGTATTCAACAAATATGATCTATAACTGCTTCACTTTGCATCTGTGCAAACAAACAGACACTCTCACAAACCAAGAGTAGAGATGGGGCAGGAATATTGCCGTTTTCCTTGGTGTTATGTACTGATTCTAAGTATCTTCAGCAGCAATGCACCAGTGGATTAACATAAAGAAGCTGCATGATCATGGCTTTGATTGACTGTCCTGTTTTGGCATCATCTTCCTCACCTAAATGTGTATGATCACCAATCTCTTTGTTCAGTTAAGCTCATAATCACAGTCAATAGACCTGCAGTATTAAGGAGCTAATCTGGACTTTTCAAACAATAACATTGGCAATGGTGTATCCTCGTATTGATCTCTGCCAAATCACTTAAACGTCCGTAATGAACTTTTATGTCCCCTTGGAAACACCAACTGTTCACATTCACATCCCAGACATATTTCATGTTTTATATATTTCTTCCAGCTGATCACAAGAGTCAGAGGATGTGAATAATACAACATCTTAGATCTGTGCTGGCCAATATAACTGATTTGCCAACAGTGATATTACTTGCATTCCTTAATATCGCAGGACGTATTTGTGTGTGTGTGTGTGTGTGTGTGTGTGTGTGTGTGTGTGTGTGTGTGTGTGTGTGTGTGTGTGTGTGTGTGTGTGTGTGTGTGTGAGGGGGCTTGAGAGATGGAGAGAATTTTTTGCTGGGGGCTTTGTTCAGCTCAGAGCTGCCTATTTTTCTGGAAATAGGATTTTGATCTTTGCATTGAGAGTGATTATATTTCACTTGGTTCACACAAGCCTGGGCCCAAACTTTGACAAGTCGCAGCGATGAGAGTGTGTCGGAGAATGTGTACATATGCTTGCATGTGGGTGACTCCCTGTGTGTTTCTGTGTGTGTGTGTGTGTGTGTGTGTGCACCTTGGCCAGAACCCCTGTGTCTTGCAGATGGCGACCAAACATGCCAGCCATACACACACACACACCTCCAGAGCCAACCTGGAGTCAGGGCCTTGTATCCTGGAGCTGCGTGCTGCCAGGTTATAGCTCCATTGGACAGGGTGGTTTTCCAGGACGCCAAACTGCCTCCCTGATCTCTACAGAACCTTATCAAACTGGGACGAGGCTTTTTCTGCTCCTTTACATTGAAGGCCAACAAGACACTAAGCCAATATTACCACAATACTCTTCAGCATAGAGATGGTTAGTTTTGGATGGAGGTACAATGTCTAATTAAGTGAAAAATGTCTGCATATGTTAGTGTTTTAAATCAAATTTAAATAAAATGGAGACTGTTCTTCTAAGAAATACTAGTGCATCAGTTGTTTTAGGAAATTACCAAAAGCATTTGTTTACATTCAAGTGAAACAACTCTTCTCAGACTTTCTTAAGTCTGCTAATGTTATGTAATAAAGTTTGTTTATTTGTCTGTTTTTCCTGGCGACTGGGCTCTGTGTTATCTATGGAGAACGATAACTGAAACAAACGTGGTTTTCAGTGGAATGAAGGCTGCACTGCTCATTAAATCTACATATTAGCCAGGTCACTGGGATGTACATAGGTTGTTAAAAGTTGAATATTGTCTAAATCAGTAAATTGTGCTGAAAATTCATGAGCAGATTTAAGATATTAGATGTCAGGAAAGAAGAAGGTACATTTTAAAGAGTCGCTATTCACAATTAATGCATTTTAAGCGTCATCGGATGTGATTGATGCCTAAAATATTTAAAGTTACATTTCACCTTCAAATCCAAATATACTTCTTATGCGTTTCCAGCGGCCAACAGCCCATCACATCCATCATCTCACACAATACAGATACATCAACACATAAATGTATGAACCCAAACACATTTACATTGTATGGGTAATACACACAGACAGTCTTATATGAGCAAGTACATGCACAGAGATACAGTTTGAGTTCAAGGGTCAAAGTTAAATATTTATTCTCAAAGATGAGGAAAAGTTCAAGGAGAGAGAGAGAGAGAGCAAGTCCTGAGTGTTCAAAGTGTGTGTGACAGAACTGACTCGTAGCTGACCTCAGAATCCTCAGCTCACTGCCACCGGGAGCGAAAGAGAGGAGGGACACAAAAAAAAAGATGAATGCCGCACTCCAAAGTGTTACACTGACAGAACAACCTGCCTGTGTGACCCAGTGTGAGGCAGAATGCATAATACTGCCAGCGATGACAGACGGGGGATGTTGACTTACCAGGGTGTTACATCTTGCCTGATGTGCGCATGCAAACAAGTAAACACCAGTAAACAGTGAGCTATAATCACCCAATCAAATGCTGACGAACACAAATATATGCATACTCAAACAAAAACCACCCAACCCCGAAGATGCCACCCAGCTGCTATTATCAGCTGTACAGTGATGGATTTGTAGTGTTTGGTCTCAGTCCAGCGTGTTCCAGCTAAAGCACAATCTTGGGTGTCGTCCTGGTTCACAGGCGGAGCAGTACGCCACCTCTCAGCTGGAGGGCTGTCATTAACATATCTCCGGGTTTGACCTTGCCTCCACTTACTGTCGCGGGAGCAGCAAAATGGGGGAAAGGTTGTAAATGAGGGAAAAATGAAATGCAGAGAAAAAAGATATTAAAGCATCTCTGATTCTACATTCGCTACATCTACATCGCGTTCGCTCTCTCGACACTTCCTCTGTCCAGTTCCCTGCGTGTTTGCAACAAAAACAAAAGCGGCTGAACTAGAAAAGAAGTAGGGCGCAGAGCTAACCCAGCTGCCTAGCCAGGCATTCCTTATTCCTTTGGCTTTTAATGCCGGCTGTTATAAAATATGCATGGCGTGGCGTGGAAGGGAGCTACTTAAGGTGGACTACTTTATGTGCCCATGGTCTGCATTGCTGTCATTGTGTGTGTATGTTTGTGTGTGTGTGTGTGTGTGTGTTAGTGTAGTACAGAGTGCAGATAATGGAGTCCTCTTTAATGGGCTGGAGAGCAGGACAATCTCCCCTGTGCCCTTATGGACAGAGTTAGGCTGTGTCTGCATTTACATTCACTAAGGCTGCTATAGCAGATGAGAATAGGAAGTGAGAGTCCCATAGGAGTAAGACCTGTAGTAATATGAGGTCAACCAGGATGCATAATACATGTAGAAAAATACTGTGTATCCTGATTGTCCATTTGTTTGCGGTAAAAAAGACATCACCTCACGCATTAGCTGATGGCAATTTAAATGGCCACAATGCAGTCATGCAATAAATATAATGTTGATCTTGACCAGCGGTTAAAAAGATGAGGCTGTAAAGCAGATACAAATGAGTTAACATACTTTCTCATGCATTAAGTGTGACCTAGAATAAATTTGAGCTCTCATATTTGATTATTAAAGACTGTTTCCATAGTTATTTTTGACTCACTATGATAAACCTCAGACTTATATCAATCCCTTTTGAAGCCGACAACTGATGACACATTAAGCTCTGCTGCTGAGCTATGACAAGCCATTACTTTTAAGTCAGCTTCATGCTCATAGTTACCCCCTTTTTTTTTTTTTTTTATGAAACGGTGTATGACTCATGTCTATAAAATTAAACTCCCCCATACACAAATCCTCCCACAAAGGTTGTGGTGTTTCCAATTAAAAGAGTGGCTATTTGCTGTGTCGGGGAGGTGACTGACATTAACTTAACAAAAGAAGTAAGTGACTTAAAGGGGATGGAAATTACTTTGCGACTTTCATAACAGCTAAGCACATGCGCTGAGAAAAAGTGCTTAATTTCAGGTAACTAACACAACTAATTGCATTAATAAATCTTAAAGTTCGACATTTTGAGAGCTAGGCTTATTCACTTTCTTCCAGAGAGACAGATTAGAAGATTGATAACACTCACATCTATATGCTAAGTATGAACTATTTCTTGACCAGTAATTTCCCAGGGGCTCTGCTAGTTGCCTGGTAACTGGTCCAAGCCAGGAAATAGTCCAGCACATCGGCTAATTGTTATTTTGACACTTTGGTTTTTGTACAGATAACAAAGAGAAAATCAGTGAGTTTTAGAGGTGCTGGTCAGGGGATTTTATTACCTTTGGAAAGAGCCAGGCTAGCTGTTTCCCCATTTCCAGTATTTATGCTAAGCTAAGCTAAAACAGCTGCTGGTGGTACAGTTTCTTAATATTTACTGTATGGACATTAGTTGTACCGATCTTCTCATCTAACTCTCTCATACAAGAATGCAGAAAAGCGTGTTTCCCAAAATGTCAAAGTTATCCTTTAAAGGGGTTTATATGTAAGGGTAAAAAATCATGTTAATGTCTACAATATCATTTTACAATTTATGTATCATGTGAACTAAAGTGAAATGTAGGTTTGAAATACCTGAACTTTACTGCAAAGTATAATTTTTTCTGGATTTCTTTCATTATGTGTTTAATGTTAAAACATCAACTTTGAAATAAACAAAGTAAAAACCACACAAAGCCAGATCTGATCATTAAAGCATGTATGCCTAAGTGTATGAGAATTGCACATTTGTAGTGACCCTGGTTGGAATTACTGTGACTGTAATTATATGTGGTTCGAACATTCCCTAAATACTATTGATTGTCATTCTTGTTCACTGCACAGACTTCTTTGTCTCACTTTTGCCTCACCATATGAAATATGTCACCTCTCAAGGAATTCAGCCATCCCCACATTGTGTATTCAGTCACCTACTCAAGGCTCCAGTATGCTCTGAAGAAAATGTAATTTGGCTCAAAGGCCCTCACACAGCTGTTGTAGTATGAATGTGCGAGTCTCTGCCAGTTCACTCGCTTCGGCTCAAGAGCTACCATACCCTATACAGGTACAGTACATACATGAAATTTGACCTCTGCATTCAACCCATCCCAAGCATTTAGGAGCAGTGGGCTGCTGTAAAACACCCGGAGAGAAACTTGGGGTTCAGTTTCTCACTCTCTCACTCACTTTCAACTTGCAGAGAGTAGGAGCCAGTGATCAAACCAACAACCTACCATTATCTTATGAGTTGTACTGTAGTGCGTAAATATCAAGCTCTTAATGGCATGAAATTATCCCAAAACATTTAGCCCAAAAGACATACTTTATATACATATTAAGACAAACAAGAAACAACCATGCTGTTGATCAATTGCAGGTCAGGCCAGTGAATGAGGAGTCTCTTTGTATCAGCCTACACGCCCCAGCAATCGTGACCAAATGCTGCACCTTTGGTTATAAATTCACAATTTTGCTTTTGTAAACCACACTACTTTTATTTTGTCTCAGCTACACTGCCAGTCTTACTATTTCACAAATGTGCCCATCCACCAAATTGTACTTTGGTGGATGATTGCCGATCAGGAAATGTGTGAGACAAAAGAGCTGGACTTTCCCGACTTCAGTCACCCAGCTGCTTCACCACTTCTGAAAGATTCTCACCGTCTTGTCACATATATCAAAAGAAGGTAATCAAAATGAGATTCCTCAAAAGTGTCTGAATTAATGTTTCTCCTCTCATCTTTATCTCTTCACCCTCAACCTAAACGCACACATACTCAGACACACATATCATCCAGTAATCTCACTCCCTGTCAAGTGTTTGGCTGCTTTGTTATATACCTGTAATGTGTCCAGACTTCGTAACTGAGGGAAAGTAGCCTAGGCCTGCATCACACTGAAATACAGCACTACCCCTAAGGTACTGTTGAAATATTTGGTGTGGGTGTGTGGATATATGTTAGCATGTGTATCCTCTAAAAAAATGTTAAAGTTTAAGTTTAAGTTTAGTCCTTATTTCTGCATGTTTGCATTTTGAGATGCAAGCTGACATTTAATAGATGGTGTGGATATCTGGGTAGACAGCCTTTAAGAGAGTTGTCATTTAAGATGGGAAAAGACCCTTTGATGTTTAGTTTTCATATTTCTGTACTGTTTGAATTGAATGTAGCTTTTTCTTTTTTAAGATGAAGTCAAAGAGTACTTCAGCTGTTTTTCAGTCACATATTATCTGCTTGAAGTGTTGGAGAAAGCTATAGATTTCTGCAGGAATGAGTCCTAAAATCTAAGAAAATTAGGTTTTTGGTTAGATGGATGCCTGAAATAAGGTGTGTTCTTAACAAAAGCTAAAGAGATATTAACACAAAATTGGTGAATTTTGTAGCTTTTATGTGTCTTAGAAAAGAAAGTTTGCTAACAAGTAGCTAAATGAGACTACTAAACATCATCACTTTTTACTTTTCCATTCACGCTTCAAAAATCATCTAAGTGGTGTTCATTTGTGAAGATTATCCTGCTGAACAAAACATCCAAGTATCATAAACGTTTGTTTGGCACAGAGCTTATTTTCTGCAATAATCTAAACTCCAAAGGAAATATCCCATTTGCTTTTAGTTGAGGGAGCCAGTGTGATGCCAACTTCCAGATTGGCCAACAAAAATACAGTGCACCACTCTATTACTGTTTCATTATGACCACAAAACAATTACCCAACCTTTTGTTTGTCAGTAATAGGTAAACAGATACATTCTCAGTTGGAGATGCCTCCAGCAGTGATGATCACCAATCTCTACTGGCATTTTGCAAATAACACATCTGCTGTCATAATGCCATGCCTTTCTTACGGCAAATCTAAGCTACTTTTATTGAATCGTGACCTTTGCATTGTTAAATAAACTGACATTAAAGATAGACACAACAAAAAAGGAAAAGAGTTGAGTTTTAGAGCCTGTGACTCACTGTTACAACGCTGCCTAGTGAAACATGTCTGACAGGCTTCCGAGCAGCTGGCTAATGGCGTCATCAGTGTCAATGTAAATGATCAGGCCATCTCAGGCAGAACCAGCCCTCTCTGCTCCGTATAGAATGACAACATCCCTCACTTAGAGCCCCAGAGGACACACATAACCCTGATTACATTTCTGCTACAGATACTGTACAACCATGGAACTGCAGGAAACAAACAGAATCAGTCTCCTAACGCTGCCCTCAGACTAGCAGCTTTGTTTTCATGACCCTGCTCAAGAGATGCTTTGAATCTCAATAACCGTATGGTTAGCCACATGTGTCTGCCAGACCCAAATACACATTCTGCCAAAAATACAAACAGTCCCACACAAAAAACACAAATACACACACACACATGCGTTGCATACACAAAAGGAGCACAATCTCCCGAACACCTACATGCCAACAGCTGTGCATTTTGGCAGTGCGATGGAGCCAATGATTGAAACATGCCTCTTTAAGCTGGAACCCTGCGATATTGCTCTATCTGCTGGTCTGCACAACCACACTTAGCTCACAACCCCCATTTTTTATAAGCAATACACCACCACACTTCAGTCACACCCCCCACACTCCCTACCACCTCACAACATCCCCACACCAGTCAGCCAGGAAGCTCGTTTGCTCTCTTTACCTCATCCAAACCTCTGTTGTCTTAACTCTCTCTCACCCCCCCCCCCGTCCCCCCTCCTCCCTTCTCCCCTCCTTCTCAATCCCAATCACCCGACACACCATTATGGCCCCAGGAGCTTACCAGGGCTCTGGGTGCAGTAGAAATAGCCCCTGGCTTCAAATCCTTACGGATAGTTATCCTAAAAAAACAGCATGGCCTCTTTGATCAAGACCCAAGTATCAGCTACTCAGCCAGTCCACTCCCCTGTCCATCTCAGTGTAAATAAACAAATGCAGCCAACCCCCCATGGAAGTGCCATGTGGTCACATTCTGTAAAAATAATCCCAGCAGAGGGAGCAGACGAGTCCTGTAGGTACACAGAGATGCGCTAAAGCTGTCAAACCCTAAAAAAAAACCAGATGCACTGACACTTTTATTTGCCAACGACATTCCTCTATTTCTGTGTGTTGTCCTGCTTTGTGGATCAGTGGACAAGGCTGCTCTTTTGCTCTCAGAACTGTCTTTTCACTGCACTTTCTGTCTTCTTTACCTGTTCGATACTCCCTTCGCCTCACTCCTTTGCCTGTATAATATAGCAGAGCCGCCGAGGGCATGTGTGAGAGAGATAAAGAGCGAGCAGAAGTGTGTGACTGTCAGTCACGCTTTAAGGATCCAAGGGCAAGTTTAAACTGTTATGGCCTGCTCCTTTGAAAATAAAAAAAAAGCTTCAATAATGTAACGATCTGCAGAGATAGAAGCAGCTCTGACATGGAAGGTCTTGTGGGGCTGTCCCCAGTGTCACAATGCAGAAATGCAAAAAGTACTGAGAGGTGAAATGTGACGGCAGTGTGAGAAGAGACGTTCGAGCACAACATAATTCATAAATGTACACGACCCTTTCACACTGGGCAGACAGGGAAGTGTTCCCTCGTCACAGTCATTGCCTGCAGGGTTGCAAGCTAAAGAAAGAAGCTTATACCTTCGACGTAGCGAGGAAGAGGACAAGAAGACGTATAGATAGGAGGGGTTGAGGTTATAGTAAATCAGTAACATAAACAAAGAAGAAAGAGAAAGGATAGCAACATTACTGCTTTGTCCACCCACACAAAACATATCCTCTGGTGGCAGGATGCAAAACTCACAAGAATAATGGGGAATTTGATTGGCAGATGCAATAATTCAACCAAGGGAATTCATCAGTGTATTCTGACAGCTGAGCGTGTGTGTCCATGCGTGTGTGTGTGTGTGTGTGTGTGTGTGTGTGTGTGTGTGTGTGTGTGTGTGTGTGTGTCTGACAGACAGCTGTTTGTCTGAGAGGATGAAAGGGATGGCAGAAAAACTGTGTTGTCTTCTTGGCAGGACAAAACTGGAATAAAAAAACAGTAGTGAGAGACTGACAGAACAGCTCAAATCAAGACAGAAACCGCATCTGTGTGTGTGTGTGTGTGTGTGTGTGTGTGTGTGTGTGTGTGTGTGTGTGTGTGGGTACGTCAAGCCGTGTGGGTGATTGAAAAGAACAGCAAGTCTTGCAGTCAGGCATGTGAGACTGTGGCCTGAGAGAATGACTGTGTGTGTGTGTGTGTGTGTGTATTGTACACTTCTTACCATTATCACTTTCATTCCCCCACTTTTTCTCCTAGACAGCACATTGATCCCACAGTGTTCCTCTACACCCAATCCATTTGGTTTGAAGCAGACAATTGGGCACAAAGAGAAACGGCAAGATATCCTTGTCAAGAAAGCTGACACCCTTGGTACACTCACGCTTGTTACCTTGATTTTCAATCAGTATAACTGTTTTTTTCTCTGCATCCAGTGCTAGAAGTATAACACAGTGCCGGTACTCCCCTTATTCGCATGTTGGCATAATTTTCAGCCTACATTCTGAATTTCTACAGTAAAGAAATATATATAAGAAGATATTGGGTTTGGTGGAACACCTCCAAGAAAATTTGAAGGTCTGAGGCCTACTTTTTTTCTATACAGATGCTTTCAGTATAAAAAATGTATCATATCACAGTAGACTTGCAATATTTTTTGTTCTATGTCAAAAAAACAAATTGGTAGCCAATGGTAAGCTGCAAGTGTAGTCTAAGTACATTTCTAAACTTTACCTGACATAAAGTTACACATCAATATTTCAACATGTAAATACAAATAACTATGTGTAATCTGGAAGGAGTTGCTTGTAGTAATAACCCCAACGAATGACCATTGACTCTGAAGCTCCTCTTGGCTCTATGGAGCATTTAATTGTCTTTCAGGTTTTGGTTTTTACTGTTTTGGTTAAGTCTCAACTTTCTTAAAAAGCCTCATTTTCAGCTGCAGCAGTCACTGGTTTACAGCAAAAGAGTTCCATTTAGCTCAAAGTACACTTCCTACCCAGCATCAAACAGCATACAGACAAAGTCAGCAACGAGCAGTTGAACATAGACAAGACGATTTACAGAGCCAAGTATTTCCCTCAAGAGTTGTTGGAGAGTCAAACATAAGCCAGCTAAAAGTAGAGCTAATATTGAACACACATTTGTCAGATGGGCAGACGAAACGCAATTCCAATTTTATGTTTATGTTGCTTTGTGCCTGCTGGATGTGTAATAGGCAACTGTGTGGTGTTGGTATGTTCGCCTTGTTTATGATGCATACATATTTTGTACGGAAGACATTTTGACATGTCACAGTAGGAGAAACACAGGTGTAGATAATAAAATGAATGTTGGCTGAATTCCATTTAGCTCCTTCAGTTTGAGGATGCTGGTATTGTTAGCTCGCTGTCACGGCTTATTGGGACAACTGAATAGAACAGAGCACTTGTTAATGGTATTAACAACACCTGTGCATTCCTATTTAGTCAAAATGTGTGCTGTGAGAAAGACCTGTGTGGTGTTTACAGTTTTTTACGCTGCCCCCAAGTGGCCAAAAAACAATAACAATGTGTACTGCTTTAAGCCAGACTTATTTAGAATGCGCTATTCTTTGTGTTCAGCTCTGAATTAAACAACACTGTACATAAAAAGTAAAAAAACACTATATATTTATGCCTGTACTGCTGAACATCTAGTGTATTTTAGCGTTGTTGTAGACTGGACACTGAGCATGTTGGTCAACGATGGAAGTTATGGTGCAGGAGTGGTTTCAAAAGTTTCCATATATGATTTAAAATTCCCATTAGTACACAATACATCTGAGATGAACTAATCTAATTGTATTCGCTCTTGTTGAATGAAAGCAATTTAACAGAATATCTGAAATGTTGCATATATCATACACTCTGGCAGTTTGGCAACCCTGACTTCATCACCCTCAAAGTGTTTGTTGAAATCATTACTGCTTATTATTTGTTTCATAATTAACATATAATGAATGGTTTGCTCTCTAATGATGATTCAGTCAGCTGTCTTTTGAGAGAGGGTTGCAGATATGCGCTAATTTGGTTTGTTTGCTTGATTGTGTGTGTGTGATATTTCAAGCATCACTGAAAAATCAGAAAGAGATATGTATTCACTGAAAGTGAAACAAATTCTCGATAAAAAACACAATATAATGCTTAAAGGATTATTTATTGAAACAGGATGTAATGTACAGTGCCTGCTCTCTATTTACCATGTAGTTTGATGTGTGGGTTCCATTGATATCATCTGAGAAGCGATAAGCAAACAGAGCAGGCAGCCTGGGGAAACAAGGTGAAGAGTAAAAAAGATCAGTTTCATCTTCTCATTTGGAATTCCTCAAATCTGATTCCTTCCACCGCTCTGTATCACTTTTAATATGTCTCTCTGTCTCTCATCTTCAGCACTTTTATCTCTCGTCAGATCCACTCCTCTGCCTAAAACTATGCCACCGAATGAGAGGAAAAGAAGTCGAGGAACGAACAGGGAATGGCACAGAGAAGCTGGGAAACATAAGAGGATAATTACAGTACCTAGATGGCACTCCCTAACTAATAGTCAAAATTATCAGTAATGGGGAAGGTTTGGGATCAGAGCAGAGAGAGGTGAAATCTCACCATGACACCTAAGTCGTTGCTGGGAGGGAGGCTAACAGCTTCTGACTGGGAGATACTTGGTTGTAGCAAACCAGCAGACAGACATCTTTAACCAATCTTGTGTCAGAGGTTAATGAACCACATGTCCCAGGACCCAGACAAAGCCATACCAATGGTGTCAATTGCATCAATCTCTACACTCTCTCTCACTCTATCTCATGCTCACACACACACACACACACACACACACACACACACAGTGAGTGTTTATATTAGCAGTTGTACCTCCCAGCATTTATGAGAGTATTCAACATATGTACGACTGCTCTAATTTCACCATGGTAATTTAGCAGGCGTCTCCCAAGAATTCATTAGTATGATGGTGGGATACATTTTTTTATGTAGTAACACAATATTCAGTATGTTGTTTGCTAAACTGTCACGACAATATATGTCAAAGCAGAATGATGGTGTTGTTCCATTTCTCAAGGAAAGTTCAGACTCAGTGTTAATTTAAAGGGTGAGTTTACCCAAATTACAAAGAAACCTTACCTGTACTTCCACCACAGCCAGATAGTTTGGCTTTTATTTGCCCTAAAAAGATACCTGACATTTCTGCCGCCACCCCAATACAATGGGGATGCATGGAATTGTGTTCAAATTATCTGCATGGCTAGATGCCACAAGGGATAACTAAGAAAAGGTGTCTTTTGTAATTTGTGCCAGTTGACCCTTTAACATTCCATCCAATTTAAAGGGGTTGATGGATAACTGTTAAGGTGGTACAGGGATTCAGGGCAGTAGTGGATTCTTCACTCAGAAAGAAAGTCACAAACTAAAACTTCTCTCCCACAATGTAGTTTCCAAAGTTGGATTACATCATTTCTATCTGTGCTGACTGCACTTTGCTGCACCTGGCAGGTCAATAGGGATTGATTTTGACTGTATAATCCATGCATTATTGAAATGGCGATATCCACGCGGGGACTCACAGCGTTCATAGGATTTCACTGTGTGGGCTGCTACACCTGGCAGAGGGCCAGCACTCAGAGACGTGAGACAGATCCCACACATTCACAGGTCAACTCAGATATTTGACTCTCATCTCCTCTGGCTTCTCTTTTGAAACATACCTCACCAGAATACAATGAACTTGCTGTTGAGGTTGTGTACACGCACACGCACACGCACATGCACACACACAGACATACACACACACAGTTTATCCTGATGGAGTGAAAAGTAAGAAAAGCTCTAAATTAAATCATATCCCTTTCACGTTTAATAGGTGAAATGGCTATGCAATAGTTGTATAGTAGTATAAAACTATTATTATTTTGGGTAACTTTGGTTATTTACATGGTATTATGGACATTATTTGTGTCATGTAAGTATTTCAGTTGTAGGTTAGCCATGTGTTGAATGTGACCAAACAGAGTATTCACATTCACTTAAAAGACACTGCAACACTTAGCAGATTGAAGATGAAGAAGACGTGTCTGCTAATGAAACAGAGCTCAGTTATTAGTAAGCTGCCTGTATTTCAGGAGGCATTTTACTTTCAAGCCAAACGATGGAAAGTTTTGCTATTTTGCACTGTAATATAATTAATTCTCCTAAGATATTGCTGTTTAATGTGTTTTCCAATTAACAAGCTCTCTTTTCTCTTTTGTAACTGTGTTGTTTGTGTCAAATACAGGACTTTGTGACTCAGGGGGACTGGAGGGATTTGGCCTGTGCAAGAGAGTTATATCAAAGCAGAACAGCGTTATGGATGTTGTTTCAATTCCCTGTGATTGCCAATATAAGCCGATCAGTCTCACATGTATTTTTATGCCCCTTTAAATTTTTATTTCAAATGCTTGAAGTGTCTTTTTACCCTTTAATATTTATATCTTTGTGGTGTTTTGTTTTTCTTTGTGCTTTGTCTACATAGTTCGACCAAGTTCCTTAACATTAACATCTAACCAATTTAAGTTTTTAAGTTTTAAAATCTCAGGTGTCTCCTTACTGCATTCATATATTCCATCAAACATTATACAACATTATTCTTCATTCGAAATGTATCTCCATTATCCATATTTACAAAATGACAAAATGCAAATGCATGTTGTCTACATGATAACTTTCACTTGTGGTTTATGCAAAATTACTCGTCCATAGGTCTCTATGTCAAAATGTCACTGGTGCAAGGGAAACTAACTGCATTCAATTACTCATGTCTTTGCCAATTAATGTTGCTGGGAACAGCTGGTCTGGTCCTTAATACAAACTGATATGTACAGTATAGCTACAGAATATGCCAAACTGCGTTTCAACACCTCTTATTTCTTGATTCCTTCCCACCAGTTGCCCTCCTTTCTACATTTTGCTTCTCTCAGTGACGGCCAAGATTGATAATCAGCATTTATCTGGAGACTGCAGGCTCTCCTTATAGGGGACACACACACATTCATGCAGAATTGTACATGTGCCCAACCAGACACACACACACACACACACACACACACATGCTGCGGGTTTGGCAGTTTGCCATATATGCTCATTGTGCGGCATCTGACAATGTCTCAAACCATTGAGTTTTAATCATGATGAAATGATGTTTGCCCCAGCAAGTTGAGGTAAAGCTGCTCTCCTCCACAGATCCATCCAGAGTGCTGATTCAGCAGACCTGTGCGGTTAATTAAGGGAAGGACAACGGATGTTTATAATATAGGGTTATTTGAATTTGTGCTGTATTGCCACTGATATGGAGGTCAGCGGGTGGCTGTCTCTCAACTTAACCATGCAATTAATGATGTACCTTTGCATGAGTTGTGGTAACTTTGCTGCTTGCGTTTGGTTTGTAATGATGCAATTTACTATAATAGACAGGTAAACATGATTGCAAAGCCAACAGGTTTTCCACATGAGCAGATGGTAGAGCAAAGGCTTGAAAACATGATAATGATGGGGGAGTGGGGTATTTCACAAAGCAAGATTATGCACTAACTCTCAACGTATTTTGGTAAATTTCATCTTATTTCAGGTTCATGACGCACACTTAATAAGAAGCCACACAATACTGACTTTTCTTTATTCCATATATTCCTTTCCAAATGTTGTTTCTTTTGCAATTATAAAACCTTGAAAAGTCACGAGTCAGTTTTGTGCAACCAGTCCAATAGGAAGTTACATATCACACCTAATGAAGCGACAGCTTCATCAGTAGCTCTCACTATTCCTGGCCTCGTTTATGAAATAACGACACCCTTCTGGTCTCCAGCTAATCTAAATCCCACAATACTTTACATTAATTAACAGAAATTGTTGGCGTTAGGAATTGATTCCTCTGGGCCTAACAAACAACACATTCTTCCATCCTGGTCATTGATTGATCTGCTCAGTATATTGTAACGGCTGTTTTTTTTAGCGCTGATGAAAACGAAGTGAACCCAGCCGACAGGCAACATTCCTGCAGCAGAGAGAGAGCGACGTGTGGCCTTTACTGGGCTCCAATTGTCTAGCCCAAACACATGACAAACAGGTAAATGTCAGGTGTTTTTGAAGACCGTCAGAAGCTACATTTTACTCTCTTTTAGTCCACTTCCCTCCCCCTCTCCTTTCATCACCTTCCCTCTCCCTGATGCCAGTCTCTCCTAGATAATGTCAGTGCCTCCAGGGTGAGTGGCGCAGTGTGATCCTCCCCCCTTCCTCTGTGCCTCCACGCCCTCTTCCTCTTTGTTTCTCTCCTCATCCTCTCCTCTACACCTTGTTTCTCTGATCTGCTCCCTCTTCCTTTCTGATAAGCCCCAATATGCCCCTCTCTTTCTCTCTATCTCTCTCTGTCAGAATTTAGAGAGGGATAAAAATCACTAAGCTCTGAATTATCAGGCTTTGCTAAAGGTCACAGTCCCAATCATCCAGGATGATTGTGAATGGAACCTGCAGCAGTCATTAGCAGCCCTCTGTCTGGAGCCAAACCAAGAAAGGATGACAAGAACAAGTTTTTGCTCCAGATCAATTGGAAAGATATGCCGTCTGATGAGCAGGCAAGATTTAAAAAGACAAAATTGTGTTTTTAAATGACCATCCATAGCAGTTCATTCTACGTGTTTTGTTTTGTAGCAGTTACTTGTTAATTTATCAAATAGAGGCAGGTGTAAAAATAAATAATTGAATGCATCTTCTATAATGATGTTGCATATTTGCACGGTGAGAAACGACAGGAGCGGAAAAAGAGTGCTAAATCATGATGGTAAAAACCGTTGAGGGGAGAGATGTAATCAATAATAAGTGTGTGGGAGACAAGAACCCAAAGAGCGTCTAAAAACATCTCACAGCAAACAACGAACAGACAAAACAACAACAAAAAAGATCAAGGCGACAAGCAAAAACACGACTGCGTGGATAACGCAGTGTGAATTGTAACAGGAACCAGCATGATGAAAAACACTGTAACAACAATGAGATATACAAACTATCAAGGGAAATAAAATAAAATAGTCCTAATACTGGGAGGAAAAATCATAGGAGATGTGAGTGTGGTGATGTAGTTGAAGACGTGTGCATGAGGGAGAAAGATAGGAGTTAGAAAGAGAGTGTCCAGGACATTGACATATACATATATATATATATATATATGTATATATATATACATATATATATATATATATATGTATATATATATGTTAGAATAGATACGTGTCATTGATTTGTCTCACTGCTGGCTGCACCCACAGGTATTCACCACCACATGACCCAACCATCACTGAGGGGCCAGTTTTTGGCAAATTTATGCATCTACACACACAGAGCCAGACTGATAAGATATGATGACTATCTATCTTACCATCTTTTATGTAGTGTGTATCATATAAATGTCAAAAGGTTTGGTAGAGTGGCACAAAATACAATTTAGACATTGTTCTACATCACCATCGCGTGTACTTACAGGAACCCTGTGGAGGATTTGACTTCTGATGGCACTACGTACATAAAGTTTTTATTTGTATCCTGTGCTCCATTACTAGCATTTGCATGGGAACACAAACACACATGAGAATGTGCGTGACACAGTACACATTCCCGCCAACTGAAGAAGACTTTACCCAGGGAGGTAAACAGTGATAGTTTCAAAACTTTGAAAATGTTTGGAGATTCACATCTAACACTAAAAAGACCATCTTTCAACAAAGACACCACCTGATGACGACCTGTTAACACATGACCTGTGTTTCATTCTGAGGTTACATAATGACAACTAAGATATCTCCATGACAACTGAGCATACTCGGTTTAAAGGTGCTTAATTCCAAATTCATTGCATATCTATGATTGAGGGATTGCCTCCACATGGCTCTCAACAAGTGAGGATCACAAAACACAAAGAGGAAGTGTGACTATTCTCTGCTCAGGACACCATTAGTATATATTTACAAATCAAATAGTTGTTTGCTGCTATATTAATGCTCTGAATTTCAAACCAAGCACCTTTAAAAAAATGTACTAGCAAAAAAAATAAGCATTCAAGACATTCAGTGCTAAAGGATGGTTAAAGTTCATTTTCCTGAAAAACACTGCCTTTAAACATACTTGAGTTTGTTTACAAGGCAACTACAGAGGGTACCTCTCAGATTGAAGTCTAACCCAATGTAACCTACACAATACATCAGAGGTTTAGATGCCTGGCGTGCTTACACACAGTACAGACCAGAGACAGAAGGCATCACATAAGTTTAAAAAAAGCCCTAACCATTTCAGAGTACCCAGTAGTTGTGATCAAAACAGCAAGGTACTTTGTTCAGAGCTGACAGCGTTCCTGTCAGCCCAGTGGCAGGCTATCCCACTTTCACCAGTCTATCACTCAGTCAGCTTTACAGCGTGCCTCTTCGCCCCCAGTCTCTTCCTGATAGCTCTCTATCAACTCTCTGATCCTATCTATTGCTCCAGCTCGCTATCACTCCATCAGCCCTGCAGCGGATCTTCTCCCTCCTCCACAACCTCCTTGACTCCCCCACGTCTCTCCAGTGGTCTCTCCCTCCCGCTCTCTCTCTCGCTCTCTCTCTCACTCCTGTTGTATGTGGATCGATGAGTTACTGCTGTGCTGAATGTCAGGCTGTCTGACAGAGGACACACCGGCTGCTGGAGGGACGCCAAGGGACAAGCGCTGACTCCATGTCCCCACCTACATCAGCATGATGGCCGTGGCAGTGAGAGTGCGTGTCGGTTTCTCTGTATGTGTGTGACTGATGAGAGAAGACCATTGATTCTCCCCAGTCACTTTCACTCTGCAATAGTGGAGCCGGGCAGGTAAAGGTCACAGGAGAGTCATCTCAAGCTCAATACACACAGAGCACAGATACTGTGTTTATGTGCGGCAACAAAGGCCATCCATGGCATGAATACAATGAAACAGACACTCTGCAAATCATCTCACAAGCACACATAAGATCTTATTGCACTCTCAAGGTGTGTCCTCCTGTGTGTGTGTGTGCATTTGTGTGCATGTGTGTGCATGTGTGCTAGAGCTCCCAGGAGTGCCAAGGGGAGTATTTACAGCACAGTTACTACAGTATCTCACTAAAATCAACCTGCAAAGAAGCAGCTTTCCCATTTGTGTCTGTCTCTTTCACTTTGCCCCCTCTCGTTCCGCAACCACAAAATAATGACCAGTCTGTTCCACCCTCTTAACTGACTCAGACAAACACAGAGACCACTTGATTACCTGAGTGCCAAATTCGGGCCTCGGCACAGTGCTCAACAGCATTTTCTCTCTGATGGAAGAGAAATGTCATTCCGACATTCTCTGTGTGTGATCCAAGCTGAAACTGCATCAACTGTTCCCAGAATAGACTCGCTTTCTCCATGCCCAGCCGTGTTTATGGAGCAGAATGAAAGAGGTTGAAAATCAATGTTTCAGCTGCGGCGGGAATTTCCAAAGTTGTTATTTTTTTTAATTATGATGAATAAATAGATAAAGAATAGTAATAATGAAGACTAGTGTAAACAGAACAGATGTGCACAAACAGATACTAGAAAGAATATCTACCAGTAAAAGAAGCAAACTCAGTGATGTGGAATCTCTTCAGAAATTGTGAAAAGGTTTAGCATTTAATTTGTTTATGGCTGAACTAATCATGCAATGTGAAAGTGGTTGCTCCCCATAATGATCCCAATTACTACGCAACTCTGTAGTTAAGCTCGTCGGAGTGCTGCAGCATCTTTCAGCTCATTGTTTTGTTTTCAGACACCTCTCTCATCAACTTCATTTAAAGCTGCAGCAGGCAGCTATATTGAGTGAAAAAGCTCTGATAAAGCCGCTGTATGCCAGACTGACAAAGTTAGCGACAAGCTGGTAAACATAAAAGAGCGACTGAAGAGTCAGATATTCCCTCAAGAGTTGTTTGAGGTCAAAACAGAGCTTTAAGTAAAGTCAATATTGTACGTAGATCAATCAGGAGGACAGAAACACGACTCAAAATGAATGCTAATAATGCTTCATGTCTGTGAGATGCATAAAGCTATGTGTTCTCCAACACTTTCTCGATAACAACTTTATGAGGTGATAATAACGTTGTGTTTACAGCTTGTTCCAAAGCCCCCAGGTGGCCAAACACAATCAATTAATGCAATATTAAATGTTTCCTGCTTTATAAGCAAATAACGTTTGCTTTCACTTGTAAATGTTTTGTTCTTCTTGAGTTCCTTTTGTTCAATTTCTCTGTTAATTTGACACGCCACATCAGAATAAATGTGAGGTGGTTCCCAGTGTGTTCCACAGTTGTCAACAGAACAGCTTGCATTGCACCTGCTGAAGCAAAACAAACCAGTGTTACCTGGGATACGGCACGCGGGATGACAGGCAAAGTCTATCTCCGCCGGTGACATTCCTGTGTCCCTTTCCCCTCCTTGCCTCCTTCTTTTTTCTTTCCTCCCCTACTTCATCGTCAGACTCCCTCTCTCTCTCTCTCTCCCCCTCTCTCTCTCTCTCTCACACACACACCTGCTCTACTTGAAGTCACCAAAGGTCAATCTCTTTAATCTCAACTGACACAATCGTTATTGGATTCTCCTCCGCACTTCTAATGAATATGGATACACATATACACACACACACACATATGCAAGCTGGTGTACATGTGCATACACACATCTGTTGACACCACCTACAGCACATGTATATGCATCTTGTTGCTATTACCCTTGTGACTTGCAGAGCATCAAAGCAAGAAAATGTGTCTTCACTGATACTTCTGCAACCGAAATGTTTTATCAAGAGAAATAGCATTCTCAGTCAGATGTAAGGTTGTGATAGCTTTAATTTCACACATGTGTGGGCACACTGGATGTGAGTGTGCTGGTGTGCACCACTGGGAACATAAAATGTATTTCTTTCTTTCCTTTTGAGAAGAGCAGAGCCTCAAGAGTTACAGATCCACCGTAGTCACCAATGAGTCACCCTGCTCACAATGTCAGCCTGGTGGGAACCGAGCAGAAAGCTAAGCGTTACCGTTTTGTGATGAACCAACATGATAACATGACAACCAATGCTATGAGGAAAAAATGGCAGCTTTGGTGTTTTGTTTAAAAGCTTAACATTACTTTTGTTTAAATTTGAATTAGAAGTGACCTTTTGTTGAGGAAATAATGACTGCGTTCTTTAAGCAGAAGAAGTTAAACATGATGTTGATATACCACCACAACAAGTCTAAGTGAGGAGATCTGGGAGGATGATTTGGTGTACCAGGCAGAGACGTCAGTTTGCGACCCATTTGCAACCTTAAATGAGCCAAAAATGAACCGTAGAGGTAGCAGGAAAGTCTACAGCCACGCTGGGAGGCTGCTAACGTGCTAAATAGCACACAACACAAAGTTTACCTGAGGATGTTGGGAATGTCATAACAAGTATTTGATCATAAACAAATTGAATTGGACACACGACATATTTAACCTGATGGTGGCACTAGGTGAAAGGTCAGGTTGTTATAGGATGCAACATTTGTGGATCATGAACATCTGTGCAAAATGTCAGGGCAATCCAGCCTAAAGTCATTTAAATATATTCTGGGCTAAAGTGGAGGATTGACTGACCAACTAACAGACAGACAGACTGACTAGCTAACATGTCGACATTTGCTATTCCTAGAACCATGCTACATGGTTAAAATTCTGCTCGTGTGAGCCTTTTTTGGATCAGGTACATGGGTTGCTTTGGATTTCACTAACAACCTGTTTAGTCCTTTAGGTATGGGGATTTGTTGGCTGTGAGACATCCATCTAATACTTCACATTTTTACAGAGATCCTCTGTGCAGAAAACACATTCTCTTGACTTGGAGGGTATAATTAATCATTATTGGATGTGCACCAATATTGTATGCATGCACACAACACAAGGTTGCTCTGGGAGATGTAACACTAAAAATCCAAGCTGGCAGTCTTCAACTTTCTCCAAGCTATAATGGCATGATGAAGCGCCAGCCAATGACAACAGTGAGTCAGTTACTCCATAATTTAATATACTCCAGGAAGTATATCTATTCTTAACTACTTTCCAAATAATGGATGTAATATGAGATTTAGATAAGGTCTTTCAAGATGGTGCCCCATTCATACCAATGGATATTGCTGTCTTGGCCCATAATGCATTTCCATTAGCCTCTTTCTCTGGTTGAACCAGGCCACGTGATTGACACTGATCAATATGTTCATACATATTGGTGTGTATGAACACACTGATTATAGGTGGCTTTTAAAAACTGTTGACCAATAGTTTTAATAAATAAAGCTTTTTTTTGTACTTTTTTTTATGCATGCGATGCTCAGGAAATTATTTAATTAATGTGTATGAAAAAAAATATTTCTGGGCCAGAGGACATCACTTGTTCTGAAATTCTACTGTGGTCAGTGTGCTGAAATTCACCGTCCAGCCCAAAGCTGTTCTGAGGACTTTGTCAAAATGAAGGAGAAAATACCCTTCACAGTTCCCAGTGTGCTCTATTATAATCAAACTTTTATATTAGACTAGACCACAGGGTCCCTGCATAGGGAGAGCCTTTACAAAGTTTAAGTTTGTTTCTATCTTCATTCAACATTATTAGAGTCTAAAGTAAATTGTTATTGTTGGTTATTGCTGGAGCCTCTCTGGGGCTCTAACCCTCTGCAAAGTACACATGGTATAGTCCAAATGGGCTGGATAAATATATTCTGTCTAGAACAATCCTGTCTCCTACAAAATTACATTCCCATACAACTGAATTGTATTCTCAATTACATTAGGAGGGAGACATATTTTCTCCCACATAATGGCCACGGTTTTAAACAAGTGGTCAACATTGGAAATTGAATCAAAACAAAGCAACAAAATGAATTGTTGATCTTTATAAAATAAAATAAAAACATCATGTTTGGCTTAAAGTAAGCTTGTTAAGTTATTTAAGTTACGGATGTAAATTAAAATAAGCCAACGTTGACTTCTGGTTTCACACGGGACACAAACAGCGGCCTCCTGGGTGAAAATGTTTGACCCACCTAATTACCCCGACCTCCGCCCCATGTGGACTTTCAAAGATTATGATTAGAAACGTGTTTGTGATACGCAAAAAAACAAATGTAATCCAGAAGAAAATATGTTTCCATCAAAATGTATTTGACAATGCAGTTTTGTTGTATGTTATATATATATATATATATATATATATATATATATAGATATACATAAATATACATAAAAATTCAGCAGAAATTTACCCAGTTTATAGCTGGTGCAAAAAAGCTGGCAGGGAAGAGAAGCTGTTTGTCGAACACAGTCTAAACATGCCCACATGCTCCTGAGAGCTGTAATCAGCCAAAATAAGAGAAATCACTTATGATTGTACATGTGCATAATGCACAGAGCTTAGATTTTGATGCTCCACTCTTGCAGAGCGCCACAATATCCAGTCACTGACCATTATTGACCGTTGTCAATCATTGATCTATCCTAGCTAATTAACTATTAGCTGCAATTGAATGAAGTAGTTACTGTTTTATAAATTCCTCATGTACTGTATCACTTAATGACAGTATTATTATTAGTGTTACTATGCTTCCCTGCTGCTGTTCACAGTGTGTCAGTGCCTGAAGGTACATCTTGATGACCATCAAAGTGTGATAGCTCCCCTCACAGGAGCACATTGTTAAGGAAAGCTGTTGAAATAAAAATTTAATTCGCCCTCGAAGGGCGCCATTAATCGTTTCTATGCAGCAGCAGGTACACCAGTAAAATTATAGGATAGCACCAATTTATATTTCCTCCTCTGTCTCTGTGGCTCTCACTCTTTCCACACTGAGTCACGATGGTGTTTCCTAATGAGGTTTGGCTGTTTGGAAACCTCCTATTTACACAGCAAATTATAGTGAGCTAAAATTAAACCTCTGCCCCATCAGCTTCATTTTTAAGGCATTCAGGTTGATAAATATTTGAGTTTGCTGCTTACGCCGTTACATGCGTTATTCATAATATAAAATAAAGGCATTACTCGTGTTCTACTGGCCAAACTTGCACATTACCTGTGCCTTTTTTGTTTTGTTTTACCATGTAAACATGTTTTCCGGTGTAAACGTGCTATCAGAAAATGTTTGCGTGCATCACAGTGAGAAAGACCTCTCATATGTTTGTATGCTCAAAAGGGGCTGACCCCAGCAGTGTGTATGGTTTTACAGTATATGAATATTTCACAAGGATGACTCCTATTTTCCACTTGGGCAGCGGCATATAGGCAGAGGCAAAGAATAGAAAAGTGTAATTTGCAACTTTCTTCCACCGTGCATCTGGAGGGAAAATACCTTTTAGCTGTTTGACTGTGCACTCGGTCTGTCAGCACAGTGAATCTCAGCAGAACTGAGGATGCTCTCTGGGCAACAGAGTGAAGAGCCGTGTAACTGTTACAGTCTAAGATAAAGAATAAAACAGTCTAACTAAACAGAAAATCTCGACTGTGTCACTGTTTCAAAACAAGCCTCTGTCTCATTACTTGCACCTTTTTTTTATGGGATTTATATCCAAAACAAGTGAAAACTCTCTTGAGAAAAAAAACTGTTTTCTGGCTTTGCAGATGCGTCAGCAATTTTTTTTTTTTAAGTCGAGCTGTGATGAAATAAGTGAAATTTCTTAAATCAGGCAAAAACTGCAAATGCAGTGTGATATTTTACATTTAAAGATTTTGATTTAAGTTCGCTAAGTGTGAATACAAGAAAAAAATCTTGCAAAGCTTATCTTTTGCAAAGTGTGTCCCACCACGTCATGAGAAATGAAATGGGGCTCTGTAGATATTTCATTCTGTATTCTCTCGGCCTCAATTTAGTTTTGCTGATTAAATAGTTCTCGCTGCTCTCTGTAAAACTCCTCACGCACACACTAGACTGTTTTGCTCTCTAACTTCTGATTACATCAGATTTTATACCTCTGCTGGGTCGCGCCGTTCTTATTAGGGAGGACGGAAAGGGGTCAAGGGGCACTAGAAAATGTGTTGGAGGAACTAATTGGAGTGTGTCTGCACGTGTGTGTGTTGGGAGCCGACACACTCAGGAGGTTAGTAGGGAAAATAATTGAGGTGAGAGAGGTGAAGGCAGGTGTAGTTTTATTCTGTTTTGTCACTGAGCAGATCATTTGTTTCAACCAAAAGCTGTTTCATCACAATAAACTGCTACTTAACGCACCGTGGTCCATTTGAGATAAATTCCTATCACTGATATGACCCCCGACCTGGAGAGATGAAAGGGTACTGACCTCTTTATGATTTAATCTACTCGAAAGATGGGTGACTTTGACATGTTCTTGAAATGTGTTGAAGTCGAAAGTTAAATATTTATAACTGATGATTGTAAGTGTAAAGAAGCCACAGTATAGCACAATTTATTTAAACAAGGGCCTTTTCAGTCATGTGTGGCTCAGATTATATGTTTTACCCTGATTTGTGTATCGTTATTTCAAAATAATACATTTCAATAAACTTTTTTATCCAGCCTTAAAAGAATGAACTCTACACACACATCATGCAGGCTAAGAATGGAGTGAAATGATTTATGAGAGCAAATGTCTACTGTGACACCCGATGCCATACTGTAATGGCAATAACAGTATGAGACTTACACCACTGCTGCTAATGGTACTAATAATAATAATGAAAATAATGTTGTCCATTTAATTGGTAGATGCTAAATCACCCATACTGTACATTCAAATGTCATCTCACATTGGCGAGTTAATTTTCCAGTCTATTAATGCTGTTTTAAGATAAGGTTCAAAATGTAATATAAATAGCTGTGGTAAATGAATAGACTATACACAACTAGAGCAAATTACAACCTTTGGAAATTGCTGTATTAAAATGTCGGGACAACATCTGCCAATTCTATTAACAGTCTCCAAACTATTTCACCTCTGATGCCTCTCTTAGCGTTTTCTGTAACCGTTTGGTTCTGATTCCTAGAGTTTGACTTAGAGGGTGGAAATTGGGGCCCTGTGACCCCGAGCTACTCTGTTTCTGAAGCTAAGACATTAACTGCCACAAAAATGACTGTTTCCTAACCCATCTAAGAATAGCCTGCAGTCATTATTCATTCAGCGGTCTGCAGCTCACATCTACACTCTGGTGTGTTTAACCATGTCTAATGCACAAGTTGTAAATTATCTCCAAGCCACTCTGCTCTGGTTCCAGCAGAAGTCTTTACAATTACCAGATGGTTTAGATCAGGGAGAAAAAAAACACAATGGAACACTTTTGGCCACATTTGGCTGATAGCCCTCTGTAAGGTGAGTGTGTTTCACACTTGTGTGCGTGTGTACACACTAGTGAGTGTGGTTGTGTTCAGATAGAAGGAAAAGTGGAAGCAGAGCACAGATGGAGACAAACTACTGGGAGGCATCTTGTCTCTGGGTTATACCAACAAACTCTCACACAGACATAATGAAAAAAGACTCTTGTCTTTTTTATTCACAAACACTAAATAACAGTCCAATAAGTGCGGAATTCAAAGTTAGTGGACTATTATTTACCCAGAATTCAGTACAGAAATGTTCAGAGTGAAATTCACCATGAACATTATTACAGCAAGCCTCATTGTACCTCATTACTGCTGTATGGACGTTGCTATGAGACCTAAAAATAAATCACTAAACCCGTTTCATTAAAGAATGGAAACCTGTGGGTTCTTCAAGCTAACTGACTGCAAAGTTGCTCTCTTATTTCAGGATGCTGACCAACAATACATCGATCAATGTGTTTATCAACTAATATAAAACAAAACTGCTCTACTAAGGATGATATTCTACAGTCACCACGGAAATTAGCTAAAGAGGATGACAACGGATTGTGTCTGTTAGGGCATGAAACCAGAAATATGCTTTAATTCAGCGATTATAAATCCAATACTTTCGGTCCTTGATTATAATTGGCTGAGCGGCGTTCAAAGCCGTTGTAAAATACTCTATAAACACAGAGCTGTGACCGCATTACTTTGGTATTATGGCGCAAATTCCAGTCACTTGGTGTTTCTAAATGTCAGATTTTGTCCTGACATTTCAGGGTTTTTTCTCGTACGTGTATTCGTCTGCTCATCAGATTATTTGAGGTCCGCAGCCGGACCACGCTGCTCACAGTCCATGTGTCTCTTATACAGTACCGGTCCAGCAGCGTCTTCGCTCTGTATTTTCATACACTTTCCTAATGTGGGTTGAGATGTAATAGGTTAAGTCAGCGTTCTGTTTTTTCAAAGATGAAGAAATTGGTTGGGGCTGCAGTTAAAAAAGAGGTGAATATGGTTAGAAAAAACTACAGTTATAATTTTAGGTCTCATTATCCACCTTTACGTGCTTCTTTCTTTTTGTCCAGACACCCACGCACCAGCAAAGAGGAGAGCTACCATTATTGAACACTATTTAACCAATTAATTTTCCAGAAAAATTTTACTAATCACCCCAACCTTTAAGCATGTTATCCACTGCTTCTGTGTGCTGCTTCATCTGTGTGTTGCTTGGCAACCGTTTTGCTATTGTCGCTGAAGAACAACATTGCTTAGCGGAAGAATGATAGTTTTTTTGTTGCCGTGTGTTTATTTCATGAAACATTGCCAGGTATATGTACTAACCGTTTTATGAAAGCAATAAGCCACTTGAGGCTGTGATTTGCACCGAGTGCCTAGAAGCCCATTAGCTGTTCAGAAATCAGCATATCATGGCTTTGTGCTTAATTCTATGTGAATCAAATCAGTCACATCAAGAATAGTAGTTGTATTGTTCAAATATAAATGAATTAATACTGTCTGTTTCTTTTTCTGTATTTTGGTATTTGCTATATTTCTGAATTTAGAGTCGATTTCTTTTGATGTTGCGTTGTATGTATTTTAGTATTCACAGCTTTTTTTAACATATTAGCTTGATGTGTGTTTTCGCTCTTGGGTGTGTTTTGTTCTTGAGGGGCCACAATAACTTGATGACAATAAAACATTTGAGACTTGAAAGATGGTACAGGATAGTTTATCAGTCACAGACAAGAACCTGCTCCACATGCGATGTCAGATGACAGACTCCGTTAATCAGTGTAACTTTAAAGTTAAATAGTCCCGAGCAAAGATAAACAGTCTCACAATCATTGACCTGTGGTAAATTCCTGGGTAATGAGGCAAAAAGATAAGGAACAAGCTATGGTGAGTTTTATTCCAACTGAGTATGCAAGGGACTCACCACTCATGAACTACATTTCATGTATTACATTTTTACATTACATTTCATTTAGCAGACGCTTTTATCCAAAGCGACTTACAATAAGTGCATTCAAACATGAGTGTTCAAACCCAGAACAAGAATCAAGAAAGTACAATTTCCTCAAGAAAGCCAAACTACCAAGTGCTATAAATAAGTAAGTGCCATTTAAGTGCTACTAAAGTACTACGATATATATATGTACACATTTCTTTTTATTGTATTGTACAATGTACAAGTTTTGTGTGAGTTTATATGAAGGGAAAACATTTTAAATAGAGCTTTGTAGAAAATAACATGATGTTTTTTATTACTTTGACAAAAGCATACTTGTATGCAACAGCTTGAACAATGCAAATTAGTTGAAATTTGTAAAACATCTTTGTTGGCAAAAGGGAAGACCCTTCGACATTACTAAAATTAGAATAATAAGCCCAAAGAGGCTTATATTCCCTTCATGCTTTGCACTCCTCTTTATCTTGCATTCCTCTTTATCTATCATCAACACTGCTCCCAATAGACCACACACACCAAAACTGACAAATTATTCTTTCATTCATTCATTCATTCATGTGCAATATCAATATCAATATAAACCAGTGTGCAACATCAATATGCTGTGCAATATCAACATTTCATATTTCATATGTGCAATAAAGTGAACCCAACCATTCAGTCTGTCTACAATTATACTTTATATTTAGTTCTTTACTTTTTACTTATTTCCTTTACTTGTTTTGTTGATGTCAAATGTTGTTGTCCTTTTCCCTTTGATGTTGTAATACTGTTAATTTCCTCGCTGTGGGACCAATAAAGGATTATCTTATCGTCAGACATATACGTTCTACTATTCATACTGCCCACTCATTTAGTGTTTAGTCGTGGGAATTTACAGGTCATAGTGGAAAAAATATCAACTGCCAAGCAAAGTGAAGAAGCTTCACAAGCAAAAAGAAACTCAGGTCAAACTCGGGTCTTTTGAAAGAAGCTGGTATGACAAGCCCTTTAAGCTGTCATGTTACACGATCCCAATTAGCCGGCAATCCTCACATCCAAACTGTTTGTCCTGTCTTACATCAGGGTACCCACACAATCTGTCTGTTGTAATCACGGCTTTAACAAGGAATTTGTTTCCCTTCCTTGTCACACACACACACACACACACACACACACACACACACACACACACACACACACACACACACACACTAGATCAAAGACAAAGTCATGGCAGAAACAATACAGCAAGCAGCCATTCCACCAAATGTGTTAGTCTTTAATATGGGTGTGAAGCAAGCTCTGTGGTGGAGACCCTCATTAGAGGCCCGAGTGGCTGTTAACCCAGTAGATGCTGAGGGGGCAACTCCCTGGCCCATCTCCCCTCAACATACACACACACACACACACACACACACACACACACACACACACACACACACAGTACAGGAATTTGCGTGCACCACCTATGGCGGTCAGTTTGATGTGCCAAACACTCATTCCCATTTATTTAAGAAGACAACTACTAACAGCACTTTACGATGCAAATTCCACCTCGTCCCTTTAAGTAGAACCTTGCTAACATGCCTGTCATGTCATGCTTCCCAGCAGATCTGCTTTAAATGCTGCACTCTCAAAGCTGTGGTCAGGATCAACGGTTCTGTAGCTCTTAACCTGGAGTTAATATTTCATGAGGGGAGAAACTCTGAGTCAAGCTGGGCGCTCCCGAAGCAACCCGTCCTCACTCAGGTGGACTCATGATAGAGAATTATTTAGATGTGAGAATAGAAAAGAAACGTCAGTGAACGTGTATCACAGGGAGGAGGAACTAAGATGGTTCTTCTGCTCTTAATTGTGGTTATATTGCTGAGTTATGTTCAGATATTGCATCATGCGTTTTCTCTGGAGCATAGCGGTTTAACATAAAGTTCAATGAGTGTCAAAGGAAGAACATTTAGCCTTTGGCCTGTTCCGCTACACATATTTCTCATGTTTTATACAATCCAGTTCATACCCGGCAACTTAAAGAAGGCAGGTTTATCGACAATCATCTTGCTTTTTTATTATTTATGAAAGAGCTTGTGTTTGTAGATGGTGGCAATTTTGTTATTGCATTGTTGGCTTAGAATTCATAGTGTGATGATAAGGTCTGCGAGGACACGCTGATGTCCTCTGATGTCCTCTGATGTCCTCTGATGTCCTCTACGTTCTCACAGCTCGACCAGAACACAAGTATATCTCCTTATCACACACAATTAGTGCACAGCCCCAATGTAAGCACAGGCGTATAAGCTTATACACACACACACACACACACTTGCCCACTCAAACACACCAAACATTGTTCCAACATCAAATCAATAAGCCAATCCGATGATGATTAACAGCACAAAGAAAGCACATATTTCTGCTCGCTTGGCTATTTTTGTTCTGGATATGTTACTTTCTAGTCCACACAGACCTCACAGATTTCCATGAAAAGTCATTTCTGCGTGCCAAATGCTGTTAGGATCACAGATGTATGAGTATCATATTGAGGATGTCACCTCAAGAGAAATGTGAGCTGTCCAACATATTGAATTGAGAATTTGTTTCAGCCTTCAAGTCTCATCTGTTTTGTGGTTTGCAAAGATGCATTTGAATATGAGTCAATGCAATTTGCATCTTAGATGCCTTTCCGTGCAGAAAGGAAGGCGATCATTATCTTTTTTTGTTTTTTCTCATTTGAACCCCTCTTACCCTGTGCTGTAACATCCTAATTTTTTTTTTTTTATATCAAAGCCAGTACACACACAGAATATGGAAAATACATTGTGTGTATGACATGACTGATGAAAGTAAACATGTATGAAGTTGTTTTATGATGGCCTGTGGGTGCTGGCAATGTTTTGTGTTGACAACTAAAGCTGGCATAGCTTGGTGTGATTTTTAAATTATGAGTTATAAATAGAGTATCTTTAACATAATCTTGGCACACAAAATATGGATTGTAAAGGTATTCTACACTCACTTTATTCAGAAAAAAACCCAGAACTCTTAGCTCCAGTAAATTGGCGGCAAAATGATCAGATATTCATTTTTTCATGACCTTGAGGCCTTTGCAGATGAGACATAGTGCACAAACTCTGCTTACAGTGCGTGCAGTTGATTCCTCATGAGAGCTAACAGGTGTTTGGGTTATTACTTCTACCTCATCTGTAATGTACTCGTACAGTGGGGACCAAAACCGTTACTCAGACAGAAACACTTTTAGTGGCTGGTGTTGCCCAAATAACCAAGCAGCAGTGCCTGACTGATCATTTTGATGGCAAAAAAATTAAAGCTTTGTTATTTCATTTTTATTTTTGTTTTCAAAAGTAAAAACTGGTCAATTAAAATGTAATCTGATTAAACGTTACTGCATTTTGATGATGAGAATGTTATATGACAGAACCATTAAATTAACAAACACCTTTAGGCAACAAAATGAAGTGCATTGTGTCAACGGACAGACTAGAGGATCAACGTCACGCCGTGTGAACCGCACCACCAAGCCCTGATGTCCAAACCAAAACCAATAGCCCAATAAATAAATTATCTGTAGACGAACATTTGCAGCCTGTGTGCGTAACAGATTATCAATTATAAACACACAACTAGCTTTTCTCAGTGTTTCCTCGCTAGAATTTACCAGAAAAGAGACATAAAATAAAACATGTCTAACGATACCGTGTCAACTGCAACAAGCATTACTGAGCTACATAGATTAAATAGCCTGTCACTTTAACAACTGAATCACCAAGCCAACAAACAGAGATGTAGACAACATACTGTAGGATACACACCACAAAGTCTTCCTCAATCTGCTCTGGGTTCAACTTCTCTGCCCCTTGATTCTTAATTTATAATATAACCAGTTTGACCATCATCTCTGTCCCACTAACCAGTCCACTCAGTATCTCTGTCCCACTGCGTTCCTCAAAGTTCTCCACAACTTTTGAGCTGAAAGAGCGCCCTGCAGTCACAACTGTGAACAGGGATTATTGTCAAAAAAACAGCAGAAAGACACACACCTGGAAGATCCATCATGATCCTTTTAGATAGACCCAGAATGCACCTGTTGATCACACATGGCTGTATTTTAATTTTTGTCATTTGACATGCAGAATGGATGGTGGATTTAATGTAGTGATTGAGGGAGATGCTACCTTTTTCTTTAGAGATGGCTAAGTAAGGCTAATAATTGTATTGTATTGTTGTACATGTTTTGCACTATTAACTAACTATTGGCCCTGCCCAATTGCAAATGCAAACCCTGATCCCATACCTAACATTGTGGTTTGAAAAGGCCAGTAACAGTCCTCCAAACCATATCCATGGAGGGATTCATAATTTTAACCGCAGGTAGCTATTTGGTCAGCCATAATAACTCGGAAAACCGATGATATAACAAGGTTGTGCCTGTCTGGTTTGCATCCAAATATCAATTAATTAACACTCATCTATTTAAATCTGCTTTTCACCTGTGATGCTAGTTATGTATGTTTTTGTTTTGTTTCTTACTGTTATATCATCTCTCTTGTTTATATTGTAATTGCTTTTATTATTTCTGTTTTTACAATGTAAAGTGCCTTTGAGTACCTTTTAAAGCGCTATACAAATAAAATATATTATTATTATTATTATTATTATTATTATAAGCCTTCAGTCTCATGGTGTAACATTTTGTAGAACCTAAGTAATTAAAAGATGAATGATAAATTGTACCGTACAGTTCAGCCAAACCCCAGCCCTTTAATTCTTTGTTGAGAACCTGTGCTAAAGATTCTGCCTCGCTGTCTTTCTTTAGGTTTTCCCTCGAAGTATAATTTAAATCTATGATTACTCTTTGGTCGAACTCAATTATTTGACTCAGAAAGAGGTAGAGAAATCCTCTGCAAAAGTTTTTCAATAAAAGTTCTACAATGAAAGATGGGTCCAATAAAAAGCAATAACACCAGCACATCCTCATTAAAAAGAGCGTTGTCATATTTCAACTCCAAAGGCAACGTAGGACCAGAAGACTTTTATTAACCCATTAGCATGCTAATAACGCCAGTCGAATAACAAAACACGTGTTCAGCCCACCTGGTCATATTAGTTGCAAGGAATGTGTTTTGAATAGTTAAGACATAATTTCATGGCCCATTTCTCATTTAGACAAATTGAGGGGAAACCTGTCCAACTTGCTGCTGAAAAATGATATTGTCAGTGTAATGAAGGAGCCACATTAAGCAATCTCAGCTTTACTGTTTGCAAACAAGCATTATTCATGATCAATATCCACAGCTATGAAAGGTGATCCTCCAAGCCTTTCTCAGAAGCTCAATTGATTTTTATCTCGTCTTTTGTCGGAGGTTTATAAGTATAGTAGAGTGCCATACCCTGCAAAAAGCCCCCTAAATGTTTCTCTGCGTTTAAGTCTTTCTTTGAAATACAGACTTGGCACTTTTGTTAGATTTGATCCTCAATAACCTCAAATAGCTCAAGGCTGTTTCTTCCCCTGTTGCATATTAGAAAGGTTTTAAATATATTGCCTCTTGAGAGGTGCTTATGAGAAAACATATTGGGGCGAGGAAAGAGCAGGAGGAAGGAGCAATGCTGGTGCTGCTGACACCATTGTCCAGGTGATGGGTTATCCTATAAAATGAGATGAAATGACATGGCTTTTGGTCATTTACAGGAACACACCGGAGACCCATATGGAATTGTATGTGTGTTTCGGTGTGTGTTCGTATAAGCTAGAGACAGAAAGACAAAGAGGGGGAGTTTAATGGAGTGTCCCAGGGCGAGGCTCCGTTGTTCCCCCTCATCAAGCACGCTGGCGGTGCTTTAGCCCCATAATGGCTACCGTGTGCCCTGAGCCACTACACGCTCCACAGTTTCCTCTCACTCATTGCTCATTCTTATAGGCCAGGTGCATTCACATTCCATACTGGGGGCGGGAGGTTGAGAGGATGCACTACATTAAGAGACAAGAGGCAAGCGGGTGCCGCGATAGGGACGGAAAGAGATGCAGGGGACCAAAGGGGTTAGGTGAGGGGAGGAGGGAGAGCCGGAGGAAGGGGTCGACTTGGTGGAGGGTGGAGGGGGCTTTATGAGGTGATTATGGAAGGAATCACAGAAGAGCACAGTCTAATCACAGAAACAAACGACTGCCAGCTTCTGAGAGGGCAATGCTTGCTCTTGTTAGCATCTAAAATCACACACATCGTGAAACACACATGCAGAAACTATTATGTTATAAACAATATACAATACACACACACACACACACACACACACACACAAGAACATATCTGACAGCAGCCATTTAGAGGTTAGCAGTGATATTAGGCCAAGTGGAGACTGCTGAATCCCTCCCTTATATATCACTGGCAGAATCCATAAAAGACAATCATAACAGTGTCATTCAATCCACATCAGGAGAACATAAAAACAAAGCTGAATGAGATGCCAACCTTCTTTCTCACACACAGTCTGCTTATGTATGTTTATGTCTGAGGTCACTGTTTTATTCTCTCCGTCTTTGGTTCATTTAGAAATCTTCCTATGAGCTGATTTCCATGTCACTGAAATGAAGTTTGTATTTTTAAAAGCGCTGAATGTTGTTATTCTCTCCATTAATGGCATAAATGATTTTTAGAGAAATCTCAGGTGAACCCTAAAATGGCACTCCAGTCATTTGTAGTTGAGCTTTCTTCTTGGCCTCTACTGCCCCCTAGTGGTTGAAATGAGACATATTCTGGTTACAGTGATTGTAGTGGGAAAGGTTAATCCCAAATGGAATATTAATTTTATGATTTGCTATTTAAAACAGTCACACAAAGTTTGGCAAAATGCAGTGGTGGCATAATACAAAGAGAAGGGAGGAACTGTTTCTCAACACGTGAATGTGACACATCTGAGTCAGCTGAATGGTCTGCAACGCTGCGCCTGCTGAGTGCCCTCATTTCATATCACCTACTGCCGAGGGAAATTATCTGACTAAGCCTGGTGTTTTAAAATGATCAGTCCCACCAATCACTCTAAGTGTCATGCAAAATGAACAAGGGGATAATGAAGGATGACTGACAGACAGAACTGTGTTTTTAAACTAGAGATGACGATGACATTTATCACGGGTAACCTGTTTGCCTTTCTCTCCGGATCAAAACATAAATTGCTTTATTAAAACGTAATTAAGTTTTATTTGCCACAGTGTCATTTTACTAAGTACGGTCCTACAAATTACGCTCCAGTCCATTATTTATTTTTTTGCTCTTCTCAGCCAGATTTGGCTGCGTGTGTGTGTGTGTATGTTTACATATAAATAAAATATAACTAAAGACATGTCTTCTTCAGAGTAAGCATTACAACGTTGGAAAATATGTTTGTTAAAAGAGAGCACTGGCAAGCAAGTCATTTGTAACTCAACCTAACTTTTAATTGACTACAATGAACCGTTTTGACTATTTTGAGCAGAATTATTGAGGAAATGAATAAAAAAAATTATAAAATAAGGTGCAGGTTAAAAGGGATCAAAGTGATCTCCACTTCTCTTTGCACCTGGGATTGAATCTCATTTCACCGCAACTTTCTCGTCTCCCTGCCAGAGCCTAATGGCTCTTGTTTGAACAGGTATGGAATAGTCTTTTTTTCCACCTCATAGACCTGTTCCCTTTATTTGTTTCTCTCCCTTCACAGGCTTCATTGTCTCTACAGCTACAGATAAGAAGTCTATTATGAGCTTCCTTTACAATTTACAAGGGCTGCAGCATGGGCATCATCAAACTCAAGGTCTTTTCAAGTGCTAAGGCCTTACACGTTCTCTTTCTCTCAGTGACACACCACACCTATCAGTCTGAGAGTGATCCTTTAGTTGCCTCTCTCTTTAGAAGCATCTTATCAGCCCTGATAGTTCAGATTAATGACCAGCCAGAGTACAAAGACATGCACAGACAGAACCATTTACAACAGTCAACTTTTAAGTCAGGCTCTATTGAAAAAACACCATTTATTATTGCAGTCATTTTCTCTTGAATCTAATCTCCATTTGAAAAAAACACCTTTTTAAACCTGAGTACCATTCCTAACTAAATTTGATTCTGTTAAATACTGCTGAGAACACAATGTGGACTATAAAATAACTAAGAAGCAGGTATTAAAAGAACTAAATCGGTGCCATATTCCCTCTTACTGAAGCTGGATGTTTTGCATAGGGTAATCATCACTTAGTCAACTCTGACAAAAGCTGAAACTCTGAAGTTACTTCTACTTTTTTAGAAAAACAACACAGTACATGTGGTATATTTGCTACCCTTTTTACTTCTTAGCCAGTGAGCAAACACTTGTCTTTGTGGGGTTGCTTTCCAAATCGTACTATCTGATGTCTTTCCTTAATGGTCATGATATAATCCCGATAATCTCTCTGTAGGTTATTGAGCCAACAGAGCCGGATGTAAACTGAGAGGAGGGAGAGGCAAAGCTGCCCAGCAGCAGTGGCACCATGTGGTATAATAATTTCCTCCTGCTCTATAGGCTACTACATTCCTGGGGTTAACCCGTCTGCCTATGCAAGACACACGCGTAAATGTATACTGCATATGTGCATGTGAGAAAAATACATACAACCAGATGCCCTCAGACTCACACACAGAGTAAAATCACTTATAAACACATTTGGCAGTAAGAATACATTTCACAAGCGTAGACGAAGACATATTTCATCTACTACAACTACTTCTCCTGGAATGGTCTATTGCCAGGCTCCACAAATCACAATAAGGAAATAACTCACATCCTCGGTGTAGTTTACTCCTCCACCAAAACCACACAGGGCCGGGCCCCGAAGCAGCAAAGTCTGGATCTTATTTACTTGCTCATATTTGTGCTAAAACAGGTGAGTAGTCATTAGTCAACAGTGCCCTCTTCTGGCATACATGTTGGATTGCACCAAACCATTTTTAGTGGCAGCAAGTTGCAGCAAGCTAAAGATTTTTCCATAAATGTCACATACCCTATACACCATTATACAACCATATAATTAAATATTAAACCTAACACAAGACATTGAAATGTAATATTTATGGTGGCTGGGTGTCTCAAAACAGGCTGTAAAATGTATAGTCTCTTTTATCATGAAAAAAAACACTCGTTGCACCAAACACCATCAGGGGATATGTTGATATACCAGAGACATGTTTAGATTTTTGTAGACCTAGAATAAATATTTGGCGACACTGAAGGACCAAAACTAACAGATTACCACAAGCCAACCTAAATAGTTGTAGAATAGTTGCATTATATGTGATTTACTATTACAGTAAATTAGGAAATGGCAAGACATTTATTTAATGGAATTAATTTTCTTGTTGGAAACCTGATGAAATGTATGGTCAATTCAGAATAGGGGAAATATTCATGTACGTTCCACGTGTTGGCATGTTGCCTTTGTCAGGAGAGCGATAGAAACAAACAAAGCTTTATTTTTACTAATTTATTGACTATTTTCCAGGGGCAGTGCTTTTTATAGTTTATTTTTCTATCAGTGTATGTTTTATTATTATGTTCTTGGATATCCTTCTCCTTTCCTGATGTTGTTTTACCCTTGTCTTTTCTGTAATGGATAATGTTTTATGATGCTGCGTGGGTGGAAGCCAATCCAAATCTTCCTACAATGTGGGACAATAAAGTGAAACTTAATCTTGAGGAAATATGGAGAGAAATGACACCGGACAAAAGATCTCTCGTCGGATTCAAACTTGGATATTGCAGCCGATACGCTGGGCCACCTTAGATCTGTGAGACATCTGTATGGACTCCCAGAAAAAAAGAAAACAGTGCACAACTGAGGTTAATCTCTGTTTGTGTATTCTGTCTGACGAACCATTATATCTGACGCTAAAATGAAAGTGATGATCCCTCTGTTGATCACTAGTGTTTGACTGCAGAAGAGTTCCCTATCCTTCAAAGTACTGTAACTCAGGCCAATCTTCTGTGCACGAATAGTCAACATTTCAAGAGATTACGGTCACAGTAATGTTTTCATACTGTTGTTCTCTTTGGTATTTCAGAACATTGCTTTGTTGGAGGATATTTTCATGAACTCCAGTGCACAGAGTGACGTCTGTGCATAGTTCGATGACAGCAGCTCCTGTATCAGAGCAGCGAGACAACTTTTTCTACAGTAGCTTCAGCCTGACTCCACCTGCTCCGACCTATGACCCTGATATGCAAACGCTGACTGAATAGTGATCTCACAGTCACTCTGTCTATCATTCAGCAGATGCATGTACGCTCTTATAACACTGGAGCACCTGCAACTCAAAAAGTGACCTAACCATCTACTCTGGGTTTTACCTAAACTACAATATTGATACAGTAACATGAGCAGTCTTCTCCGTTAGAGAACATGGGCTAGGATAACACAGTAAGCTGAAGCCCCATGATGCATATATGAATAACAGATGTGTGAACCTCTTTCTATGCAAATGTTTGAATTTGCAGAAAAATAAATTGACATGCACATTTGCATATTTGTGTGCACCAGCAAATGCCAAAGTAAAGTCACCTAATGTTCATGTATGTATATAAAGCCAATGCATCATATAAACCAAATGACCATACAACTGTTTCGCTCTCTCTAACATGAGTTATTTTTTCTTTCAGGAGTTCTTTGCTTTCTGTCACAGTGATTCAGAGACCTGTTGAAACTCAGTTGGGATTATGGGCTTTGGTGGGGTCTGTGCGTGTGTGTGTGTGTGTGTGTGCCAAGCCCTTGATCTTCTCTTCACACTTCAGAGCCACTTCAGAAATCTGCTCACGCCCACCATCTGCTCCTCTATCATATACTGTACTCTGCATAGAAGAATTCATATTTGTGTCTGACAAATTATACACTACAGTATATCACTCTTATGTAAAGGTGTTTAGAAAATAGACACATGCACGCACACACACACACACACACACACACACACACACACACACACACACACTGTGAACACCGGCACCTGCGGCCAAAAATAGAATGAGTTAGGATGCAGTCCAAATGTGAATGAGACAGAGAAACACAATAAAGCTCAATAATGTGGAGATTAAAAAACAGGTAATCCCATTATAGCACAAAAGGGGCAAAGGAAACTTCCAACACAAATGCACTCATGCGAGTAACCCACCCTCCCCCCAAACACACACACACAGTTAGATTGCATTATGGATCACAGGGACAGACCTGAATAGGAACCTGTGAATAGGAAAGGAACTAATTCATACAACAGCAGCGGCAGTGAATCATCCCTGAAACAGCTGCAGGTGTGAGCGATTCATCAGTGAGCCCAAGGCTGGCTGGACAGGAAAGCAGGAGAGACAGATGGACTAGTTTAACCACAGTAAGAGAGGCTGACCTTCCTCAGAGCGGGAGGAAGAGGGGAAAGTGAGTGGAGAGAGAGAGAGAGAGAGAGAGAGAGAGCGATAGAAAAGAAGGGGCGGTGTCAAAGACAGAGACGATGCTCTGGAATAGCTGTCATCAATCTTCAGTATCTCTGCAGACACAGAAATCTCTGAGAGTCTGAGCAGGATTCCTGTGTGTGCCCGACAGAGATAGAGAAGGCAGGAGAGAGAAAGCGACAACAGATGAGACTAACTGTATAATAGTGAAGCAGGTGCGTATGAGGTTAAAACGCATTCACACCAAAATCAAATACTATGATGTGGAGGAAGAAATTACTGAGTTCGCAGGGTTGAGGAGAGAGAAGTAATTACACTCAGCCACTGAAAGAAAACACTTACTGATAAAAGAACAAATGAACCTGCTATGAGAATCACAACTTGTGAGCAGCTGCAATCTTTCCTCTGCAGTAGAAAAAAAACAGTAGCATCCCTCCATGCCGAGGTCCTGGCTGCCCTCTAGATTTCAAACTGAAAAGGCTACACACAGGATTTTCAACATTTCCGAAATATTAATGAATATATTAATTATTCATCAGGCCTCTCTCTAAAACTTGGTCACATAAACCACTTCAATTATCACCATAAACAATTCAAAAATAGCATCATTTTGTTTATGATGTTAACTTTCAAGACAATAGTTACAATGTGCAATACAAAGCAGAAATTAAATGAATTAAAGCAGATGTTGTTCCACTAAAGGGCACCTCTGATAAAGGGGGGCCTTATTCATTCAACTGCAGACATGTACTAAACATTAGTACCTGCAGTCACCAGAAAAACAGCAGCATTTGGTTTTTTTCGTAGTGATAAAGAGGAAACATGGGGAGTGAAAGTGGTATGATATGCAACAAAGGTCCCCCAGCTGAGAGTCGAACTATGGACATTAGGCTTCTCGTTGAATTTGTAATGACAGATGTTGCCAGAGTTTGTGAACAACAATAGAAGAACATGATGGCCTACTTTAGTTCTAAAAAGCAGTCACAGGATGCTTTGGAACTAGCTGAAGAAATGGGACATTTCTGCTCTGAGAGACAGTACATGCTCCCCTCCCATTTAGATTTGAACAAAATAATGTTCAATCTTGAACCCGAGCGCCGCCGGTATCGGGGGCAGCTGCAGATATGCATCAAATACCATGGAGGGCATTTCAACCAACATCTTCATCCTGCACAACCTCATAACGGCAAGACGCTCAGCTAAAAGCTCATCATAACCTTCCTGAAACACAATTTCTTTAAATACGGGCCTGAGCTCGTCAAATAGATCAATGAGTTATGGTTTTCTTTGAATGGAATCATGCATAGAGGTCTGACTGATTGCTTTTTCAAAACGAGGCCAGTGACATGTAAATTCAATTAAATGTGTTTAAAGTTGCCTGATAAAATATAAAAGGAAATAAAACATTTTCATTCATGCTGCGTTCCATTTATTTACATATATCCAGAAACATGCTGATGTTTACACCTCTGCAGTATACATACAGAGATTTAGTCTATTCATTTTGGGCATATTTTCAAGCAGGGACCTGAAATGGTGGCCTTGAGTTTAAGAGGCCATTAAACCCAATTCTGCTCTCAGTGGGGAAGCAATGTAGGGTGGCAAGCACTGGAGCAATGTGAGTCGGATAACATGCCAGAGTTCAAATTGTCACAGCAGCAATCTGCAGTAGGAGGAAATGCAAATGCAGCTGAGTGTTATAAACATTACATTATAGTAGTCTAGTAAAGAAGGTTTGACATATTATGGACCAAAGGACCAATGTGCGTTACTCTAACCATGTGACTCAAAATGTGCTCATCTGAGTATGCTGTCTGCTGACTGATTGCAGTGACACTGCAACTTTTGTATTCTTTCACACGGACACAAAAAACTAACAAGTTTAAAAAGTGGCCATCCGGCGTAGACCTTGCCACTGCCCACAGCTTTCAGTCCGCTTTCACCAAACTGTGCAGAGTGGTAAAGTGTCATTACAGGCTTTTAAAAAAAAAGCCTTCCATCAAAGCTCAAGGCTAATTCATGTGTCTCAATAAAACTGTTCTGAGGTTTTAATGACAATGTTATGAAATGTTATATCGTCCCTGTGTTTGTACTTAAGCTTGTTGTTTTAAAGATTGTAATTAAAAATAGATGAATAATAATAATTGTGTTTATTATTCAAATGCTTGGAAAACCTAACCGGTTTTACTCCTGTGTTCACACGTCATCATTAAATGTAATAACCTACTAGTTATAGGGTTGGTCCATATAATAGATGTAGAGGAAGACATGTCACTTGTTAGTGAAAGCTGCTTCCAATCCTGCGTTTTAAATCTTCTTTGGTGCCTCTTTGCAGATTCGTGGATTGTGCCTTCTTAAATTATTCACGAATTGTATTTTATCGGCATGAGTTGTTATAGCTCAGCTCTGTGAAATGTTAGGGGGAAGACGATAAAGCTAAAGACACAGAGACTGCATGCAGCATGGTCTGAGGCTGGAGGCATGTACTACACATCTGTTCATGAATAGGGTAGACAGAAGAACACTTCAGTGGCCTGTTTTTAAGCCTGCTTCCAAATCCCTCACTTGTTCCGTCTCAGTCAGGGCCCTTGATAACTCCTCATGAGCGGATGGATGAGATTTGTGCCCAATCGTGTACAAGAGTCGTATTCTTTAGAATGCAACATTGCTTTTCCGCCATTAACAGGAACCATTTAATCTCCTTTCAAAGCAGATAATGAGGAAATGAATACACTTATAAAGCATAATGTGTAAAAGATTAAGTGTCATCCTTCATGCATTTTGCTCATGCGTCACATTACATACAGTGTACAGATTAACTCATGTTAGTTGTTCTTGAGCTTCAATGTTCTGATTTTTGTTAAGAAACCGGGAGGAGTTGAAAACAGTTTTAATGAACAAAAGATAACCTGATCAGATCACCTGATTTCATGAGAAGACACTTGAAATATTTTTATGTCGTTATTCCAACTCATAGCAGCCATCAATGTGTCTTTTTGTAGAGCTAATAGGGTAATTTAGTAGCAGTTCTGAAAGCTATCTTCAATATTCTGTTCCCCCATGCTCTCTTCATATTACTTCAACATTTCAAAGCACAAATCAACATAATAGAGCCTGTGTTGCTCTCCTGGGCACTAATGGCATCATTTGCAAACATCACAATGAGTTTATTTCATCATTTCGAACAAAACATGATTCGAAACTACCAAATCTTCACTGTGAATAATTATTTTGGTTATTCTTTGCTCCCTGCTGGCTATGGTCCATTTCTTTTGAAAAAGTTAAAAAATTACACCGCCAGTAATCACAAATAGCCAGAACTATAAATGGTGTTTCTATTGGCCGTAAAATTAGATTACAAAAAAAAAAAAAAGATTCCTCATATACTATTTAAACTGATTATTGCAATTAAAATGTCAGATTCGCTTTTCCTCATTTACTGTGAACACACAATATACCATTGTGTTCAAGCTGTTGTTGATCTTAGAAGAATATGTGCTGCTTTGGCAGAAAACTAAGACACTCACACTGCAAATATTGATAACTTCATGACAGTTACATTCAAACAATATGCACTGATTTAATTATTTAAGATTGGGAAGACGCTCCATTACATTTTTTGTCCTGGGGAGCAGAATGTCTTGCACCCCAGGGTCAGACCGGAGCTCCCTCCAGCAAGCAGCCATCCATGAAATGAGAAAATCTATAATGCATTTAATTCTGCTCTCTGTAGATCAAGACTATGTCTCCCAACAGCACCGCGGGGACTACAAACACTGCATCAACCTTCTTCCAGCCTTACTGCAATATCCAGACGTACAGTAGCTGTTACTCACAATGTCACCGTCACTGTCTCTCTATCTCTCTCACACACACTTACAGTGCACACACCCATTTCCTACTCTAAATACACTTCTCATCGTGCTGTAGCAATAGATTATCCTTACATACGTCTTTGTTGGCTCTGTTTTCTCTGCAGTGATCTCAGCACTCTTTGCCAACTGCAGAATACTGCTGGCACTTAAGAGATGAATCCCCTGTTTCTTAATAATCTAAAGTGGTATACCCTCTGTCATCGCAAGAATAATCACAGGCACACATAAATAGGCATGCCATCTATTTTTTATTCAGGTTGATGAAATATGTGAGGAGTAGAAACTGCCTTAAAATCATTTGAGATATCTTAGCCAGATCATTTTCTCAGTCAGAGAGAGGTGCTTTAAGGTAACGACTTCAGTTGGGAGAGATGCACTCAGTCTTTTAGTCACATGCCCTATCAGCAGTCAAGGCTTTAAGATTATTCAAAGCCAAAGGAGTAGAAAGAGGCAGATTTATAGCAAGATTTTACTGACTTTCAATTTACTGGTTATCCGGGTTACATAATGCTGGTCATCCTGGGAGTTTGCTGCTGATTAAGCCATGCCATAAGAGCTTACAAATAACTGGTTGTAGAGTCTAAACATTACACTGGTCTTTAGGTTATCCTGTGATCTTAATTACTAAAATATTAGAAACAATATCTTGAGCGATCTGGAGTCTATCCATTTCCCCCCTTCAAATCAGCACAGCTAGTAGCCTATGCTGGACTTATTGCTTAGCATTCGTCATAAGGCTCAGAACAGCTGTAAAGTCTGACACTTGCGGTTCAAAAATATGGTAGTCACCAAATACTAAATGGACAGACAGAGTATTACACATGCTACAGGATGAGTGTGCCCCATCATTGTTGTTGACACTCTTTATGCGTATGTGTCACATTATCTGGGCTACTGCCTCCCAATTTTCTGTTCTGCTGTCCCGTGTGTCATGATGGCTGGCAGGCAGGCCCTGCATGATGATGTCAGTGTGGCTTAAATAACTAAGACAATGCCATGATGGTTGGCTGTGTATCACCACCACGGATCCCTGTCAGTCCTCTCATCATTTATCTAGAGACAATGGAGGAGAGATTGAAAATTAATATGTAAAAATGGGTCCAAAAGGGAAAAGGAACAAACAGTAGTGTGGTATCAAGCGCCAACAAATCTCATCAGTGAGATGAATGAGAGTAGATAAGGAGTCGAGGGACAGTTGTGGCTATAATGAACCACAATTATCTGATCTCCGTTGAGGATGTCATTGCCACAGCATTTCAGATTGTATGTTGTATGCTGCTTCCCATGACATTAGAAACATGTCATGTAATATAAGACAATGAAAAGCAGCAACGCATTAGATCAGAGAAGCTGGATCCATGGCATTTAGCAAAGATGCAATCTAGTTAATTGTTTCAAAATAAAATAATTTAAACTCTGTTTAGGTTAGAAGCACATATAGTGTTTCATATGCATCATAAAAAATAACAATTTACATGTGACCTGTGTAGACTTGAAATGGAAGAGAAGAAGGCCACTATCCCACAAAAGAAAATATTACCGCTTCATACATTTGTAGTTTCTGTTAAGAGGATGGCTGCTCTCTGCTGTAGTTTAACCACCACGGATCCCTGTCAGTCCTCTCATCATGTATCTAGAGACAATGAAGGAGAGATTGACAATGAATAAAGGGGTCCAAAAGGGAAAGGGGATAAACAGACGAATGGTAATAAGCGCCATTAAATCTCATCAGCAAGATGAATGAGGGTAATAATAACTAATAATAATAATAACTTTATTTACATAGCACCTTTCAAAACAGAGTTTACAAAGTGCTCTACAGAGAAGCAAAGCATAGACAAAGCCTAAACAAGAAGACAAGAACAAAAAATGCAAGAGCAGGATGTCAATACAAGCAAAAGGCAAAAGGCAAAAAAGAGACCATGCCATAAAGGCAATGAACACAACAAAACCAACACAAAGAACAAAAAGAACAAAAGGAATAAAAAACAAACAAATAAATAAATGAAACAAAATGAGAGGAACAAAATAACTGCATAAAAGGACATAAAAGGACGATAGATAAGGAGTCGAGGGACAGTTGTGGCTGCAGTTTTCTCTCATTCAGTAAATTATTTTCAGTCACTGACAAAATGTGTTTACCCCAGACCCTATATTTATGATCAATGAACTCAAATCGCCTAAAGAGGAGGGGGGTTCCAAAAAACTGGTGCGCCGTAAATATAGAACCACAGTTCTAGAGCAGCTGTCCAGCGCCGCAGAAAGAATCACGGTGTATCATTATCACAACACGTTGTGGTGTCATTTAGAGGGAATATACACGAGAATATAATTACCGGTGTGTGTGTGTTTTTTTTTTTTTTAAATAACCCCACTGAAGCACTAAGTAAAAACCAGGAGGTGACATTTCCATTCTAGGTCGCGCATTTCTATGACCGTTCAGTCGTGCCTGGACGACGTCGGGAACGCGCATGTCAGGTTTCGCTGCAGAGCTCCCGCTGCCTCGGCTCTCACGATTAATCGTGAGGCTGGTGTTGACAGCGAGAGGCGAGACGGGGGCGGCCGGTTTCTACGCGTTTAAATACATGAACGGGACCGGGCGAGATTACATGTGTACGGACCGCACGCACAATATACACCGCCACCTCACCGTTTGCGGGAGAAACGACGAGGACGACGGGGCCCGAGGATAACGTGAAGGTTTACTGATGGAATTCCCAGCCGTCGCCAGATGGAGAAACCGAAAGGGTGGACTCGTTATTAATAATTAAAATAAATAAATATATAAAAACAAACCCCCCCATCTGCTGCTGAAATAGAATAAAAAGGGGAGGAAAAATGCATCTGCATCAGGTGCTGACGGGAGCTGTGAACCCCGGAGATTGCTGCTATTCGGTGGGAAGCGTGAATGACATCTCCTTCACGGTGAGGTTTTATTTAGATAGTATGTGCTCGAAATGAAGCTAGCGGCTAACGTGCTAGCTGGACGGTTAGCTAGCAAGCTAGTGTTCCATTGGTTGTGAACGGGTTGTGCTATCTAGCTAAAGCACTAGCTAGGTGGGCAGTTTGCTAGCCAAGCTGCCGCACCGACAGATTCACAAATAGTGAGTGGAGACTACTCGGGACACCTCCACCTCCACCCTCTCTTTCATTTACGTTGACAGTCACTCAAACGTCGACAAGCTAACATCCTCAAGCAGAAGTGCAACTGTAACGTCTGTGCGTCTCCTCTTTTTAGGTGTAACGGTGTGTTTATTCGTCAACCCGAGACGGTTGGTTACCGCTAGCCGTCTCTAATGACCTTTAGCTGCATCTCGTTACGTTGGCATTACTGCAAGGGAATTCCCTTTTGCGCAGACACAACATCATTTAGGGGGAAATACGCGCAACGGGACGCGCTCCGAGGAGATTTCGCAGTGCACATTCAGGTGGCTTGTGGTTTGACCCAAAAACAAAAATTGCGCACCGCTACAGGATATTAAAAGGAAAGGAAAGGGGGGGAGAAGCTGTGTTGTGTCTGGTTGCAGAAACTAGCTAAGCTCGCTACCATTTGGCGTTAAATCCTCCTCACGGATCATTAGCTCGCTGTCATCCCGGCATCAGCTGCGCCAGCTGTGACGTAGAGAGCCATATATGGACACATGGGCTGGCGGGCTGGATGGCAGTGTTTTGGTGGGGAAAATTACATGTAATAACAAAACGTGGTCATCATTTAGGACTTTAGTGACTTGTAATACACGGACAGCTTGTTGGACTTTCATCAGCTTGTATCGCAGGTCATTTGTATGCTGATCACCTTTACCTTTGAACCAAATCCTGTGACTGTTTATTGACTTCTTTGGGCTGTGCGTTTTCTTTATCTGCCTGAGGTCAAGCAACCTCAGCAAATTACATCCTGTTTTGCATGGCAAATGGGGGGAAAAAGTGCACAATAGTTCACAACCCTGACAAATGGTGTGGCTCTTTTTCCTAAAAGAGATCAGTTGAATTAAAAGGCCAGAGTAGAGTGTAGTAGAAAGCAAAACTGTAGCGTCCTGAGTCAGCTCTTGTATTGAGAGCAGAAGATGAATGATGATGACTTTATTGATAGCTGGATGATCGTTCATAACATCCAATTAAGTGAACCCCTCAAAATCCATAAATGTGTACAACAGAGATTTCTCTAGAATAACATATAACTGAAGCTGAGGATTTGTTGTCCACAGAGATTCAAAGGAGATAAAATAGGCTTTTACTTTGGAATGTGTCATTACATGATTGAGATCAGACAGGATTACCTTTTTAGTTTAGGACTGGTTCAATATGGAAACAGTTATGGCGTTATCTTTGCCCTGTTGATGACTACGTAGGTTTTAGCTGTCATGTCAATCACAAGGACCAGATTAATTTAGTCCTTATAACACAAGTTCATACCAAAAGTAATGTGAATGCATTAGCTAAATTCTGCCAATGCATGCTCACAGTAAATGTTTGAGCAGCCATGTTGCACGCCTCATGCTGAGAAACATTGTGAGCCTGCCTAATGGCTGCCAAATCTTGGCTTGGACTGTTCCTGCTGCCTATTAGTCAAGTGGTGTTTTGAGGAGGTTTTATTAATTAATTATTTTCCCCGGAAATACAGACACCCTCTCGAAACTCCTTTCCAAATCCCTCGGTTCCCTGGACTGCAGTGCAGCAGTTCCTTCTGTTAATTGTTGTTAAACTATAGAGAGAAGTTGTTTCCTATCTTTCCTGACCCCGACCCCAGATCAACACCGTATGAATGTAAACAAGCAGCTTTGTACCGAGGGTCATACTGTATCTGCTCAACAACACAAGACAGAATCGGTAGTGAAGCTCAAGCCTTGCAGGTTGCCACAGGGTGCCGTTCTCTATGCCCGGTGTTTTCTTTCTGTGTCTGAGAGGGTATTTGAAGAACACTACACATCACGTCCAATGCAGTTACACTCACATTGACCCCGAGGGCTCATAGGCCATACCCTGACAGACAGACAGACAGACAGACGCACACACACACACACCTAAAGTACAGCAGCCATGCTCAAATGAGCAAGCATGAGGCTAGAGCTTCATTCCATCTACATGCTGTTTGGTTCTGACCTCCATGATGGCCTTCACAATGTTGCATGCTCAACTTTGTTGCATATTGACCGAAATTGAAAGACATGTTGAAACAGAGTTTGAATGATAGTAAAACACATGTGCCCTGCTGCTGCCAGTACAGTGGGCCTGTGGATGGTGGATATAGTTCTGTGTTGAGAGCCCACTGTTAGAGTAGTTAGACCAATGAGTAGGAATATGAAGGAACAAGAAGTAAGAAAAGATCTGGTCATTATTTAAGAAAAGCTCTCTTTCACAATGAAATGTTGGTTGATTTTCAGTATGAGCCATTACATAAATCGGTATTTCAAATGTTTGATTGTTCAACATGGTTATTCTGTTGAATGAGATATGACAAAAATGTCATTTTTGACAACGTTAAACAAATAATGTTTGTGTATTTAGTATGATTCGTGTCTGTTACATTGTGGAACTTGAACATTAGACGATAATATGATCTATATTTTTGTGTCTATTACAGTGCTTTTTGACCTGAGGTTGATGTTGTAAATGTTGAAACAGCCTAGTGGGTTTGATATGCAGAGCTGCAGATGTGTGATCCACTAAAAATAGAACAGCACGTGTAAACTACAAAGCAGAGAGAGGGAGAGAGGGAACACACTCCCATGGAGGCTCCATATTCCTCCGAATAATATTTTACTGATGGAAATTTTTCAATCTGCATCTAGATCAGAATACAGACATCGTCACATAATGTGAGATGGAGATGCCGACTGGCTGAAGGCGGATGTGATTTTCTTATTTCCTGTCTGTGAGTTTTTGAGTTTCTGTGTATTGTGCAAGATTTTTGCTGGATTGCTTCAGGGAGATACTGCATTTGTCTTATATCAAAACATGAATAACCTTTTTTCAATTATATAACCCAACTAAGTTAAAAATAACAGAACATCTGGCAGAAATGGGAGCGGCCACCAAACCAAGGAATTGTAGCAAAGACTTCCGTGTCTTACACATCAAGAATTGACATGATGACATTATGGAGTTGTTTCCAAGCCAAAAGCTCGTCCTTAGCTCTAGTGTAATTGTTCACAAGATTTCATAGAAATCTTTTTTGTTTTTTGATATCCTGCTGATCATATATAGACAAACAGAACATTATCACCCTCGCCTGTGTTTTGAGATCCATTAAGTTGCTGCAATTGCCTCCAGTCCAGCTGGATACATTGATTAAGTTGGATATGTTATGACCCTAACAGGCAGAATGGAGATGGATCAAAGCTGGACTTAGTGTTATTTGGCCTTTAATGCCCACTGTGTCAGTCATGCTGCAGAGAATAACAAGGCCCATACGATATGATAGGACTGTAGACAGTGGGGTCAAAGTACAGGTCTGTGCTATGGGCTTTGCATTGAATATACAATACAGACTGACAGAGGGACCGGGTTACTAGAGGCCAGAAAGGATCAAGTCATGTTTTTAAATATTTGCAGCCAAGGCTTTTGACTATTGCTAGCAAAAACATGAAAATGGTAAATATGGTCGCAGCTGTGGAACATGCCCACATGATTGCAAAAAACAAAGGGAATGAGTGGAATTAAGTAGAAAGGCAGAAGTGATGTCTCACTCTCTTCCTCTTATCTACTTTCACTATCTCAGCACATGACTGCATTCGCTCCTTACTAAATTGTATTTACCCCAAAAAGCATCTAAATCTCTGCCTCACGGTGGTTGCCATTATTCAAATTGTATTTAAGCTGCTCTCGCAAGATTGATTTCTGTAGATCTCATCAGTAATAAAAACATGTGGATGGCAAAAGAAGAAGTAGAATTTACTGAGCTCTTTAAAGAATAATGCAGGGGTTTCCCAGCATTGGGTTAAAGAAAAACACCCAGATTGGTGACTCAGTGAAGATTTTATTTTGTTTTTTTTAAGAATTAGACAGTAATGTGCTTTTTCTCACATACTGTACACCCATCTCTGGCTAACTTTAAAATGCAGCATTGGGACATCTGTAAGCCCATGAAGCGCTTCATAGTGGTAGCATCCTCCCAACAATGTAAAAAGTAAATCAAGCAAACTGTCACATGACCCCACTCGACAATAGTTAAATAAGAACAGTTCACTCACAAAACAATGCAATTACACTGCGGTCGTTTCCCTGCTCACCGAAGTTGTAACCGCTTTGTCAATGTTAATGTGTTACAGGGAGGTAATATTTATCCAAAGGCGGCAACACTCTTGATTTATGCAGCTTACACGACTGACAGAACAGAAGCCTTGCCGCTTCAGGGTAGTAGAAGTACATTCCTAGACAGAATCAGTGGCCTCTTAATGCTGTCTGTTGCTGAATTAAATGAATATCCTGACAGCGAGCTAAACATTACATTTATTAGACTGGGCATCCAACAGGCGTTCGTGTTTTCATTTTATTTGCCTTTTAATTGAAATAAATTCTTTGTTGAATAATAGTCATAAGAGTTCTCATCTCTTAGTTGACTGACTTTATAGATCTATCATACTGGCTCTCCAATACTATTTCCCCTCAGCAGATAAATGCAGCCATGCAGACAGATCTGTTAAAATCTAGTGTTTATTAAAAGACCAAATTGTACCATTATTATTGAAATAGGAGATGTAATTTTCTAGGAATGGCTGTTGAGTATTTCATTCCCTGTTAAAAGACCCCAAAACAACCATAAAAACAAACTGATCTATAAACTGATTTCTTAGTTGATGAAGACACAAACAACATTTTAGTCCGCTCTGCTTATGCTGTTAAATCTCCCGTCTGTAATAAGTTGGGTCAATGTTTACCACGATGCCATAATGTATTATGCTGCTACTATTAATGAATCATCCAACTTTGTGCTGCCGTCCCTCCACACTTGTTGTTCTGTGTGTGCTTGTGTGTGTGCGCGTGTGTGTGTGTGTGTGTGCATATGGATTTGTGGATGTTGAAAGAAATACAGGACACTCAAAACCAAAAGAACAAAGCAGTGATGATAGGTCATCCTGTTTAAGCCAGACACACTCGCGCTGACAGTGCCAACCTGGTGCAAGGTCCTACCCACCTGGTCCAGATTACCTTGCTGACATATAGTGGCTTACATATTATCTTACGTGTGTGTGTGTGTGTGTGCGGGGGTGGGGGAGGTGGGGGTGGGGGGTGTGAGAGAGAGCGACAAAGTACAAAGCAGTCCTAGACAGTGCGTGACGGTCACCGCTTTTAATTCCAGCTGTAATGTGCAGGAGCAAATGCCGCAGTAATAGTAAAGCGCAGAACGGGCCTCCCTGACTTTCACATATCCCGTTATAGTATTTAAACTATGATCAGATCTTACAATCTTCACTATAACTTTGTCCTCAGCTGTCACGTTATGTTATACAACTGGCTGTAATGGTGTCCCGCTGTGTGACCCAGAGGTTCCCAGCCTCTCCTCCTGTTCTCCTGAATAATGGAAGACATAAGCCGTCATCGTGACTGTACTGTGGCTTCGAGGCCGGCTTGCCTGTCTCCCAGGTGCTGCTGCTGTTGCTGCCACTCTGCACATGGTTGCCAAATGCCAGCGAACACCACTGTATCAGCTTACCTCGCTGCCCATGATCCAAATCTTAGCGCGGGTTTTGCCCATTTAGCGTGGGTAATTGTGTTAGCTGTGTTTGTCTACTTATTGCACCCAAGTAGGTGTTATTTCTTTCACGTGAAGCAGCCTCTTGTGTCAGTTTTACTGTCCTGTTATGCGGTTGCTGTGCTAGTTTTGTCTCGGGTTGGTTGTTTAAGGCAACTGCCATTCTGTGCTAATCCTGATGTAAAAAGTTCCTGCCAATGCAAAGTTTATATTAGTGCTATGATGGTCTGCTTTTAATAATTTATATGACATTGATTGTATATTTGGTTTAAATGTATTCAGATGGAAATTCAAAGCAATAACAAACAGACTGGATGGCGCTGCAAAGCAGTAAATTATAAGAAATATTAAGTTTATTAATACATGAGACTCATTGTTTTCCAGACATATTATTCAAAGCATTAATGCATTTTGCAGTAATATTTACCATTTGTTTTATTGTGGTGCAATACATCTGATTTGGTTCCTCTTCCTGTGCACATTTGTCTTCATCAGGCCTATGGCTCAGGTTGTGATGTTGTGATCTTGGCCAGTGACTTCGACTGTGTGCAGATTATCCCAGGAGCTCAGAATGGAAACATACAGGTGGGCTGTGTGGAGTGCTCCCACCAGCTTGGCAGGGTAAGTGTTGACTGCACACTCAGACACACTCCCACACGCAGTTTCCGTTTTTTTCCGCGTATCAATTATGCTGGGCAAAAAGAAGTGCATTTAGCCCTGCATTTTGCTCCTGTCTTGTACTGCCCATGCTCTCCTCTCCTTGCTATTCTGCTCTCCCGCACCACTCCCCACCTACCCCTCTCCTGTGGGAATGGCTGTGCAGAAGCACTGATGGGGTGAGTAATGTTGTGATGATGAACGCAGCTCTTTATTTTTAGATTGCTGCATCCTACGGAAATACAGTCTGCATCTTCGAACCTCTTTCTACCAACCCAAACAAACGCCACAAGGTGAGCATGGCCGTCTGGCTTTCAGACGTATATTAGTTGTTTAAATCCATATCGAGTGAACTTAATCACACTTGATTGTGTGCCAATAACATTGCATGGTGTGTGTCGCTCTCCTGTCACTAACAGCAGCTTAACTATCAGTGGCAAAAGACAGGACAGTTCTTCCTCGATGCCATCACCTACAACCTGGCCTGGGACCCACAAGGTAGGCAACATGCTTTCTGTGTTTAACGGAGTCACTGACTGACTAGATTAATCCACACTACGCAGAGCTCCTATTACAGCCCCCTGTGGTTTGTCCCGGGCGACATGTGTTATATAAGAGTGACAGTGTGCGTGTGGCTCTGTGTATTGTAGTGGTCAGCGTGGGATGGGGTGTGTAACATAGGGCTTTTGTGTCCACAGGGAACCGTATCCTAGCGGCAACCGAGCGGCTCCAGCTGTGGGCTCCTCCACTGGCAGACGTCCTGATCGAGGAGGAGGATGGACAGTTGACTGAGGACAAGCCCCACCCTGTCCTCAATGACTGGAACTGTGTCTGGCAGTGCAAGTATGTTTTTTTTTTTCTTCTTTTGCACGTACTGTAAAAGCATCTGATATGATTGACATTGGAAAATAAACGTTCTGCTTCCTGGTTATGGGCATTAGGTCAACAGCAGAACCACAATCCAAAGATAATTTGATGTAGAGCCAGTCATACAGAGTTGCTTTCCAGGTCAATGGTCTTGTAGTGCTGTTTTGATGAAGCGAATATCTTGACAATTAACTAACTACTCATTAGATTCCCGTCCAGCAGACCTGTGTGTCTCTCTCTTCTTCACTTATATGAAGTCAGTAAAAGCTTTCTTAAGCCAAGTTGTCTAAGGTAGTTATAAGTTTAAAAAATACTTTTATCATCATTGAAAATACAAAATGTTCTTGTCAGTTTTGAGATTGAATAGTGAAGCAGATTTTTGGATTCGGAGCATTGAGGGAATTACATGCCTGCACTGTTTTTTACTTTTCCTAATTGAAGGTAAAACAGGAGCATCATGTTTTTGTCGTTGTCGGTCTGTTTGTAGTTTTCTATTCAGACATGCAGTAAAGAGTTCATCCTTGCCCTGTGCAGACAAAATATTAACTTTAATTTTTCCTCTTGAGGGTTGTGAAATTACATAATTCTGACTGATAAAAACGGCATAACGGTCGTAGTAGCTCGTAGCTCGTAGTAGCTGCACTGGGCCTTCAATGGTCAGATCGATGACCCACACACTTGCCAACAACTCATCCTTTGCAAGCTTCACTGAAATCGAAACAATATGACGTAACTAATTCCACATAAAAAGTAAATTACAAAGAGTTAATTCATGCGCTCAAACCACCAGCTCAACTAGTTAGAACTATGCAACGCTCTCTCGGCTACGCTCGCGGGTTTTCCTATTATACTACAACAGTGGACCAAGAGCGCCGCCTCTTGGACAAAATTAACATTATCAAATAACAGCGTTAATGTCATACGCATTGGATCGCAAGCCAGAAACATAACACCAACAATAAAGGTGTGAATTATTTGAAAGTTTGAAATTGGGCCAAATAGCTCCTAGCGGCAAACAAATCTTAATCAACTCTATCGATCATTAAACAACACAGCAGGACTCACCAGTCACTTGAAAATAAATCGATCGTCTCCTCGTGGTCTCAAGAAGAAGCTACCTCTCTTATTGAGATGACGCCAGTCTCGTTTGTCCAGTTGTGTTTTTCGCTGTAGGTTTTGATGTGTTTAACTCATTAAATGTATTTTTGAAAGTAAGAATCAGAAAACAGGAGTCAGAACTGTTGAGCTGTGCACCATGGCCCGTTGCGCAATAGATGGAGTCAAAGTCGTGGGAGTGCTCGGTAATGTGTTGGAACAGTTCCAGCTGCTTTTTCCTCACATACCGAGCCCACTCACCTGAAAGCTGAAGGTCCATCTTCTCCTTGACACCTTCATCATTCACATACCCGAGGACAAGTGACATTTGTGCAGCGTTGCAGATATCCGCACTCTCGGCGACCACGATTGCGACATACTTGGTTTCGCATATCTGCTCTCGTGGCCAAGTGATAACACGGGGTCAGCATCATATTCTGACAACAATGAAAGTGGCTGCAAGTAATTTCCCCGACTCAATGACTCAGTGTTTTCGTGTTCATGCGGTCTCCAACACAACATGTGTATCCTGATTCTTCCTGACCGTCTCAGTGTCCACGCTTGTCTCTCTCCCCCTCTCGTCTTTTACTGAACCATAGACATTATATGTCGACCAGCGAGCTCTGGTGTTTGTTGGCTCCTTTGGTTAAGTTGTTCAGACTGTCAAAACTAGTACTATGGCTAAGATAGTAACTGAAATCAAACCAAAATTACTTTTTAAAAATCAATAAAGTATTTTATTATAATTATAATGTATTATAATTATGTATTATAATTCATCATAATAAAAAATGACACCTCTTAAAAATGATAGCGCCCGCACAGAAGGCCCCGATGGACCTCCTTTTGAGCTTTATTCATGTCTATCGCTGCCTTTCCTGTCAATGTGTGAAACCCATAGTGTTTATTTCTTTGTGTAATGTAATGTGTAGTGTTTACCATAGTTTGGATTTAGAATGTGAGGGTGCAGGTCGTATCCCTGCTGATCTTGGACCCTCTTCGGTTTTCTTTTTTCTCGTTTCTGCTTTGTTTTTCTTGAAATGGATCTGACTCGGACTACAACAATAAAAGTGGCAACTTATTTCTAACTCTGCATAGACTCAAATGAAGACAATGTAGTAAATTATAAAAAAAATTTAAATATTTATATATATATATATATATATATAGCTGTATAGGTAAATCCATTTCTGTGTCTGGCCTGGGTTTTAAGCTGTGTAAACAGGCATAAAATGCCACCAAAACAGGGAAGTGCCTGTCTGTAATGACTAATGGTTCTCATGCACAAAGTAACCACAGACACTCGTTGACCACTGACAGGAGAACCGCTGGTGTGTTATTTCTGTGGTGAGTTTTCCGTGGAGAAGTGAATATAGCTGATAACACTGTTTATGCCTGTGTTTCTATCTAGGACTGCAGCATCTGTTCACATTGCCAAGTGGTCTCCTGATGGGGAGTACTTTGCAACAGTTGGGAAGGTATACGATTCACGTAAACACATTACAGTTTTTTTCTGATTGTATGGTCCGTGGTGATGTGTATTTTTAATTCATGACTGTGTGTGCATACGCAGGATGACTGTTTACTTAAGGTGTGGTATCCCACCACGGGCTGGCGTTCTGCGGTGGTGGTCCACGACCCCTCCGATAAAAGGCCTCCTCCTGTTCACTTCTCCTTCGTTTACCTGGCCCATCCTCGCTCTGTCACCGGTATGTCCTGGAGGAAGACCAGCAAGTACATGCCCAAGTAAGAAAGCACACACACAAGCACGTGGTCAGGGAGGCCATTGACATGTTTATTGTTTACATCTTTTAGTACATGCTTTTTGTCCTCTAAAGTATGACATCATTTGTTGGCTAAAAAAGAATTATTTAGCCTCTTTTGAGTATTTGCTAATGGACAGGGGAGTCAAATTATTTATCATGTATAGTGCATATAATAACTACATTGTTTTTTATCCTGTCTGTTAAATATTTCTTTATCTGTGAGGGCAAATTTGAACATGGATGGATAAAAAAAAAAAAGATTCCCACTATGGAAATACCTAGCTATACTTTTCCAGACCGTCACCACAAGTTGCTATGTGTCCACATGTTCGATGTGTGCATATTAAAAACGGTGAATTGGTGGTGGAAGCAGCCAGTCAGAAGGAGCTCTCTGTTTTGCTGTTCCACTATGTGAAGCAGTGATTTCATCCATTTAATGGGGTCTCTCCTTGTATTTCACTTGAGCCTTTCCTTCAAAAGTCATTCCTGATTGTGTAAAAGTTGCATCATCTCGTTGTTTGCCAGGGGTTCGGTGTGCAATGTGATGCTGACCTCCTGCGAGGATGGTGTGTGTAGGATGTGGTCGGAGACCCTGCTACCGGAAGACAGCCTGCTCGGAGGACAGATCTCTGAGAACACGCACTCCTTCAGCTCCAGCCTGCCAGGCCTGGCAGGAAATAAGGACAAGATCCAGCATGCTTTGGAGGTACACTTACTTACTCACTCAGATCTGATCAGAAGGAATTGCTAAAAGAAAATATAAGATGCGTACCATTTCTGATTAGCATACACCTCTTCTCTGTGTTTTCTTCTTGTGCTTTGCTTGATTAGTCGATCCATCACCTGAAGCATCTGCGCCGAGGCCGGCGACGATCCTCTGCTTTGGTGGCACACAGTGAGCTGCTGCCCTCTCAGCTTGGCACGCAGGACGCACACACTCACCGCCACATCGTTCATCACGCCAATGCCCTGTGTCACTTCCATATCTCAGCCAGTATTAACCCCAACACAGGTAGGTTTTCTTTGCCATACATATTGATCCATACATATTGCACCATATTGACCATGTTCTATGATCTTCAGGTCTCCTTCCTCTGTAATAGTGATTCAATTTAAAAAGCACATGATATTTAAGTTGCTGCATTACTTAATTGAAGAGATCCTGTATGTTAATCATTTGGAAATTCATTTGATTATAGCTTGTATAAGATTATAGTCTTACAATTTAGTTTGTTTTAAAACTGAAGTAATTAAATGAATGGCTTTATTGCAAAATATAGTAGAAACGCATTTTGTTTTGCATATGATGTGCATTGTGCAACAGGGAGTGATACAGCAGAAATGGCTTCTGTGACTCAAAATAAATGCAACAGTCAATGCAGCTGTGAACCTTTAGTCGAAGCTTGCGTAATATTTTATTTAGCTTTTTTCCTTTCTACTACTTTCTTCCATATATCTCTTCCTCTGTCAGACATCCCATCAGCGGTGGCTGACTCTGCAGTGTTCAACCCAGACGATGGCTCCGGTGGTGGAGGCTTCGTCGTTCACTGGCTCAATAATAAGGACCTCAGCTTCACTTCCTCCATGGAGCTCTTTATGTTGCAGCTCCGCAAATTCTCTGAACAGCAGCTGGACCAGACCACTGAGGACCCCCTGGACCACGAAGGATCCCCTATGAAGTTTGACTTTGGTATGACCCACAACCAGGCCATTACGCATTCCTTCAAACTCATTAGTTTAAAAGCCACATCATTTTGTAAAAGCATATTGTTTTTGGGGATCTAGACCTGGACGAGATGTCTGACAAAGCGTCCTCTGAGCTCGGTGAAGAGGGTGAGCCGGGGGAGCAGGGAAGCACTAAGGCGTCCTCCCCAGGATCCAATTCCAGCATGCCTTTGCCCTCCATGCTGCTGGAGAGGAAGATGGAGACTCTGATCACAGAGTGGAACAAGAGCCCAGACATGTTGTTCACCATCCATCCTACTGATGGATCTTTCCTGGTTTGGCATGTGAAGTACTTGGACGAATTCAACCAGGGAATCTTCAGACAGGTTCAGGTGAGCAGAACATTTTTCCATATGAGTAATTCTCCACCTTTAAATTCAAGAGTGAATCACTTGCTCATTCACTCACTCATACACACATAGTGGCAGCAGTTAAGCTCTACTTAAACTTTGTTTCAAATGTAAGGTGACTCAGCACTCCTCCATCCTTATGTAAGACTCCTAATATTCCTTCTTTTTTTTCTGTGCATGTGGGCTAATAAAAGCGTGTCACTTTCCTGAGTAATATTTATTTTATATTAGGAAGTACAATGTGTATGATTAACAATTAGCTTAATTAATCTAATCCAATTGACTAAAAATAAGAAGCTACTACCTGAATGTTCTTTACATGCTGTGCTCTTTACAAAAGAGAAGAGAAAGAAGGAGAGATAACAGATTAATTAGCGTTGGAGTTTAGCGAATCTGTGTTCTGCCAATCTGTGTGTGAACTCATGCAGCGAGATTATCACACTGTAGCGCGTGGCCGTCCCAAAGGAGAGCGGCGCTGCAACACAAGTTGGCTGAAGAGGTCAAAACAAATTAGAGAACAGTAATTAAAGGATTGGAAGCTGATCAGCTCTATCTTAGCGGCTACAAATAAGTTCACATGCCACTGAACAGGCCCTTACTTATTGTGATTACGTTGCTTGGGCTGCAATAATGCAGTATGCGGACACATAGCCATCGGTCTTTATGTTCATAATAAGAGAACACATGTTGGCATAAGCGCTTTATAATGCTATGTAGACATATTAAATCCATATTGTAAAAAGTGGTAGTGTATGTATGTAAACTAGCAAGCCATATTTGGTATTGTTAATGTTGTTGATGATAAACGAGAGAGCTGGCGTCACGTTGGTATAAATTGCTAACTAGGTCTCTATAGGGCTGAAGGACTGTAAAGAATATGTGCCTGTGGTCCTAATGGTTACATTTTTCCCTCCATCTATCCGATTAGGTGTCCTTCTCCTCCCGTATTCCAGTGGCATTTCCTACAGGCGATGCCAACTCACTGAGTAAAAACATCCTGATGTACGCCTGCACTTTGACTGAGGGTGAGAATGCCAGTGCCGGGGAGCAGCAGGGGAGGATGGTTCAACGTGTCTCCCAATCTGCTTCAGCCTCGGCCGGCCTTGGTTCATCTGCACTGGCCGCTTTTCTAAACCCTCGCCCTGGCATCAGTCCTGCTGTCATGATGGTCTCCAAGCATGTTGATGGATCTCTCAACCAGGTAAAAGTTTGTTCCGGACAAAATAGAGTTTGGGATGCGACATTTTGTTTCTTAAAACCTTTCTAAAATTTCACACCGACAACGTCATTTCATGTTACAGTCAGATTACTGTACCTATATGTCTGTGTGTATTCATCCTTCCCAGCACTCAGTCATTTTTTGGGTTCCCCCTGTCTGCAGTGGGCAGTGACATTTGCTGAGCGCTCTGCCTTCTCCAACGTAATGACCGTATCACACAAGTTCCGGTACTGCGGCCACCGCTTCCATCTGAACGACCAAGCCTGCCACACAGTGCTGCCACTGCTGCTGACCTCCTCTCACCATAATGCTCTGCTCACCCCTCCTTCGGCCCCTGGCAGCCTGGAAGGAGAGCAGTCTGCTACCTTTTCCATAATAAAGGGACCTCCCAGGTATAGCACGATAGGGAAGCAGATGGGGAGGAGAAAGAATGTGCAAAGAGCAAATGGTTGAATTGCCATAAATGACACACTTTCATAAATGATGGTCTTGTTGTCCTCTGCGTGAAACGTTCTCACGATGCATTTCTTTATCAGTAGCAGGAAGCAGCTTCGTAATGCAGCTACAAGGACCTTCCATGACCCCAACGCCATCTACAGTGAACTTATCCTGTGGAGGGTGGACCATATTGGACCCCTGTCCTGCACTGGAGGGGTCTCTGAGCTGGCCCGTATCAACTCTCTGCACACCTCAGCCTTCAGCAATGTTGCCTGGCTACCTACACTAGTACCCAGCTCTGTACTTGGTAAACACACAATGTTTTTTTTATGTTGATGTCAATTTGAACCCCAGTTTTTCTTTTTATGAGTAAATAATTACCAAGAACTTCAACGTAAAAGTGGAAGTTTCAATGTTGCTGAATCATCTGAACTTCTGCTTTTAGTATTTGGTTCACTATTTGTCATGACAAAATTGCCCCAAATGTATGCACAGTATAAAATGTCATTCAGGTTATTAAACTGCATACCTCAAGCTAAGCTACAGAGTAAAAAGTTAACTATTACTTTCATACCTTCTTATTGCCTGCCAAGATATAAACATATATTCATGACTGTGCCTTTAAAAGCAACAATATGCCTTTTCCAGTCTCACTGCGGGACTCTCCAACTGACTTTGTGTTGTGTCCCTCAGGAACCTACTGTAACAGCGCCAGCGCCTGCTTCGTGGCATCAGATGGTAAAAACCTGCGTCTCTATCAAGCTGTGGTGGATGCCAGAAAACTACTGGATGAGCTGTCAGACCCTGACACGTCTGTGAGTGGACACGCTCACTTGTCTCTGCACACAAAAACAATAATGTTATTGGGATGATGCTCATTGGGATGTGATCGTCTCTGTTTAGAGTCTCTGTTCAGTGAATTTTATGTTTCATGTCTCACACCGTGACAGTTTTTGTCACAAAGGACAAAGAGAGTCAAGTCCAAAGTAGGCTTGTCGGTTGCTATTGGGCGTACATCAACCATGAAACATCTCAAATATGATATAACAACATCATTCACAGATATTAGATTGTTCTATTAGGCCAGCTTTTCTAAATCTTTGCGCTTTTCCTTTTTCATTCCTTTTGATGCTGACTTTATGTATATGTTCCCAAAACGCAAGCAAAACAACAATTCTCTGTCTACACCAGGAACACAGATCTATGTTCTTCATTAATCAATTTTTTCTATCTCTTGCTTCATAACAACCACCAGTCGACCCTGTACTTCAAATCCTTATCTGCAATATTTTTTCCCCACATTAGTGGTTTCAACTGCAGTACAGTAAATTGATAGGTTACCAATTTCCATGTGTGTGTCTCCGTTTAGAAACTGGTGGGCGAAGTGTTCAATATTGTCAGCCAACAGTCCACTGCCAGACCTGGATGTATCATAGAGTTGGACGTCATTACAAATCAGGTGAGCAGCTGCTCTGATTTTCACACCCACCTCAGATAAGTGGTGGGTGTACAGAAATTCAGCGCCTGGAATCCTGAAACCTTCTAATCAATAGACAAACCTGTTGCTTGATGCTTTTTCTATGTGCATCCAGTGTGGCGCCAACACCCAGCTGCTGCATGTCTTCCAAGAGGACTTCATTCTCGGTTACAAGCCTCAGACAGAACCAGAAGCATACACAGCGGCCTTTCCATGTGGCGAAGGTATAGCGCACTGTCACATTTTATGTAGATCTGCTTCCTGATGCTTTGTGATTGAAAGACAATAATGTAATTTTACTATATCCAGATTACCAACCTGCCCCGTTCTCTGAGAAGTTCTTCCTGGTGGTGATTGAAAAGGATCTCAACAGGAACTCTGTCCTGCAGATGTGGCACCTGCACCTAAAATCTGTGCAGGCGTGTGTTGGTAAGTGTAGGGTACACACAGCTGAGCAGTTTACTGTATATTTTTAAGCATGAATCTTAAATGTGAAGCCTACCTTTTTTTTTTTAAATCTCCTTTAAACTTCCTTTATTGAGGCATAGGCCAGCCTTAATATTCCTGCGTCTTTGTCTCCAGACGAGAAGAGCCCAGATATCAGCTTCCAGAGCCAGCTGTTGGTTCCCAATCAAGCTGTGAATGCTGACTCCTCTCCAGAGACGTCACCTATCAGGCCCCTGCCGCGGTCAGCCTCTACAGCCAACTTGCAATCAGCCAGCAAACTCATCCTCAGCTCCAAGCTGGTGTACAGTAAGCGGCTCGACCTGCCCCACGGGGTGGAGGTTACCAGGGCAACCCCCTCTGCAGGTAGGGATGAGCGCACAGTTGTCACACATGTGACTCACACCATGTTGTTGTTGCCAAATTAATAGGAATGTGTAAAACCCCTTTTTTTCCCCCAATGTTGACTGGGTGACATAGTCCCACATTTATTTTAGAGCACGTTGGAAATTGGTTTAGAAATTAAATAAGTTCAGGTCAGGCTGATTCAAAGGAGTGCCTGGAAAATCTATTTACTATATTTTCTGTCGACAACCAAATAATCAGGTTAACGCAAGGAAATGCAAAACATGCTTGAAATTGTCTCTGTTTTTGTGCTCTGTCCTCCAGGTCATCTGAGTTCCTCGTCTATCTACCCTGTGTGCCTGGCTCCGTACCTGATTGTCACTACCTGCTCTGACTCTCGTGTGCGGTTCTGGCGCTGTGCTGTGGAGGGTGATGATGGATATAGCGAGGATGACCGGGACAACCGCTCGTACCGCTGGGAGCCCTGGGCCCTGATGAATGAGGAGTTAGACAACAACAGTGCTGTGTGTGTGTCTGGACGGCCTGTTGCGGTGTCCTGCTCCTACATCGGCAGGCTGGCCATAGCCTTTAAAAAGCCGCGACAAGGGAAGGTAGGAAATTAGAGTTTGGCTTTGTTTCGTTTTCGGTGTATTGTACCAAAAACCTATTCAATTTAACTGTGGCACTCACCTTGAGTTTGACAATTGCAATGAATGTAAATGCAGGAAACAAACACAATTTGGCGGCATAGCCTGGATCCTCCAAAAGTGGATAACAATTCCTTATATTAGCATGTGAATACATATTTATGTAAAACGGAGTAACGGAGGAAGTAGATAAGGTAAAGCACATTATACACTGCAGTTTGTGCGAACCGTCCTCAGCCATTAGTGAAAAGGAAGCAATAAAACCCGACTATCTGAGGATCTAATTCCATATCCTGTCGCTACTCTGTATTTAAAGTAAGTGGGGCTGGATGTCATTGAACTGGAACTGAGTTGAGGTTTGTCATACAGAATAGAGGTCTGTGTGGGCACCGAAGAGGTATTTTTATGATTTCATCACTTTGTCTTGTATTATATTTACAGAATGCCTGGTTGACTGGACTACAGTGTTTTCAGATTTGACGTATTCTTTCAAATCAGACGTTTTTCTTGTCCTCAGCTACAGGGATCTGGAGAGGACTTCTCCATGCATGTGTCCATCTATGAGTGTGAATCTACTGGTGGCTCAGAGTGGGTTTTAGAGCAAACTCTCCACCTGGACGACTTCACCAGACCCTCGTCAACCCTGGATCCAAGAGTCAGTGTGGACTCCAACCTCTTTGTGTACAGCAGGTCAGGAGGACACTGCTTGTGTGTTTGAATCATATTCTGTCGGCCACTTTATGTTTCCCAGTATGGGTGTCGTAAGTTAATCATTTTCTCCATGCCAGGTCTGACCTGTACATGACCAGAGACCACAGCTCCCCCAACATTAAGCACTACGTTCACTTGGACTGGCTGTCAAAGGAGGACGGATCTCACATCCTCACAGTGGGAGTGGGATCCAACATTCTCATGTACGGCCGTATCTCTGGCGTGGTCAACGAGCCGACTAGCAGCAAGGACGGGGTGGCTGTGATCACCCTTCCTCTAGGGGGCAGTATCAAACAGGGCATCCGCTCACGCTGGATCCTGCTTCGGACCGTGGACCTCCTGTCCTCTGTGGACGGCACGCCGTCTCTGCCAGTTTCCCTGTCCTGGGTGAGGGATGGCATCCTGGTGGTGGGCATGGACTGTGAAATGCACGTGTATGCCCAGTGGCATCAGGACAAGAAGCCCGGGGAGGGAGAGGAGGGCAACCTATCATCCGCAGACATCGCTGGAGGTCAAACTGCGGGTTCCTCCTCGGCTTTTGAAGGCAGAGCCAGGTCTAAGAGTATGTTTGAAGGAAGTGTTGCTGTGGATGAGGCCCTTCGTGCCCCGGCGGGACTTCAGGAAGGGGGACTATTTGAAGCAGCTCACTCTCTGTCACCGACTCTACCCCAGTACCATCCCACCCAGCTGTTGGAACTCATGGACCTGGGCAAGGTTCGCCGTGCCAAGGTGAGTTTGTTTCTGCCTCTTTCAGTGACTCAAAAATATGCTAAAAGATTATTTAAGGCTCTCATTTGTTTATTTAACAACAACATAAAAATCTCTAGTAGGCTAAAGTACAGTGAGGCCCAACCTTTTTGGATTCGACGAACCAAAAGTACGAATGCCAAGAGACACTCAGTGTGTTTACTCTAGATGAACAGGGATATGTGGTGATCTAATCCTCATTGTTGTATGGGCTTTTTAACCTACTGCTCTTCCGTCTATCAGGCCATACTCGCTCACCTGGTGAAGTGTATTGCCGGGGAAGTCGCTGTGGTGAGGGATGTGGAGGCAGGTGAGGGCGGAGCCAGGAGACATCTGTCCCGTACTATCAGCGTGACTGGCAGCACAGCAAAAGACACCATTGTGGCCGGCCGCGACGGGGGCAGGGACTACACAGAGATCAACTCCATCCCTCCCTTGCCCCTCTATTCTCTCATGTTGGCTGACCTAGACACGTCGTACAAGGGAGCGGAAGAGTCCGCGAAGGGAGCTAAGGGGGCTGATGGGGATAGATCCCAGAAGTCGTCAGAGGACCAGTATTCTGACCTCTTCCAGGTACGAAGAGTTAAGAGAGCTCTGATTTTGTTGTTGAAGGTTTTGTCCACTAATACATTTGGCTGCTCTCCTCCTGTGTTCACAGGTCCAAACCGTTACCACAGATGATTTTCAGAACTTTGCCGTCGACAAACCAGAGAAGAAGTCTCGAGTTATCAACCTCTCTCAATATGGACCGACCTACTTTGGCCCGGAGCATGCTCAGGTATTGTTTAAAAAAAAAAAGGCAAATTGCACTATTAATGTAGGCTATTTACAGTCACATCCAAAAATGAATAATGTTTTAAATCCTTAGTTGCATTGCCATTAGGTCGTTAAGAAAGAGGGGAGTAAAAGGGAGGAAATAAAACAATAATAATATGATAATAATAGGCCAGTTTGCAAATATTAATCTAATACTGTAACAAGACCCTGTTACCCGTGAGTTTCCCCCAGCACAAAGACACTCTGTAGGCGGGATAGCGTTTCACAATGTCCTTTTATTGGTTGCTCTCGACTGCTCGCTCAGGCAGTTCATATCCCTTCTCTCTTCCTCTCTCCTTCGTCCCTACTAGGGTTTATATAGGGGAGAGACACAATCACCAGATCATGTCCAGCTGAGGCCAATTAAGCCTCTTCTGGCACCGTTCCCTGAACCACTCCCACACTCTGTCCCCTCTGCAGCTGAGCCCAAACCACGCCCTCGCCACCACATATACAATTTACAGTAATGGCTTACATTGTAAATTCAAATCAGTACGACATCATCTTTGAATACCTTTCTGAGTTTGTCTTTGCTCTCTGTCTTCCTTATGTGTCCAGGTTTTGTCCAGTCACCTGATGCACTCAAGCCTACCAGGACTGACCAGACTAGAGCAGATGTTCTTGGTGGCCTTGGCCGATACTGTTGCAACCACCAGTGCTGAGGTCACCAGCTCCACTGATCAGAAGTGCACAGGTCAGCATATATGTTTGTGCATATAGGTTACAATCACATTTGTGATTCAGTAGATTTTAGAACATCGAATAAATATAACCTACTTCACCACCAAGGTTTACTGGGGTTAGGGACTGCTGTGTCTGTATTCCTTGAACAGGAGATTAATATACTTAATGTCAAACCACAAGAAACACTCCTGCCTTATATTGTAACACAGCACTCAAATAGGTTTAACCATCCGCGGTTTCTTTTGGTTACTTCCCCTCAGAGTTGTCTCTGTATTACACGTCTTTTCAACGAGCAAAATAGTTCCCACTCTCATTATTTTATGTAGTGATCTAACAAAAGATCTTTAACTGACTCGTTTTCTCTAGCATGCACACAACTGGTTGCTTTTTAATTATTTCATTTTTTTGATATTTTGTCGTTTTCAAGTGACTTTCATGCTCCCCATCCACGTGACAGTCACCGGTGGCAATCCAAGCTCTTGTGTTTAGGAGTTCTATGTCCAAGAATCCTCCCCATTGAAGTGTCCTTTAGTCCCTAACTTCAAGAGATGGACCACCTCCAGGGTCTTGATTCTGTAGCTGTCCCAACGCTCTAATCTGTCAGGGGGACACAAGTGACAAGATAATATTTCCTTTGCGGATAAATAAAGTATTGCCTTATTTTGTACTTTGTATATAAGATACAGGATGCACTCATGCCTGCAGAATGGACTTGTCTTGTAAATTGGCGTGTTGGCCTTAATGTCTATCAGTCCATTAACCGTTACCCTTGGTAAGAGATTGTATTAAAGTTGACTAAAGGTTATAGACATAAACGCTAAGCATCAGAAATGATGCTAAGCGTTTATGTTGATTGTGTGTTCATGGATATAGTTCATCTCCAGCCATCAAATCTTTATTAACATAAACAACAGTGCTTATACTTTTCCTCTTTAACTGTATATATACAGACACCGCACCAATTTTCCATCATTTTTATTTAGTCTTTTGAGGGGAAGACATCAGCAGGTTGTTCCAAGGCTAAGTAAGCACAGCGAGGGTATGAAGGTTCAGGGACAAGAGACGCAGTCTCTGACAGGATCGCATGAACTCAAGTGATACTGGAGTTTTAAAGGGCTTTGCTCTGTGGCTGCCATCTTAGTAGAGGGGTCGGTGGAATAACGTTGACCAAGCTGACCGCTGTCTGGTGCTGTGTTTGTTTAGGTGGTGAGGCTCTCGATGAGTGTGGACTGAGGTACCTGCTGGCCATGCGTCTTCACACCTGCCTGCTCACCTCTCTGCCCCCCCTCTACCGCATGCAGCTGCTCCACCAGGGTAATTATACTGCTGCTGTGAAACGTATAGAAAACATTGTTTTGTATGACAATAATACCACTATATTGTCAGATTTTGTGGTCATGAGATGTCAATTTCCAGTGCGTTTGATTTTGGGAATGAACTTCGGATGTATCTATCTCTCTCTGGCAGGCCTATCGACATGCCACTTTGCATGGGCCTTCCACTCAGAGGCCGAAGAGGAGCTGCTTAACATGATCCCAGCCATGCAGAGAGGCGACCCGCAGTGGTCTGAGCTCAGAGCTGTCGGAGTGGGTTGGTGGATTCGCAACATCAACACTCTGCGGAAAATGGTGGAGAAGGTACTAGGACGAATTCAGACAGAATTGACAGTTTCTAACATTAGTACAGTGATGCGAACAATTAACTAGAAAAGGAAATATGGGCGCCATCAGATACCATAGCTCACTATGATATTTTAGACCACTTACAGAATGCTCTGCATTGGGGGAATGTTGGTCGACCTTCTGGAAATGCCACAGTTGTACCATCATATCTTAACAAAACAAAGACATTTAAAAAAAAATATTTAGATAAAAGAAATAGATCATTCAGGTCAGGTGTTCCTGTTATTTTTATACCCCCTGTAGTTCAGCCATCAAACCTATCACGACTGCAAAATTCAAAGGCACTGTGACAGTTATTGTGTCAGGAGACATGCATTGTTCTCTCTACTAACCAACTGAATTTTATTTTCTATGGGAAGTATACAGTTATAACGATAAGCAGGGTTATTGTAAAGAGCACAGCTAATAGTTTATATACGTATGTCTTTGACACTAGCCAAATACGGGGAACATTTGTCCTGAAATCTGGGACTATCTGCAGTGAGTGTGATATTTAGATTTCTGTGTTGTCTTTTGAAGTGTACTTGACATCACTCCAGCAAAAAAGTGACTTGAAAGACTTGGATTATTGATTTAATAACTGTGACGTTTGTGTGTAATCAGGTAGGTAAAGCTGCGTTCCAGAGACACAACGACCCTTTAGATGCTGCGCTGTTCTACTTGGCCATGAAGAAGAAAGCTGTCCTGTGGGGGCTCTTTAGGTGGGACATTGTTTCTCAGCACATAACTATTTCAAATTGAGTTACTGTTTTAATTTCAGTTAAGTTTCTCACAAAACCTTTATGGGATTCTGAGCTATGTGGTTTTATTCTCTCAGGTCTCAGCATGATGAGAAGATGACTCAGTTCTTCAAGAACAACTTCACTGAAGACCGCTGGCGAAAGGCAGCTCTGAAAAATGCTTTCTCCCTGCTGGGAAAGCAGCGCTTTGAACAGTCCGCTGCCTTTTTCCTACTTGCTGGATCACTCAAAGACGCCATTGAGGTGTGAACAACACACACACACTCTTACACTCAACAACACACACGATGCACAGACACAGCTTTTTACTGTTGAGTCTGCTCCAACACTCCATCGTCATTTGCCTTGTTTTATGGAAATACAATATAGAGTGTGTTTGTATGAGAGTCAAATCACTCCATCACTAGTATAGCAGATATCGGTTGCTTGGAGAGTTGTATATTCTGCAGCCTTTTAATCACATGAGAGAAGTCTAAATTACACTGATAAGATGCATGAAAAAGCCTGCATGATTTTCCTTGGCCAGGTTTTTCATACCACATAGTCAAAATATACAGATAGCCAAAAAACGAAATAGAAGCATGAGCTTTGTATTGTTTAGCGCCATGTATTGATTGCAAGGGAAATTACAACCTCAATGGTGTTTGCTGACTTACATTTTCTTACTAAACTGCAGTTTTGACTGACTCCCACCTCTCCTCTGCTGTTCCGTAGGTGTTGCTGGAGAAGATGGAGGATCTCCAGCTGGCCATGATAGTAGCAAGGCTGTATGAGGCTGACTTTGAGAATTCATCCACCTGCCAAGGCCTCCTTCATGAGAAGGTCCTGGGCTGTAACAAGGACGGAAGTGGTTACCACTGTTCCAGACTTCACCCTGACCCGTTCCTCCGCAGCATAGCCTACTGGATCATGAAGGATTACACGCGAGCTCTGGACACACTGTTGGAACGAATCCCCAAAGAGGATGATGAAAACCCTGGTCAGTTGGTTGCAGACATGTCGGTATTACACAGCATGATCCCCTAAAACCTATACTTACAGGCTTTTTCCTTTCTCCTTTTCTTCATCATCTCTCTGTATTAGATGTGGCTGTGAAAGCTTGCAACCCTGTGGTGTTTAGTTTCTATAACTACCTGAGAACACACCCTTTGATCATCCGTCGCCACTTTGCAAATCCAGAGGGCACAGCGACAACTGTGGGCATCACTACCGAGAAGAGCGGCGCAGATGAGATCAACCTCATAGAGCGCAAGCTGTTCTTCACCACTGCCAATGCACACTTCAAGGTGGGCTCATCAATAATATGGCCACTCACTCCAATCCAGTTCTTCTAATGAAGTTGTTTTTCTCTATCTACCTCTCCTTTTATAGTTGTTTTACAGACAAGAAGCAAATATGCAAATGTTGTATAATAAGTGTTCTTCTGTAGGTGGGCTGCCCAGTGCTGGCTCTGGAAGTGCTCTCAAAGATTCCCAAAGTTTCCAAGAAATCTGGTTCCTCACCTATCAACAAAGCATCATCCAAAGCCAACGTAAACACGACCCAACCCCTGGAAAATGGCACCCAGAGGGGCGTGGAATGGGGCTCCCCCGCACCCTCTGTGCATGCCTGGGGAGGAAACGATAGTGTGGGTGGGTTGGACTGGAGCCAGCCTCTGGTCAAGCTGGAGGAAGACGAGCTGAAGCTGGACTGGGAACAGGACAAGGAAGATGATGAGGATGAGGATGAGGATGATGATGATGGCCTGACCATGAAGAAACCAGAGGCTGAGACCAAAGCAGACAGAGGCTCTGAGGGTGGCGACCCCACACCGCAGAGAGAGGAATCACAGGTAGGCATAATGCATCTGGAATGCTTACAGTATGATTTGACATACTTGAAACATCAAAGAGTTGTCTATTTTAAATAATACTTAATTGTGTTATGTCTACGTTATTGCAAAGTTATTGTTTAGTTTTGATTTATAAACTTGAACCTGTCTTTCCTTAACCAGAACAGCAAACACATTGACAGTCCTTTTGATGTCATGTAAAGACAATTATTGGCCTCGAACAGTTTCTATGCTGACTTGTGTAATAATAGGGGCATAATATGATTCACAACCAGAGGTTTTGCATTCAAATTAAACCCATTTGGATTTAACAGATCAGACAAAAGTAGCTGAGCTGGTATGACACTCGGCCAAAAGGGGTTAAAATGTGTTAGGAGATGAGACTTGCTGTAAGACCTCAATAAGTATGACTGATACTGAGGTCTGTTATCCATCTTAGAGTATTTTTCTGAATAAAAAAATAAGCCTCATTATGTTAAAATATATATATATTTTGTTAATATATATATAGATAAATATATAGATATATTTTGGTGAAGTCTGCACCCAGAACTGATTCATGGAAGCCTGTAGAATGTGCAGACTTTAATTGTGAATTTGGATAACCCAAAAACTCTCCGGGCTTCACAGGGATGCTCCCGTAAGGTCAGCGAATCTGCACAAGTTCGGTCCTTTTCCTGTAACTCGCTCTCGTGTATTTCAGATTGAGTCAGAGGTGGACGTGATCGCAGAGCAGCTGAAGTTCCGTGCCTGTCTGAAGATCCTGATGACAGAGCTGCGTACGCTGGCCACAGGCTTCGAGGTGGACGGAGGGAAGCTCCGCTTTCAGCTCTACAGTTGGCTGGAGAAGGAGATAGCGGCCATGCATACGATCTGCAACTACAAGGTACACTTTGATCATAGTTGATGTCGTCTATGCAACCTTATATTCGTTTTACTCGATGTTAGCGAAGGTTTTTTTTCTTCCCGGTTGATCATTGTTATTTAATGTAAATTTTGTTCACACAAAGGTGGAGGGGAAGGAGGAAGATTCAGAGGTGCAGCGCTGGAGAGCGTGCACAGCATCAGTGGACATATCGGACGACGCCCTGGAGCGCACAGAGGCCGGGGCCTACGAGCGTCACCAGATGGAGCGACGTCGTCTTCAGGCCAAGCAGCAGCACTCTGAGAGGCGCAAGGCGTGGCTGAGGAAGAACCAGGCCCTGCTGAGGGTGTTTCTGTCCTACTGTAGCCTTCATGGAGCCAAGGGAGGAGGAGTCACCTCTGTTCGCATGGAGCTTCTATTCCTTCTGCAGGAGAGCCAGCAGGTACACATACACACTCATAAACACACGTACTGGATTAATGCAAAACAATCTCTCCGCAGCAAAAGCAAATGCACATCTTCCTTTGTCGCTCCGTAGGAGACCACGGTTAAGCAGCTGCAGTCTCCTCTGCCTCTGCCTACTACGCTGCCTCTGCTGTCAGCATGCATTGCCCCCACCAAGACGGTCATAGCCAATCCAGTTCTCCACCTCAGCAACCACATTCACGACATCCTCCACACCATCACCACGATGGAGACCACGCCGCATCCTGAAATCATGGATGATCGGGTGAGAACTCAAATCCGACTTTATATCGACTTAGTATAGAGTCTGCAGCCTATTTCAGTCTTCTGAAGTCATTCATTTTGATGTTTAATAAGTAAAATGTGTCTGTGTTCCACCCTCAGGTGAATGCTCTGCACACACTAGCAGCATCTCTGTCTGCTTGCGTCTATCAAGCACTGTGTGACAGCCACAGCTACAGGTAACTATGCCCATGCACTACACTGCAGTGCCTCGGCCCAACGATCTCTGCAAGATTTGATTTGCCTTCCTGAAAACAAAAATGCCTTTACAGAGCAATAAGTGCATTTATTTTAGTTTTATTTTAGTTTGTTTCACTCACTTGTTTTTTCCCCCTCCAAAACGGCATCATTGTAAGTTAAATTAATCGTTAACATGTTGGGTAATTTGCTCTTGATACTAAGCTTAGCTAACCACACACTTACTCAAGTTTGTGTCAGGAGACACAAACTTATATTGGAATGTATTTCCTTATTTCATTCTCGGAAAGAAAGCCGATGACCACGGTTCCCAAAATGTTGAACAATACTGCACCTGTCTTGTATGGTTGTGGCTCATGGCCTTTCTGTTGTTGGCTTAGCATCCAGACAGAGGCCAGCCAGTTTACAGGGATGGTATACCAGGGCCTGCTGCTCAGCGAGAGGAAGCGACTTCGCACAGAGAGCATTGAAGAACATGTAACTCCCAACTCCGCGCCTGCACAGTGGCCAGGTAACAACGTCCTTGCTTTACCAACCACCTGCATGTTTGGGCTTATATTGAGTTAGAGTCTTAACTAAAGGTAGAAAATGAAAAATATATATATATTTTTATTTTTTTCTGAAAGGACAACTATGCTATCAGGGGACGGTTCTTCATTAACGTTTTGGTCTCAATACTGTCAATAATTGTTTGAATGAGATTGAAGCTAAATTAGATCACATTCCAGAATACATGGAAAAGGAAGACGGCATATGTGTGAGCATCAAAGACATGATTCAGAGAGAATATGAAAAGCAGCAGGAGAGGCAGAGCAAAGCAAGCAGTCTGTGTTTATGCAGAGAGGCAGATGGTGTTCTATAATAGGAGCTTCATGGCCTCTGGGAAGGAAATGGAAAGACAGAGACTGATCACGCCATCATGCAAATGTTTCATAAATGGGTTCTGTATTGTGCAGAGATAGGGTTTTATTCTGCTGTGGAAGGTTAATCTCTTACACAAATGCCATGTTGTGTGTGTGTGTGTGTGTGTGTGTGTGCGCACGCATGTGTGTCCTCTCTCTGCAGGTGTGTCGTCCCTGATTTCTCTGTTGACGTCTGCCAGAGAGGAGGACCAGCCGAGGCTCAACGTGCTGCTGTGTGAAGGGGTCATGGCTGTTTATCTTGCACTGCTCATTCACGGCCTGGGCACCCACAGCAGCAATGAACTCTTCCGCCTGGCAGCACACCCCCTCAACAACCGCATGTGGGCTGCTGTCTTTGGGGGAGGGGCCAAACTCATTATTAAGCCAAAGAGGCCCGAGGCCACACCAGGTAGAATTATTAGTTTGTTACTATTTTGTTGATTACTAATCCCTTTATTTCCATCATCACCGTCATTGTTGTCTTTTGTCTTCCTCCCTGGTCTTCATGATCTGTCCCTGTCCCTATATACTCTTTTCTTGTCGTTGTCCTCTCCTGCTTCATCTGTTGACTTTCTACATCCTGACTTATCTCTGAACTTGAGGCAATGCTTCCATCCCTCAGACCTGTCTACATATTTACATAGACATACACTTAGTCCTGTCCAGTTGATGCTCCTAAGATGCTGCTGCTCTGTGGTGTCTTGTGTGAGTGTGCCCTCTGCCCTGTGTCCCAGTGCCAGCTGATTTTGAGGCAGCCAGGCCAGAGGACTCTCAAGAGGCAGGAAGACCTGAGCAGAGCACCCTCACCCCAAACCCCACCCCCATCCCCACTGAAACCCAGTGCCCCAAACGAGCCCCTCCTCCCGTTTCAAGGGGAGAGGGGTTTGGCACTGTGGCACCAGCAACTAAGACCAGCTGTGAGTAACTGGGCTGGTGGATTGCAGTGCTGGTTTGCAGGATTGCAGTGCATGGTAATTGTACAGGTTTGCATTGTTGCAGATGCTTGACTTACCCCTCTCTCTCGTGCAGCTACAACTGAATGCCCATAACAAACAACAAAGCTCACTAGTGCTATGAAGACATTGTCATCTCTGTTCAGTGTTATGATAAGCCAACAGCAGTGTGTGTGAGCGTGCGTGTGCGTGTGCGTGTGCGTGTGTGTGAGTGTACTGCATTGCACGTACATGTTGTGACGTCCTCTATGCTCATCTCATTGTGTCATTCCTATTGTGCCACCGAAGCAACAGCTGGGCCTAGCAAGGAGTGTTCAGAGGCCAAGGCTGAGCAGCCCTCTCAGACTAAATCTGAATCTGAGACTAAACCAGGTACACCTTGAGAGGTTGTTAGACAATGAAACAACTACTGTAGAGCTAGAGCTGCACATCTAGTTCTATTTAGTCCCTTTTCTAGCTCTAAAAAGAGAATGTGAATGGACCAGAGTTACAGTATATCATTAGTTGGTAGTTGAGGTAAAACCCACATCATAGATAGCTCTTGTGTGACTTGATTCAGCTGTTTGTCTGCATTTCGATAAAAAAATATATATATTTGTAGAAATTGAGCCATTTCCCGAGTAGCTGTACTGTTTAAGTCTGATGACTGAACTTGACTGTTCATTCATATTCATTAGGCCAAAGTAATCTGTGCTCACATTGTATTTGCTGGGGAGGACGATATGGGCTGGCATTTAGACTCAATATCACTGTAGAGTCTGAGATAGCTCTCAGCAAAGCCAAGAGCCTTTTGAAGGGCTGGTTAGGGGGATCTTAAATGCCAGCCGGGTTGATAGGAATCACAACGCCAAATGTTAAAACTCTGCCCTTTTGAGTGCCCCTGCAAAATTACATGCATGTGTCAACACACAACCATACACACATGTTACACATTTATCATGGTCCAATTAATACTCATTTTAAAACAAAATGAACATGTTGCAGTCACCAGTCTCATCGTGTTTGCCTCCCTCAAGTGCTGTGAATACAAGAAAACGCTTAGCACATGACTGCTCAACCAAATCTGCCATCGCTGTTTGATGTGTTTTCTGTGTGTACTCTGTGTGTACTCTGTGCCATGCACTACATCAAATATACACTGATTCAATTATGTAATGATCTGTGTAGTATCCGTATGTCTAACTGCACTGTCTACTCTGGTTTGTGTCTTGTTTTGTCTGGTGCAATGCCAGAGATAGTCACCCAGGATAATGGTGCAGGTTTGTGCACAGCCCAGTGTGTCTTGCCCTGTGCTTCCATCCTAAACGTTTGTGTGTGTGTGTGCATTTGTGTCTCTGTTCCAAGTGCATTGGTTTTCTTTTGTGTGCTAAAAGTCATCTAGGTCGTAGAAGATATTTTGTAGACAGGAACCAAATTTTGGGCAGGATTAAGGTTAATGTTCAAAGTTTATAACTCAGCCCCATCAAGGATTTGTAGGATTCACTTCCTCCTTTTCTACTTCTTGACCTTCTTTTGAGTTTAAAATGGTGCTGAGTCTCGGCTCATCCTCGTCATTTATATAAAACTGCAGCACACTGCAGTCTGCTGCAAATCGACCTTATCAGAGTTCATTGTGTTTGAAAGATACCATCTCTTCGTTCTTCTCTACTCCCACCCCCCCCTCTGCCACCAGTGGCTCCCACTCAGCCCCCAGCGGAGGATGGGGACCGATACAGACGCAGGTTCAACATGAGGATGCTCGTTCCTGGACGCCCTGTGAAGGAGACACCAGCCACCCCACCTCCTGTCCCGCCAGAGAGACCCGCATACAGGGAGAAGTTCATTCCCCCAGAGCTGAGCATGTGGGACTACTTTGTGGCCAAAGTGAGGCATTCATTTCTACATATATTGAATCGACCAATGAGATCTGTGACTCATCGTCTTCGGGTCATGAAATAGTTATCTCTCCCTATCTGCCTTATTCATTTGCTTTTTCTCTTCCATCATTATTTCCGCCCTCTCAGCCCTTCCTGCCGCTGTCAGACAGCAATGCTCTGTGTGACTCAGACGAAAGCGGCGCAGAGGACGATGAAGATGATGATGACGACGCCTTCCTCTCTGACACACAGATAACGGAGCACTCTGACCCCAACTCCTACAGGTAGGGCTCGCCCTCGCTTGTTTATTTTTTTTATAACTAAGTCAAAGTCTTTGCTTCTGATTTTAAACTTGCTGCATGTCTGTCTGTGTGGTACGTAGTTGGGCTCTGATCCGCCTGGCGATGGTGAAACTGGCCCATCACAACGTCAAGAACTTCCTCCCTATCACTGGCCTTGACTTCGCAGGTACACATTCGCTTGTATAAATATACATAAATAAACGTTTCACTGGTGATGCTGCTGCCTGTACACAGTATTTATTGTATATTTATGTGTTTGTGTCACAGACCTGCCAGTCGTCTCCCCTCTCAGCAACGCTGTGTTGAAGACTTTAGAGAACTGGGAGCAGCTTCTGCTGGAGAGAATGAACAAGTTTGACGGCCCGCCTCCCAACTACATCAACACTTTCCCCACTGACCTCAGCGCAGGAGGTGGCCCAGCCATACTCCGACACAAGGCCATGCTGGAGCCAGACAACACACCCTTCAAGTGAGTATTGAATCATATGCAAAAATGTAGAGACAGTCTCACACACTTTATACAACATTTCCTTTTTTTATTCTTTTTTTTACTTCAGAATTAATCAGGCCATTCCGAACATTAACATTTAACGACTCAACACTACTTAAGTAAGAGTGAATGACAACAAATGGAAGACGTACTACCACTGCAATGCTGACACTAACACTAAGTAACTCATAGCTCAGGATCCCAAACAGACCTTTTCTAAAGTGCACTGCTCCTAAAAGAATATTTCACCCGAGCAACGATTTTACTTTGAGAAATATTAATATTTGAGTCTTCTCTTGACAGAACTACATTGTTTAGTAGTAACCGCAAGCGCCCTTTAGCCAACAGTAGCAAATCTCAAGATACGTTTTGAATTAAAAAACAAAAAAGAAATGCAATATCTTGCAATGTTTGTTATATGTTTATTTATATATTGTTTTTATTTTTTAAATACTTCTTTCATTTCATATTGGTAGACCTACCTGCTGTGACAAGTTATTTAAGTACACTACAGCCCAAGAAGGTTTATGTTAAATATTTATAAATTTGATAATACAGAGGAAGAGAAACTATAATATTAAAATCATTTGGGCTTTATTTTCCCTTTCCATATAAAAAATGCTTTGTCACGCATGTCGTAGATGATCATATCGTATATCATGGTATTGAACATAAGACCCCGTTAGTGGATGTACTCATATGTGACCAATTATTTTTGTCCATGCATTTTCTCTCAGGACAAAGAACCATCAGTCCTTTCCAGCCCGACGTCTTTGGCATTTCCTGGTCAAACAGGACGTTCTTCAGGAGACTTTGATCCGTTACATCTTTACGAAGAAAAGGAAGCAGAGTGAGGTCAGCAGCCCACATGCATGTTTTTTCTTCAGTTCAGTGTTCATTAGCTATCATAATTAGACCCACAATTGTTTTATTTTATGTAATTAATTATAATTACTTATTTAAATCATGTTTTCAATTTTACTTTTGTATTTTTACTTCCCCTCAAAAAATCACTGTGTTGGCCCAAAGATATTGCTATATTCTCCTGGAAATTACATTTTTTAAAAGTGGCTTTGTCTCACATTTAAGTAAGAGAGGTTTAAACGTGATCTGTAAATTAATTTGACTGGCTCGGGTCACTACACTCTAAAGTGCAAGCATCGGCAGATTAAGAGACATTGACTGTTTAAAAATGGGGCCCATAATAAGCACATGATAGTGATTGATGAGACACCTAACTGCCATCAAACAACTGACACACAGCCAAGAAATGTAGCGTCAGAATGTCAGAAGACAACAGAAGCCTGAAAAAAGCAGTCTGAGAAAATATTTCTGCTTCTATGAAAAGTATGTGACTAAAACACAAAACAAAGTAATGTGTATTATTTAAGGTGTTATTTATTGAAATACCGAATCTAGAATGTACATTTCCTGTTTGAATTTAAATGTTACAGGTGACAAAAGGGGCTATTGTTTTAGCCAGGGACATAATTTATATATGTGCCAGTTCAGTATATATTTTAATCTTACTTTTATTATATTCAATTTTTGCAGAGCATGTGTGCAGAGGGTTACCCGCATGCACGGAAAACAGAATGTACACACTTCCCACATAGCCTTTTGCTTTCCAAGACACCTAAGATTGGAGATGATGATTTATGGAGGCGTTTATCAGATGTATAACAGAAAGTGGCAGCAAGCACTGCTTCAAATCATGAACAGTATCGGGTGCACGACAGTTGCAAGGACGGAAGAAACATTGCACCAACGCTCTCTGATAAAGGGTCTTTTTTTGGTTATCGTGGGCAAAAGAAATAAACGCATTTCAGCAAAAAAAAAAAAAAAAAGCCCCTTTATCTGTGAGGCCCGGTGCTTTGTTTTTCGGTCTTTATCAGAGGCCTTAAAAACTTTGAGCATTTGCCTCAATAGATGACTGTCTGACTGTGCTGTGAAACCAAGGTCCTACCTACGTAAATACATAAATACATCACTTTGTTGTAATACACAGAGATAAGAGCTCACTGAGCATTTATCTCTGTTTTTTTGTTGTTCTCATTATCATTGCTTTGCCTCCTTAGACATCTTAAACCAAGTATGGGACAGTTCACTGCCTTCTGCGATGTCTGGAACTATTCATTATTATGTAATCACTTTGATGGCAGACTGCTACTGTAGCTGCCAGTCCAAAATTAGACAAAAGTCCCAGTGATTTTGGTCCCAGATGCTCAGCTTCTCATTATTACAATTTGCCAACTGGCGTGACTAGATAACTTCAAATTAAACTGTGGCGCTCAGATCCATAGCTCATATCTTCATTCATCCTGCTACATGACTGTAGCTCCATGCTCATGAGGCGGACTGTGTTTCGAGTTGTTTGCATTGTATCACCAAGTGTACATCAAAGATCCTGTCAACCCTTTTTACATTTTCTTTTCATTTCATGTTTTATTTTTCTGTGTTTGTGCATGTGTTTTGTGTTTTGCGTATTGTGTTGTGCCGTGTTGGTGTGTTCTGTGTCTATATTGCTTCTGTGTGTGTTGTGAAGTCTGTAGAGAACCACATGGACCGTATAAACCCAAACTGCATAGCAGGAGCTAGCGGTCCCTATAAGGTAGTATCATTTACTGTACCAGCCAGGGCCCCGGCTCTGTCTGTCCGTCTGTCTGTTTGGGAGAGTCACTGTAAAGCCAAGCTTGAAGGAGAATGAAAGTCAATTCAACTTTAAAAGAAGTATTGTGCACCAAATGCACACGGTGTGCATGAGGTGGTTAGAGGTAGCAAACTGGGGAAGCTCGCAAAGCGATAGTTTGGATTTTTTTTTAGTGGAGTTGTATGAGACACTTATCAATACTCAAGTGTATAACTCTACAGTAGACAGCGTTTGGCTACGCCCCCAGTTTGGAGAAACAGAAATGAGTACCAGCATAAAGCTAATATTTTTATTTTCACCGTTTTAATTTGCCGTCACAAAGCCCTGTCCAACGAGGAACTGAAGCAGTTTTATCCATCTTTGCTCTCCTCTAAGCCACAAGACTTTATTGACAAAAACGATAATTTTACCTTGCAGAACAAAGGAGTTGCTGGTTGATTTATTTTTATTTTTTTAAGGGGCCCTCTCTTTTCAGTGGCTAAAATATATTTTTCTGCTGCCCCCGTCCACCGCAGTGCATTGCTTTGCTCCCGTGCCAGTACTCCTATCTGCCTCTCAAATTGGGGGCTCGCTAACCTCCATCTACTGCAAAGAATATACTGATTATGAATAAGTACCTCATACAACCCCACGTCTCCGCCTCAGCTTGGCCTGATAATGACTGTTCTGGCAATACTTCTGGCTTAAAATCAGGCTTTCAGGCTTAGACCTAACAACTTCTCTTTTTCCGTCTCACTGGGACACCTGTGGCATCCGCTCACATAACCTCACATCCGATCCCTACCAATGACACATGTCCCTGTGTTTCTCACGCCTTTCTCCTCTGTAGCTGGACTGATTCTGCTGGCCCCAAAAGCAAAACATTTGTTTTCCTCTTCATAGAGTTGGCACATACAGTAGACGTACTAACTTGCATGCTCACTGTCGGGGCTGTGAAAGGCTTGCTGATCATGGAGGGTGTTGTCACCAGGGAATCCCAAAATCAATAGAATTGTCAATATTTGATTGTGTACCTTCACATGTGATGACTCCTCTCCACTTATGAATGTAGTTGTACTTTGCACTACCAACAGGTGAAGTGGGATTTTTTTGAGCGAGTTTTGGCATAGAAGGAAATTAACTTCACACAAACTGTATTTATGAATAATAGGTTTCTAATCTATTTTATTTTCAACCATTGGCCCTGAAGGCCCCGTTCTGTAGCATTAACCTTTTGAACCTTGATGTATCGTTTTTCTTCTCCAGGTGGAGGCTGATCTGGGCTATCCCGGAGGAAAGGCTAAAATCATTCATAAGGAGTCTGATATAATCATGGCATTTGCCATCAATAAGGTAAGGCTGTGATAAACAATATTGTGAAGGATTTTGTTTTATGAGTCTATAATTTCCTAATTATTGCATTTCCTGGAAAGAACTATATAACTTGGCACTAAGTAAAGGGTAGATATAGACAATGTTCTGAGACAGTACCAGATCATATAATCCTTTCCAGGAACCTTCCTCTAAATATCCAGTTACTTATCAGTTACTTCCTAGGAAATTAGAGGAAACTGACTGCCAAGTCCACCTTTAATCTTGTCTTTTCCTCCCTCCTTGTCCCTCGCTTCCCTCCTTTTGCAGTCTAACTCCAACGAGATAGTATTAGCCTCCACTCATGATGTCCAAGAAGTGGACGTGTCTACTCTGGTGGCTGTGCAGCCCTACACCTGGATAGGGGACGACTTTGATAAGGAGTCCCGCAGGTGAGATTCAGGGGAGAATCATAGGTGGCATTTGTCTGTCCTCAGAGAAACAATCTCAATCACAATTTCAAGTTAGTTAGCTTTTATTTACGGATCAATATTTGGCATGATGGTTTATATTAAACATAAAAACAATTAGCACGTTCTGATTCCAAACATTCAAAACCAAAGGAAAAACACCAATCATAACTAGAGATGTCCCAAGCCGATCCTAAGAGTCAGTTTCAGGGCCGATCCGTACATATTTTAATGAATCGGTATCTGCAGACATACAGCCTATCAAATAAATATAATTATTGGATGGTACTTGGTATCGGCAGATGCCCTTTAACAATGGGTATCTGCAAAGTCTAAAATTAATTTAGGTGAATTAATCATTTCTAATTGATTCATCCATCTCTGCATTTTCTGCTGCTTTTACTGATCAAAGTCACATCTATTTAACTGATTATATCATCGAGAATTACTTTTTTATACTGCCGGGAAGTAATGGTTAAAATGTGATTTGGTGAAGATTAATTCTAGACCACATTGTCCCGACTGGTTTTCCATCATACTTTCATAATTTGGCCAGTATGATAGAAAAATAGGTATTAAATTGCATCTATGTGGTCTTAAAAAGATCTTTAAAAGTCGTCAATTTAACTTGGTGAACCCTGCAGACACCCCGCCAGTAACTTGCTGACTGAAATGTTTTGTATGTGAATAGCTGAGTCTTTGTCCATCGTCTGTGTTCAAAACATTCTCAGTGACGGGTTATGGTTGTGTTTTGTTTTGCAGCTCTGACGACATCGACCATCGATCTTCTCATACCAACATTGCCCAGACTAGCTCTGCCCCCTTTGCACCACCACAGATGGCGGTCTCTGCCTCCATGCCATGGCTCGGCAGTGGGCAGACCAGCATGGGAGCCAGTGTGGTACGAGTTTATGCACTTTGAACACCGATATACACAAACATGGCCAAACTGTAGTTCTCTGTTGTAGCCAGGAGAGGGAAACTAAGCTCTGTTTTGAAGCCTTTAGACCTCAAAGAACTCTGCAGTATTTATTTTCATAACATGCATTAGATGTATATAAGTAAAGCTTTCGCTGTATTTACCCAAATTGAAACATGAGACAAACTTCTGATTTATAATTTAAAAGGAACTTGACTATTTGGATTTAATTCTGCAGCCCGTGGCCCTCTGCACATTTTCAAGAGAGGTTTGCATTTTGAACTCTTATCAATGTCAAGCCAAGCGGAGTCGTGCCGACTAAACAGCTGGCCTGCTGAGTCTATGGAGGCTGATACAGAGAGGGGGTTTGTGTTTGTATGGCAGAGATGGACGTACATAAACACAGATAGCAGCAGCTCTCACAGCCGGTAACCCAAGGTACAGATTAGCGTCACTCTTACACGCAGCCAGGGTTCTCCATGTCCCAGCCATGTTGATAAATGTTGGCAGTAGTGTGTGATACGCGAAGCAAGGCGGGACAGAGTGTGTCATGCAGGTTCAGGGGATTACCGAAGAGGTTTGCTTAAGTTTGCGGTGGGGTCTGGAGGATTAGGATCCCAGCCATTCAATGGCCTTTGAGTCTGTAGCGTTTAGTTTAGTTTAATTGATGTTAAGTTTAATTTAGTATATTACTAATCAGATGTTTATGGTCCTGCGGTTTTGTTTTGCACTAGTGAGCAGTGAAGTGTATTTGTTTTTCTATTAAAACAAACTTCTGGCAGCATTTGTCAATAAACTAAACAGAACACAGATGAAAGTTGTTTTGTTTTGTTTTTTCAACCTAAAAACTATCATTTATTCATGCATTGCATCATAACAATTTATGTTTTTATTGTTGGATTTTCAGATTATGAAGAGGAATCTAAACAATGTGAAGAGAATGACATCCCATCCCATATATCAGTATTGTAAGTGTTTACACAACGGAGTCTGTGCTTAGGAGTACAATCAGCAGTATACTTTTAAATTTTGATTAACGTCTCTCTTCCCCGCTGTCTGCCTCTCTCCCTGTCTTTGTCCCTCTTCGTCTCTCGGTGTGTGCGTCAGACATGACCGGGGCTCAGGACGGCAGTGTGAGAATGTTTGAGTGGAACAGACCTCAACAGCTCATTTGCTTCAGACAAGCAGGCAATGCTAGAGTCACCCGGCTCTATTTCAACTCCCAGGGCAATAAGGTACTCACACACACCCACACCCACACCCACACCCACACACACACACACACACACACACACACACAGCAACGTCTGTGTTTTGTCTATTCGGTGTGATTGTTCTGATTGCTCTGTGCTCGTCCTGCAGTGTGGCGTTGCTGACGGAGAGGGCTTCCTCAGTCTCTGGCAGGTCAACCAGACATCATCCAACCCCAAACCCTACCTGGTGAGGTCTCCTCCCGCCTCCCTCATCTCCTCACACACACACACACACACACACACACCTTTAGATAAAACAAAATACTGAACTGTGAATTATTAAAATTGATAATGTACTGTTTGTTGTCCTACAGAGTTGGCAGTGCCACACTAAGACCTGCGGTGATTTTGCCTTCATCACCTCCTCCAGCCTCATCGCCACAGCTGGACAGTCCAATGATAACAGGTCAGCATCTGCACAGAAGAACACCACCACTAAACCAACACAAATCTTTCTCTGTTGCTATCGACTCACTGATGTTATCCTTTTATCTTTTACTTTGTCTACAGAAATGTTTGCCTGTGGGATACTCTGATTTCACCAAGCAATACCATGGTCCACGGTAAGAAATCCCAAAACACGTCAAACAAGCCGATGATGATTTCCCCCGTATATAAAGTTGTGATCCAATCCCTCATTTCTTCCCACCCACCCCTTCAGCGTTCCCCTGCCATGAGAACGGGGCCACCGTGCTGCAGTATGCTTCCAAACAGCAGCTGCTCATCACTGGAGGCAGAAAGGGTTTTGTGTGCGTGTTTGACATCCGCCAGAGGCAGCTGCTCCACACTTTCCAGGCCCATGACTCAGCCATTAAGGCCCTTGCACTGGATGCCTTCGAGGACTTCTTCGTCACTGGCTCTGCAGAGGGCAACATGAAGGTGACTCATTGCTCCATCGCTCACTCTCTCGCGCGCTCGCTCTCTCACTCACTCGCTCATTGACCTGCCATAGCACATTTGCAGTCCTACTTTGATTGTGCACTGAGGATTAATGTCTTATTCTAGTTTCAGGCCTACTCAATAAAATCTGAAAATCCTCTACTTTTAATCTATCATATTCATTTCAAGATAAATGCAGACTGATTCACTAATGTTCTTTAACCAAATAAAATCTGATTCCTGGTGTTTCTACTGAAACAATAACTATTTAGTTTTAGAGTGTTTAATTAAAATATATAATAAATATTAGAAGCATTACTTTATTTCTGAGCATCTGCTGCAAGTATCTAGTTTGCCATTATTGATTAAAAAAAAAAACAATTTGCAACATATTTTCCATCAAAATACCGTAAGCATTTTGGGAAGGCTTTACCCCGTGTCTAGTCGGTCCTGAGGTCGCCTGACGACGGCGTCTTTACTGGTTCCATCCTTGTCTGCAAATTTTTAAATCATCAACAAAAAGTTTGGCTGCTCCTCAGCTTCATGATTGTGCCGTTTTCCTGTGAAATGTTTGAGTGTTTTTTTTTATCTATTTTTCCATCAACGCTGGTGCATATGATTCATTGATAATAACCTTACGGCGAACGTTACTGTTGGCGAATTTGTTTGCCTGATAAAGTTTGAGTGTTAACACTTAAAAGAAAACTTGATTTAGAGGCTATACCACTTCTCAAGACGCTTTACATACTAAACAATATAGAATCAATAAATAAACAGCAAGAAATGAGAAAACCATTGGAAAGAATACAATCAAAGGACTAGGTCAGTTATTGAGAAAATAAAGCTAATATGTTTCAAGTTTAATAACAAAAATTATGAATTATTGATAATAAAAAAACTAACTATGTAGTAATGTAGTAAAATAGTAGTGTTTTATTGGCCATCAACATCGCGTTTACGCATAAATATATTTTTATATTTAAATAAACAACATAAATAAACGCTTAACGGCGTGGTTACGCAGCTGAGACGCAGCTGAGACGTCTTCCCTGGCCTCTTAATGCTCATTGAATTCAGCACTTGACAATCACAGTCGCTTTGCATAATAAAAAAATGATAAAAAACAGTATGCTGGTTTGAAAAAGGAAAAAAAGAAACTTAACGCCTGTTCTTCTTCCCCCCACCCTCCCCCCAGGTGTGGAAGTTAACCGGCAACGGGCTCATGCACTCTTTTAGCACCGAGCATGCCAAGCAATCCATCTTCCGCAACATCGGTGCCGGTGTCATGCAGGTGGAAACGCGGCCCGGTAACCGCATCTTCACCTGTGGAGCGGACGGCACCCTGAAGATGAGGGTCCTCCCTGACCGCTACAATATCCCCAGCAGCTTGGTTGACATCCTGTAACATCTTACTTCCACTTCTGAGGCTCCAAAGAGGAAAGAGACAGAAAGAAAAAACACAAAAAGCTTACACTTGCTAGGCATTAATAGTATAATTGATGGGGGAAGAGTTAGTCAAAAGACCACCAGGCTTTTTGGCATCTTTCAGAGTGTGCAGTGTTCATAGGTTTACCGTTGATGTAAATCATATCCACAATGGGGGAAAACGGAGCTGCAAACATTTTTTTTCCCCCAAAAAAGGCTGAAGGCAAAGTTACAAGCAAAAGGTATCATACTTGATTTTAAAGCTAAATTTATTGTAATTTTATTGAAGAATCTCTACTCTTAGAGTGTGTCCATAGGGAAGCTATGCATGTCCTGTTCTCGTTCCGCGGTGCAATCACAGGTCTATTGATAGTGCTCTGTAAAAGTGCTCAAGCAAAAATTTTAAAAGTGTGTAACTGTCGTCATTTTGTGCCCACAGCTGAAATCTCTTAGCATCTACTGTAACCAGCACTGTGGTTTGTTATTAAGTCAGTGGTTTCCGGTGTGAATCGAGTTGTTGGAATCTGCATTTTGTTTCAATGGTTTTGCCCCCCTGCTCCCCCCCCCTGACTTTTTGCCCAGCTCTGCTCAGACCTTACGGAGGAGTTGATAGTGCATTGCTCTCCCCCCACCGTCTCCCCCTACCCTCTCCCCCCTTTTCACTGGCTGCCCGTCACTCACTCTGGCCCTCTCCTGGTTCGGGCTTGATCCGGCTCGGTTTGTTCCCCCCGAGGGTGTGTGTGTGCGTGTGTGTGTGTGTGAGAGAGAGAGAGAGAGAGAGAGAGAGAGTGCGTGTGTGTGTGTGTGTGTGCGTGCGTGTGTGTGTGCGTGCGTGCGTGCGTGTGTGTGTTCACTCTGCTGTGTCTGCCATCTGTACGCCCGCCCGCCCACCTGCCCTCAAATGCCTGTTTGTGCGGCCGACTCCCTGCTAGAACATTCCTGTTTGGAAGATGATGTGTTTTACTCCTGTGATTGTGATTTCAATGTTTCCATCCGTCTGGTCCAAACCCGAATGCCCACCCACCCAGAGCAGAAACACAAAGGTCCACTTCTGGTTTTGCACAATGATATTCTTGAATTTGTTTTTAAATTAATTTAATTGTATTATTTAAATTATTTACATGTTTTGTGTTTTTTTTTTTTCTTTGGTTGACTGTTCCTATTTAACTTATTGCCTTTTATTTTAGGAATGTGAGGGGTTTTACTGTATCCGACTGGGAGACGTGCAACACAGTCTACTGTATGTAAGTGTGTGTTACCTCGCTAGTTGTTTTGACTGTTTCATCCATAAGAAATAGATATTTGCACTCAAATTCTGGAGACACTAAAAGTTTATTTCAAATAAATAGGATATCGAAGAAGAAACTGTTATATACAAATGAATGTCTGGCTTTATTTGGCCTAGTAGTAAAAACGTTTGACATAGTTTTAATATATAAATTATATAAATATATATATATATAAATTATATAAATAAATATATATATATAAATTATATAAATATATATATATATATATATATATATATATATATATATATATATATATATATATATATATATATATATATATATGAAATACCACAACAGCTTGTACAAACATGAAAGCATTTCTTTATTTTTGGTTTGTATCATACCAGCTGGATTAGTTGTAATTTTTGTTAAGTGTGTGTATGGTATTTATTAAAGAGATTTGTGTTTCTCTCCCTCTTTCGGCCCACTATGTGTACTGTATGTAGCTTAAGTGTTTTACAATGGTCCTACTGGTGTCTGGTGTGTATGTGTGTGTGCATGAACTAATGCAAAAGAAGCCAATATCATGGGTAGATGTTACTAGGGCACTTGAGCCTGGAGGTGTGTGAGAGAACAGGTCATGGTCAGAGTTTTACCTTTGTAAAGTGAATAAATTCTTTTTATTTCATCAGGCTGATTTGGCGCTGTTGTTTTTTGTAACTTTCTGTCGAAGGAATGAGCGACCAGCAGGGACCATGCTGCTTCATTACAAAAGGCAGGTGCACAACCTATAAGTACAGATTATCAGAGGGAGATAACATGTGCATCAATATGAAAATACATAAATGTCATGCAAATATACTAAACACTGTAACAATTTACAACACAGACGGCCACAAAAGTAGAGTTAGAAGTTCAATATGTATAAATTATGAACTGTTCGATACAAAATGATAAAAAAAAAAGTTTACACACCGTTAGTAACACCAACATCTCACATGTACAATAGGATATAAATACAGCAGTATTTAATTTTAACAATGTGACACTGATTTCTGACAGGAGTGCTCTACAGGAAGATAAAGTTGAGACTGAAGTGTATATTTCTCGCTTGAAAATCTAAATATGACCAGTTCCCAAAGATGGATTGAATAGCTGGGAGCCTACTGGTCAGCACCAGTTCTCACTATTTAACAGTCATGTCTGCGTGTGGTCCGTCACGATCAGGCGGTATGTTCCTCACTCGTCAGAGGTGAAGTGGACCACGTAGAGCCTGACGTAGCCGTGGTCCCACACATACAGGTGTCTGTCCTTCGGGCTGTAGGAGAGCATTGCCAGCACGCCACCCGGAGACCTCAGGTCAAAGGTCACATTGACCGGCTTCCCCTTCAGCAGGTCAAAAGCAAAAGTGACTCTGGTGTCCTTGGTGTCGGTGACATACAGGACCCCACAGGCGATGAAGGCGTTGCCGGCCTTGGTGCGGGGGTAGGTGGTGTTTATGTAGGACGTGACGGAGAAGGTTTTCTGGTCCAGCTGGGCCACCGTGATGCTCTCATCCACACTGGAGGCGAAGATCAGCCATAAGCCGTTCTCGTCTGCCGCCAGTTTGAAGTAGGTTTTGGAGTTGTGGAGCAGGTAGGCGAGGTTGTGGTGCAAAGCGTTGTCTATAGAGAGCGTGTGAAGCCTCTTGGTGAGGAAGTCAAATCTGTGAACAAACACAGTTGTTAACCGGAGGGAATGGAAACGATAGCAAAGCATCCAACTCGGCTTCACACCGTCTTTTTTCCGGCTCACCTGGCAATGCTGGATGTCCCGGCGATGTGGTAATACAGGGAACCGTTGTGAACAGTGTGGCCGCAGCCTTGGTAGAACTTTTTAACATTCACGTTGATGCTGCTGCTGTTCTGGAACGAGGCAATGCTTTGATACTCCTTCACCACACGGCCTGGGGAAGAACGAGCAACAATGTTGTGATGATGTAAAAAAAAAGGTAATGAAGAGCTTATTACAACTCTCGTAGTTCAACATGCATCCAACATTCAATTTACCAGAAAAGTGTTCTGCCACCCAAATTCTCTCATCGTTCACCCGATCGGTGTCTTTCATCCACGTGCCGAATGTGCTCTCCATCTTGGTCACATTCCTGGGGTTGATCAGAGACTTAATCAGGCACTCTAAAAGGGAAACAAAATGACACCAAGCTCAGATGCTTACAATCTCTGCCACTCGGCACGTATTGGACACACTTCTCTGAACACGCACCGTTATTCTTAGCAGGCTTCTCGTGTGGTTTCACACCATCCTTCACAGATGAGGTGTCATCATTTGGAACTGCGTGTAAGAGCCCTGTTAGAAACAATTTCATTTTAAATCACAGACAGTGTTCACATACGGTGTGTGCTCGACACAACGCTCTCACCACAAGGACCATTTATTATCCGTTCTGAAGCTTTTGATCCTATCACACCATCTTCCTCAGCAGATGGAGCCGCCCAGTTTTTAATGGAATTGTATTCTAGCTTTCTGAGAAGTCCTTAAAGTGCTCAGAAAAAGAAACAACTTCTATGACAAATGGGCAAAAGCTCCAGAACAACGACTACGTGGTGAAGTTCAAGAATGAACTTTTTGTTTGTTTGATAACGGTGAACAGAGGCCTCCTACCCAGGGTATGAGCAGCCTGAAGGTTGGCTCTGTGGTGCCTTGTTCTGGAAGGCCCCTGAGGGCCAGGAGGTCCTGGGGGCCCAGGAGGACCAGGAGGACCTGTACAAAGAAGAGAGGACGACATTTAAACCCTCTGGTTGTAAAAGAAAGTAGATGTATTCCCAGATCTGGCAAATCTGTACATCATTTAATTTAAAGTTAGGGATGCAAAATGGTTCAAGTGACACAAAGCCGTGAGTGTAACGCTCGACTTGCCCTCAATAATGACGTCGTTGGACGGTTGTCCCTTCTCTCCGGGCAGACCAGCCTCTCCCGGCTCTCCTTTTTCCCCCGGTTCTCCTTTCTCACCTGAAGGAAGGAAATCGGGCAAAATAGCTCCAAGATTGCGTTCATGAACTCAAAACACTTTGCTCTATTGTTAAAACCATGAGTAATTCCATTGACTTCCTAGAGCCATGCCATCCGCTGTGGAGGAGAACAGTGAAATGAAGTGGGAGAATACCGGGTAGGAGTTTTCCGGTCCAATTAGCAGAGGCCCAAAACCACAGAGATGAATAATATTAGCTGAGAATGTGAGAGAAAAGCAGCTGTTTCAGTTTGTGAATCAAATCTGACATCATTATGAGACATGGATGGATCAGGAAACTGAGTGTGTTGGTATGTTTTGAGTCCTTGTGTGTGTGTGTGTGTGTCTGTGTGTGTGTGCATGATTTTAAGTGGCTGCGTGTGCTTCTTGGTATTTTGGTATCTTTAACCCCAGGTTATACTCAACCCTTTGACTGTGGCATTGTACCCGTAGTTCTTCACTAAAATGGCCAGCGTTGCTCGAGGCATTAATAAAAATGGATGGTGAGCAGAAACAGAATAGAGTCTCAAATATTCGTTACCTTTTTTTCCTCTTTTCCCATCAGCCCCGGGCAGTCCATTCAGTCCGGGGATGCCATCAGTCCCATTGTGGCCGGGAAGACCGTCCACACCCGGCAAACCTACAGTAACACAAAAAAAAAGTCCTCACCATTGGTATGAATGGAAAACACATTCAGCAAGAATACGGGTCACTTAACCACAAAGGAGACATGCAGTATGGCTAGATTTTAAATTTGCATCCAGAATGAAGAATTCACTTACCAGGCGGTCCTGGTGGTCCTGCAACAGAAGGATTTTAGGATGTTAGAGAATAAAAAGTGTCATGATTTGGGTGGTCATTCATTGTGTCTTGTTATTTGTTTATGTTCTAACTGTGCTGTTGTTTCCCTCCAGGCAATCCTCTACCAATATATTCACCTCACCTGCTCTGACCCCCTCACCTGGTCTCATTCCCTCATTGGCTCCCTAGTGCATACATAGCGGTTCACTTCCTCTGTCCTCTGCTGGATTGTCTTTGAGACTTGTGCCATAGATTTCTAGTGTTCTGATGCCTGGATTTTGCATTTTTTTTTCTTCAGTTAAGACTCTTGCACTTACTTCTTTGCCTCCTGAGTTGTGCGTTTGGCTTCTATTGTGCATTTTGTGAACTGTGGCCATAAAAGTGATATTTTGGACATGAGTAGGTAGTTTAAAGTATATGAGTAAGACATACCAGCGATGCAGACTCCCCTGGTGCTGTTGCAAATGTCGATCAACAATTTGATCTAAAGAGAAAGAGAAAATGTCAAATTATGATTAAAATATTACGGATTAATGAACTACAGTATCAGGCGCCGGAGCAAAAATGAGCTGTGAGCCCCTATTGACCCCCCATTTCACCAGTATTCAGATCCTTTACTTACAAAGTAAAGTAGAGTAGCATATACCTCAAAACTGTACAAATACTCCGTTACAGAGCGCCTTGGTGCGATGTAACCATTCGGCTACCAAGGCAGTTCGATGTCAGCCGTGGGACCTTTGTTACATGTGATCCCCCTCTCTCTCTCTCTCTCTCTCTCTCTCTCTCTCTGCACTCTTTCCAGTCTGCCTCTACCCTTCCTCCATCCAATAAAAGCAAAACATGCCCTCCCCCCCCAAAAAGAAAAAAACATTAGTAATCAATAAGTAATCGAAAGTAAAAATATTCATACAGCCCAATGCCCATGATGAGTGTTATATAATATACTATTATATTATATACCAATTTATTATATTATAGACTATAATATAATATTTTATTATATTACATTATACGATTATTGTCACTGATATTAAACATGGAAGAAGCATTGTATTGTTGTAGTTGGTCCTGGTAATTTAACTACTTTAAATGCTGTCATATTTCATAAACTGTCTTCTATGTAGAATCTCGATCTGCAAAGTAACTGGTAACTATAGCTGTTAAACAAATGTTGTGAAATAAAACTTATAATATTTCCCTCTGAAATGTACTGGAGTAGGAGCATGAAGGTTTAAAGGCATGAGGCACAACATGGAAATACTTAAGTACAGTCCAAGGATCTTTATAATGTACTTGAGATTACATAATAATAGCAGCCTTAAGGCCCCTATTGTTTTAGAGTGGTGCATACAGCATTACTATTACTATTATTTGGAACATGAAGACTCCCTGATGGTCACAGGGCCCGGGACCCATTTTAACCAGTTGATGATGCAGCATTTAGTCAGCAATGACAAAATAAAGTTATTTATGAAGAATATTTATACATCTATTTGCCGGCACTCCCTTGCTCTTTGTCTGTCATATACACATCCACCAGCAGGTATCTCCTCTCACCGGGACCATGGAGTAAGTCATCATCATCATCATGTCATCCTGCGCGTGAGCTTTGTGGTAACTCTGGCTGTGTCGGTGCTTGTGCTTCATCTCATTCTTCATCTTCTTCTCTGCTTCCTCTCCCACCTCCTGGCTGGCCTCCTGCTGATGGACCTCCTGTCTCTCCTCCTGGTGAAGCTCCTGCATCTCCTGCTGTGTCTCCTTCTCCAGCTCTTCACTTCTCTTATTCCTGGAGTACTGGTATTGATACTGGTTTTGCTGGTGTTCCCCGGCGCTCGCCCTCAGCCCCGCCGCTCCTCTCGGCACCTCCTGGAGGAACTCCACCACCGAGCTCTGCTCCACCTCCGTCAGCTTTGCCTCCGTCTGCTCCAACGAGACGCGTTGCTGGTTCTGCTGGACCAAGAGCACCAGAAGGCCCACAGAGTTCATCAACGCCACGACACACGTCCCATAGAGCACCAAACGCTGAGGGAGAGTCATGCTGGGGGTCGGGATCCACATGGTTACCACTTCACCTCCTCTTTTCTGAGGGTCGTCCGCCAACTTCAGCATTCACAGGGGGAGGAAATTCCAGCACAGCAGTGAATGTAAAAGAACAAGAGTCAAACAGGACAGAAAAAGGTCTAGCCACCAAAAACCAAATCAAATCAAACTAAAGCCAAACCAATCCAACAGGAAGGAAGTCCTTTGCTGAAATTCAAGGTCCTGTCCAGATTATTTGAAAGCTCCAAATAGAGTCCAGTCAGCTTCAATGCCCAACCGGGTGGTCTATCTGAGGGCAGACTGGTAAAGTGCTTGTTGTCTTGTTCGCCAAGTGGAGAAGGGGTTGTGTGTGTGTGTGTGTGTGTGTGTGTGTGTGTGTGTGTGTGTGTGTGTGTACATGCAAACCAGTAATGTAGGAGTGGGCATTACACAATCTTCTGGGCTTGTCTGGGAAGAAACCCCCGCCTGTTCAGTCACCTGATTTATATTCAGGACAACCCATTCTACTGCAGCGCCGTGGGCAGACTGACATCATACACACACACACACACACACACACACACACACACACACACACACACACACACACACACACACACATACGCACAAAAGCACTTACATACATAACACATGAAAGCATGCATTACACCAGACAAGCTGACTGGTCATTGATGTTTACATACATTTACACGTTATTATTATTAATATTAGCATTATTAGTATTATTAGTATTATTACACCAGAACCAATCAAATTGAATGGAAAAAAACCACCATGACATCAAAATGCATTAACATCATTATAGTTTGCATTGAGTTGGCTCATGTCCTCTCCTCCCCAGCTCCTGTATCCTCCCTTCATTTCTCCCCCGGCGCTGGTCCCTGTCACATCCTCACAGCTTCCATCCACCAACTGCAACAATGACCCATTTCCATTGCTCTGAACTCGGCCAGAAAAGTAACATTTCACTGAGAAGGGAGGGGGGGGGGGGGGGGGGATCCACTTCAGGCATTTGAAGGACTCTTCACTGTGAAAGGGAGCTGGTTCTGCCTCTTTTGACTAAAGTGTAAGTGTAGCTTTTCTGTAATCACCTCAGTAATGACTTTGTTTAACAATGCAGTTTGTTTCAATAAGTCAGTTAGTATGCCTCTCTGCTGACATGGAACAGGGCCAGATATGTAGCTGACCTACTTGCTCTTGCAGACATGGTATGCCTCATGTTACTTTTCCATACACACACACAGAAGGAGAGAGAGTAAACATGCAACATTACGGTTAGTTTCAGGTCCTGAGCTGACCGGGTCTCTAGTGTGTAAACTCCTGCCTGAGGCTGTAGGTCACTGACAGCCAGCTGTTGGACAGCTTGTATCGCTCCAGCAGACGTGTAGATGTGTTCGCACATACAATCTTAAGAGGACTGAGGTTGTTCCTTTGTTGCCTCTTGTCCACTGCACTCTGGGCTCGACCAGTTAGTTGAGACTGGGAACAAAAAGGAAGAGGGCCACAGCCACTTCTTGCATGGATATCTGATTCGTGAGTATTTTACATTCAAACACTGGAATGAAAGGATTCAGATAAAGTGAGGTTTTATTATAATGAACCCTGAGGCGTAAATATGTCGGCATGCCCACGGATTTTGTGGTTCTGTTTCCTCCTTCCTGAGGCGCAGCTGCTGGATGAGGCAGCCTTATCTCTCTTCTAACCACCGGGCTGAGAGGTCCACGTCTGTCCTGCTGCTGTAGGCCAAGGACAGCCGTGTCTTCCTTCAAGCTTTATCCTCCCACCCACCTCTTTTCTCCGTCCAAGAAACTTGGAATCCTTTTTTGCTCGTCTTAACACTTTTATCACTGTGAACAATAGAACGGATTCATTTTCATCAGCGAAAGCCGAGGAATAAAATGATTTATAGAGTAAAATGACACCAGTGTCTTGTGAGAGAGGTGGTTCCTCTTCAACTTTAAAAGGCCCCTTCAAATCTGAATTGTGAGATCAGTTATTCACTGGTGTTTAGGCAGGTCACATATAATACAGCTTATAGTCTGAGTTCACATCCATTTTGCTGCATGTCGTAACTCAAGGAGGAATTAATAAATACAGACATCATACATGTTGTGACATTTAACCACTTTCCTTAATTTTTCTATCAATCTTGTTTCTTCACTTCTGAACAACTCCCTTCCTTATGTGGTGGAGACAAAGATGTGGTTGACCACAGCACAGAGCACAGAGACAAGGTTACATTAACTTCTGTTTTCGGGAGAAACATGGAGGGGGGTGGGGGGTCTTGCCTCAGCTTAATCATGCAGAACAATCTAGGTCCGAGCCATCATACAGGGCATCGTTATCGAGGCAGGGCCTCAGCACACAGTCGGCTATTTGAACTAAACGCATTCTTGGACTCGAATGTGGGCGGTGAGTGAATTCACAGAGTCCTTTATACAGAATGAGAAAATGGAACAAAGGCAGAAGCCAAACAGAATTTGGCTGTGTTACAAATTGCGAAATAAAATCAAATATATAACCACTTGCTGACAATGAAGTCAAGGTTTGTAAACATAGTTCAAAGAATTCATAGCATTAAATAAATATTAAAATTAAAAAATATATATTATTAAATGAATACATCTAATAAACAGTATGAGACTTTTAATATACTGTACATATACAAAAAAATAATATATATATAAAGTATTTTTTAAACGTCTTTTTTAAAAACACCTCATCTAGTCTCTGATTCTATTGTACAATTTAGAACATGTTGTGTCAACAAGATACACAGATATGTGTAAGATATGTTAAGAAAGGCACAACAGATGAGTACTACACAAATAATAAGGTATGATGAAACCATCAAATAGTCATGATAAAGATAAGAAGTATGTAGTGGTGTCACCACATTAGACAATATCTTTAAAAATACTACTATCATAGATCTGAGCCTGAACAAATTCATATTTAATGGTCTTTGGTCTGAAAAGAAATAGTATCTGCATTTAAATTTAAATTATAGAAAAATCAACTGCATTTTCAGCCCCTTCCCCCTCCCCCCCTCCCTTTTGAGACAAAAGAGCTGCTACAGAACTAGTGATCTGATCATAGTCATCTCATAACAGTCAGTGTATATGATTTTGTTTTCATAACTCCATCATGTTGCAGTAAATCTAAAGATCCGGTTTAATGCCTCACAGCTCTGCTTCTCCATCTACTGGTGGTCTGATGGAGGAATCTGAGAGGAATCACAAATACTGTAAGTTGAAGAGATCGTATTAAAAATTCCAGTACATTTGCTTTAAAGCATCACTGAATATACAAATCGTATCCTTCTTCCTTTTATAGAAGAAATGAAAGAAAACTGAAGTAGATATGTTTATTGAGAATAACATTTTTGCAAAACAGATAACGCTGTAACAATAATAACATAGATTCTCACTTGATCTCACAGGCCAGGTGCTCTTTCGTAGGATCTCTAGTCAGATTCTTTTGATGTTCAAAGGGGAGCAAAACTTGCTTCTTATCGCCAAAATGTCAAGTACGACCCATGAACCCGTTGGATTGGACTCCACAACATGCACCCACCAAACCGCGTCCCGTACGCTCAAGGACACAGGCACTAATCCAACGCCTCAAGGTTACAAGTGTATTGTTTACCATTTTCCTCCACTGTTGTGGCTTTTGCATTACCCTGACCTGGCTCGTAACCAGCTCAGACTGCATATAAAGAGAAAGCCCAGATTGTTGAAGCAGTTCTCATCACCCGGGCCAAACGTTGGGTTTGTGCAGTCGCACTTGTTTTATGTAAACCAGCCTTCTTATGGATCTGATCTCTGCCTGTGAACGGACGATGACTCCTGTAGGTTTGGACGCCACAGTGGCAGACCTGGTCTCCATGTCCTCAAACGCCACCGCAGTGGGATCGCCGGGCCTCTGCGTGTCAACCAGAACCTTAATCCTACTCGTCTGTCTGCTGCTGGCTGCATGGAACCACACAGACAAGAAACCTGTACCGGGTAGGTTCAAGGGTTTGACACTTTGCAGTTTCTTTCTTTGTGCTGGTGCCAATTATGTTGCTGTTTTAAACTTATCACTGAATTTCATATCAGCTAAAAACGATGTTATTGTCATTTATAGGTCCTTATTTCTGTCTGGGCTTGGGCCCACTTCTGTCATATGTGAGATTCATCTGGACTGGTATAGGCACAGCCAGCAACTACTACAACAACAAGTATGGAGATATTGTCAGAGTCTGGATCAATGGAGAGGAGACCCTCATACTCAGCAGGTTGGTTATCTCCGTTAACGCTGATGAATAAAGTTACCACACAATTAATACAAGTGTAAATTGATAATCTGTTTCCTTTTTTTTTTTTTAGGGCATCAGCGGTGCACCATGTACTGAAGAATGGACAATATACTTCACGTTTTGGGAGCAAGCAAGGACTCAGCTGCATCGGCATGAATGAGAGAGGCATCATATTTAACAACAACGTAACTCTGTGGAAAAAGATACGCACCTACTACACCAAAGGTAACATTCTCACCTTGAATCGGCCCTGCAGACTAACCGACTGGTACAGTGATTCCAGATGCAAAATATTTGATTTAACCTCTTTTTCTGTATCAGCCCTGACAGGTCCGGGCTTGCAGCAGACAGTGGAGGTTAGCGTCTCCTCCACGCAGACTCACCTGGATGACCTGGACGGTTTGGGTCGGGTGGATGTTCTCAGTTTGCTGCGCTGCACCGTGGTCGACATCTCCAACAGACTGTTTCTGGGTGTACCCCTTAATAGTCAGTAGGCCTTCATTCATCTCCTAATTCACGTTATCTTGCAAGTTAACAACATCAGATATGCCATGACCTGGGTCAGTTAAGATTGAGTGTTTTTGATTTCTTTGTGTCCAGAAAAAGAGCTGCTGCTGAAGATTCAGAAATATTTTGACACATGGCAGACTGTGCTGATCAAACCAGACATTTACTTCAAATTTGCCTGGATTCACCAAAGTCACAAGACAGCAGCGTGAGTCGATCCGTCACTCTACGATTCAGATGAGCGTGCTTCGTCGATCCACTTTATTTTTCAAATGTTGTACATCTGTGGTTCCACAGCCAGGAGCTGCAAGATGCCATAGAGAGCCTCGTGGAGCAGAAGAGGAGAGAGGTGGAGCAGGCGGATAAACTGGACAACATCAACTTCACCGCAGAGCTCATATTTGCACAGGTCAGTCTGAGAATGGGCTCTTTGCCATTTAGTGTTCTTCCATTTCAAAGAAAAGTTTACCCCCCGCTTGTCCTCTTTCAAACTTTCAGCACTTAAAAACACACTCAAAAATAATTGAGGTAAAATATTAACCTCAACTTGTGTGTGTGTGTTTTCAGAACCATGGTGAACTGTCTGCGGAGAACGTGAGGCAGTGTGTGTTGGAGATGGTGATCGCAGCACCTGACACTCTGTCCGTCAGCCTCTTCTTCATGCTGCTGCTCCTCAAACAGAATCCAGATGTGGAGTTTAAGCTGCTCCATGAGATAGACACTGTTGTAGGTAAGGAGCTGGGAGACTGATATTGTAGGGATTAAAAGCCAGTTCTAGATGTGGTAAGTGTTTAAGCGTGGCGATCTCTCATTCCGTTGTTTCGCTACAGGTGAGAGGCCGCTCCAGAACGGGGACCTTCCGAGGTTACGGGTGCTGGAGAGCTTCATCAACGAATGCTTGCGCTTCCACCCTGTGGTGGACTTCACCATGCGTCGAGCCCTGTCTGATGACGTCATAGATGGCTACAGGGTAGCGAAGGGCACAAATATCATCCTGAACACTGGCCGCATGCACAGGACAGAGTTTTTCCCCAAACCCAATGAATTCAGTCTGGAAAACTTTGAAAAAAATGTAAGTAGATGTAGATTTTTGGAGCAAATTGAGGTTTTATCTGCAACTCTGGGACTCAAAACAGTCAGATAAGACAACTTTAAGTGAATAAATCAACTCTTAAAGACCGTGAAAGCCTGTTTTACCATTCAGCTTCTTATTATGAGTGATGGATCCTATGTGTACAGACAATTATAGACATTTTTGGGGATATCTGATGTTTTATATTTATGCATTTCTTTTTTCTTCCTTGCTTTTCTCACTGGTTTGAGGTGGGAGGGGAGGGTTCAATTATTATGTCACGTACTTATGTGCACCAATCAGGATTTATCAACACTTGTGGGTTTGTTTATATTACCACTGTCAGATGAATCTGATCAAACCCTATCCACAACCAAAGTCACAATGGGTTTTGAGAGTCAAACTTTTTATGAATAATTCCAAAGGTTGTTTTCTTCTTGTGGTCGTAAATATTTATGTAATTGACAAATACTTGATTTAAAACCAAGTGTTCAGGTGTTCTAACTACCTCGCTCGTCTGTCCTTCTTCAGGCTCCTCGCCGTTACTTCCAGCCGTTCGGTTCGGGCCCTCGCGCCTGTGTTGGCAAGCACATCGCCATGGTGATGATGAAATCCATCCTGGTGACGCTGCTCTCCCAGTACTCTGTTTGCCCCCATGAGGGCTTGACCCTGGACTGCCTCCCACAGACCAACAACCTCTCCCAGCAGCCTGTTGAGCATCAGCAAGAGGCCGAACATCTCAGCATGAGATTCTTACCCAGACAGAGAGGAAGCTGGCAAACGCTCTGAGACTCTGACCTTTAGTTGTACCCACACATTTAAATATGATCTCCATAACATTTATATCATCACATGATTGTACAGAGCTTTGTTTTATATTTTGGTAGGTATTAAAAATTGTATTTCTACTTGAACTTTTATGTATGTTGTGATATGTAAGTGTAGTCATGCTAATGCTGAAGTAAATGTAAATTATTGTGCCAATATATATGATGTTGTCTTCTTTTTTTATATGATTATATATATATATATATATATATATATATAGATGCACAATCCTACACGCTGTACATATTTACATGCACATACTGCAAATAATCATGCAGTCCATGTATACCTGTTAAGTATTAATTTCTTTTTTGCAATGTACAGAACACTTGACTTGTATAGATGTTTTATTTTTCATTCTATTGTTGGTCATTTAAGCTTTTTACATATAAGCCTATTTATAATATATATGTAAACACCTACTATTTTCTTCACTACTTGTGTACATAACAGTCCTGTCTTTTCTTTGTCTATTTGCTTTGTTGTCCTTGTTCTTCTATTTCTGTGTAAGTACATTAAGAGAAATGAAAAACACAGAGCCAAACTCCCGGACACACATACTTGGCAAATAAATCTCATTCTGATTCTAAAAGGAGAATTTCAAAAATTGGGTACATTAAGAGTAAGCTCACTCACACTTTCTTCTCTTTTTGTATTTGCAACTATATATCAGGAGAGGGCGCTATGAGACATAACACAACCATCTAAATGCGCCACAGCCTCAACGAAGCAACCAATTTATTCAATATGTGCAATTGCTCTGCCTCTGGGCGAACGTGGCAATACATTTCACAGACAGATGTTTCAATTTGTATTGCTTCCACTCTCTGAACACCAGCACCACTCACGCATGCAAACATGTTGGTTTGATTGCGTGAAGAGAAACAGAGCTGGAGGCCCTTCAGGAAGGAACTAAGAGGAAATATACACGTAGATAAGGGTTTTCAACTGTTCCTCCGGAGATCAACCATCAGCTGTCAGTGATGCAAGAGAGTGAAACATCTCCTGGGAGCTGCTTTTGCTGATTACACTGAGATGAGGAGAATATGAAAGGAAACACACACACACACACACACACACACACACTGTATTGAGAAGCTTGGTTATATTTTTAAATGTCATCTGTGTGTCTGTGTGTGTGCATGTAAATACCACTGTGTGTTTGTGTGTGTGTGTGTGTGTGTGTGTGTGTGTGTGTGTGTGTGTCTGTCACAGGCTGTTCCTTGCAGGTGTTCTGGGATCAAGCAAATGAATCACTATATATTCTCATTAACCTCAGTCTTATTCCACCAGGATGCAAATCATCTCATGTACACGGCTGTCGCTCTGACTGCACTTTGTTTGATGTATCTTGTAAATTTACCAGGAAAAACGATCATCATCAAAATGATCTTCATCGTCTCCGTGAAGCTCGATGCCTCTATATTGGGAGTTAAGAGAGTTCAAGTTGAACTGAGAGGATGACCAAAGGCTGAAACAACATCTGTCATATTTGTTAACACTTACTGCAGTGTACAGTCGCTTCAGGGGGAAAAGATGCCATAATTATCACTTCCTCATGTAACGGCCTAATACTGTCGATTTCAATCACCATCAATATCTATCTATATGTATATATATATATATATATATATATATATGTTTGTCTGCAGTTATTTGGCCATAAAAGTCCCGGAAATTAAATTAAAACTTTTACCTGATGTTGGCACTTGATAGAAATTCCACCAAAGTTATTACAATTAATCTCAAGGGGAGCAATGTCTGTGGCAAATGACATAGCATAACATCCAATATGTTTTGAGATATTTCACGAAAAAAACAAAATGTCTATACAGTACATTTATTAAATTGTAAAAAAAAAAATATATATATATTAAGGCAGCTTCAGCTGTGTAGTGGAGAAAATGTGCAGAGCTCCAGGATACAGATTAGGCTACATTCTGTGTTAATATGATTCCTCGGGCTCCAAATTGCGGGATGTCGGGCATCTGCTAAATAGATCTGTGGTAACTTTCACTTCAAGTCTACCACTGGGGACTGTGGTGTGTGTGTGTGCACGTGTGTGTGTGTGTGCACGTGTGTGCGTGCACGTGTGTGTCTGCCTGCCTGCCTGCCTGCCTGTCTGTCTGTCTGTGTATGTGTGTGTGTGTGTGTGTGTGTGCGTGTGTGTGCGTGTGTGTGTGTGTGTGGGTTTCGGAAATATTTTTAAAAGGGAATTGAATAATACTTGTGGTTTCAAACTGTGTCAGCATTGCCTGCTTCTGGCAGAAAGATCGCCTGTGTGTCTGTCACAGCGAGTGCAGTTTCATCACGCCAGTGTCTTAGAAAGTTTGAAATTGTAGTACTCTAAGGTAGGACACCTCAAAGATGCACATGAAATATTAATATTGCAAATCTACAACGCAGAACTGCATTTTAATTGGACCAGCAAGGTCCACTGTATGCTTTTAAGGTATCATAAAAGCTTGCCTCGCAGAATTTGATGAACTTCTTTGAAATATTCAGTCTGCTCCTCCTCTTAAGGAGGTCCATGGTTCTTCATTTGTGGCTTTTGTTCGTCACATGACGTACATTTTCCTTCTCGTTCCATTTATTTCTATTGCTCCATGACAGATTTATTGAGCCAGGATGCCAGACAGCTTTTAAAATAACTGAGACCTAAGAGCCTCGCAGCAAAATGTTTAGACTGTCCTGCTTCGTGATCTGATTGACAATCTGATTGATTACATGCTGTTTACTGCCCCCACACACACACACACACACACACACATTATGTCGGGCTAAAATTCTCAAATGCCATTGGCCATATTGTCTCTCTGTTTCAGTCCCCTGCTGGATTAACGCTTCATCGAAAGAGAGCCTTGGTTGCCATGGTAACATCTACCGGCAATGCACTCATCTCTCGACATTGTTGGTACATTGTCGATACCTCCTACAGTGAGCGGTGACGCTGTTTTTCCGTGATGCTGCGAGACATTTGTAAGTTTTAATGTTTCTGTGTGCTCATTTGAAGCTCATGTTTCAGAGCTTTCAATAATCATAATAATCTAATCGTGATAATGGAAACGGGCGCAAATCTCCCTCATCAGGCCGGTCCGTCGGAAGAAGCCCAGACGGGAGGGCCCTGTGCCAGTAAAGGCACTGGATCACAGGGTAACTCTCACTTCACGTCCTTCTCATGCGGCCCTGGTTTGCAAAGTCAGCTCATTTGTTTCTCATTGAACATCAGAGGGGAGCGGTGGCGCTCATCATTACAGGAAGCTCCTCTTCTTCTTTTAGTCCTCCTTTACTGGCTGCTTTCAACACAAGCCAGCCTGGAAGTTTCGGTTTGAGGCCGCTAAGTTTTGCACAGCTGTAAGTCTTTACATCTACGCTGTCATTTCTCTTCTTCCATTTGTCTGTTAGCAACAGTTTGTGTTTGACTGGGATTAAAAACGTTTCCAAAAGCATTCGCCCAGCTCGCTGAAGATGGATCTTTACTTTAGTACAATTTTAAGACACTACTTTTACATTTGATTCTACTTTGACACGTTCTACTACTTTATACTTCTACTCAACTTTGACTACTTTATAGTGGAGTTGTTTAGTATGTGCTCAGCCGTCACAGCGTTAAGTCAACAAAATAGTAAGGCTGTGGTGAAACATTTGACATTAAATAACATATAACTTATCAAATATAACACATTAAATATAACACATTACATTGCAAACAAAGAACTTTGTCTCCTCCCTGGCTCTAATACTTCTGCCACAAAACCAGTTCAGCCATGCCACACTGCATGTTACTACTTCTACACTTCTAGTCCACTAAATTTTGAACATATTAAACATCTATTGAATATTCGTACTTACTAGAAATGGAGACTTAGAAGTTTATTGAACACGTAATAGATTAAACTACTAAATGGAACTCTTGTTTCCTCTTCCTTCCTTTTTCTGATAATACTTATGTACCAATACTTTCAGTATGATTTTGAGTATTTTTACATTGTGCCACTGGATGGGACTTCTTCTTTCGGCAGTGGTCATTGTCTCCTATTAGTGTAGTGTGGTTGCTTTGTCCTATCACGCAGCGGTACACAGTAGATTTGACAGTAGCTTGTAGTTACACAAGCAAAATGACGCACAAACTAAATGGCCCCACATCACAAAGGGCACATTTATTGAGACGCTGATGATGGTGATGTCAGAAACTGAATTACTGAGGCTCAGACGAAACTCAAGGGGTCACGAAGCAGTGAACTGTGCTCAAGAAAAAAATATTCGGTTTTAAAATCATATTTGGGTTCTCGGAACTTTTCATTCACTTTCATGCGCGGTATGAGAAATAAACAGCTTTACTGCTCGGATCAAAGTAGCTCAGCTTGTTGCGATTACGGGCATATCTGTTTTGTCACAGCAGTATTGCAGAAGAGAGTACACATGTGAAAATGCACAGTGTCAAAGATAAGTGAGCCTTTGGCAGTGGGCAGGCAGGCTAATGCCATCTGGTGCCCAGTGTTCACGCTGAGCAACAGTCAGCTCCACACCTGGGATTATATCGCCTGGAACTGTAGTCGGACCACCGACTGCACGCCCACCTGCCCCCACACTACGCTTATGTTGTCTAACAGACTGGAGGCCAAAGGTAATTCAAGTTGATTAAAATAAAAAAAAACACCCAAAGATAGTTTTACACATTTCATACATCTGCCTTCAGTATTTCCCAGAATACCTCTGCGTGTTTCTTGTTTTCACCCGTGAGAGAGAGTTTTTTGTAACTAGTGAGAGTTCCAGTAAAACCTTAACTCAAAACACAAGTGCCTCGCTACTTTTCGGTGGGTGGAGAAACTGTTATATTGCCTCCTACAATAAATTCCTCTCTGCGTGGTTGTTGAATGTGTAAAATGGTGAGTCAACAAAGAATCTGTTGTTGTTGGAGTCACCAAAACCTGACATTAATTGCTGGAAATCAAATTCAGCTGTGCTAGAAATACCTAGAGACACTTCCTGTGCTGTTTTTTGTTTGTCTTAATTTGGAGTCACGTCAGGAGTCACGTCTCTGGCCAAGCTATGGATGTAGGTCCAATATTTCCTCTCATTTCAGTTCAGTATGCTTATTGGGAATCATTTACTATGAAAAGATCAAATGCAAAGTGTGCATTACAAGTTATATATAATAGTTCACCAAAGTTTCTAGATTGGGCCTCCAACCACTGCCTTCCATCCGTAAGACCTAAATCTGGTAAATAACAGTCTCATATAGTTCTTCATGTTATATATTTGCCTTTTAAAGCAGCGAGAGTCCTGGAAACTCTCTTTAGTCAAGGACGTACTCACACTGACTCAACAACAAAGATAATTTGTCCACCGAATATGAAATGCTGGAGCATCCTTGAACATCTATTAAAAACAAGTAGCAAGTCTCTGCAACGAATGGATACAAATATATTTGCGTGGGAAACAAAAGCAATCTAAATACACATGGATGGAAGTGACCAGTGATGGCAAGGTAATGTGAAGCAGGTTGGACTTTTCTTCTAAATGTGCATTGTCATCTAAAACAGCTCAAAAAATACTTTCCTATCACATTTAAATGATCCCAAAACAGGTCAGCTCCTTCCAGTGATTACTGGAGAAAGTAAAACAGTAACCTGGCCTGACTTCATGCGACCGCCACAGACAGTAAGTGACTGATTTTATAACAGCCAGTAACAAGGGGTTCATGGGATTTTTCCTGCTGGAGATGAATTTCAAGTTGCCATGAATGAGTCTCTCCCATTGCTCTGCTCAAACACAGGCAGCACTCTTACCCAGAGACAGAGGGAGGGAGGGAGGGAGAGAGGCAGAGAGAGAGAGAGGAAGAGACGGCACTTACAGCATACAGAAAGAGGTAGAGAAAGAGTTTGAGTGGAGAAAGCGTGAAGAGGCTGAGTGTGACAGCACCGATTGAGAGGAGGAGGAGGAGGAGGGGGAGGAGGAGGAGGAGGAGGAGGAGGAGGAGGAGGGACCAAATGGCAGGAACAAGGGAGGGAGAAACCGAGAGGGGGACGGACCGAGAGTGAGAAAGGGGAGGGAGCATCAGACACCGGGAAAGTAGATGAGAAGGAGAGAACTGAGGGAGTCAGGAGAAGAGAGGAGAGCAAAAGGAAAAAAAGAGGACAGATCAGCAAATCAGCCCAAAAGCATTTCTCTCACAGCTGTAGTGATCCAGGCTGGGAGGGGAAGTTTAGCTCACCAGGAGAAGAAAGCCAAAAAAAAAACCAAGAAATTGCATTTTCTTTTTTTGGAAGTCTTTTTTTTTTTCTCTGGGTAAAGCAATCAGAAGAATCCCTTGAGAGGAAAGGGAACAAGACGAAAGAGGAATCAGAGAGCTTCTGCAGCCTCCGAGTGTCCTGCAGGGGAAAATGGATTCAGACTCCGGAGAGCAGAGTGACGGAGACCTGTCTCCAGGTAAGCCTCAAAACCTTTACTGCGGCTACAACATCAGTTGACTGACATGTTGTGGTCGCCAGACTTTTACGAAGTAGTGCATTAGTTTATCCGGAGGGTCAGTGAGTTCTTTCGGCATGTTTTGCAGCATTTCTTATCAGGTACTGGACCCTCAACATACACACATTTTGTCTCCAGGAGCTCAGCTCTGTACCATCTCTCACAATGCAGCCATCCTTACACCGATCAGCAGTTTGCCTACACATCTGAATACTTTTTCAATACCCTCCAAAATCAAGAATCAAACACAATTTTCAACTTTTAAGAGTCACTTGAGGCCATTATCTGTAGCTCATTGCTGAGATGCATCAATGGCAAGCAGCCGGTGAGCTCTGATGTGACGCTGGGGACCGGCCCGAGCCTCATTGAGGATGAAAGCCGGCTCAGTCACCACCAGGAACAGGCAAGCTCCGACACGTGCAGCCAGTCCGCTCATCAACACATCCAGCTACAGAGAGAGCACAGCCTCCCCGGACACTTCTTCTTCTTCTTCTTCTTCTTCTTCTTCTCCTTCTTCTTCTTCTCCTTCTTCTTCTCCTTCTTCTCCTTCTTCTTCTTCTTCTTCTTCTTCTCTGTGGTGCATATGTTTAGATTAGCAGTTTACTGGAAGTTGCTTCATGGTGTCAGAGTGAAGGAAAGTACAGCACAGATTTATTCATCATTTGAAGTTTAGTGTCTCCAACTTCCCGGCATTACAAGCGAGTGGGTGTTTCTGAGATCCTGTCGAGAATTCAAGCCAGGAGATGAAATTGCCTTCTGGAGATGAGTTTGAGTTCAAAGATCATGAATCAAATGTGTCTCCAGGAGGTTTTCATAACGCAATGCAGCATGCAGGAACGGTCAAGTGCTTTTTCTCTTTGCTTTTTTTACGTAGTCCTTGTAAGGACTCAGATTGAGGCTTTAAATGACACATGTATGGACTGTGCCTGGATGCTATTAGCAGATCTACTATAGTGAAGGGCATATCATTTAGGGCATGTTGTGGCCTCGTGTGATGATTTTGATGAAGGTGCTGTTTGCCTCTTTATTTGTCGACGAAAAGCTTTGTATGGTGATGATGCTCTGTTGAACTCTGACCATCTGTCTGTCCATCTGGCTCATTGTCCGTCTGTCTGTCTGCAAAGAGAGAGAGATTTTAGGCAGACTGTCCAAGGTTATAGCGTCAACCAGGACTCTCATATAAAACAGAGACTTTATCCATTGCACTTTCATGGAAGAGATGGTTACTGTCTTCCAGAGACAGAGACACACATTTTTCTGGGTTTTTTCTACAGATGCTGTGATAAAGCTTCAAGCAATGTACAGTAACAGAGTCTAAGTAATACAGGAGGATTTAATTATTGTAGACTTTTTGGCATCAAAGCAATGTTACACATGTTAAAAGGGAAAGGTGACATTCACTAACTGACTCATACTCAAAATGCATCGTGCTTTGTGGCTGTGCTGCAGCTTCTACTCGTCTGTATAACTGTCAGTGAAAAAAAACTGGTATGGCATATTTTATAAGGTCAAATGTCCCAGCGAAACCCGAGCAAATGTGTTTTGAAAACAGAAGTATTTTGAAAAGGTTTCCATACACAAACATGACACTTATTCCTCCTGCATACGTGGATGAGGGATGAGTGATTGATCTATGCCTTTAAAATTTATTCTGGCACAAAACGTCTGTGTAAATATTGAGGGTATTTTGTTTCAGGTGGCCTTCTCCTTTGCCCTTGAGCTGTTGGTGGCTTTTAGTGTAGAGAGTGACACTGACATCACACTGAAATGTTCCCTTAAAGTCAGCCTCAGATGCTGTCTTTATTAGTAACTAGTGATGTTTGGTAAATCCAGTGTTTCTACAACCTATCTTGTATTTTTCTTCAGTTCTCCATTTCCCACAATGCCCCAGAGATTACGCCTTGGTCCATTCAACTGCCGGTTACGCTGCCTTCAAGTGAAACTTGTGAGGTTGTGTTTTCAACATGAGAAGTCAAGAAAAGATATAATGGTTGGCACTCAAGTGGTTTAAGTAATGCGAATAGTGTTGCTAGGTAACTGAAATAGATAGAAATATGTCGAGTAACATGAGCGACCAGTGTGCTTGCAATGTTTAGGCAACAAAATTACTTGATTAGATTTAGGAAAGGATTGTGGTTTGGGTTAAAAAGGATGTGGGAAGTTAACTTTCAAATAAGGACACGTTCCCTATTGGGACTCTTTGTACTACGTCCCTTGTCGTGGCTCACCATTCCATGGATTACATTCAAATTGATTACATTTAAATAGGATATAGTTATTACTTTTCATAGGTACAGATACGAACAGTGTATGAGAAAGTCATGATGAGTCAAATCCACTCAATCAGATAAAGCAAAAACACAGAGTGCTTCTGGGAAACAAAGAGCAGCGTGTTAAACAGGTCCTGTTGGTGTTATCATCTGTTCCTCTTCCTGGGGGATTTCTCTCAGGTGATTGTAGGTTCTTGTACAAAAAAAGGTCATTGCACTTGGATTATTATAGGCTAACACCAAAATGTGATCCATGTCGCTGAAAGAAAAAAATCACAAAAGAACTGAACTGTTTCAGGGGAGACTTGTGCATTATAATTCACTTTTGAGGATTTGGACTATGGGGAGAGACAGAGCAATCATCTTTTTTCCTCATTGTGTTGTTCTGTCTTTGTTGTTCTCTGTACCTTTTGTTGTGTTAAAGCACAAATATTAGCCACATGCAGAGCTCCACTGTACCTACTCTAGAAATATTCTTTAGACCTTAAACAAAACACACACACACACACACACACACACGCACGCACACACACACACACACACACACACACACAAGCATACAAAGTCTCATAGTTTTCCCATAATCGTCCAGTCATGCAAAGAGCATCCACTGACCATACTGTATATACCCACAAACTGATTCATCCAGCAGTTCTGACTTTCCTTCCTGTGGTGCAGTGGAGATGACCACACCTTATTATGAGTCAAAGCGTGTCTGGCTGTCAACACACCTGTTCTGCTGGTGGACTGTTGTCCACATCGCACGACGGGTGCACAACAGAGACGTTTGCATTTCACTAAACAACGATAATTCTGGATTCTGAGTTGAATGTTTTTAGTTATTTTATTATTCTGATATTGTGTTACTGAATAATCAGCCCACGGTCTACTTTTGGCTTAATTATCATGGTTATACAAATCACTCTCACACCCAATCTGCCGTCCCAAGAGATATTTCCAGCCATTTGCGTTGACTTCAAATTTTCTACTGAAAGCAGAGTTGTTGAGAAGAGAAGCTGTTTGGCTGTTGTAATGACAGCTGTGGGATACATAAGGGCATGAGGGCTGTTGCTGTGGTTTGTGTAAACAAAAAAAGCTGCAGATGTTTGATGAAATTGAATCCTCGGGCCAGGTGATCTTCTTCAACCTTCACACATGTCACATACTAACAAACACTATAATTGTATTGGTCGTGTTAAATGCCACTAATCCACACTTCCACAAACACTTCAAAGGTCGGTGCTGCATTAGACCGGGCCAGGAGCACCCAGCAATCAGAGGAGAGCTTCTGCCTCATGATTGCCATGTTGGCAGACGGGCCACATGCTTTACACATGAGAGACGGGCAGAGTGGGCGAGACAGGCAGAGTGGGCGAGCCCTGCGTACACTGTAACACTCCCATACACACAAACAGACACACACACACACACACACACACACACACACACACACACACACACACACACTGTAAAAATGCCCGCACTCTTCTTGCTCATTCCATTGGTCTCCATACACATGCATCCCTGAGTTTTTTTTTTTTCCTCCGCCTTTAATCTGGCCCACAGATGGAGAGTGCATACTGCAACCCTTCCCTCTACACACACATACACACTCACTCGAAACACCGGGAGCTGGTTCTGGAAAATTGTAACATGAACTGAGAAAAAAAAAGAAAACAGGAGTGAAGCCATAAGTGGAAAAGACGACTCAGGAGAAAGTGTTTTCTTTTTTCATTTCCTCTGACTGCAGTGAAAGACAAACCCTAAAATTCCCTAAAACTCTCAGGTCTTTGACCGGTGGGCATTTTTCCTTATGCACATGCATGCATTTATGCAATAATACTGTGGCATTTCCTTGTGTTTGTGGGACGTTTGGAGAGAGAATTGTTTCCCCCCGGCGGAGCCATTACTGAAACATAAAATTAGGCCGCAGAGGCATTTTGACAAGGCCTCATAGACACACACTCAGGAGGAGGAGAAGGCTGTGGTTTCACTGGAGGGCCAGTAGAAGCAAAGCAAACAGTCGCTAGTGGCGCCTGGTGTGAGAGGCGAGCTATTTGAGGGAGGCCAGTGTGTATTAAGGGAAGGCTGGAGTGGCGTCGGTGAAGCAGTGAGCCGCTACAGGTATCTTGAGCTGTGGTGCATACAGAAGCTGTGATGCAGGCAGGCGCAACCTACGGGTCTGAAGAGTAAAGCCAGTGAGGAAGTGTCATGAACTTGCATTCTTTCTAATGGCCGGCAGGGGTGACTCCCCTGGTTGCCAAAAGAAGTCAGATTGTATAGAAGTCTATGAGACAACGACACTACTTTGTACAACAAAGTCAACATTAGTTTATGGTCTCCATCGCTAGTTTCAAATCTTCTTCAATACAGCATGATCTTTATGTAGTTAATTATGGTCCCATATAGAGTGAAGTAGACCATAAAGCAGGGTATGCTTTTGGGCGTGGCTACACTGTGATTGACAGGCCGCCACCACAGCATTCATTAATGAATTTTAACATTTTTGTTCGCCAAAACATTTATGATTCAGTGTGAGGTTGTACTTAGCTCCATCCTCTCATGTCACGCCCAGTTGCAGAAAAACAAGACAACGACAACGAAGATGCCAAACTCAAGGCTTCAAAACGACAGTTTAATAATATGGCAGATATAGTTTCCTTATATTTATAAATATTGTGCCCACTTCTTAGTTTGTTCTTGCAGGAACTTGTATCTGTATATTTTCTTCACTTGTGTTGACTTAAATTCACACTCACTGGCAGGAAAGATTGTATATTTTAGGCACAGTTTCTGGTTTCAACTTGGACGGTTCAGTGGAAGCCACTGCAGTTGGATTTACCCACCTTGTCTTAATATAACCTCAACATGCAGATTATATCAAGTTAAATGGAGACTTTTCCTCTCTGTAATGATTAAGGCCGCAAAAAGGCAACAGAAAACGAAGCAGATTGGGAGGCAATTACACACAAAGCCTTTTACACTAAACTCTGGCACAACTGAAGTAACTGTGCTGATTATAGATCACCATTATGAGATAATGGTCGGAAAAAGAGTAATAACCATGCATATCTCAACAGCTAGTGTAGCAGAACGTCACATTAAGCTGCTTTTAGAGTACATTTAAAACTACTTGCCTCTGGGAGGTAGAAGGCAGCAGAACAGACAGAAGTAGCAAATGTGACAATACAGTTTGTGGGTTAAGACATTTCATGGGCAATAATGGCAAAAGAGAGAAACAGCTTTATTTCCACACTCTGTTATCCTTTAAGGCTTGAATGATTTGAATTAACTCATGGAAGGATTCGGTTTTGGCTGGTAGTGCAGAGGGTTAGGTTGACAGAAGGAATGCAGTCACTAAAAGTCAGAAACAAATCTACAAATGTGTGTGTGTGTGTGTGTGTGTGTGTGTGTGTGTGTGTGTGTGTGTGTGTGTGTGTGTGTGTGTGTGTGTGTGTGTGTGTGTGTGTGTGTGAGTGTTTAGGTGTGTGTGTGTTGGTGTGAGTGTGTCTGAACCACAGTTATTTCCTGGTCATTAGTTAGTGGTGGGTTGGCAGCCAAGAGAGCAGCAGCACTTTGCGTGTCATGCACAGTGTGGGCCTTCAAGGCCAAAGCTCAAAGTATATCCAATTTTATCACTCAAATCAAAGGGAGAGAAACCTTTTAATTGAGGCAGCATGGGCATCTGAAGCCCCCGCTCCCTCTCCTGGCTAACCTTTGCTCCCCTAGCATTTATAACTCCATGTTGTTTTCACACTGAAAGTTTATCTCATCTGTATTTTTAAAAAGCTCTCTTCCGTCCTGGCTAAAATTCAAATTTGTAAATAAAACAGCAAGTACATTTGCTCAAGTGCTGTACTTAGATACAAATATGATATTACTTGAGGATTTGAAAAACTTCTTCCACCACTGTTTTTTTTAAAACGTCACTGTGAAATCGTCACCCTGTGAGCATTCAAATTAGCCATTTGCATGCATTCAAATGCCGTCATGGGAACAGTAGATGTGGTCTGCCAACAAAATCAGTATTTTGTCTTTCTTAAAGGTGCAAAGTAAAACATTCTGAGCAGCAAACAGCTATTTCCTATGTAAAGATTAAGTGGCGTCCTGAGCAGACAATGAAGTCTCTCTCTCTCTCTGTGTGTTGTAATCCGAGCTTCTTTGTGCTTTCATACTTTGTGTTTACGTAGTGTGCATGTTAGTCCCTGTTTGTGCGTCCCACTGACAAAAAAATGGTCGCTGCACTGCTCCTCTATCATACGGCGGTTACTGCTGATAACACTGTCCTGACCCACGGCGCCATCGCAGAAGCATAACGCATACCCTCTAGCACCTTCCACCTGCCAAATACCGTGTAAATGTTGGCTGTGGCAGTTAAAAATTCCAGGTCACCAGCCACAATGGCAGATAGAGTTTTCTTATATTAAGAAATATAATTTTATTAAAGCAAATGCTTAGTTATAAAAAAATCGGCGATCACGATACATTCCATATTTCTACTGGCTGGTACCACTGAATTCTACACAGATTCTGTGTAATTTTCAGAAGTGGCAGACAAGAAAATTGGGTGGTAGAAGTATTCAGTGACCTGACACTGTGACAGGTGAGGAAAAAATATCCAGACAGACATATATGGACAGAAGAAACACTGAGTTATGGATGCAAGTGCGAGAGAGGGTAGCTGGGGCAGGGGGCGGGGCTTCAGCTCTATATAAGGGCAACGACAGACTGGGCCTCTAGTGATTTAAAGCTTCCCAGTGCCTCACTTTTACTCCGTTATAGTGGGTGAACTGGTAAACAAACCAGGAGGCCAAAGTTATGGGGAAAGCTGGCACGACCTGGATGATTGTGCATGTGTGTGTTGTGTGTGTGTGCGTGCGTGCATGTGTGTGTGTCTCTTTGTAAACGATGCCACGGCATGCTGAGACTTGGCTGAGGTCTATGAGAGGATCGACTCACCCAGAGCCGGAAAACACTTACTTACTTGCCACTCACGCTCAGCTCAGTGTAGATCTGATGAGAAACGAACAGAGAGACGAAGAGATAAACAAAAAGAGACGAGAGACTTCATGAATGTAAGACAAAGACACACACTATATACAATTCTTCATACAGCTGCAGATGATGTTCAGCGAATTGAGGCTGAGAAGATATTTTTTGATGTTGTGTGGGTCTGTGTGTCTGACGTAAAGGCGTTTTGACAATCAAAATGTGGACGTATGATTTCTCCTCTCTTTCTTCAACACCTCCTCCGTCCTTCTTTCTTTCACTCCTCCACGCTGGGTTTAAAGGAAATGACACATCTGCAAGCTTTCGGAATGGCTGTGATTGTATGTGTATTTTTATTTTCTTCTTTTGTGCATTTTTTTCAAGCAAACATATCCCCCTTCCTCTCATTTTTCTACTTTTTCCTGCTCATTAGTAGTGACTGAATGGTGTGAAATGAAAATGTACATATTGCCATCTCTGCCCAACCCCTCCTGCTTTCTCTCGCCTTCCTCCTTTCTCCGTAAATAGCTTAGTTTCTTTATTTCAGATGGAAAGAGTCAAGGGAACCTTCTGTCTGGTTTCCTGGCCAGATAAAGTAAGGAAACCCTGAATATTTTATCCTCCTCTGTTTTTTATTAGGCCTCAGTCTTACAGTCTATCATTATGGCTCACACAAAAACACACACACCCACACATTTGTACCCGACTTTCTATAAATAGTGTGTTCTATGAATAAAAAAAAAAAATGTTGAGGTAGTTATTTACAGGATTTTTTGCATTAACCAGCGATCGCAGAAACCAAATTGCATTTTTTTTGTGCTGTCACACATTTACCCAGTGAAGTTTGGATGTAGTTGGCTCTCTTGTCTTTGTTTGCAGTCAGTGTGTCTCTTCAGTGTCTTCTAAACAAAATGCTGTTGTCTCTTACAACAATGTAAAAAGCATCACTTCATGTGAGCCAAAACAATTCCAGTTCCAGTTCAAGAATATACTAATACTTGCTGTTTAGAGCTGTAAATGTTGTGTTACATTGTGAAATTACCAGTGGACATTTATGTATTCACGCCCACCTGACAGCTAATGATTGTTGGAGGAGTAGTTTTCCAGAGAAGCTCCCCGAGGAGGGAAGCAGAGAGGGGAGACAGCCTCCAGCCGGTTCCCATGCCCGGCTCACCAGCTAACTGTGGCCTGGCTCTTTACTCGCTAAACAATGGCAGACGTCAGCGAACCACAGCTGGTGAAGACATTAGGCTTACAGCAGAGGAGAGGTCAAAGGGCAGGGATCTCACAGGGCCCTAACAGGATGTCCTGGATACCACTTCTCATCCTCTGCGCACCAGCGGCTTCTCCGGTCTTCATAACGAGGAGTGACTTTGAAGAAAGCCAAGCACACAGCTAAAGGTGGAGGTCAAATCACTGATCTGTCTCTCTCTCTCTCTCTCTCTCTCTGTCTCTCTCTCTCTCTCTCTCTTTCTCTCATCCCCGTCCCCATCCCCCCCTCCCGACCCTTGTGACGGGCGATCAAGCCAGCGGCACATTAATCAATCAGGCGTCTCCTGCCACTGCTTCATTTCGCCTCATCTCATTGGTCCAGCTCTACAGAGACATGGCCATTAAAACCAAGAGACAGAGGGCAAATAAAGAGATGAGGGATGGAGCATTAAACAAGGCTGTTCTTGTGTCCTACAGAGTGGCTCCTAAGTGCTTTCCCCCGGACTGTGAGTCACACTAGAGACACTTAGACCAGTCCCAGGATAAAGACACTTGTAGGTTCAGTCTCGTAGTATATCAGACCTCCTCATTACAGTCACGTCAGTGTACATCAACTCGCTTTTATTGAAAAACACTCCCAACGGGTTTGTTTATGTGATTTTCATCCATCGTGCATTTGCCAGTAATGCTCGAGTCACACATATATATATATATATATATATATATATATATATATATATATATATATATATATATATATATATGGCTGCCCATCGCCATATATTCTGACCAACACAGCCTACTGGACGAGTCAGCGAATTCCACCTTTATTTAGACTGCTTGTTATGCCTTTGTTTTGAGTGCTCCATTTAATTAAATCCATCTTTCTTTTGAGATTATTTTTTGGGTTTTTGTCTTTCATGGATTGACAGATAAGCGACAGGAAAGTTATGTTGTAATTTTATTATGTTCATGACATCTCTTGTACTGGGGAGTTTTTTTCCATATCTGATGCGAGGGCAGAGGATGTTGTATGTTGTAGACATTGTAAAGCCCTCTAAGGCAAATTTGTGGTTTGAGATATTGGGCGATACAAATCAAATTTAATTGAAATTCTGACTCAAACCCCAGCCTCTGCGGTAAGGACTCAGCCTGTCTACACGAGGCACCTGCATCATTCTTTTCAATTAAACTGACACACTCACAAGTCCACCAGACAGGAACATGTTTTAAGTTACATCTTATCCAGACCACAGTTATCCCAATCAGTCAATTGCCAACCTGATTTAGTTTTTCTGCTACACCATCAATTTATTTCTTAACCATGCCTGACCTGTGTGAAGTGGAGCGATTGTCAGATCGTTGCGTAAACTTGTTAGTGCTTTTAAAGTGGACAGTATGAGGCTTTCCCGTTTCTAAACCCTCCCTTAAACATGTCTTTGGCATTTTTGTGCTACAGTTAAACTCAACTCAGCTAAAATACAATGATATCATGATACCACTATATCTGCAATGAGCTAATATTGGCCTACGTACCAGCCCAACAGATTTATCAGGTCAGGGATAATGTTTTGTTTAATTCCCACTCTCACGGATACTAGGATAAGGCTTTAATCCAAATCTATATTAACATCCATGTGTTTGCTTTCTTAGATGGTTTTGCACTTGTAGTTTTTTCTTTTGACTTCATGTTTCTCATATGTTCTTCTGAGAGGATGCAGCTTCTTTTCTGCCTCAACTCATCCACGTTCCCCATTTGGGACGAATAAAAACTAGGTTCGAGCAGAGGCAGGTAACACCTGCAAAAAACATTAACAGCACAAAAAAATCACAACATCCATTTGTCATATATTTTACAAAAAGTTTGCAGCGTGCCTCTTACAAGCCTTGGGGATCTGTGAAGAAGAAAAAAAAAATATTTCCTGCTATCACACCTTCTTCCAGTAAAGCACGTGTTTGCTGTAACCTGTGCATTCCAGTTTTAGCCAGAGACACTAAATTACCCACATCCTCAAAAGGGAATGAACTTTATACTCTGTGGCCACCTCACATAAATGAAAGTCATTAAGGTTTTAAAAGAGAGTTAGTTATTAACCCTAAAGGTGTGAATGCCCCTTTACATCCTGAGCAGCTGTTAAAGCACGGTGAAGGACCTCTTGCAGCACAAGAGTGCCCTTTGGAAACTGGCTCAGAGTCAGATTTTACATGTCATGAATAATGCACATCAATGCACTGTGCCTTACTCTCTTTCTCTCAGTGGAAACAGTCTCTTTCTCAATCTCTATCATCCCCAGTTACTTTCATCTAGAACCCTCTAAAATATCCACTGGTGCCGTTATAGATATTATTATTTTACAGTTTTTAATGTACAATTTATTTTTAAATACATACATATCAGCTGTCACTATCAATATAAATCCTACACGTTGTATATATAGTACATGTAAACACGCACACAGAATCATACAATCCAGGTGTAGCCATTCAGTATTTATTTATTTGTATTATTTGTATTGTTTGCAACTTACAGAACTCATGACTTGTACACTTGACTTGTTTTATTTTTATTCTATTGTCGGTGATTGCTTGGTGCATATATTTATAGAACATGTTTATTCTTTATCTATATTTGTCCAGCTTTGTTGTCTTCGTTCCCAGCTGTTACTTCTATATATGTGTAAATACATCAAGAGAAATGCAAAAAAGTCCGTATTTGGCCCGTAAAGCTGAATCTGATATAAAAACACACATACGCGCATTACAACAGACAGTGAGCAGGGGTGGTGTGTTTGAGTCATCTTCTAAATAGAGCAGTGGGAGTCAAAAATACCACCGGAATGGAGACTTTGCAGGTCCACAGTAAGTGGAGGATTGGCATGAAAAGACTAAACTGCCCGGATACTTCAGCAGCTTTTTTTTTGTGTATGAAGGCCTGCATCAAGATGTATCTTTACACACTCTTTTTTTATGTGTGCGTCTGTGTGTGTGTTTGTGTGTGGAAGTAAACTGACCAACACAAAGTCTGCATCCCAGAGAATGACACATAAAATAAATACATCTCATCTCTCGATCCACTAATCAAGAGTTGTGGAAAGTAACTAAGTACATTTCCTCAAGTTCATATACATATCATTTTGATGTACTTGTACTTGAGTGTTTCCATTTTAAGCTACGTTATACTTCTACTCCACTGTAAGGAATATAAATTATGTTTCTCTGACAGCTTTATTAGTACTTTTTGTTGCTAATACTTTTATACTGCTGCACTCAAATTAGAGGTTTTCTAAAGGAAACACTACCACCTTTGTCCACAGGAACCGCCAAAATCAACACAAAAATGAATGTTTGTTTTATTCACTTTTAGTAATAACGTCTAAATACTTCTTCCACCACCGCTGGTTGAGCTCTGGTACCAGCTGGCACGACACACTCCCTCTCTTCCCCTCTCCAGCCCACTGGCCTCTCAGGCTTGCTTAACACTAACCCTGCACGCTATTAAAACCTCTTTACTTCTGCTGAATGACCTGCTCCATTGTTTTCCTCAAGCTTCGTAAATGCAGCCAGAGAGAGTCTGCAGCAACTCCTCGTTGGAACACTAAAAGAAAACGTGAAGGCCAAGGCAAAAGAAGAGGAAGTCAAGCTGTCACCTTTGTTCGCGTCTCTAACTTCTCTTTTCCCTGACATTTTCTTTCTATTGATATATTCTTAGTGTTGTGTTTGTGTTCTGTAAAATGGCAGTCCACTGCTGATGGATGACACACTTTATTACAGAGGGCTTTTCCTGGACTTTTTGCAACAGTGTGAGCACACAAGCTGGCACTTTAAAGTCTGTCTCTTATATTTAAAATATGACTGCATGCAACTACTGCAGAAGGCCAGTATATATGAGGCAAAAGGGGATTATAACTGACTGCTGTTCCACTTATAAAAGAAAACATCTGAATAGGAAAATGTCTGGAAAATGATTGCCATTTTAGCATTTATGGGGTGCAGTGAATGGTCTGGCAACCGTTCATTTCAGGGGGCATATATTGGCTACTCGGTTTTAACATGCATTAAAGTAATAGCTTGCACATGGGCTGTAAATGCACAGCGGGGCTACGAGGAAACTTTGTCAAGCACGATAGATTTTTTTGGTTTGTCACTCACTAAAAACACTCCAAACCTCTCTTATCTTTCTGCATCTCTGAGCCAGGTGGTCTGTCAGCAACCTTTAACGTTTGGCATTGCAAACTAATAATGTTTAAAGGAAGCGGTGTCAGTATGGTAAGTAGACGCTTTTCTTTTTCCTTTTCTCTGCTCTTATCAAACGCCATGTGTTCATCGTGTGCTAATATCCAACATTAACAGAATGATTGCATGTGAACACCTGTGTCTGTTGTGTGAGCACATGAGCAGGTGTGGTGAACATATGTTTTCGTGTCTATCTTGTAAAGAAAAAAAACTCCCATGCACCTGCAGGGAGTGTGACCTGGTTTTGTCCAATACTAAACATGAGCATGTTGTCATTAGCAACCTCTTTGTTAGCAACCACAAACAGGGAAGCACCGATCGAGCATTGTGTTTCCTGCTCTGAAGGGTCTGAGGGTTAATTTATTTTTTTCAATTTCTTGTCAATTTCAGTTTCGTGCTTGTTTTATTTAGATTTTAGGTGCAGATGCATAGTTTTATGTTGTTATACTATATTATACAACATATACATGTATATATATATTTTTTTTATAAAACATTTGTTAGTTCTATGAATAAATGTTGCTGTTTTAGATTCATTTTCATATCTATTTTGTATTTATTTTATTTTTATTCAGTTTATAAAGAATCTGATCGTATCTACAGATTTCTGAAATTAACTAATTAACTAACTAACTGACTTACTTGCTTGTCTTACCTCTTAGTTTTACCCTCTTAACGTTTTAATGGCTGAATACAGATCAATTCAGTTATCACTATCAATATCTTTGATCAATACCTTAACTAAGTCTTCTAAATTGTAATGATCCATCCACACATTATCCTATTCAGGGTCGCGGGGGGGCTGGAGCCGATCTCAGCTGACATTAGGCGAAGGCAGGGTTCACCCTGGACAGGTCGCCAGACACAGAGAGACCGACAACTTCAAACCTAAATTATGATGATGACTGACTGTATTCTTTTTATTTTAAAGTTGTTTCTCTGCTGAAGCGGAACACAAAACTCACTGAAAGACACACAACACACATATTCACACACACACTCACATGCCTCAGTCAGACGGGTGTGTTCTACGGTGTTCTAGCTGATAAGCACCACAAGTGCCTCCAGCGTTGACTCAGTAAAGGCCAGTCGGCCCTCGTCAGTTTGAGCTGCTGGTCCTGCTGGTGGCTCATTCCTCTGGTTTCCCTGGAACGAGACCAACACAAGCCTCAAGACACCGTCTCGCAGCCCAGCTGCCCAGCACGCTGCGGAAAATGTCCAGATTAGCAAGTAATTTCATTTAGTGTTGTGTTTTATCGCAAAGTGTCCAGCGTCAGCTTACCTAACTTCCGAAGAAAGCTTACTTATTTTTACTTTCGGATTTTGTTGCTTTCAGACAGAGCTAGGCTAGCTGCCTCCTCGTTTCCAATCCAACAGGATCTCACAGAAATACATGAACTGAACACGTATCACGTGGTGGTGGCACATAATAGGTCAAATTACTTGCCGCCACCACAGAAACAATTTAACGTTTGGTTTTAGGCAACAAAACCACTTAGTTAGGTTTAGGAAAAAATACCGTGGTTGGGCTTATGATAAAGACGTAAACTAAGTATGATACGTAAACACGTCACGAACGTAACATAAAAACAAAACTTAACAACACTTTGGAACACGAACATTGGTCTCCTGTTTGAAAGTCCTGTGTTTGTTTGACGCATACCCCCTCCCCTCCCGCCTACAATAATTAATCATTAGCTTTGAGCGTTGCATCTGTCCTGGTCATTTCATGTATTTCTTTGAGATTGGGTTGGGTGGGCGAGATGTGGATCTCACACAGGACTTTCAACCAGGAGACCTATGTTTGTGTCGTTGAGTTATTGTAAAGTATCGTTCGTGACGTGTTTAAGTATTCCATTCAGTTTACGTACTTAGTTTTCAGCCCAACCACAATGTTTTTCCTGAAACAAATTTAGTGGTTTTGTTGTCTAAAGTAAAAAGAAAATCTGTATTAGCGGTATGTAATTTACACGGGCCACTACCACGCAATGCGCTGCTTAGAGGTCGTGGTCATTTGACATATTTCTGTGAGATCACGTAAATCGCGCAAATCAGGTCACAGTTCATCGCACCACAAACTCAATAATGGAGAGGCATGCACATAAGTGTTTTTCCAACATACGCCATAACTCGAATCAGCAAATTTTCCAAAATGTCAAACCATTACTGGAAGTGGGGGAATTAGTTTTAGATTATAATCCTTGTTTTTGTGATTGCTGTACTGTAGAGCCATTTGCTGTAAATGGCCTCTTCATTGACATAAGTGTCTGACTGAAATGAAAATAAATCGGCCCAGATGGATTTTTTGTTTTTATTTTTTTTGCTGGGTACCACCTTTAGTAGGGAAGGTTTGGCCAGTCTCCATGTTCCACACTGTATGTATGTTCTGACGCAGCGCAGCAGAAACTGTTGACTCAGCGCTCTAAAAACGTCAGGCGGAACAAAGAGAGACTGTCTAGTCAACAACCACGGTCAGAGAGCAGCAAGCACCTTACTAATCCTGATGTTAAAAGTAAACTCTACCAACTCCCAAAAGCACTCTGGCCCTGCGTCTGTGGACAACTCCTGCTCCCAGTTTATTTTCAGTAACTTATTCCCACATGCTACACAGAATACTCACTTGATTTTGTGACAACTTAAGACATCAGGACAAGTGAGAAAATAATGAGCAGGCAGGAGAGAGTGCGAGAGCAGGAGAGAGATAAGTAACAGGGGAGGCAGTTTTCTGACCATCTCTCCCTGCTGACAGTTTGGGCTGTTCTCTAACTCGTTCTGACACTCTGGCTCATGCATGTCCCTCATCTCAGCTTCTGGGTGACAGGCTGTATGTGAGTGTGTGGACTTCTCACTGTCTCCATGTTCACTCTTTATAATCATCTACGCTCACTTTCTGTATGTGCTAAAATCTCCAGCCAGACTCTGAATCACACACCGCCTTCCCCAGCACTCTGACTCACACCTCAAGCAGCCTCGTGTCCAGTCTTCACGGTATTTCTTCCCCCCCACACTAATTCATTTTTGCTTACATTCCTCGCCACTCAGGGATGTGCAAACAAACTTGAGACAGGGGTCAAGGCAACTGAGTCGATGGCCACCTGCTGGTCGTCAGAAACAGGCTCCAGGCTGTGTGTCGGGGGGGTGGCAAGAAAATAATTAGTCTACTTTTAGCTCTCCACCAACAACAGACAAGATCCAATCACTTCCTCTCATGCAGCACTTATTTAAATTAGTGAAACTGATCTCTGCATTGAGCATCACAGATCTTGGTTATTCAATTGCGCAGAAGAGAAATTCACATAGAGAGCGACTGGTCTCACCAAATCCAAATAGTCTGCACGACCATTGGTCTGACAAGGCCGGCTTTATAGAGCAAGCTGTCACCTTTATCAGTGTGCCAGGGTTTCAGAAATCTATCCAGTTGGGTTTGTGAATATCAGAGGCTCGCTGGAACAAAGAGCTGCTTCAGAGAAACAGGAAATAACAGTGACAAAGAGGGCCTGTTGATGAGAGGCACAGATCTGCCTAATGAGAGCCACAGTTATATGTCCTGCTGTTGCTATTGAAATATGATGGAAAACACCGTATTGCTGTTGTCACGCTTGTGTGCATGTTATCTATTTGACACCTCAGGTAATTTATATTTGGTATTTTAAAAGCAGTTCGGTGTACAGCAGCCTGTGGGGATTAGACACAACCTATTTTTTCCCAGACTGATGTTGACTGTAGAAAGTCCAGGATTTGTATGGAGACATTGAAGGCTATTCATAGTGCTGTATTTTGGTTGTGGTCACATTATATTATCACATCCTTCTTAAATACAAAATCCAACCTTCCACATGACAAAGAGCACAGCTCAGTAATGTATAAACATTAACTCAGTAATGTATAAACAGTCCACTACTTGTTTACTGTACATCTACTTTTTTGTACTTGTCATTCTAATTCACTAAAAGCTACACATAGCAATATTTTTATATCTCCAATGGATCAAATGACTACGAGAAATGTGAAAGGAGTTGCTCATTATGAGAAACACATCCTCTGACTTTGCAATTTCCTTCAGCTCTACGGAAATTTTCAGCATCTTACAGCTTGTCGTTTAGAGTTTGTGGCCTCAACTTCCAGATTTTGGTTCAGTCTCACCACTCTCATCAAGTGTGTTTCCATCCGCTGCAAGCAACTGTTTTCACGGGAAAAACCTTGAAACCCACTTTTAGCTACCTGCCCAGAACCAAAAGGCAGACGGACAACCAGCCAGTGAATAAAGTGAAGCATTTAGCTGCCGGATATTTCTCTCAGAAGTTGGTAGAGACCAAAACAGAGAAAAAGAGAAGACTGCTATTCGCCAGGTCACCAGTAAAAACAACTTGGCTAAATATGTTGGCGAAAATTAAGTGTGAAAATGTCAGTGACATGTTTGCAGCTTGTTTTCCAAAACACCTCAAATACAATTCTGAAAAAAGAAAGAAATAATGGCATTTATTCAGGAGTTCATTGACTTTTAGTTTGCTTTTTTAACTTGTTTTCCTCAGAACAAAGGCTTCGATGAAACAATTTTCTTCAGGTTTGAAATCTTCATACTGACCCACTCTTTTTTTGTATCACCCCCACTCTCATGAAGCTGCACAAAGGAGCAGTACATCAAATATTATGTATTTGGAAATGACTGTAGACAAAGACATTGGCCTTATTAGTTGTAAATGTCACAGTGGGCATATTATATGTACCTAAAATGTCATTTAGCTTCAGACCAACAGATGAAATGTCACTTCTGTACATTCACACATGAAATGCCACGGATAGGATTTCTCCCAATTGTGTGTGTGTGTGTGTGTGTGTGTGTGTGTGTGTTTAAATAACACACATACGATATATAGACACACACACAGAAGATGAGATGATGATTCTGCACGCTCACATAGTTTTCTGTTTTGATCAAATTTTAATGACAACAAATGTTGTTCTGTTCTGAACTCACTGGGCCCTGTCCCTGTCCACTCTCTGTCTCTGTCTCTCTGCCTGTCTCTGTCCTACTGTGTCTGTCTCTATCTCTGAATCTCTCTCTCTCTCTCTCTCTCTCTCTCTCTCTCTCTCTATGTGTCTGTCTCTGTCTCTGTATATCTCTGTCTGTCTCTGACTCCTTCTATCTGTCTCTTTATCCATTTCTCTGTCTATGTCCCTCGGTCTCTGTCCCTCTGTGTCTGTCTCTGTCTCTCTCTCTCTGTCTCTGTTTATCTCTGTCTGTCTCTGTCTCTCTGTCTCCCTCTATGTGTCTCTTTCTCTCTCTGACTCTCGATCTTTCTGTCTCTGTCTCTTTCTGTCTGTCTGTTTGTCTGTCTGTCTGTCTGTCTGTCTGTCCGTCTCTCTCTCTCTCTCTCTCTCTCTCTCTCTTTCTCTCTGTCTGTCTTTGTATCTCTGTCGTTGCCTCTCTCTCTCACTGTGTCTCTGTTTCTCAATTCAATATAAATGGCTTTATCGGCATGAAGTAACACTGTACGTATTTCCAAAGCATATTTAAACGTTGAAAAGTATTAAAATCAATAAAATAAAATAAAATCCTACAAGTCAACGTTGGTTGGAACAATACCAACAGCGAACAAACTTTCTTTCTTTCTGGACATACATGTGGAGGAGGACAAGGCTGACAGTGTCCAGGAAACACGAGGACAAAAGTGAGACCTCTTTCCTGGGATTTAATCATAATAGGAGTTATCTGTTGTGTAATTTCTAGTTGGGTGGCACCTAAATAAAACCCTTCTCCGTCCTCCCACTCCTCACATTCACACAGACACATGTTAAGCTGCTGGAATCACTGCATGATGACACAGGCAGCCTTTGATGTTCTCCCTTATGATAAAACATGGCTGCAGTGGGACACAGCATACAACTGTGATCAGTCTGAGGAGAGACAGTTTGCAAAGAGGTTATTATCGGTGTGCAGCTGTTGGATGTTATCCAGAGCAGATAATCATTCGTCCCATAGTCAGCCGACAGGAAGGACGCCGCCCTGCGTTGAAGGTGGCTGCACCGCGTTTCATCAACTCTTCCGCTCTCACTTGTTCGGACTGTGTTCTGAATACTTCTGTCACTTCTTTCAAATCAAAGAACAATTTAGTTTTTTGGCAAAACTTTAACTCTTTCAGGAGGAGTCTTGGTTCATGCCAAGAAAAACCCTGAGTCATCCAAGAGCAGTTTACGCCGGTGCTGTGCTTTCATATTTACTGAGATCACATTAAATACGGCTACCAATTATCCTGTTACACAACAGCGAGTTGTGTAATGAAGACAGGAAAAAGTCAGTGTCTTCCTCAGAATAAATCTGTACATGAGATCTGACTTCTTCTTGCACAGCTAGTTCTTTATGTAAGGACAAGTAATGTCAGTGAAAACAGGAGACGGGAAGGACCCATATTTTTATTACAATGGGTCAACAGAGTTTCCTGTTTGTCCAGATGGAAGTTAGCTGTTACATGTAAACATACTGAAGTTGAACAGTGGTGGTTAAAGACTATATTAATAACATGCAAGATCTGCACTAAAAGTGCTTTATCTTTTTCCATTGTTCAGGGGTACTCAACTTGCTTTGCCGGTTGAATATTTTTGCAATCATCTTCTTTCCTTGAAATTATTTATTTTTAAATTAATTTGATGGACATTCTTTTTTTTCTTCTTTATGTACTCTGGCACCTCATTTACTTTAAAAGTACAAAACAATCCCATCATGAATCAATTTATTTTCATTGTGATTTAGAAAATGATCGTCGGGCCACCCAGCACCCCTGCGGGCCAGGATTTGAGGATCACTGCTGGTCTTCTGTATTTTTTAAACAAAAACTTTATTGATTCAGTTTCTCTTAAAGCCACATCACACTGTCTCTCAATCTGTTGATTTATTTAATGTTCTTTGAAAAGTTCCAGAATTACAAATTCACTTTCAGTCAGAATTCACATTTGTTTTGTATCGGCTATGCTAGCAAATGGACAAGATTAGCGACAAGCTGGTGAACACATTGATAGCATTTAGCTATTAAAGAGCTAAATACTTTCCTCAGGAGTTGGTGGAAACCAAAACAGAGCGAAAACTTGAATGACCATTGGATTAACATTCATAGGAAATGAACAAGACTTCAAATAAATGCAAAATGTTGCTCTGTTTCTGCTTGATATGTGAAAAGCAACAATTCTGCTTTAACATAACAACTTCACGAGGTAATAATATGTCAGTGTTGTATTTCCAACTTGTTCTGCTGCCCCCAAGTCTCTAAAACAATCAGTGCTAATTCCCTACAAGCTACTTCAGCAGGATCATTATTTTACTGTTTTATTTTTTCCGTCCATTGTTTCTTCAGAAAGGTTATGTTGGAGTGAGGATGTCTGACCTTAAGGACTAACCCCAAACCTCTTTTCTCTCCCTTCAGGACAGGAGAGCTTCAACTCTCGCTCCCTGGCCCTGCAGGCCCAGAAGAAGATCCTCAGCAAGATGGCGACCATGGTGGTGGCCAACATGCTGACGGACGACACCAGCAGCGAGATCTTGGACGAACTCTACAAGACGAGCCGGGAGTTCACCAAGAGCAAGAAGGAGGCCCACAAGATCATCAAGGACGTCATCAAGATCGCCCTGAAGATCGGCATCTTGTACCGCAATCACCAGTTCAGCCCCGACGAGCTCGACACGGTGGAGCGCTTCAAGAAGAAGATGAACCAGGCGGCCATGACGGCGGTGTCGTTCTACGAGGTGGAGTACACCTTTGACAGGAATATTCTGTCAGAGCTCCTGTTGGAGTGCAGGGACCTGCTTCACAACCTGGTCGAGCAGCACCTGACGGCTCGCTCGCACGCACGCATCGACCACGTTTTCAACCATTTTGCCCACAAGGAGTTCCTGGCCGAGCTGTACGGGGACAGAGAGGAGTACAGACTCTCCCTGAGGAAGATCTGCAATGGCATCAACAAACTGCTGGACGAAGGAACGCTTTAACCTTACACACCTGACCTCTTTCACCTCTAGCTCTTTCTCCTCTTTCTCCTGCTGGTCTCTCCTGCTTCCTTCCATTTCCTTTTCACTTGCTCACCCCTGACCGCTCACATCCTCCTCCTTATTTTCTTCTTCATCCAATTCCATGAAGCTGGCTGTAACATCCTGCTGCTTTGGTTCAATGAGAGGATTATTTTTTAGACTGTCTTTTCACTCAGCGGATCATTGCTGCACACTGGGACAGCCTGTAGCATGTTGTATGCATTATAGCATTCCCAGTCACCCCCTTTGTGTGCAAAAGTGTACTGTACCAATGGCCAAAAAACATACATTAGCTATAGTTGGATATGGAAGATAATCAGTCGTAGTTGTCAGTCTCTCTCTCTCTCTCTGTGGGTGTGTGTGTGTGTGTGTGTGTGTGTGTGTGTGTGTGTGTGTGTGTGTGTGTGTGTGTGTGTGCACATGTGCTTGTACGGGATTCGCTTGAATAATGTGTTTGTACATAAGACCAATGGTGTGTGTATTATGTATCTGTGTCAATCTTCTCTACAAGAGTGTAACACTTGTCTTTTATTAAAGATTTCTTGTAAACATTATTTTGCCGTTCTTCTGACAACAAAACCTCCACGTGAACTGAGAAAAAGTTTTAGGAAAGATGGGTTTGTTGCTTTGTGTTGGCAGTCATAATTTACTCGCATGAGTCATTTCTCAGGCAACGTGTGAAGGAAAACAATGCTTTGCCTGCTGGCCAGTTACTTTCAGAATAATGCTTTAAATTTACTAAAACTAAAATAACTAAAGGTTTTGCTGCCCATTTTTTAGGGGGGAAAGAGCCGCCCGCCATGACAGAAAATGCATGGGTGGATCCGATCTGGAAAATTAGCCACAAATGGTGCATAACGCTACTACTTTCCCGTCCATTTGACCCACATGCACGCCAGGCATAAACTTGCCAACAATCATTTTGAAATGAGCAGGAAAATCAGTGATTTGTCATTTCTGGTTCATTAGATGCCCTCTGGTCTATTCTGCTCTCCAAACCAGGAAAACATATTACTGGTGGTTTGGTTTGACTCCAGTTGAATTATTTTGGCAGCGAGAAGAGGAGAAATCCAGTTTTATGTCTCTGTCTCCTCGTAGAAACACAAAATAGACAGACCACCCACCCTTTTAGCCTCCATTTGCACTCACACTTCAAGTTAGTTATGTAGTTATTCTATCAATTTAAATATTATTGGACATCAAGAGAAATGTACTTCATTTACTTCCTTTGTTCTTTTTGTCTCTTGCTGTTGTTGGACAAAATCTTGAGCTTCTTGAATCGGATGGTCTAGACATGAGAGAGAGAGATAAAATGTGTCAAACACATATTTCATAAAGGAGAGATGTTCTGATTAAAGAGCTGTTACAAGAAGAGAAGACGACGCATGCACACTTGCATTTCTCTTTTGATGTTCTGAGTTTGACACACTGTCTTTTTGTCTCTTTTTTTGTCCTCCAGGAAAACTCAACACAAGTGAATTAAGTAGTAGCAATCAGTCACCTAAGTGGTTTTGGTCAGGGGGTAATTATATCAGGTTGGTATCAATCTTCTCATTTAGCTCTCTTTCCAAAGTGTTGGACTTTCTTTTAACTTTAATCACACCCTAAACCTAGTCTTATTCTTAAAGATTAAACAAGAACGGTCAAAAGATAGTCAGCATTCAATAGATAGCCATCTGCATTTTTTTAAAGCTCTAAAAATTTTGGATACTACAATTCCCACAATGCATATTTTCCCAGGACCAAACTGCCTGGTAAACCCACATCTTTCATTCCCAATGCCCCAAGTGTGTAACCCTGTCTCTAAGCCCAAATCAAAATAACCCTCAAGACATAATCAAGGGCCATTTTCTCAGACTTCAAAAAATGACCTCTAATGATGACATAATACAACTGTTTCACAGGCCGAGTACTCACGACTCAATTACCTATTATGTATAAAATCAGTGGACTGCTCCTTTAAACATGAACAAAAAACTAAATATTATATGTGTTCTTACTCTAAGGTGTTAAACTCAAACTTGTTCTCAAAAAACACATGTATCTTCTCAACATAAGAGGAGCGTCGCTGGACTAAAACAACTTGTTGGTCAGTGAACTGTTATGGTCAGTATTTGAGCGAACCCAGAATGCAGCACACAAGAGTCTGAACGCAGGTTAAAAGTTTTATTGCAAACAGAATGGAGATAACGTTAGGTAGGCTCCAGGCAGAGGGTGAATGTTCTTGGGGCTGGTCCAGAGGCTGGCTTGACAGGAACGAGGAGCTGGGTTTGACGGCATACAGGACAGCGGACAGGCAAACATGCAGCGATTAATTTTAGGACAAGGAAAACAGAGTTTAAACTCAGAGACCAAAAAAAAACACGAAATTCCCAGAACACTTCTAAGGCCTGAGACCGGAGCTCACGTTAGAAGATGGAACGATCTGGCGAGGACCGGGAGGACCGGGAGGAAAGTCAGGGTTGATGCCCTGGAGCAGTTGATTAGATGATGAGACTCAGGTGTGCCAGCTGCCAGAGCTCAGGAGAAGCCCCCCCCCACACACACACACACACACACACAGAGAGAGAGACAGACACATAGACAGACACACAAGGAGACATGTAGGAAGAAGATACACAGAAAACCATGGAAAGGCTCGAGGAGACGCAGAGACCAAAAGGCTCAGAGGACAAGAAAGGAATTATTAGCAGCATCATCATCACCTTATCTCAGCTGGTGAAAGAGAGGACCGATTGTTAATAACACCGCTGGCAGGTCACATGTTTGATCCCCACAGTAGGACGTGTGACCTTTCTAAATTACCTTGAGGAACACAGATATCTACTGGCCCATTCACTGTAACCTAAAAATAGTACAGCTACTAAAACAGAATTTTTTTTAGATTACAAACCAGTGTGACAGATGTGCAAAGTAATTTAAACCACAACTATGTTCTAACAAAGTGCATTAAAAACAAATTAGAGGATGGTTAAGATTTTTTGCTTTTTTTTGTACATTTCTGAGCCTCGTTCCCCTTTTCTGACTCTTCTCCACTCTTTGACCTGTTAAGAGGAAAGCATAGACCTCTAGTGGTGAAGTGACTCCTCATACAGATTAATACTTCACTCAGTTCACAAAAAACAATGTAACTAATTAGATTTTATATCATATTGAGGTTTATCAAACAGATTGTATTATGTCATGGTTGTTTACCTCTATCAAAACTGCTGTTCCAATGGAACAAAGAACACACTTCAAATGGGATCTATTTACACAAACCTGGTGACCACAGATAGCAATCTGAATATCTTTAAAAACATGTATTGACAGGTCCACACAAAGGATTGTTTGTCCCAAATAACCACAGGCTTTCTTGGAAAACACTGAACAAAAGTGTCCTCTGCATAGTGTTTGAAAAAGGCTGTAAATAGATGACAAAGCAAAAGCTTCCCCGCTCCAGAAAAGTCACCGCTCCGGCCTTTGAAGTCCTACAAACAATTTACCCTTGAGTCTGATATGAAGACGAAATTCATGTCCTTCCATTGCTGCTTTGTTCTCTGGAGACTGCCTCTGTTTATACCTTCCCAAAAGCGAGTCAAAGGGAATTTACAAACACCAGAAAAAGACAAATAAATACCATGTTGTCAAGAGGGCATCCCACGACCTCTCCCAACAAACTCACCCTCAATGATTCTCAGATTTTTGTGTTGTTTTTTTTGCCCATCAATTTTGACTAACTTGCAAGTCAGGTCAGGTGCGTCAAAACACTGAGAAACTTTAATCATCGACCTTCCAGAAATGCTAAGCGATGTCTTAAATGATATGCTGATTGTACACATTGGTCTGTTTGCAGGTTTTGGGGGATACGAGTGGAAAAAACAACCTCTTGGGGTTTGTGGAGTTAGAAAGAAGTGAGGTTACCAGACTCTGTAGTCTGGCACTAAGTGGACAGTGCAAACAATGCCACAATGACGCATTATTGTACCTCACAGTTTTTCTTTTTGCGATTGCTTCAACAAAAGCCAAATAAGACACGGCACTTGGAGATAAACGTCTCACTTCTATGTCAAAATGAAACTCGGCCATTAAAACCTCACAATCCTTTTTCAATTTTTTTTATTTTTGCAACAAAATTATGCATATGTGAACTATTTGAATAACAATAGCAGAAACATACTGATGTACTTTATGCAAAACACTGCTGTCTTTAGTACTTTGTATACCTTTTTAAATGTCTTAGCCTTAGCACTTCAAACAGACTTCAGGTGAGCTCACCTCTTTTGGGAGAACTGTGCAAACATTGAGGCAGTGAGAGGGAGAAGGAAGAGGACAGAGACAAGAACAGATGGAGACCAGGGATGACGTTACTTGTGATGTGGCCAGATCGAAACAAAAGGCAAGAAACTAAAGTCATCTACCATCCCTTACAATACTATTTTATTTGTTTACCATAGCACTGTAGTTTTATTGCAATTTTTGTTTGTTTGTGTCAAGTTACAGTAGCATATTGTATTAATTCCTGTACTTTAATTCAACTGCAATGGTAAAAAAAAAAAGCTGTATATATTTGCTTAGGAGGGGTTACTGTAAATGCAGAGGACAACTGTATCTGTATGTGACGATTCACGTTTAAAGGTTTTTTAATCAATACAGTAAGTTAGTAAGAAACAGTGCGTATAGTGTTTTGCAAGAAGCCTGTTGCAGAATTGCAATCAAAGTACAAAGTGCACTTTTGGTGCACAGATATAATTTTCATCAACAAAATTATGTCTGTAAGAGATTACCCAAAACAAGAGTGTGGTAAATATATATAGTGAATATACTGCCATCATGTGTTCACTAAATGTACCACAGTTTGTGCTGAAATTAGGCTTCATATCATCAGAAAGAGTACTAGAATATTGTACTCAAGTGGAAATACTTTTACTTTAAAGGAATTCAATCAAAAAACACAAAGAAAGGTAGAATTACAGTAGAGTAATAAAATATGGTGCTGTAAACTAATTGAAACTGAAGAATTACAGTAAAATGACAATGTGTTGGTACACACAAATAGAAAAGTAAGGAACGGTGGATGGTTTTGGATCCCACTTTATGGCCAAATCACCACATCCACATCACAAGTCATGCCCCTGGTCCCCCTCTTTTTTCTTGTCCTCATCCTCTTCCTCTTCCTTTCAAGGCCTCCATGTTTGACAAGTTCTCACAAAGGAGGTGAGTTTAACTGAGGTATATTTGTAGTGCTAACACAATTCGACAAAGGAAGACATGCTGATGAGTTTACATTTGAATTTTTATGAAATGTTCAATTTATTAAAAAACGGGGCCCCTTGTATGTAGAGTAAAATGTAATTCGACCTAGATAAGGTCAAAACGGCACAGTAAGGCAAGGCAAGGCAAGTTTATTTGTATAGCACATTTCAACAACAAGGCAATTCAAAGTGCCTCACAGAAAACCCTTAAAAGCATCAAAACATAATGCAAAAGAAAATAAGATTTAAAAACAATTAAGAACATTAATTTAAACATTAAAAACAGTCAGTAAAACATAAAAAGCTAAAAATAGAATAAAAGTTGCGCAAGTAAAATAATGCACAAGTAGAATAATGTTATGTGACATAATGTACAATACAACCTCGTTGTTTACTTGTTTTATCAAATGGGAGACAAATCGAGTTGAATTCTAAACTTCGGGTCGTTTTTCGTCATTTTTGTCCGCTCCCAGCCACCGTACCGTAAAACAACGGCTCGCTTGACGGCAGTCGCCCACCAGCAGGCTGCTGGGACAAGGCTCAGATATGAACTCCTTGGAACAGGCCGAAGGTAACCAAGACATACAATACATGACCACATGTTGTACCCTCATGGCTATAATCACCAGAATAATTAAACACTAACGTCTTAAGAGGATATTACAAAGTTAGCTAACTAAAACGTTGAGTTAACTGTCTAGTCCTCTGACGACACTTAGCATGTTTGCTAGCTCAACATACAGCAGCTTGTATGGGTGTTAGCTCACACAAAGTATTCCGTTATTCAGTTATTTTCTATTTAAATGATCGCAGTCGTTTTGGGTATATATAACAGGCACATTCAGTGTAACATGACGGATGGTGCTAGGTCAAACAACCAGGCTGTTAAGTCTAAATACAGTGTTTTAATTGTGCCCATTTATTTTGTTTCAGACCTGAAGGCCTTTGAGAGAAGACTGACAGAGTATGTCTCCTGTTTGCAACCTGCAACAGGCAGGTGGAGAAGTAAGTCACTGTGGCTGGTGGTTGAGTACACACTTGTATGGCCAACAGTATTGAGACTAACACAATATAATGATTTGGTGAATCGTGCTTTGTGTTGTTAACCTGTGTGTCATTCTGGTTTCAGTGATTCTGATAGTGGTGTCTGTTTGTACGGCCACTGGGGCTTGGAACTGGTTGATAGACCCGGACACACAGAAGGTCAGTATCAGTGGACTAACACCTTGAGGTGTGTCATTTCTGGCTTGGAGGGACACAAAGCGAATATACACAGTGCTCTTATTATTGACCCCTACAATGACAATATAGCCAACTATAAACATGATGATTGTCTTCCTAGCGCAGGAATTACAGCATTGAGACAATAAATCATCATCATCAGTTCAAAATTTTTTTTTTTTCTCGGCCATTGACATCAACAAACATTTTTCATTTTGTTTGGAATATTACAATTACAATTTAAATAAGAGGGCTTACAGCTGTGAATTATATCCCAGCCAAACCAATCCTGGGTTCAGCTGAATTTCTCTACAGCGGAGTTTAATGTCCAATGAAAGCATCCAAGAGTTTTGAGTTGAGCTGTTTTTCTTGCACCACTATATCAGAATGAGCTGTCCCTCCCTAACCCTAACATCAATTAAAGGTATCAGTCTGTACTTTGTATTCCCGCTCATTGAACAGCAACACCTGGTGCTTATTGGCCGAAGTGTAGCCTTTGTCTTTGTGTGCTCATACCACCACCATAAAATAGCAGCTTCCTGAGGGTAGAAGAAGCGCACCAAAGGGGGCGAGTAACAACCATTGCCTCCCACAATCAGCAGTTTTATGGCCAGATCAATCATGCCGTCAATCCAAAATGCAGTTTAAGGTTTGCATCCACTGTTGTTGCTAGTAAAGCGACAAGTAAAGTAAGTTAATGTACAGTACAACCTCCATTTAAATATATTTTAATGTACAATTTCTGTTTCCATTCTTTTAAAACTGCATATATTTGTCTTAGCGGTGATTGCTTTCTACACTTTTTTTCCGCACATTATTTATTTATTTTAACTTTGCCCTCTGCTCTGCCTCCCTGCCGTCTCATTGTGCTCCTCGCAACCAGTTGCTGCTCATCGTCGAAAACAACCTCGCCAGATCTCTGCAGAGTTAATGTGGGGAAAAGCTCATGAAACAGAATGCAGCGGCAATATTTTATGCTAGTCCATTACCCCCATTAGGATAACAGGATTCATGTTGAAAAAAATGTGAAGTGACCCTTTAAAGACAAACATGCTCAGACTCTCAAACTGAGCTCTACGTTTAAAAATGTGTCATTTCGAACATTGTCTCTTCAATACTTGCTGTCATAGGTCACAATCATTCTGGGGTTTACTAACTAAGGTACATGTCGTCAACTAGATAGGAAATATTTTTGAAAATGTGGCAACCTTTCAGTGACTCAAAGGTAGCTTAATCGGTTAACTTTAAGTCTTTAGGTGGATCAACTGACATTGTTCCCGTGTCTATGGTCTGTTCTGTTTGTCATACGTCAACAACGTTTTTCAGGACATCTGCGATGTCCACAAACATTTCTTTTTTTTTTCCTCTTTGAAATTTACTCCACTTAACTTAATTTCCTAAACCGACTAGGAATGAGATCTGTCAAAGTGAAAGTTGTGTTAATGGTATTTATGTTGCTTTGTTGTTCTTGCTCTGCAGGTCTCTTTCTTTTCATCACTGTGGAATCATCCCTTCTTCACCATCAGTTGCATCACTCTTATAGCGCTCTTCTTTGCTGGGATACACAAACGAGTTGTGGCACCATCAATGTATCCTTTTGTCTGTTGCAGTTTATATGAAGTAGAGCATGCAGGAAATATTTGTCTAATTGCACTTTTATAACTATTTCATCATTGTTCACATTTGGCTGACAAGTTGAGCCCTTTGACATTTGCGCCTTCAGTATTGCTGCCCGCTGTCGAACAGTTTTAGCAGAATACAACATGTCCTGTGACGATGTGAGTTAACAAATCTCTTTATGTCTCGTAATCTGCTCCGACAACTTTGTATGTTTGTAAAGATTTATTTTATTGTTGTTATTTCCGTCTTTTTACAGACGGGGAAACTCATTCTCAAGCCTCGACCGAACATCCAGTAACCACGAGCTCCAGTGGGGCGGTCGGATGCACCTGGTCTTCGTTCATAGCCGCTGATCACTCTTGAGTCCTTCGGGTGGTCTGAACAGCACCAAGGCAGACGGTGTCACCATAGTGAAAAATGCATTTGGAAGAAAGAAGAACTGAACTAATAGGGTCTTTTAATTGTGTCCCTGTGCTGATGTCATGATTGAAGAGGAGAGCTCAGATCTGTTTATTTCTGTTTCTGATGTTGAGCATGTATTTTAACTAAATGTTTCTATTTTTTAACATTATTTACCGAATAAATACTTCAGTTGTAAAAACTGTCTAATTGTATTTGTATCATTACACGTGAAGCATCTGTCTATGGTTTATTTGCTGTTTATAAAAGATGAATATCTCAACATGGCTTTACGTTCGCGTTGTCGCGTCACCAAGGTTTTGCGACAGCTTCTCGTTTCTGGTATTAACGACCACTTTACGGCAGGGAAGAATCTTCCACATGGCCTCCGATCAGGCTTGAGCTTAAATGTGTGTTTGCGTTTTGGTCACGAAACTCTGAGTGTACAAGTTCAAAAGAAGGAGGAAAAAAATAGTCACGTTGCATGCGCAGTTTGCACTTTAAATAAGGGCTGAAAATGGGTAAAAGTAAAACCACTAAGTTTAAACGTCCGCAGTTCAACGCAGTCGGATTGCCGGCGAATGCTGTGAAGGAAGTGGACGCCGAGGAAGAAGACCACGAAGAGGACAGCTGCCCAGCTGCGGAGTTGCTGGAGAAAGTACGATCAATATAATGTAGCTAAAATAACCCCCTGCTGTTAAGTAGTGTTATATATCCTTGCATGGTGGATAGGCATGCACACGTTTCAATGAACAATTACACGGATTATTTACTGGTGCAACCAAGGTGTTTTTTTTATTCGTGGATTCATTTGAATGTGTGATTTCAGTCACAAATGAACTTGTGTTGTGATTTTATATACTTTTTTTTATTACGTGAGCTGGAGAGCTGACTTCTGAAACGGGTCATACTTAGTGTGGTGTTTTGTGCGTGCTTCCACAGTTGCAGAGTCCCAGCGCCGACGTGCGGGAGTTTGCGTGCGCCAGCATTTCTCGCGTGGTGCAGCAGAGTCAGACCATCCCGGTTTTCCTCCAGAGGGATGCTGTCCGGCGCCTCGGGCCCATGCTGCTGGACAACAGCCTGGCTGTCAGGGAGACGGCCGCCGGGGCGCTCAGGTGAGCCGGTGGTGTGGCCTGGACAGCCGCCAACAAACACACACAAGTAGGACCAGGTCTAGTCGTTTGGGAAACAGGGCCCCGCAATAACTTGTGGCAACTACATACAGCTGCTGCACCCTTACTTGTTGGCAGACCAATCACTCTCAACAGGTCAGCATGAGAAAGGGAGATCACAACAAATGGAATCTCCCTGACCAGTATCCTAAATGATGAAACAGCGCCATCAGCCCATCGGCACTTTGCTGTGGCTGCAAATGGTATTGCAGCTCGTTTATCTTTATGTGGGTTCGATTCCATGCGCACAGAGGCGACATTAATAAATGACGAAAACAATCTGATGGCTCGTGTTTCAAGCACACAAAACAACTAAACAATAATTCAGTTGCAGCTATGGCTAGAATACATGTGATTTAGCTTGCAGCCCACCTCGCCAATCGGCATAATACGGATAAAAGTTCCCTTTTTATATGGATATTTCATGAGAGTACATCCGTTTTACACAGTGGTATTTGGAGTTACCCAAAATTCAAAAGCAAATCAGAGCAATTTCAAATCTGAAAACCGTATCTGGCAAGTTTCTCCGAGAGGAACTATGTGTGTCAGACATGGAAATGGCCAGAGAACACAAGTAGGCCCTCCTCACTGAGACCAGGTCCACTCTGAGTCCTTAGAATACAGGTTGTGGTCCAGCTGCCACCCTGGAGCTACTGAGTGAACAACAATTATGTAAGTGGTGCTGTCTGTGGTCCGCAGGGTTATTACCATAGAAAGGCCTGTATTATATACTTATAAATCCATTTATTACTTTCTCATGACATGTTAGATACAATTATACACTAACTATATACTAAGTTTTGATATTGTGGGAGTCTGATCACATTTACATGTTACATTTGTAAAAAAAAATGTATTTTGTATCAGAGTATGACCGTAACACCCGTCTGACTATCGCCCTCCAGTACACCTTAGCTCTGGGTTCACGTACTGCATATGAAAATGAGACAGTCGCTCACAGGGCCCCCCCCCCTCCCCCCAGACTCGTCCCTCTCTTACACAAACACAAACAGCATCTCCAACAGCGAATCATCCTCCGACTGAACGATGAGTGTGTGTCTCTCCCTGACAGGAATCTGAGTGCATGCGGAGGTCAGGAGGCGTGCGAGGACATGGTGAAGCACGACGTCATGACTCCTCTGACAGCACTGCTTAGAGAGGTGAGACTCGGCCGCCGCTTTTAGCTCACCCCATCACTTCAGTTCCTCCTCATCAGCAGCTGTTACAGCATGCGACCGTATCCTCAGCAACGAGGTTTTAATTCCAGGGCAAAGACAGTCACAATTGGTGACAATCTCTGCACCCACACTTTGAACAAATTGCCTTCTGGCATCAGATTCAAGCTCACTGTTGACCCACCCATGTGTGAGGTCAAAATATTCCTTGAAACAAACTGTATTGGACTGAATTCATTTCAATTGTGATCCCCCACTTTTTCAGCTGTATTTTCATTACATAGAGTCAGCACATTTTTCGGATTGGATGATGGCAAAGTTCGTACCACTTTCACTCGTGGCTTTGTTGTTGTCGTCTGCAACTCTGCGTTGTTTTCCTTTTCAGAGCTGTGCTGGTTTTGAGAGCGCTGCTGTGGCGATGAAAGACCAGAAGAATGCGGTGGAGGATGTAGCCAATGAGGCTGTGAACCTATTGTGGAATCTTTGGTAAGCCAAGAGGTTGTGCATGCTGGTTGACTGCAATGTAGTTTGAGAGCTGCCCCGTGTCACCAGTCAGTTAGCAGCTCATGAGGCTAGTACGGTGTCTGTTGCATCATCATTTTTACACTTGGCCCTAGTTCGATTTTCTTCGTCCATCCAGAAAATATTGCTCTTAGTTTATTTTATAGTTTGACACTGTAAGTGCCATCTTCCGTAATTATTCAGTCGTGCAAAGACGCTGCATGATGTCTTTCCATGTGCGTTTGTCACTTTGCTGTCTGACTGTCGTGTTTGTGGTGTCCTTTCAGTGAGAGCAGCAGTCAGTCGCTGTCTGTGTTCAACAAAGCGGGTCTTCTGGATTCGGTGGTCCAGTGTTTGGAGAGACACCCACACAACGTGGAACTGGCCATATCTGCTGGTAGGGCTAATTAATATGCTGTTAATTTGTGGTCATAATTGATTTATGAAGGGCTGTGTGTGTGTGCGCGCGCGCATCTTGTTCATGACGAACCTCATTTTCTGTCCAAATATCAGAACAGGACATGCAAATTTCCATTTCTGCAGGCATATGTCCTGTTGCCATTAAAGTGAATGTACCTCCAAGCACCATTGACATTTAGATCCCCGCTAACATTAAAGGTTCCTTGTGGAGTTTTTGATCTCTGATGGTGCTACAGAGCTTTTCTTTTCATGTGCTGGTCCCCTCTGCGTTTTTTCTCTCGTACACGGACAAGAGGACGCGTATGCACATGTGCTTTGGCGAGCTGTCATTTTATCGAACCATACTCCTATCTGTAATTACATTTCAAATATTAATAATAGCATTTATTCTAGTCAAATTCTCACTCGTCAGAGTGGTAATTATAATTTTTCACAATAATAATCCTACTGGTAGAAATTACATTTCAAGATATCTACAACTTTTATTGTGCTCGTCAAAACAAAATTTACAGATTACAAAACAAAAGGCTTATCTTAAAAAGGCCGTTTTAATATTCAATAGCAAGACTGGATGTATTGCAGGTATCTGCAATGACACTACTTTTGCCATTGATGTGTATTGGGCTTTCATTTTCAGATATCTACAATCTAGTTGTTACTAGTTATGACTCATGTCGGACATTTTCTATATTATTATCTTTTTGGATATCGAGAACATATATCCACAGTACATCTGTGGATGGATAGTCATTATTCTAATTGTTTATATCTGAAATTGTACTATTTTTACTATTCATTATGCCAATTGTGAATATCAGTAAGGACAATTTTAGAAGTCACAATGTATTTTGGATATTCAAAATTACATTATGAATATCTGAAATTAAAATGATAACGTTTGGATTGTAGATATCTGAAAATGGGAGGGTTTTTTTATACTTAGAATTATATTGCAAATATCCAGAATATTCATTCTATGTGTTAAAAATGGAATTGTGGATATCTGACACATCAATGGCAAAAGTGATGTTATTTCTCCAAGGAAGAATGACGTTTTTGGGTATCTGATATGACAACTGTGCATAAGAATTATGTCATTGTGTATATGTGTAATGTTCATGTTGACCAGGAAGAATTGGATTTCAGTATATTTTATCTTGTGGTAAATTACCAAGTCTAAACTTATGGCCACATGTTGCATGTGATGTTATTGTTAATATTCACCGACGTTATGCGTGATGTGGCAAACCTATTTGTTTTGATGAGCTTGTGTAAGTGGAGCTCTGTAATGCATGAGGCTGATTACAGAACTGACTTGCAACGTGGGAACTGGTCATTGAAATTACACATACGACAAATGTCCAATAACAGTTATTGCCGTCCTTTCAAACAGGGCTTTCACAAATCTTAACATTATTTTAGTTACAAAGGCCTAACTTCTAACTATTTGGGTTCCTCGAGTGTTTGTAAGTCTCTCCTCTTTGTGTCTGGGCAGCCCACTGTTTGCACACTGTGACTGAGGATAACCCAGAGCTGCTCTGCAACTTGAACGCTGCGGTGCTCAGAGTCGTGGAGAGCGTGTTGCTGACATCTCAGCCAGGCATGGCACACACTCTCCTCAGGACATTGGCTGCAGGTACAGTTTGTCCTTTTTCCTCTTTCTTTTAAATGCATTGTTCAAAACTGACACAAGTTGAAAGACTTCTGCGGACAGAAGTTGCCTGTAATGTTTTTTAATAGCGCTTCCGAAGCTCTGACGCTGCCTGCTGTGTCGCTCAGGGACACTGTGGAACATGAAGGGCAGTTTGCCCGCCGCCCGTCAGGCCCAGACCCTCAACGCCGTGGTGGCCACCTTGTCACGGTGCCTGGATCTGGACACGGGTACACTGATACCTGAACTCAGACAAGCAGAGGAGGTCCGTCACAGAAACGCACCAGCTGCGGCAGGCGTAGAAGACCAGGCTGCAGGAGAGCTCGCTGTAGCGGAGATGGACGAGGAGGAGGAAGCACCGAAGCGCAAGAGGAATGGAAAAGCTGTGAGGGTTGATAACGACTTCTCTGACCTTTTGCCTGTAAGTGGTGTCTATCATTAAGCACTCTAAATGTTGCTGTTCCTCTTTACGCATACATCAGGCCATATGCCCCTCTCTTCATACAAGTTGAACACAGTGAATCACATTCGTCAGAGAGATTATGAACCCCGTGTCACTTTCAGTCCCAAGTAAACGTTTTGGGCTTAATTGCAAAGAATGACATAATTTTGCACTTACTCATTGACAAAAAGTACTATTCACAAATGTCCACAAGTGTTAATACTTGGTCTCAGTCAAGTGTGAAAGACAATGAATAACAAAACATACATAAATTACTGATTTAAGCCGATTCTAACCGGTTGTCAGCATAACTGTAAATTAATGTAGAGCTGTCTGCCTTCTCTCATTTAGAATGGGACAATATGGCACTCGGCCACAAAAGTGCCAAAAAATAAATTTGAAAAATCAATAGCAGTGTCATAAAACTGCTCACAATAAAAGGTCTGAATTGTTTTAAGTAATCTAATCATTATTCCTGGAAAGAGACATTGCTGTTGAGTTTTCTTATGTATTTTTTGGCGTTTTGTGCACCACAAGCCATATAGTCCAATTATATTTGAGAGAAGGCAGACATTTCTACTAGACAGCTCACATTGATGAATAGCAATACAGGTAAGAGGAAGAATGTGTGCTTTTGATTTTGGGGTAAACTGTTGCTTTTCTTTAGTCAAACTCTCACCATCTCTTAAAAGTTGTATCAATAGAGTCCAGATCTTTTCAAGAAGTTTACCCTCAGCTATAACGTCGTCAATTTCAGGACGCGGCGTGTACGGCCGTTTTTGTATTTATGGCGACGAAGCGATCCAGTTATGCATTTTGTCAGAGTTAATGCTCGGTGAAAAGCTGGCGTATGAGTCATCCTGGAGTACGAGCCAGACTGACTGAGCAGACAAACTGTCGGGTTCGGGGTAGACGATTGGGGACACTCAGCAAGATTCAGCTGGGGACCAGCTTCTGGCTTCGAGCAGGCTGACAATCCCCAGACCTGACCTCGGCGAGACAGAGCTGTCCCTCTCATCTCGGTCACAACCAGAGCCCCAGGATTGCGGCTGACATTCATGGCGACGTTCCCAAAAATCCCCTGTAATATTGTAGGCTACGCGATGAGGGTTATCTCCATCTAAGCTTTTGTCTTTCTCGTTGAGCAGTGTCAGAAGACAATTACGGGATGTAATTCTCCGTCACAGCGCTGCGGAAACGAACCCAAACTGAATAGATAGGCTCTGCTGAAGTGACGACCTCGAAGCGGGTTTCACTCGCAGTTCAAAAAGTACACACATGCTCGAGTACGTCTGTAGTAATAAATCTCTGCTTTGCGTCGGGCAGCTGAACTCAGACGTGTGATAACAGTGCTAACAGTCATCGTTTTGGGAGGATGTTGACTCACATGGCTGCTTGTTTTTGTCCAGAGGGACAAGGAGGAGCTGAAGGAGGCAACGGCCTTGCTGACAGCCCAGCAGACGTCCTTAGAGATCATCGTCAACATGTGCTGCTCTGACGGTGAGTGTTGTGGACATGGACAGCAGTGCTGACCCCTGGGCACTTTTCGTCAACATTATTTCTCGTTGCAGATGTGTGTGCTCATCGGAAAGGCTATTATAACAAGAAATACACTAAATGAGTTAATTTGAGTGCATAGAAAGGCCTTTTGTCATCCTGCATTGGTGGCGTTTGTCTGGTCTCCTCAATCAATTCTACGTATGTGTCCCTTTTTAAGACCCTTCTGACGACGAGTGGGAGGAGGAGTCGAGCAGTGACGAAAGCGACTTGGGTCCGGATGGCCTGTGTGATGGCGTGTCCAACCTTATGTCTCCACTGTGTTTGTCAGCTGAGGTGCACGAGGCCTTGATCAACCACAGCATCCCAGAAAAGGCAAATACCTGACTGCTTCATCATTACCACCTCACATCGGTCAATCAGCAGCGATGAGAAAAGAGTTCATCGCAGTGTCAGAATGTTTAGACAAACATGTGAATGTAATTAAATTGTAATTTTGTCCAAAACCCCCGAAATGTGGTTCTAACTGTGCGATGAACCTCACCCATCTTCTACCTGAACAAATCGAATGACCTTTTATGAAACCACACTAAATGGTATAACCATGGTTGTAGTAATATTTTTCTTTTTCTTGACTCAAGGTCCTCAAAAAGACTGAGTTCCCCAGGAAAGAAGCTATGGATGTGTGCCAACAGATTCCCTCCTGGAGGTGTTTGATAAAAAAGTAATCCTCTCACTTCTCATCCTTCCTTTTAACCGAACTGTCAGATCAAAATTTGTGTAACATATATATCTGTATATCTTGTGCATTTTCACAAACCCATCAGCTATCGGTCCGACTATTTAGCCTCTGGGGTCAACGTCCAGTATTTCCGGGGTTCCGAATGTAGCCTGCAGAAATCCTTATAACATTTATTTGGGCCTGGACTTCCTCTCCTGTGCGATAAGCAACCTGAGATGTGAGAATGGAGTTTAAGTTGAGACGACAACAACTACGATCAGATTGTTTCATGTTTCAATGCAGAAGAAAAAGCTAAATCGTCATCAGACGATAGCCGATTGGTTCCAAGATTGCATTTCGGCTGATGGGTTCCGCGTCCTGCTCTCAGCTCGGTTTACATGCATGCAACCAATGCCCTCTCAAAAGTGACTGGTTGATACTACTCAGACTAGAAAAAGAAACCAGAACGCCTCCGATACCAACATCTTCTCCCGTTGCCTACTGATTCTGCATTGATATGCAGATATCTGTTAATAGCAATAACTCTTTGACGAACGGCATCTTTTCTTCTTTTCTTCAGGATACAGCGGGTGCAGTCCCGGGCACTGACGTGCCTCCATAGCATCCTCTCCACCATGGACGCCGAGTCTCTGGGAGGAGCGGCAGCCCTGCAGGCAGCAGCACAGCACCTTTCCACGCTGGTTTTTGGTGCAGCAGGTCTCACATTTATCACTTATAATACAGCACATTTCATTTTCACCGAAACGCACGTGGATATAGGTCAAACATACAAATTCCAATAACTTTAGATTCGGAATTTGGAGACAAAATTGTGAAAAGTGAAAACCACAATATGATCACAGCAGACGAATGAATGTGTATTCCTAGAGTGATCGCTTGCAGCGGTATAGAGTTGCAACATTGATGCATGTAATACATCGGTTTAGTAAGGTCAATTTACTTTCTCATGTTTCAGAGATACCCAAAGACGAGGAGTTCCTGGAGGCCGTCATAAGCGCAATGCGGTCTCTTTTACAGATGATTGCCTCCAAAAATATCCCCCAGGTACAGAATGCTCCGCAGCTTCAGTGTTTTCTCTGTGATTTTGAACATTTGCATTTCTGGGTCATTTTAAAGGGTTACTCCAGCAATATGGGATTGCACTTCCGGAAAGTTACATTTCTCACAAGAATAAATAAATAAATAAAGGGGAATAAATAAAAAAGAATGGACCACATCTATTGCATCAGATTTTAGTCCCTTTTATGGGTCTAGTAGGCAAAATGCTGTATCCTACATTTCCCATAATGCAACTCAATAGCATCCTTAGTTCGACTTATCATGCCCTGTAAATGGTCACACCGTTCGAACACCGTACCTGTAGTTCATGATGACACCCAGTCTGAGATGACCCTGATGACATCACCAGGGGTAACTTTCTTTTTAGACTTTGGAAAGCGACTGTCTTTACAGGCTACAGACATGACAAGAAAACTGAACTAGTGTAAAATTAGTGGAGGGCCCCTTAACCTATGTCAATGTTTGTTGACAGCGGTGACTGAATAAATACAGAGGCATTATAGAAGCTAGACTTTGTTCCCACTTCCAGTTGGCACTAAACCCTGTTGACCGTGTGTGGTTGGTTTTGTTTTTGTCAGTGTATGACCCCCCCGCAGCTGATGAGTCTGAGCGAAGCTGCCACCCGCTGCGATGTTGTCAGTGTGAGAGTCAATGCCGTCGCCATTTTGGGCATCACTGGCAGCACACTAGCCAAAGAGAAGGGCACTGCGGAAACCCTTCAGGTAAACTCTTTCTCTCCATTTCTTCTCCTGGAATATTTGTTCTTCCTCTAAGAAAACTCTGCTCCCACAGATGATTGGAAACGCCTTACTTCAAGTTGCCACAAAGGACGCCAACCTGGTTGTGAACGGAGAAGCCCTGGACGCCTTGTTTGATGTTTTTGCAGATGGAGACGAGGCAGAGACAGCTTGCAAAAGCATCCACTTACTACCAGCACTGAAGGCACTTCAGCCGGTGTTCAGGGCCAAGGTACCAGAGACGTATTTCTTTTACTGAACCTAAATGCGTTTTCAAGATGATTAACCCCTCCCTCTCCCACTGCCAAACATCATTGCTTTATGAAAATGTATGAGATTTTATTTCTTTTTTTACATTTTAAATAATTCATTTTCTTTTTCTTCTAGATTCGTAAAGAAGGAAGAGGCAAGTACAGCCCCCAGCAGCTGTGTGTACTAGACAACATCAAAGTCAACCTGAGAAGATTCATTGGTTATCTGGAGACGGTGGTGAAAAAATAACGATTCGACATGTTCAAAAAGTTGAACCTAAATGGTTTGGACAGATCCGCAGGAGCAGAGAACGAAACAGAACGTGGTTGTGAAACCATCAAGTATTTATTTTATGCTGGTAGTATACCATTTGTCTTTGCTCTGTTTTCAAAGTTTTTATTCTCTAAATAATGATTTACGATTATACTTGATGTGAAGTTCTATTTGTTGTTAAGAAAGATGTGTAGAAAATCTGATATTAGTTAGTAGTTACTGCAAGTTGCAAGTTTTTATTTTTTGGTCACTTAATTGATATGCATAAATTTTACCCAAAATGGTTGTCAGACTTGAATTTATATAAGTTCATGCTCCCCAGTGACATTTTGAATCAGGTGTGGAGAGCTCAAACCAGGTTTTGATATATGTGCCCTTGATTTTGTCCCATGGTTCAATTGACCAAACATTGATGTTTGCAGTTCTACTTCAAGGAGGTGGGAGCCAGATCTATTGTACATTACAGGCTCTTTAAAGGAAGGATTGTAGTGTCAGCTATGTAATGAAAAATAATATTTTGTGTTATGGATATTGTGTAATAGAATCATAATTTTGTTGGGAAAGAAATTGGCTTGCTGAAAGAGAAACACAATAAAATTGACTGCAATTTCAGTAACATACTAAGCTGAAAGGGTTCGGCATGTTCACTGCCAAGGTTATGGTAACATTCAAATATATTAGGACAGGCATATTAGCCTTAAGAAATATGCACATTTTCTCTACCTCTGCCACTATGAGGTCCCTTTACTTTACATCTCTTTGCATTAATTGCACACTCTGACAGGCAGCACTCTTCTGCATGGAGTGGTGACTTTAGCGTGGTATTTTTGTGACTTCCTCTGTCTGCAAGTCACCGAGACAGCCTTTCTACTGAAAGTATTCTCGTTGGAAAATAGATTGGATTTCACTAACAACCACTAACTGAGATTACTTTTCTACAACTGTGCAGGTTTGAAATATGTAAATCCAGGATAGTGCCATCTATTTTGCACCGGATCCATAGTTTTTCATACTTTGAGTAGCTGAAAAAGTCAACTCATTAGCTTTCATGAAGGCAGCAAATGGTAAAGATTGAATGGTGACTCAAAATAAACTGTTAGTTCTTGTGTTGTAAGAGCCGGGCACAGCTTATCTGGGTTCCCACAACTTTTCAGGGAAATGTTGATAAATTTCCACGTAATTAAGAACAATTTCAAGATCAATTTGAGGGAGATTATGTCATTAGGCTGTGAATAAAAGCCTTTTTTTTAAATAAATACTGATTTCTTCAGCATTTCCTTAAGTGTTTGTAACATGGGTATATATTTGGAATTAGTGCTGAGGTGATAAGATGACTGATCATTGAGTAGATTGACAGGAAATAAATAAATACAAATTAGATCACTGATTCAAGCAAAATGCTCACAACTTCCTGGTTCCAGCCAAGTAACCTATAATATACATTTTATATGTTCCAACTTTTCAAATGTGAGGATATGCTGCTTCTATTTTACATCATTTAGTATGAAATATATTTAGGTTTTAGATTGGTGGACAGAACAAACAATGTGTCCCCTTGGGAAATTATGAGATAATAATTGACAGATTTATTGATAGTGACAATAATTGTTATAGCTCTATTATAATTTAGTATTGGCACTTGTTACCTGCATTCGTTTTAACCTAGTATAATATGTACTGTATATTTACATCATGGGAATTTTGGCACAAATGCACCCTAAAAAAGTGTGCAAAATCATGTGATATGTTAAATACTATGGTATTTAACTTTACCCCGGGGTATTAGTACAGTCAAATTATGTGCGGCTTAAAGTAGTATTATGAAAAAAAAAGTAAAACAGGTTTACGTTGTATTACTTCCAACATCGTGTCAACTTCCTTTTGACGAGAGAATAATAAATCAGATGTTATGTAACAAAAAAAGCAGTTGTCTGTTGCGTAACCACTGTCTCCCCGCCCCCTTTTTTTTCACTCGCTACGCGCATGCGCGGTAGCACTGTACACTTCGCCATTGACGGACCCACGATCAGGGGAAAGGGTCAGAGAGGCACTTCGACAAGCAGCAGCTGCACGTTTCTCCGGTCTCCAACCCCAACTTTGGCTTGAGCTACCATTTTTTAACACTTAGCTCACAGTCTGGTTTTATTTCCTGTGGATACTTTCGGTTGACAACCGTGTATCGGCGTCACTACGGAAGGTATTTTTTTTTTTTTATCCCCACATTCTAGAAGTAACGGGCGGCGGAGAACCTCGGCTAGCGGCAGCTAAAACGAGGCTAGCAGGCTAACGTTAGCTAACGTTAGCTAGCGACCTGGCTAGCTGCACGCGAGCTGAGCACTGCTCGGTGGGGCGGCGGCGGCGGGGGGGGGGGCGGCGTGCCTACAGCTTCGTTTGATGGATCCAAGAATCGCCTGGTTTCAACCAGAACAGCGTGGACCCGCGAACAACCTGTGGCTGCAGATTTGGGAGACGACCCAGGGGCTCAGCTACTTGCATGTGAACAACAGTTACACCACCGGATCTCAGAGCACGTCGAGCCTGAAGGCGATCGTCAACGGGGCGTCGGGAGCTGTCCTCGCCGGCAGGAACGGGGCACTAGACTCAAACACCAGCGGCGGCGGTGAAGCCAGGACTCGGGGGATGTCGTCCTCAATGGGGGACAGGGCGATTACGGCACAGCGGGACTTTATACCACTGGAAACCAATAGCAATCACAACAACCGAGCCGGTGGCAGGGGCGGTGTCGTGGGAGGAGGGCAGCAGCAGCAGCAGCAGCAGCAGCAGCAGCAGGGCAGCGGGGTCGCTGTACTTTCGAGGTGGCTGACGGACGGACACCCCAACAAAAGGAAAAGAGACAACAAAGCTAGCACTTTCGGATTCAATTCTAGCCTCTTGAACAGTGGCAGCAGCTCCAACACTGGAGGCTGTGATGGTTACGCAGGCACTCCGTGGAAAGTCAGGAACTACTCGGAAGGGATTGTCGGGTAAGAGAGAGTTTTAACTTCAATAAAGTCCATTTGGATGTATTTCACACTTGCCTCCTCCCACAGAGCCGGCCTGTAAGCTAGGAGTTGATTAACTTATTTTCAGCAGTTTCAAACACACAGAGATGACACGCAGGGAGAGGCGACCGAGGTTGTCAGTCTCACCCCACCCACATTTCGTCCCCACCCCAAAAGTTGGATGACTTACGCACAGCAAATGACTTGTGAAAGTGAGTCTATCCACCAATGAGCACGCACATTTCGATACATTGTGCCATTTTTACACAGCAAGGTAAAGCTGCAGATCGTTTTAAGTCAATACATAGAACGAACTGTCTTGTTAGAGGATTCAAACCTTTAAAATGTTTAAAATCATCGTAGTGGATTTGTAGGAATGCATCAAGTCCTGCATTCATGGTTCCAGAACAACAGGCATGCATAAACCCAACCAAACCTAAAAACACCCAGGGGGTTTAACTTTTTAGTTTTTCTTAATATTGGCGTTTGAACAATTGTTCTCATTGAGGAATAAACACACAGCTGCAACAGATGAGGCCTTTGGGTATCCCTGTAGAAACGGAACAGGGCAGCACTGAGTAGTTTTTATCCTGGCCTGCTAACATTATGGTGTTTATTAGGTGGTTGCAAATCCACCACTGTATAAAGAAGCACGTGCACAAGTAGGCTTATGCATCCTACTGCTTTTCGGTAAGGTGCATATTAGAGTAAACCAGCCGGTCAACAACAAATTGTTTAAATAGAGAGAGTCATAAGAGAGCATTTAAGGAGGTGACCGGGTGCTTCCCCAAACAAGAGTGACACTTTATGGATTGAGCCATCTTACTGGTTCTCCTGCAGCCTCCTTACACCCACAGATATTCGGCTGGCAGCACTTCAGAGGAAGTGAGCACCGAAGTGAGTCTACCAAAGTTGACAAACTGCTTATTGTGAGCAGCAAAGCTCAATATGTTTAGTATGCCCCTCCCCTCACCCCCCAGGCCTAAAGGGACTTGTTGAGTGTCCTTAATGTTGATGTTTTAGAGTAACTTGTAACTTGTAACTAATACACCAGGCTGAATGCTCCACTTTGATAACCTTTTATTGTACTTCTCAGGGTTTTCCCTGGTAACCCCTTGTTTAATGTCACAACGCTATGAATTGTGGACATTTCCCTTCGGCAAAGTCTGCAGAAATGTGGACTTATGAAAGTGTGCATACAGGGCTCAGAATGTCTGCGAAGGAGCCCTCAAGCGCTTCAAGTATTTGACAGTTGGACAGTCCTAAGCCCCCACATACTTTGTGAGTCTGTGAATGTGGACATTGTAATTTGGCCACATTTGTACCTCTACGCACAGCTTTTCCTGCATTCTTTTATTTATTTATTTTATATGCTTGTTATAGATTTGTCCACAGCACCCACTACAGTTTCAGATGACATTAGTATGCATGCTAGTATGTACACAATAGTTGTTGCAGGCAGTGTACACACACACACGCCCACAAAGAAGCTTTAACACTGTTTGCCAACCAGCATGCGTAATGATAGGCAGAGGGATTACTCTAGCAAATTGATTCTTTTGAATAATTCAACATGAATGTACTGACTTGTATTTGTAGCGACTGTAGAAAAATGTAGTTCAGTCCTCAGTGAGGAGCAGCGGTTCTGCTCGACCCAAATTCACTTGGTAATACTGCATTTCAATGGTGGCCAGTTCTCATATTTTAAATATTGTCAAGAGACGTGTCAAGTCGCACATATATTGTGTCAAAATATGGCTGAATGCACAGCTTTCTTTTGAAATTGCAATAGTTGGAACGTGACAGGTCAATACAGAGTTCTGAATTCAGGCATTTTTCGACAAAATGAGGGCTTGGAGCATAACGAGCATACTGATGCAATGTAAATCATGCTGTGTTAGTAATTTCAATGTTTTTTATGGATGTTTTGATATTTATTAGACAGTGAGAATTTGTCATTATTGAAGACATTGTAACTGAATTTAAGCTGATCGCAGCTACTCTTCGCTGGGAAAATGGCAAACTATTTGCAGTCACCTTTCAAACCTATAGGGGCTGAGTGTTTGCAACAAGATGTTGGGTGAATTAAAGCTTTAATGCAATCTCTTTTCGGTGTATTAACCCCTGCAGAACGACAAAGGGGATTGTTTCTGATATCTTGAATCACAAACGTGAGAATCCTGCTTCATTCAGGGAGGGTGAGATTTGAGTCATTTCAGAGGCTGTACATTTAGCATTCACACCAGAGCTGGTCCTTTAACAGTATTAAGTCATGAGACATAATAAATGCTCCTACTAACTTCTAACTACGTCAGTGACCTCCTTACCTCACCATTAGTTCTTTTAGATATTATGACTTGGGAGAAATATTTTGATGGGTTGGGCTCTGTTTTGAAGACCTTTTAGGTGCAGAGTTTTGCCCCTTCCCCGCCCCTTTCTGTTAGACATGTGTAGACAAGCAGAACAGAGTGTGGAGCTCAGTGTTTGGCTGATCCTCATTTATAGTAATATGGAAGCTCTGTGTTTGCATAAGGACATTCCTTAGTGATTAGCTCTGCTAATACCAGAACCTGAACCCCAGAGCCTTGATCACACTAACCACCATTGAGGGCTTTCTGTCTAACCACACTCTGTTAATTCACAATGCCACGATGCTCAAAGGCATTACAAGAAATGTGTTTTGAAATGCACACAGTATTTATGTGAATGTAAAAGCTCCTGGCTGTTAGGTTATGTTCAGTCTTTGCTCATAATACATGTTTTGTTGCTTGGGAGATGCAGTATGGATGTGGGATGTGTCGAAGAGTAATATACGGATGTTAATGGCGTATATACAACATCCACGATCCACCAAATGGAGGATACTTATGCTCCTTTACTGTAGTTAGCCTCGTCGTCATCATTGGTGGTAGCATGTTGTTGATGAACAGTGTTTTGTCAAATTGGCAAAGCCCCTTGTGGCTACATTGCTTCCTTCCCATGTGTGATTGTCTCTTCCTTAAAGATACACATTTTTATAATATTTTTGCTCTGTATTTAAAAACTCTGAACAACCCCCGCTTTTTTGCCATTTAGGCTTGTGATTCCATTTTTTGGGGTTTCATACAGTTGGATGCAGAAAATCAAATGCGGTTTGACCATTCAGTCAGGTTGAGTGGTTTAGGGAGCAGTGGGAATCATGGTTGGATTTGAATATGTGCAAGTAGACAAAAGGGTGAAAGTGGGAGTATGCATTTTACCATGAGGCAGTTTGTACACTATATTTGGCAATGGGGGCTGCAGAGGCGGAGGCATGTGCTTATTTGTGTTTTACGCTCCTTCAGTCTTTGTGGAGCAGAGAAGGTCCTAGCAAGCGGCCCGCCTCACGGTGGAAAAGGACCAGTGTTTACATGCTGCACACGGCCTCACTTTCACAAAACAAAGCCAACCCTCCGGGAAAGAAACCCAAGCCCCTTGAGTGTCTGTCCAATCAGATTGGGAGTTCTAAGGGAGTGTTTCCACCTCGTTTTCTGGTGGTGTGGAACAGTTAGTTAGACTCTTTATAAGGGCACAGGAAGTCAGTGTTGCCTGGGAGAGCTGTGGCCCATTTCTGTCCGGCTGAACTGTGTTCTGATCTGGTGATTGTGTTGTGGGTTTTTATTGTGTAGGCAAGATGCAACGTTCCTAAGTTCCAGTCATTTTATAACAGAGAGGCATTGTGAGATAATTAATTCAGAGTGATAGGTGGATTTACCACGTTGGAAGTGTTTGTAGTTGTTTTGAACTGCGAAACTAGAAGGTGGTGTGAAAAGCTGTCTGTGGTATAGAAGGGGGAGACACAATATAAAATGTTTGGGATAATAGCCCACATTTTCATACAGTCCCTCATTTGCACTGAGTTATACATATGAAAAACAAAAGACTTAACTTATTTTAACTTTGCGCACACTGTCTTCACAAAGTTCATCCTCAGAGGGGTCGTCACGAAATAGCGTCTGAAATGGAGGACGCTAGTGTTTAAGCTAATGCCGTTTCATACGCTGCTTCTCTGGTAAAATACAAAATATTAGGGCAAACCCTGTTGAACAGTTCGCAGTCAGACTAGCTAACATGATAGCTAGTGTTACAATTCTGTTCTATTCTCTGCACTCTTATTTGGTGAAATTCATATTGTGAGAAAACACTAACCAACTGACTCAGAGTGGAAGCAGGACTAAGGACTCTAATGTGAAAGCTACTGTTAAATGACTGCTACATGAATTGCGTACTAGCTAGGTTTAGCAGGTACCATCTTTAATGTATAATAAAAGTTGCTCTTAGAATTATGCAGTGTCAAGACTATTGCCCTTTTGTTTCTTTTGTAAATGTCTTATCTTCACATTTTGTTGATTGGTTATCGTGGGTTTTATGGTGAGGAAAATACGTGTTGTCAGCACACCTGGGTTATGAACAGTACATGTTTGGTGTGCCTAGATTACCAGGTCAATAAGTTATTCTGTTCTAGCTGAACAATGTTGTTAGTTTAGTTGCTAGTTTACCCACAAAAGATGTTGGTGTTTTAGTTTATGAATGCTTCAACCACAAAACCTTTCTCATGGGCTATATCTTTTACATTTGGTAGCATCCATGTTGTTTCATTATTACTTTTCTTAGAGCTTTACTATTGTGCACAAGGGCACCTCGACTATGGTTCTTGTGTATGCTACTTGACCTGCATGTCTTGTTTTGCGAGTCTGGCTGTGAATGGAAAGGAATGAGCTTCTGCTCTTTTCCGTATGACATTTTTGTCTTAACCTCACATCCTCACTTGTGTTGAACGTCTTATTCACGTGAAGCAGTTTGCTCCTGTGGCCCAAAATGGCAGTAATGACAGAGCAGCCTATACTTGATTCATTTTAGGGGAGCCCGACGTTGGCAGCAAGTTCCAAGCGTTGAAGCAGAACATCACTTGCAGGCTAATGAAAAGTGCGGTTAATCGCTCACTGATGAGTAGCACTGGCTCATGCCTTTATTGCCATTTATTGCCCCTGTCTTTTGGAGATTTATGATTCCTAGCACCAGCACACAGATAGCACCTCTGTGACTGAAGCGCCATTATTAGAACTGTGGTTCCAGCCTCTACTGCCTTTGACATCTATGTCACGCTCTCCCCTCTCAGCTCGTTGGCTGACTGGCTCTCGGCCAAAGCATGTAAGCCTGTGGAGAGAGAGAAGCCTGCATGCTGGCCATTTGGACTGTAGGTGAAACGGGCCCCGTCTGAACAGCACGTGTGGGCAGCTCCCCATAACTCAGCCTTCCCATGTGTAGCGAGGAATGTGTTTTTCTTTTTTTTCTTCTTCCTGTCCAATGGAAAGCCTTCCTATGCTCCAGACTGATGCAGTCAGCGAGCGACACACAGTGTTCTGCAGTTTTTTTTTTTTCATAACGTGTGGTCAAACTGTGACCTTCTCAGCATGTTTACAGAACGGCTGGGCTTTGACAATTTCCTTTTTTCGTGGCCTAAGTTAATAATTTCCTTCTCTTCCTATCTTTTTTTTCTGATACTGCTTAAGTGTTGCTTTAAAATCCCATTTTCAGTGTCTGTGTTTTAGGACCAAAATGTTACAGCTTTCATTTTAAAATGCAACCAAAGCAGGGGAAGAAACTTGAAATGCCAGACTAACCAGAAATACATTTATGTAATTTTAATGTATTTAAAAATGAGTAGTAAGAAGTGCAATGATTAATATGTATATTTGTTTTAGGTCATTCTTCACATTTGTATTGGTATTTATTTTTGAGGCAATATCAGGCCAATGTCCTTTGGGCTGAATCAACTTTTTATTGCTGTTCCACACCAAAAGCAAACATGTGTCACATGACACTGCCTTTGTCGGTATTGGGAAAGCTACTTTTAAATTGTAGTTGGTGAAGCCACACGCTTTTCCATTGGCTGCAGTTGAGCTCTACAAACTTTGATGAAAATTGCAATCTACACTGCAAACTACTCTTAAAGAGTGTCTGCAACATTGAAGCTTTTTCACATCAAGAAATATCGAAAACAAATCAAATGGATTTGGCTCGACTGTTTCACATCGTACATTTAATTATTGTTGTTTACAACATTAAAGCTGTACTCCATCCAGCCATTATCCAAATTGCTTATCCTATTTAGGAGCGCTGGAGCCGATCCCAGCTGACATTGGGCGAAGGCAGAGTTCACCCTGGACAGGTAGCAAGTTTATTGCAGCTGTACTTTGAATTTTTATTATAAAGCGACTGCCTTAAATTCCTACACAGACACCTTATCAGTTGATGTTGCTACAAAGTTATTTTTTTAGAACGCTCAGACAATCAACAGATAATTGACGGTCTACTAGTGTGACAAACAATTTGCTTATTCTGGCACTGGTATTACCATATTTATAGTCCAACTGTTCCTGTTTTGACCACAGTACTCTGCTGCATGACCAAGCCTACCACTAGCAGTCGGCAGTGTTTGGGCTTCTGGGTAACTTGAGCCGTATTGTCCCAGTGGCCAACACTTAGCACCCCAGATCAGTTCATTGATGAAACATTAATGAATCTGCCATCTTCGAGACATTGACACCTCTGCCCCCGTTTGAGGTTGTCCTCATTTTAAAAATACAGTGTGGGATGCGACATATTTGCCTACTGGCAACCCTGTGAACGTAGACACAGCCGTGTCACATAACACACACTACCCTCTTTTGTTGCAAAGGATGTCCATGGCCAAAATTTCAACCCTTGCAAAAAAAATGGTCTCTTGTTTTATCCTCTGTTGCAGACCAGCATGCCAGTTATTAAGTATTAAATTCTAAAGCTATGCTACAGGCGATTTGAAAGACACCTTTGTACCGTTGTGCCAAGATATCTGAACAGTCAGTAAGTAGTGCTCAGTGTGATGTGACAATAACCTCTTTTTCCTTCATCCTACCCAACTTAACAGATGGCTATCGTTCACATGAAGGCATTTCAGCGCCACACCCAATCCTCCCTCCCTGTTCATGTTTTTGTTCCACCTTCTGGGTGTTTCTGGCCCTCTACCTTTTCCTTTTTTAAACTTTCACTCATTCCTTTCTCTATTTTTACCTTTTGCTTTCCCACATTTCTCTTTCTATTGCCTTTCCATTCTCCCTTCTTCTATTAGCTGCGTAAAGTCCATATTATAATTTCCGACGTGGTGTTGCAGTGCGTTCATGGAGAGGCCTTGTAGGAATGTCCAGGGTCTACTGTAGCTTATTGTAAAGCAGTATTTCATAATACAAAAAATCACTGATCCCACTGTTTCTGTCCCAGTACTGATTCCATTAAATCATGTGCTAAGTCCGCTTTCTTTGTTGGTTTATTTAGTTAAAAAATATTTCAATTTGCAGTGCAACATAATCAGAAAATAATGAAGGGAAAGCTAATAAAGGTGTAATAAGAAATATTCTATGAGCAAATCTTTTTTTAATTGCCCTGAATCGTGAGCTCATTGTGCGGTCATAGCACTGCTATGACTGCTATGCCCAACAGCAAGTTATTACACAACAGAGATTGATTGACAACAGGGATAGAAAGTTTTTTGTCATTTTCAAGCAGAAATGCCAAACAATGGATGGTTCCAGATGAGAGGATTTGCTTTTATTTCTTGTCTTGACATTCGTTTTTTTTTTCCTGTGACGTAAATGACAATGGGCTCTATGAAACTGTGGTGGGTATTTTGTAATGTATTCTGATGTTTTAGAGACCAAACTTTTTCTCAGTTATGAAAATAATAGTTTTTGAAGCCTTAAATAGGTGCAGGTGTGAACAGTAAGAAACAAAGAAGCACAATTCCACAAGTCCTCCGAGCCACGACACTTGGTGTGTCTCTGGCTTGCTGTTAGAAGAGTGCTTAGCTCTTGTTTTATCCTCTGTTGCAGACCATCATCTCATTTCCCTGCTATCATTCTTCTAAATGCTAAGGAGGTGGGAGAACATTTTTTTCCTTCAGCGCTGGAAATCTGTTCCTTGAGATTACATAATATTACAATGATATAGGCAAGTGGGATTAACAGATACGCTGTGCCAAGAGTCCATGTGCTCCCTAAGCAGGCGCAGGGCTGAGCTGAAACTTGATCTAGCAAGGTGGGGCATGAGATGTGATTTCTATGATTGCTCCTAACACGTGACGACAAGGGAGCAGTAGCAGCCTGTTTGCTGTAAAATGAAACCTACTGGTGCTCTTGTGGAGTGGAAATACTCACATTTTACCAGTTGTGTTTTTTTAATAGTGTAATTTGTTGCACCTTAATAGAAACAAAACAAAAAGATGAATTCAGATGAATTCCCTCTTTAGATGTTGATGTTTATGAAAATACAATTAAAGCTAAATGGAATAATTTCAGTCCCAACACTATACAATCCTTCAGTTCAGTTGCACTTTAGATTAAGTTGAGTTGCTGTTGGCCTTTGGGTTGTGGTTTCTTAATGATACATAAGTGAGCAACAGAGATCTGTGTTCTCTGAAATCCAAACTTCTGTTGTGTTCGTAATGCAGACTGTAGCTGCTGTTTCTTTTCCTCTAAAATGAAACCTACTGTGTTGGTGATAGAGGCTGGACTCTCTGCAATGTGCACAGGGAAAAGAGGATTAGGTCATTGAAATTTGGAGTGGTTGTCAGTTGCTATGTTGGAGGAGGTGCAAGCAAATCTTGTTTCCTCTTCCCTAATAGAAAACTAACAAATTGAACAACAATGAAATTGAAACAGCCTGTTATCAGAAAGGAAAAAAAAAAGGGTGGGGTATTAAAGCTATGGCTCGGTCACACTTTAAACAAGGTAAAAAGTCCATGTAATGCTGGGATAAAAGTATTTTGTGACATAACAAACAAACAAACAAACCAAGCAAATGGAAACTCTGTTTCCAGTGGCTTTTTATCTTAGATATCTTAAAATTCACTTTACTCTTCATTTGTGCCTCAAGATAAAACCACAACTTCAGTTAATGGATGTGTCTGTGTGACACATGTGGGAGAAATCTCAGTTCGAATACAATATGCAACACGGGACTTGTCTCGTCATGAACTTTTAAGGTTGTTAAGCCCTCCGTTCATCCGCATTTTAGTAATAACCTACATTTACATTAACTACAGCATCCTCTTTCTTTTTAATGAGAACCTTTTTTTTTATATAGGCAAAATGCCAAGCATTACGTAGTTCCAGCATCTCCTTTTGTGATAATAAGCTAAATATTTTTGTTTTTTGGACTGTTGATAATAACTAATGTAAAGAAGTCACCACTTTTTTCTTTTCACGCTTGACATTTTCTAGTCTTGCTTTTTTTTGGTTTAATTGAGATTAGAATCAAGCACATTATAGGCTGATTAATCCATATTGAGAATGAGTAGTTCCAGCCATAGTTGAATCGGCTGGTAACTTTGATAACTTTCTAAAGTATGAACTGCCGTATAGTGTTTTGTCGTCTGATAAACCTTCAGACTAGCTGTCCTGGTTTGTATTTCATATTCAAGTGTAGAAGTATGCACACACAGTAGTAGTATCTTGTGTTTTTAATGCAACGTGTTTGTCTGTCTGGTCACGGCCTTACTGTACTGTTGCTTCTTATCGGCTTGACTTTAGGAATATGGGGGTTTGCATATTTTTATCAAGATCACCAGGATGGCATTTGGGTATGGAGAAGAAAGTTGAATTGTGCACATATTTTCCCCCTCATGGTTAGCAGACCAGCAACGTTTCAGTGCTGCCTCTGTATCCTGGGCTTCTACCAGGATAGTGTCTAAAAACCAAAATATAATAATAAAGGTGAAACCCAGGGAACTCTGACTGATGTCAGGTGAAGTGTTCTTGTTGCATAAAACCCAGACACTGGACACGCATACAGTGCTCTTTGGGGCCTTATCCAAACAGCAGTCAGTCAGTCAGTCAGTCAGTCAGTGTTGGTAGCTGCAAGTGTTTTTCTTGTCCAACTTTCTGTGGTGTACGCAGGCTTTACTTTGCTGCCGTATGTTATTTTTAAATGCCAAAATATCACGTTCTCTCTCCTCCGCCAATAGGATTGTTCCTATCATTGGCCTGATTTGGCTCTATATGGGTGTTTGCTCACATGTGCATGTGTACATGATTGTGTGTGTGTGTGTTCTTCTTCATGTTTGTGTTCTTACTTGTCCGCCCACAGAGACTTGTCCCTGCATCCATGTGTATGCGGACACAACTGGTCAATGAAAGGTCAGCGCATGTGGGCAGGGCGACCTGTTCCAAGGACAAATGTGGTACCCTTGCTTAGCCTGCCCTTACTGAGATTACTTCTTTTTTTTTATATGACATTACACAGGGGCACAGTAGGGGTTCTTGTTTTGTTTTCCTCAGCCGTGCCCTACTGTTTAACCAAAAAAAGAAATTGTTGGTTTTGGATAACGGTACAAACACAGCTGCTTCTCTTTGGGAAGATAAACCCCCTTTCAAGGTCTTTCTGGTATTAATGACCCTTTTTTATTTTCAGTAATAATTAACCTCCACCCATATCGGACACCTGGTAGACAACTCAGACTAATATTCCAAACAAAGATAGTCATGAATCCACTTGTACCTCCAGAAGAAAAGCTGATCATGGAAATATTCAGGGAACTGGAAATGCCTGCTTTTTATTTTTTAGAGACTTACTTAGTCAGGGGAAAGTTGACTTTTTGGCAACCCTCTTTGCCACATAAACTTTTTCAAATCAATCAAATTAGGGGTGCACTGATCCAACTTTTTCAGTCCCGATACTGATACCTGGGCTTTGGGTATCGGCCGATATCAAGGACCGATCCAGTGTTTGATTAATAAACCGTATGCCTCACTGTGTGGAATTGACTGGTATCAATCTTTTATGTGTAAGGCAACATCAGGCTTGACTTAAACATTGTTTTCCTAACTTTGTAAAATATAATCTAACAAATAAATACACAGATGTAAATGTACCGACTAGTTATTTATTAAAATAATTGTATCCAATACCAGGTTGGCCCGTTGTCACTGATACCCGATCCAGCTATTTGAGTTAGTATCGGACCACAAAAGTACCACAAAAAAAATGTTTCCCACTCTTCTCACAACACTGTGTTCTGTCATTCATAGGTTACACGAGGAGGTCAATGACTTCTATGAGTACATCTCCCCACGGCCGGAGGAGGAGAAGATGAGACTGGAGGTGGTGGACAGAATCAAGGGAGTCATCAACGACCTGTGGCCCAGTGCTGAGGTAGGTACACACCCACACCAAAACCAGATTTTCTTTTTTGGGGTGGTTTTACGCTTGGTTCGCAGGGCGTAACAGACCAGATCTTCCAGCGTGCCACTGATAATCAGCCTGAAAACTGCCCCCAGCTGTTGGCTAGAAAGTCTTGGCTGTAATTTGAAAGCTATTTAGAAACACTAAAGGTTATTTTGTTTTGTCAGAAACGGAATGTATTTGTGTAATAGTGAAAATAGTTGGGTCAATTGTAAACACTGAACATAATGCTTGTTGCACTGGTTGAGTACTGTGAACAGGCTGCTTTCGGATACCTTGGAGGGACCTCTGTAATTTGCAACACAGTTAATATATGAGTCAGCTAATGACATAAAGCATCCTGTTGTTTTTTCTGTTATCTCCCTGCTGCACAGTACTCAGTTTGGGCCATGTTATCAGCGCCACCTCGGGCATTCTACTACATGCTGACTGATCCTGCTGATAGAGCAGTGGGCTTCAAAGTGAGCTTAGCTGTTCCTAAATTAAGGGGCACAATGCTGTCCCGAGCCTGCCTAGTTTTATTCCTTTTCCACAGTGGAATGGACAAGGTCAGCGCGGTCATCTGCTCAACGTGATTCTGTTTAGTCGATGAACTTAGATGCGTAGACCTCTACCAAACTCTGACAAATTATTCCACTGCCCGCTGCCACACCGAATCGCAAGCTCGTCGGGAGCTTTTCTAGGTCGGCTGTAAAAATATCCACGAAAGTTTCTGTATTGTATTTCAATATCGCATTTGAAATGCTTTTCAAACACTTTATGAACTTGACACTGACCACACTCATGCTACAAGCATTTGCCCGGAGAATGCCAAGTCGAGTTAACATAGCTCACTTTGGTGACCACCTGTAGTTACCTAACCCTTCACCCTTGCTATACACTCATTCACAAACTCTGCAATCGGCTTAGCCCTGGACATGTGACTGGGCTGTAACCCAGTGTTTGTACTACTAGTTGATGTGTGACGCAGAGGAGGTGGTTTGCGTGAGTAATGGTAGGGTCAAGGCTTAACTCTATTTCTGTACACACACACCAATTTGTGCACTGTACGGAGGTTAAATGGTTGGATATATTTTAGTCACCTCAATAGTGTGCAGGTTAAGAAACTAGTGGCTAAAAGGACTGTTTTGTATGTAAGCATCAAGCCCGTTTTGATCAGCACAATAGCCAACTTCCACGTAAGTGGAGGAGTTGCTTGTTTTATTGAAGCCACCCTCTTTAATCCCTCACTTGAAATGCAACTGAAGTGGTTTAAAATAGTCACACTACACACGCTTTCCATTTACCCCGATGGGTAATTTTTGTACCACGCCTGTGCGGTTTGTTTAGGCTTGTCATTAAATCAACACTATGTTAAGCTGAAGAATAGTGATATTTTGCAGCTCGGCGAACAGGTTTTTAAGGTAGTGAAGCTTAGCGTGGGAAAATCGGAGGCCAATTTCAGGCAAGTCTGTGCCGTAGTGTAGATTAGAAGATATTAAAAGGTTAACACAACTGTCAAACACAATTATACAATAGTTCAGGTGTTGGATGTTTGGCTGTTCACCAGGGTGTGAATAAATTAATGTAATCTATTGAATCTACAAAACAACACGTGTAACTGTGTTTCTAATGTCTCCAGGTCCAAGTCTTTGGGAGTTTCAGCACTGGTCTTTATCTGCCAACAAGGTGAGCCATTTTGTTTCCTAAACAGCCTTTTTTAAACACATACTTGCTCTTGTTTTGTAAACTGGCTCCCTACCAAAAATACTTTGCTCTGTGTTGGCCAGCAAATCATTTGCTTTTGTATTGTGGATCAAGTGGTTAACTAATTATTAGCTCTGGTGATCCTGGATCTTTTTTTTTTTTTTTTTTAACACTTTATTCTGAGAAAGGGCTGCAACAGACCACATGTACACAAAACCACCCAACCGCACGCACACACGCACAACAAATAAAGGCCGGACACAGACACACACAGACAAGTCGCCTGGATCAGTGGACTCTTCACACCCCACTGAGCACTTAAATGAAACTAAGCTGTTAATGGCTGCATGTCAGCGTGTGTGTAAATCTGTTTTGGTGTGCTTCTGTTGTTCTGGAAACAAAAGTGTGTATTTGCCTGCATTTAAGTCACACCGTGCAAGTCATTTACAATGTGTACTTCTGTTTGTTTGTGTGTGTGTCCTGTTTGTAGTGGGTGCTTGTGTGTAACATTTTATATGTAGTGAACACATGGCACTGCTGAAATAGTGTGTGTGTACACACACACACACACACACACACACACACACACACACACACACACACACACACACACACTGGTTGGCTTCTGTAAGCTCTGTTTGAAGTTGCACAATGCTCCTCCACACGAGGGAAGCAAAACCATCTGCCTGCTGTAAACCGCATGGTGGATTTTTAAAAATGGTTGTTTTAGCGTTTCCTTCGATTTTAAGATCAGCTTCACCTCAAGAAAACCAACGTTCTATAATACCTCAGTGTACCGATTGCAATGCAGAGAAACCTCTGAATTGGCGGGTAGTTGTATTAATATTAGTGTATTATCAGTTAGGGGGGGGGCTGCCTTTACAGTACAGCACAGCAGTAAATACTGGCACAAAATGTAACGGTAGCCCAAGAAGAGAGCAGTCATAAAGTCATCAGCTCTAATGTCCTTTACACAGCACTCTACCAGAGGTATGCTAGCATTAGCCTCCTTAAACTGCTGGTCATAGCAGACCATGTGGTGGCCGTAGCGGCAAAACCTCAAAGTGTGCTGAATTGTGCGAGGGAGTGCTTTCAAAAGTTATAGTCACACACGAGTAGTTACAGACTTATCAGTCCATCAGCTGGTGTGATTCTACAGTGGAAAGGTGTATTTGTTAATGCTGTACATTTTAGGACTACATGTAGTTTGTGCTTCTATTTGTTAGTCAAGTGATGCGTTACAAAGTTTGGATTTAACTTTTTGTCATGGGAGAGAAATAGCTATTTGTACATTACAGTTGGTCTTTTAAGTATTAACATAAAGAAATATCAGAAAAAATATAAACAAAGTACTGTTAAAATGTAAATAAAGGACTATGTAAAATAAAATGTAAAAGATGTACATAATGCTACAACATACAACACAAGTAGAAATAAAAAAGTATGAATGCAGTATTAATGGAGGTATTGTACAGTTTAAGTTGTGTGTAATGTAGTGGACCTAAGTGACACCTGTCATGTCTCTCTTCCACCAGTGACATCGACTTGGTGGTGTTTGGGAAGTGGGAAACACTCCCGCTCTGGACGCTGGAAGAGGCTCTCCGGAAGAGGAACGTCGCAGATGAGAACTCTATCAAAGTTTTGGACAAAGCCACGGTAAGACCGTGATCAATCAGTGTAGAGTCGTAAGTCTTTTTGCCCAGGAATTAATATGTCTGTCAGCTTCGTTGATCTGTCGGTGTTGCGCCGTGTAAACCCACAAGTACAAATGTCTGAATTTGGGCAAATATGATTTATAATAGTCAACAATCATTGTTGTCAGTCAGTATGACGCTGACTGTCATATTCTGGTACAAGCTTGAAATCACATCAACTTGTTGACAGTTCCTAAACCCTGACTAAACTGGATGGCTACAGGCCTTGTATTCAGACATGTGCATCCAGGGAAATGCCTCAAGTGTTTCACTGTAATCTCATCCAAATTAAGGTTGTATGTTTTTATTGACCAGTGACACAGATACAATATTGTATAAAAGAGTAGTATTCTTGGAACTAGCTCTTTTTAAAACACTCCCAACCTCCTATTAGAGATTTGAGTCTTTTTTTAAACCATGCATTGATTCGATTTTTTTTCTTTTTTTTTTTTTTCTTTTTTTTTTTTTTTTTACACATCAGTTTATTTTATTTCAGGACTTAAAGGATTTGACTAAAGCCTTTTGTCGTTTGCGTTTCACCTCTCACTTTTGTTCGGGATTCTAAAAGAAGATTAGCATTTTCAATCTTTGCTTAAATAGTTTAGCGAAGGATTAGATCAGCAAATGTGGATTTGTGTATGATTGTTTTCAGGCTCAGTGTCTTACAGCATGATGTCAGGAGGCCTTTGAGCCGATCGTTTGATTGTTTCTCGTGCGACTGCCTCAGAATCAGCACTTGTGTCGTGTGTGTGTTTCAGGTTCCCATCATCAAACTGACCGACTCCTTCACTGAGGTCAAAGTGGACATCAGCTTCAATGTAAAGAGCGGCGTTAAAGCTGCCCGGCTCATCAAGGAATTCAAAGAGGTACAGTTTACGACACTTTGATATTTCAGGAGTCTTTCCTGTATTCTGGCCTGTACACCAGTAGCCAGAGTTGTGGCTGTTTGAAGTGTAAACCTAGTTTGTGCAGCTTGACTCGCGATCTGCTGTCACTACCATGGGAAGTAACACCTGTTATCCTCTAGAGGGTGCTGTCGTTATCCACATTCCTCACTATAGCCTCACTGCGTCTATGTTTTGTCCCGTAGAAATACCCCGTGCTGCCTTACCTGGTCCTGGTGCTGAAGCAGTTCCTACTGCAGAGGGACCTCAATGAGGTTTTTACCGGTGGAATTGGCTCCTACAGTCTCTTCCTCATGGCTGTCAGCTTCCTGCAGGTGAGATACACTTGGTCATTAACAAGAGCTCATAATGTTTTTATCAACTCATTGATAGTTTGTCTTGAATAGTTTGTGTTCTTATTGGCTTAATAATGACATTCGGCACTAATTCTTTTACAGCTCTGTAGTTTTATTGCTGTCCTTATCAATTGCTTTTCTATGACAGTATTTAGAAAAATACCTACAATTCTGTAAAAAAAACCAGTCTGAGACGGCACTAAATGCAGTCTTCAGAGCATGCAACGTAAAGACTATCATGCTATCCCATTAAAAGTTGTTTTTGTTAAAGACTGCCGTAACCGTTGTTCTTGCGCTGCGTGTTTTCCAGCTTCACTACAGGGAGGATGTGTGCAGCCCCAACATCAACATCGGCGTTCTGCTCATTGAATTCTTTGAGCTCTACGGCCGCCACTTCAACTACCTGAAAACGGGCATCAGGATAAAAGATGGAGGCTGCTACGTTGCCAAAGACGAGGTTCAGAAGAACATGATGGATGGCTACAGGCCCTCCATGCTCTACATCGAGGACCCACTGCAGCCCGGTAGGAACATTGAACACAACGGATAAAGGGAACAACGTGTATTGGCACGTTGTCGGGGTTCTAGCATTAACACAAAACGACCGTCTGCCTTGCCTCCACCAGATAACGATGTTGGTCGGAGTTCATACGGCGCCATGCAGGTGAAGCAGGCGTTTGACTACGCCTACGTGGTGCTCAGCCACGCCGTGTCACCCATCGCCAAGTACTATCCCAATAACGAGACCGAGAGGTAAGATTTGGAGTAGTGGTTGGTCGAGCGCAGCACCCTTTATGGCCCGTCTGTTTATTGTTGCGAGATTCATATATATATATATATATATATATATATATGTGTGTACTGTCACTATTGTGTATATTGTCAATCATAAAATTAGTGTCAAGTATTTCAAGTCATTATGAGAAACGTTGTCAGACAGCTGACTAAACACTGGTATAACAGGTGTACCCTTTTCTCTAACCCGTCACAGCGTACTTGGCCGAATAATCCGGGTAACACAGGAAGTGGATGAGTACAGGGAATGGATCAGAAAGAACTGGGGGAGCCAGTCCCAGAATGATCTGCCACTCAACAGTACGTTCAGTCTTTCACAATTTCCTTCAATTTATAGAATATTTGAAGTCCTATTGAAACTACGTTTTACTCTAAAAGCTTAACTTTGGACTGAGTTGACCTTCGGGTCTACATTTCCCCCTTCTCTGTTTCTATAGGAAATGACGTCACACTGTTTGAGTCCCAGCAGCTCGATGAGTGCAACAACAACGTTCCAGATGATGATGATGACGACGACGATGATGATGTTGTTGTAGTTCTACCATCTGCTCAACACAGCAAAACCTCCTCCAATTCCTCCTCTCCGTCGCCCTCACTGCGGTCCTCTCCCTCCTCCTCCCCGCTGTCGGCTTCCTCCTCCACGACCTTAACCTCCAGCTCCAGCGACGCGGTCAGTCTTGCTGCCAGCCACACACACACACACACACACACACACACACACACACACACACACACACACACACACACACAGCCTTCAAATATTGTGCTTTATGAGTAAAACTTCATGGTGACAACATGTTTATGACGTACGATTTATTCTTTTAGGACTCTGATGGCACGCCGTGTAAGACAGCCAAGCAGCAGTCTGGTCGAGGCCCCAGCGCCCACAGAGAAAAGTCCACTGTCGTCAATAACAACCGAACACAGAGCCAGGCGAACAGCACTCCATCTGGAAGCAACAAGGGTGGAAAGGTTGGTTCAAGCGTTACCTTCTACATCTACACACACATTACCCTGAATAACTGAACAACACATCATGTGTGTACAGATAGCGGCAACATAGTTGTAGTATTTTCTTTTGCAATATGCTTTATAAAGAGCAATTGGATGAAACAATAGTATTACAGTACGTCGTATTGAATCCCCAAGGGAACTGAACTCTGAATTTAAAAAAATGTTTTGTCCTGGGTGTTTCTTTCCCCAGGCCAGGATGTCTCGTTCTAACCATAAGAGCGGCCACCACGGGCAGCAGAGCTCCTCCTCGAGCACCAAAAGTAATCAGAGCAACAAGCCACACCACCAGGGCAACAGCAAGAAGAGGAAAAATGTGCGGGACTCTACACAGGAAGACCTCTGCAGATAGGGGTGACCTCGCCTGCCCCGCCCCCCACACCTCCCCGCCGTCTCCCTCTTCCCGTCCTTGTCTGCAACTGACTGACTGTCCTGTCCCACTTCTGCTGCCAGACTCCAGCCTCGGGAGGTTGTTAGAAGTATTCAGACAGCTACAGTATCTGTCTCTCTGTCGAGCTTTTCGGGGCGACAAGCAACAATTTCTAGCAGGAAAAAAAAAAATGAACAAAAAAAGAATTGTTATAGGAAATGGGGTTTAATTTCTTGAACTTGAACTGAAATCACAATGGATACAAGCTCATTTGCTTCCCAATAGCTTCTTTTATGGAGTGGTGTTCCTTCCTGCAGCCAGCATCTACACAACATGCCTCTTGCGCCTCCTGCTGTACAGGAATAGACAGGTCCGGTGTCTGGAATCTACTCTGCAGCAATACCTGGAACCACCTGCTGGAAAATGGGATGAGAAATTGTATCCCCCCCCAACAAAAAAAAAGAAGAAAAAAAGCAAATGGCTGAAAATGTACAAAATCAAAAATGTCATGTTGATCAACAGACAAACATGGACACAGATTTTATTAAGATGGTAACTTACAAATGCAATCAGTAAGAGTGGGACATAACTTATGCATGGGAATTTTTTTTTTTTGTTGGTTGATTTTTTTTTTTTTTTTCTGTTTGTTTAATCTGTTTTGTTATGTCTCAACAGGTTATACAAAGATTTGTACAAAAACGCATAAACAAAAAAACACACAAAAAAAACATTTAAAAAAAAGAAAATACAAGTAAAAAGAAAATGTTTTCATATTACCTTTTTACAAGATATACCGATTGAAGACATGTAAGCGTGCACATCTTGTGCCCTCAGCTTTTTGGCCAAAGCCAAGAGCTAGTTCTGGTCCCATTGCCAACATATATCATCAGCATCTACTTTTACTTCTGATTGCTCTCTATGAGTGTGCTACAGTGTTAACGTTTAGCCTTTAGTGAGCCGATGCTCACGTACAGCCCTATAGATGACTGGAGGGAGTCTGACCTCACCCAGCTCAATAGCACAGCCACACCAGTTTAGAGGCTTTAAGAGGTTTAAATTAATAAGGATGGGGAGGGAGGGGGTGGGGGGGAGATGGTGGTTTTATCGAGAAATCCTACACTTGAAAAAGAAATGTGTTAACAATACAACTGTGGGTGATAATCTGTTCCTTTGGTAATTTACCCACTGCAAAATAATTTGTATTTGTTAAATGTATTTATTTTTTTATTAATTATATGAACATAGTATGGATAAATGTATTAACATTAGAGCCCATATCTTTGAGTCCTATATTTGAAGTTGCATAAGTTGCGGGAAGGGTTGGGTGCAAACAGTTATTTTCAGGTGCAGTCAAATTACCAACTTTCGTTATTTCATTGTTGTTGTTTTTTTTGTTTTTTTTTCAGTGGCAGTTGAGTGACCAAGTTACTTTGAAAACTTTGAGAGACCATTTTACAAGTCCTACAGTGCGAATTCTGTTTTAATATGTGGCTGGTCTACTTACTTTAAAAGGGAGCTGATTTTTTTATTTTGTTTTATAAACTCACAGCAACGAATACTTCTTAAATATGTCAACCCCTCTCTGTCGTTGCAGTACAACAACTAACCTGTAGATGGAGTCATTGCTCTTGGTCTGAATCCACAGAGTTTGGGCTTGAATACTGCATTTGGATGTTTCATCTCTGCGTTATTATTTTTGTGATTTGATAATAATTCTGATATTTCGACTTGATGAGCAGCTGACCATAGAAACACCTGTCGAGTGCTTGCTCGAAGGAGTTGCACACCAAAGCACACCACAATCCTCTTCTTGCCTCTCGCCCGAATGTGACAACAATCACAGTAAAACAACAACAAAAAAATAAAGTAGCCAGCAATAACAACCATCCTTCATGATATATTATTACCCCACAACGACGGCTGCAGCCACAGAATGACATGCTGACCTCTGAGCACGCTTAATCTTCTGTGTTAAGACAGTGATGCAACTCACGGCCAATTCTATTGGACTGCAAAGCGATGGAAAGTGCGGTTTCTTGTCTTCTCACCCCCACTCAGTGTTCCAGTTGCGGTTTGAATGCAGTATGTGAGCGCAGGTTTTGTGGTAGACGGACAATGAGGAAGGTGAATAAAGTTAGCCGTGCCATTTGAATGTCCACTGACCATCTCGTCACTGCAGGGAGGCTTCAAACCTTCCAAACCCCTACTGTACTCATCTGAAACGTCGTTTCTCTGCAGCTACTACAATTCATGCAATAAAAAACAGTACAATTAAACCGCGTGTTGAGACAATTTTTTTTTATTTTATTATTTTTGTGCGTGTACTGACTTTTATTTTTCCGTTTGAGTCGTCATGGTTGAACGTAAACTTCATATGGAAAGTGTTGCAGAAAAAAAAAAGTGTGTGAGTGAGTGAGTGAGTGAGAGAGCGCTGATAGGCGCGCGAGAGAGGTGGAGGAGGGGCATCTTCACTTGGAGCAGCGCGCGGGGACCACAAGACGCGCTCCCAGCCTCTACCTACCTACAGGTCATTTATGCAGATTTTTTTTTTTTTTTCTTTCTTCTCCAACCGGACGTTATTTGACTATATCAGGTAAGACACTAAAACGTCGTTTAATGGCTAAGAACCGGCTCCTTGGGAATGTTTAGAGCCTGAAAACCAATGTGGCAGTTGTCAAGCCGCTCAAGGAAAAAGGTTAATTGTTGCTTCGCTAAAACAAAAACAATAAACTGTGTTAAAAGACGGATTTCTCGCTTCACCTCTGTCAAGAAATGTCGATACGAGTCGAAGGTTTTACTGCACTGTACATTTTTGAGTTTAGACTCAAACATTTTTGAATTAAAGCCACAATTCTCTGTGTTTTCGTGTCGCCCTTTCCACCTGGCTGCTCTTGTCATCCACACTCTTTGATGTTGGATTTGGTGCCTTTCGGGGGACCCGTTTAACGAGGCTGCTGCTTCACCTTTACACTCTTGTCGTGAGTTCACGCGGAGCTTCAAAGTTGATGAATTGCTTTCTCTTCTCTAAGATGTGATGATGAGTTTCGTCCGGTGATATTTGTCTCTCGATAAGTGGCTCAACTCCGAGCGGTCGGCGCAGAACCGTCGGTTGGTTATGAGGAAATCGGTCTCTGTGTGTGTGTGTGCGCGCGCGCGCGCGCGTGTGTGGTAGATCTCTCCCCCGATTGAGCGGAACACACGTGCGCAATAATGTCGGCGTGTATTGTATCCATCCACATGAGTTATCTCACATGTTCGTGGTGGCCTTATACACGCTAACACTGCATTTCCATCCACACCATCAGTCACCTTGTGTTGTCTTCTGTCAGTGACTGGGTGTTCTTCCAAATAAGCATGGCCCCATAATAATAATAATAATAATAATAATAAAAAGACATTTCTTTTTATGTTCATCATTTTATTTTTACATGTATGCAAAAGTGCTGCTGTGCTGTCTAAGATGCTAAATTAAATGAGTTTATCTCAATCATATCGCTTCCTGGAACATTACTCTCACAGTCTTATCAGGACTAGCACCTCCGGATGAGTGAAACCTTCTCATTTCAGAGGCAGAATGGTAGTCTCTTGAAGAAAAACAAATGTACCACATGAACCAATATATGTTGAGCAATAGGAATGATTTGGGACTATATAATATTCCTGTTGTGCTGCAGCTGGTGCGCTGCTGGTCTTCCCTTCAGTCATTTCTCCACAGACGGCTTTATATTGTTAAACACGTGGAGTTAAAGCAATCATGCACAGTTTGACTTTAGTGTGTCATTCCCCAATAAAACAAGGTTAAATTGCTCCCAGCACTGAATATTTGTTCTGGATAATCCAGAGACCTCCCTGTCAACTAACATATATATATATATATATATATATATATATATATATATATATATATATATATATATATATATATATTCTCATTGGGTCTATTGTCACGAACTGGTTGATTTACTGTTTGTTTCTGTCAGGACAGCACAGTGGCTGTTTGGAGCCGTAGTTTTATGGCTAGCTCGGAGGTAAATACACCGTGGGCCTATTTGGTTGTTGCTGTGGAGGAGAACAACAGACATAATGTCAGGAGCAGAGATCATAGCGGCTAGATTTTGCAGAGCAACCATGCATTTGCTGTGTCTGCATGCAACCAAATTATACTGAAATACTAATGGATAAAAGTTGGTGATTGATTGTATCTACTAGAAATGTATGTGATTGCTCGACCAATCGCTGCAGCTCTTATGTAATAATGTGGGGGATAATATGAAGGCTAAATATAGTCAATGTGGGTATTTCACTCCCACTTTAAACACCTGCCACAATTTCCCCCGTTCCATTACTTGACTGCAACTTTTCCGAAATGAGTTTTAAAGTGGACTACTGCTGATATCATCGTGTAGTTTAAACACTGGATGAAAGGAAGTCTTGAGGTTTCTCTTAGTGGGGACAAGAGATTGCGTTGCTGCACAAATATCTTTTGGAAACATAAAGTACCGTTTCTTCAAAATGCAGTTGTGCTGATTACAGCTGTTTGCCAAGAAGCTTAAGAGCTGTCGCTGTTTGCACTGTAAACTAAATTCCTCCTTTCAAGTTTGCAAAGAACAGGAGAATGAAAAATGTTTAAACCCTGGGATTAGATGAAAGAAGTTCTCCTGCCACTATAATGCAGAGCACATCGATAGATGCGTGCGTCCATAGTGTCGCCATCTGCACAAGGATGATGGCCATGGTGTGTGTGTGTGTGTGTGTGTGTGTGTGTGTGTGTGTGTGTGTGTGTGTGTGTGTGTGTGTGTGTGTGTGTGTGTGTGTGTGTGTGTGTGTGTGTGTGTGTGTGTGTGTGTGTGTGTGTGTGTGGGGTGTTTATCATTTGGATGATTGCATCACTAATCCCTTTGTCAGCTCTGCCCTAGTAAATGGAGGTAGCTTATCGGGCCAGTAGCTGGTTTTATGGGATGCGGACAGAGCTTCATCACTTTTTGTTTTTCAAGCCAGCAGCAAATATTAAGTGAAATGTACTGAAATTGTAAGTATAAAATAACTGGTTTGTCACAAATAGAGCCAAATGTGAATTATCTTTTATATAAAAAAAAAAAAAATGCATAGGGTTAAAAATCAAGTGAGGCCTTTTGAGTTATGAAGCTCATTTGTTTTGAGTATAATAGACCACAGAGGAGCACCACAGTGGACTGGGGTGAAATTGGTCATGGATCAGCTGCTGCGATGCCCAGGCCCTTTCATAGTAAAGCCGTCATTTAGATTGTGACACACACATTGGCATCTGCCAATTGGTGTGCAATTATCCATTGTGACGCTGTGATGTATCTCATTCGGAAATGATGGGAGGCTTATTGTGATTGCGCATGTTATTGGATTCATTTCACAGTTTGATGGATCGGGACAGGGACCTGTCTGTCGAGGGGTTGTGCAGCAGAGACACACGTGTGTGTGTGTGTGTGTGTGTGTGTGTGTGTGTGTGTGTGTGTGTGTGTGTGTGTGTGTGTGTGTGTGTGTGTGTGTGTGTGTGTTTGCGCACACACACACACACACACACACAAACAAAAAAAAAGCCTGGAACAGATCTGTACTGTTGAGAGTGACGCTATCCTCATCGCTGTTTTGTGACGAGTCTCTTAATAACCGGTGGTGGAGTTGTTTTTTTGTTCTTTCTTTTCCCCTCTGTCATGCAGCCTCAGCGGACCGTGCAGACAGCATAAAGTAGCGGTCACCAAAGTGAGGGTTTTAGGACTTTCAAGGGTCTCTTGTCAGTAGGGTTGTCCAAACTGGAGCGTCTATTTTTAGAGAATCTTTTCTTTTCCGATTACATTTTAATTGCCTGCACTGTTACGTCACGGCCGTATAGTAAAAACCGTGATGCCTTTGGAATCCCTGGGACAAAATGAATCGGATTATTTCGGCTTTTGAGGACTGTTTAGTTTGACTCCTCGTTGTTTTTGTTACGATTCTACAAACAACAAACTCATGGAATTTGTTATTTTTGTACACCATTACTGGTGCTAAACAGAATGCTACTGACTTGTGTGGCTTACCTAAACACACATGCACGCACATGCACGCACACGCACAAACATCTGCTAACACACATGCATTCAGTATACATAATCTTGAGTCTGTGCTTGACTATGACAGTGACCTTGACAGGAAATATGGGGAACCTCCACAGGAAACGTGCACGTGACTTCTTGTCGGTTTTCTTGAGAAGTAGGGCTGACACCTCACGCGTGCTCTCTTTGGCCCCCCCCCCCGTCTTCCGTGCGCCTCCGCTAACTACCTGCTCTGTGAAAGACGATCACACGGGTACATCTGAGTGTTGGGGAAGGATGTGTGTCAGCACAAACCTACTGAACCTCTCTCTGCTGCTGACGAGGGGAGAGAAATGCCCTCCAGCTCTTCTCTAAACCCTCGCTCACGCACAGAGGTGGGATTGCTCACATTAGAGGCATTTTCTGTTGTTATTAGACCCCATGACGATGTTTTCCAAATGCTTCAAGCCACCCGTAAAGCTCCTGATGTCTCCCCTCCCTCCCATCGTCTCTCTCATTGTCTCTCATCTTTCATCCTCCCTTTCTCTCGTCCACTTTCAAGCAGGCGCTCCGCTCGCTCGCTCGCTCCTCCTCGTGCTGGAAAATGCGAGAGGTTCCCCTAGGTGGACAGTGTGCTAATCCTTGGAACACTCGCTGGGGACTAATCGGACTCATTAACTCAGACTCTGGTGCCTCCAGCCAGAGATCAGCGTTAATCCCTCCTCAAGCACAGCCTCTAACATGCATGTTAGAAACTCTCTTTCTCTTTTCCTGTGCTGCCTTTTCAATGCAAATTAAGAGAGACGTCAAACTTAACACAAAAAAAAACGATGTTGCCTGTACGAAGTGATATTGAGATGTCGTAGTTAAGTAGGTTGAGAAGACACAGAGGTCCACTTTTAGCTACACGCATCACCACAGAACTATTTCTGACACAATGTTCATAATGCGCTTTTGACAACAGCTGTCACGTCAGAGTTTTAACACGGCAAGGATGTAAATACAGGGGTAGAAACAGGGCAAAAACATTGATCTTCAGATCACCGTCGGTCAGTGATTCATTTCCACCAAAATGTCTGGATTGTTTTTACACTGCTTAAGCTTGTTTGATCTATTTAAAGGGAGCCGAACCTCGTGTCAATACCGACTGGTCTCTGTGTGTGAGGCTTGGCTGTAGGGTGGAGATGACCTTTTACTTGGGTGATGCCTCTCTCCATCTCTCACTCCCAGGATTTCCCTCATTATTGTGCTGTGAAATTGTAGGAAGCGTTCAGTCCCTACCGAAGACAAACAAGTAATACGAGCCGGACGCCACCGGGAGCGAGTTCTCTGAAGTAACTCAAAGTTCAATGTTTTTTTCTGTCATTGATGTCATCACATCACAATCTGTGAGCGGACTTGTTTCATTTTTCTCTTTGTTGAATGCTTATTTTTCTTTACTTTAGCATCTTTACATTCAATACTCTTTGTCAGTTTGCAACCATGCAAATTCATGCTGCTAAAATTAGCAACCTAAACCTGATAGAATCATAACTGAGTGTGGAAAGACCAGTCCCATCCTAAAACCCTGCAAACAAGTAAAAAACAAATCTCTAATAATCTCTAAATTAAAAACAAATGTATAGCGAGAAAAAAAGATTAAGTATTCTCCTCCTGATATAACACACAAGGCATCACTTGTGCATCCTATTATTTAATAATAGGTCTCAGAATATGTTAAGAGGAGATCACCTGTTTGAAGTTAAGGTGTTACAAGTATTGTCTCGATGGTCCAACACCCGGCGAATCATTTCCCATTCAACCTGCTGTTAAAATAAATCTATTACTTGATTTTTGAAAAGCACCAATTAGTAAAAGTACACGCATCATTTCCAAGGAACTGAATATCCCGAGGGGTGTGTGTGTGTGTGTGTGTGTGTGTGTGTGTGTGTTGTGTTCGTGTGTGTTTTCTTCGAGTGCAGAGGGTGGGGTCAAGTGGGAACTCAAAATTGCCCCCTAGGTGTGGATGATGAGTGTACAGTATTTGTATGCGTTGGTCCTGTGACCCAACCCAATTCATCCCCCCTTCGCTCACACACACACTCATTCCTACCACCACACCAAATTGCGTTGTCAAATTTAACACTTGTCAGTTACTTTTCCGAATATTTATTTGTTACTTTTTAAAAAACTTTTCACATCGGCATGTATTCGCCCCTCTGCACAGCACATATTTACAAAGAAAACACGTCACTTTTAAAGCAGTTTTGCCTGTCACTCCTGTTTATTCTGCGTCCCAAAACAGTGACGTGAAGAACACCAGGAGCAAATGCCAGGAGTTGAGTCACTAAAACAAAGTTAGGACTAGTCTGTGAACTAAATGGCCAAAATAATCAGAGCACACGAGGCCAAATTGCCTCCTAAATTGCCATACGACCTGTTGCTGATAAGCAATGAAGCATTCAATAATACATTACATCACATTATATTACTTCCAGTAAAACGATGAGGCCAAAACGGCATCGCCGGTCTGTTTTAATCAAATATTCTCTGGTCTAGCTCAGCACGGTAGCAGCACGTTGTCGTTATAACCGACACTGTCGGTGTTATATGTGTATGTGTATGGAGAGGCTGAGCGCCGCAGAGTATATTGGTGATGATCATCGCCACGGCAGCACGAGTGAAGGAGAAACACTGCCTCACAACACCGTCTTGTATGTTCAACTGCCATTGTTACATTCTTGAGTGAGCCGATCTGGATCGATGTGTGTGGATGTGTGGTGCGTTCATGTAATCAAGAAAAAAACAAGATGGAAGCCCAATAAAGAAAATACATAGTCTATAAGAAAATGAGGTGGAATCAAGTTTGTTTTTCATCTTTTTCGGTAGCTTTTTATTATGCTACAAAATGGTTGCACATAATTATGTGTTGTGTTTTCATCCTATATTCCATTGACACCATCTAAACTCTATTTTTATGACTGCTAATGTATCTTGCTCAGGAAAGCTCTTGAGGGGCCATAAAAGGCTGTGCCCTCTTTCACTTCTGCCATTTCGAGAGGATCCATGGCACTGAGATGGGATGCTGTGGAGTGCCATTAGGCAAATGCCTCTTCACCCCATTGTCTGTTGAATTGTTCCATTTCCTGGGAACCTTCCTCGCCCACAGCCCCCTTTTGTGAAAACACTAATTACAATCTGCCTTCAGCAGCTTGGTGAGAAAATGTCAGTGTCTGCACACACTCGACGTGAATCATTTATTCATAACCAACAAGATCCAATCAATCAAACATTTGGATTCAGATGTGCCTATAATGCACTGGGATTGGAAAAAAGTGTTGGCCATGAAATGCTTTGAGCTCCATGGATACGTGTAGAATAACCTCGTGTGGCTCACTTGTAGATCGAGTGCTGTGTCGAATGTTGAAATACCTTGCAGCCAGTGTGAGCCGATGCATGCCTCCTGTGAACGTTCGTTTGAGTATGGATGATGCAGATGTGTGGGTGTCTCGCTCTCTCTCTCTCTCTTTCTCTCTCTCTCTCTCTCTCTCTCTCTCTCTCTCTCTCTCTCTCTCTCTCTCTCTCTCTCTCTCTCTCTCTCTCTCTCTCTCTCTCCATCCCCCCTCCCCCTCCCCCCACATTTCAATTTCACTGTTTTTTGTGTGCTCGCTGTGGTTCAAGGACATTATGTAATGCTTATGAGAGCATCCCATCTGGAGAAGTGCCATTGAGACACAGAGTTTGCAAAACTCACTTTAGAACTGAAAAACAGCTTACCTGTAAAACCCATTAGTAACTGAGGACACTAAAGGAAGAGAGGAATGTGCGGTGCAGCCGGTAAATAGCTCTCGGGGAGGAAGGATTTTTGTAACTCTGTAATTATTATTATTATTATTATTATTATTTGAGGACATATGACTTGATGCTAAATTATTTAAATGGTGCGTCGATGGTCTACACTCAGCGGATGCTGTTTTGTGTCTGTTAGCAGAAATGTGCAGTGTTTGCGTGTCACGGGGAGTCCTGCGGCACTATGCTGTTTCAACAACCGGCTCATTGTGCTCGTCTGGTTAATGTGTGATTTGCGGGGATTGGCTCTCTGATAGATGACCTATCAAATGAATACAGTGGAGACCTTAAGATAAAAGGGGGACATGCAACTGAGATAGAGGCCGGATGGCACAATTCAAACTGCACTAGATAAATGTGTGTAGGATGTGCCGAGCCGATCGTAAGGATTGGTGTCAGGGTCGATTCCGGCATATTTTAACGGCTAAAATGAAGCCGATCGAAATCCTTCCTTCACCGAACTTTATTGGGTTTCTTCGACCCTCAGTCTGCCAGAGCTGCAGTGCTGCCCTCTTTCATGACAGCCGTGTTTATGAGATGAGTCGTCTGTAGCTTGTTGAGTGGTTATTTTTCTGTCACTGGAGACTGCCCCCCCCCCCCGTCCCCCAACATGGCCGCCGAGGGATTGAGATCAATAATTGCGCCACATACGCTACATTTCAAAGGTTATTAAAATCTCTTGAAACCTTCGGACAAAAACATATGGCTGTGGGTGCACAAGTACGCCAGCATATGAAGCAATTCACATTTACTCCTGACAAGACTTCTGTGAATTTGTTTCTCCGATGGAGCCTGTGAAGTACTATAAACTCTATTAGCCTGTACCTGATGCATATTGATGAGGAATGAACTCGACCAACTGAGAACTGTCAAGACATTTCAGATATTTTTGAGCCCAGCTCCTCTTCCCATCACACCTGGGAATGGTTTAAGGATCAGATGTGACTGCATGGATCGTCCCGTATAGAACGGATACCTCACCTTCTCTCAGTGTTTAGTATCCAACTGTTCTGTTTCTGTTTCTGTTCCAACTGTTGGGATGAAGAGGTATATTTTTGATAAAACCTCTGACCTGTAGGTATGGAAGAAAGTTAACCTGGGGAATGCCAAACTCTTATCTACCAAAATTAAATAACAGAAATCATGTCCATTCTCATTTAGTTGCACGTTTAGACTACAAAACAAAACATGTTTCCTAAACAGCTACAAGTGCGTCCTTCATCCACAGGCTACTGGATTTATCAAACTTATTGGTTAAATATTTTGTCTCACTTGTCAGGTTGCTATAAAGCATCACAGGGCAGTTTACTGGCATCCCCTTATACCATTTATGGAAGAATCACTGGCTAACCTGTTGCCCCATTTATAATGCATCCACAATTTGGAGAAAAATTACAGGAATTTATGACATCATCATCCTGTTTGATGAGAATTTGGCCCCGCGGTATTGGTGATGCATAGATGGGGATTTCTCGAATTTGTTCTTTGAGGAGGATCTTAAACAGTGTCATGTCAGTCACCCCAGATACTCCAGTTTTTACTATTAGTCCTCTTGTTTTCGTAGAATTCATCAATGAAGTGTAGACCTCCCACACTGATTACAGGGAGTGTTAGTGACATCTACAAGTACAAATGCATTAGTACTTGTTTGTTTAGTGGTAATCATTTTATTCAACACAATTATAACAAAATTAATCACTTCCTCTTTTTGCTGAGGCGCCCTTTTGACTTTGCTATGGCAACAACTGCCTTTTGAAATATCTGGTTGCTGCTGCTGTGTCTCACACACACACACACACACACACACACACACACACACACACACACACACACACACACACACACACACACACACACACACACACACACACACACACACTGCATCCTTTGTGAGGCTGTCACACGGGCTGCTGCTGTCACCATTTGGAGGCAGTGGTCCAGTGGAGCGAACCAAAGCTTAAGGCTCAGGTGTCGCGTGGTCAAAAGGATGCGCTTTCATTAATGAATTATGGTTCGCTAGCCAAGCCTGTGATGCTATCTTGTCTTCCAGGTAACACAAGAATTGTACAAAAAAAAGCTTTTGCTGAGCAGAAATGTATTTATTGAGGCTACATCCCTCTCATTTGTCAGTACACAAGAGGAGGATTTCACTTTTACAGCCTTTTAAGAGACACTTACTGCTCATTAGGAGGGCAGAAACCATGTGCCCTTAAATCAATAAGGGCACATGTTTATCTACCCTAACTAGATCACTGTTTGCCCTCCCATAACTTAAAATCAGGGGTTGCTTTTCATAACTGCATCCATTTCTGACTAATTGTGCAGGTTCCCTTTTTCATGAAGCTGTCCTTGCTGCGCTCTTAGGGAAATGAGTCACCGTCGCAAAGGAAGTGAGATGGTGTGCGGTCGACTGTATGTCACAGTGTACGGTCGGCCTTGAAAACCTACAAGCTTGTTTGACGTCCGAGCTCTGTGGAAATGCATTCAGATTTGCAGAAACGAGGAGAGAAACGGAGAAAGGAAAGTACAACGGGACAGAGTGCAAACAGAGTGGGAGGAATACAATCGTTCCATTTACTTAAAATATTCCGAAACTTCCTGTCTTAAAGCATGATGCAATCTGCTATCGGATAACTGACAGACACACGCACTTCTGCAACAAGTTTGCAGAGGGTGCTACATTTTGTATCGTAAGGACAGCAAAGCTATGCAGCGTTAGCACTTCTATACTACGCAAACTACTGAAGGGTATAAACTGAATGTATACACACATGCTTTTAATGATCGTAACAGTGAATAAAGATCCACCTACCCGATTTCACAGGAAGAGTCTTGTTCCTCAATACCACTGTCTTCTGTCTCAGTTGCCAGGTGATGTGGTGGTTTGTGTTTACTCTCTGATCTGGAGGCTTCAGCTCCCATCTTCTATCTTTTTAACCTGTTCTTGCTGCTGAATTAGTTTGACATCCCTCCTGTCTGCTTCTCTCTGAAATCGCTTATTAGGTTGTTTTTTTTCCTCCCAAAATTTGATAATATGTATTCAGTTACTGCAGTAAGTGACAGTGTGGGCTCCATTGTAGCTCTGACAGTTTGATGGAGTAGCAGTGGGCGGGGGGCGGGGCTTAACTAAGGTAGGCTGCAATAACTTGACAATCAATCTGGCCAAAAGCTGACAGTTATGCCTTTCCTTGGATTTCTCAATTTGATTCAGACAGTTTCTGTTGGTAGTTGTGGCACTTTGTTCAGCAGCAGTTTTTAAACTGTATGTACAACTAATTATAAACAAATGGTGGATGGAATCTCTTACTAAATACAGTATAAAACAAATTTTGTAAGAATTAAAGGAAGTATTCTATATTTCTCTTATCAACTTATCCCATGAAAAGAATTAAACCAACAGTAATTTGATCGAACAAGTATTGTCTCTATCCAAAGCCTCATTTAGCTTATTCCTCTCTGCCAACAAACATAACATTAACATTGATGTCTTCATTAGGAACAAATGACAGCCACAGATAAGTCAGAAAGACTTGGGGGACCCAGGTTTGGGGATTTTCATTGGATTTCTTAGACAAAAACAGAAGTATGCAGGACTAAAAAGAAAAAAAATCTAAATCGATCTAAACTATATTATATAAAAAGTACCAAAAGGTGATCCAAGCTATTTGAATCAGCATTGTTTTTAGCGAGAGTAATCCCTCTGTTTACAATATGCAATCCATTTGTTGTTCTCTCCGTTAAACATACAAATACAATCATCTTTTCGGGTTCTCGTCGGGGTCATATCCTCAACGCATAGGATGAGTTCTTCACACCTGGGTGACTTTGTCTATTTGCAGCAGAGAGACTGTGACTCATATTTGGGAAGGGCTGCAGCGAAACTCCCGTCATCTTAAGCAAGTTCCTTCTGAGAAACCAAGTGGGAGTAACCCCGCCTTCACCCAACTTAGCCAAAAACTCTTCTTCCCACTCAGCCGCAGAAACCCCAGGAAGGGTGCTGCTGCCTGCAGACATTCCTAACTGCGTCGCCCTTCGACGGCGATGCTTTCCTCCACATTCCTTGGCTCGCAGCGGCAAAACATAAGGGGGTGGCTTTTACAAAACGTGCAACTCCAGCCATGCCCCTTTACTGTAAGGCTGCCACAGACAAGGCCCTCCATTGAGAGTCACGGACGAGTAGCGTGCCAGTGGCCACCACGAGGTGAAGCAAAGTAACACCGGTTGTTGAGTTGTATGAAAAGGGAAAAGGACGGGAACACAAATGTTAAAAGTGCTAATGAAGACACTCAGCAGAGAGACAACAATGCTGTTAGTTAAATCCTCGGGCTCCCTCCACTCCAGTCATCCATAGCTCCCAGGAGGCATTTGAGGTAATGAGATCCCTCTGTGCTCCTTCTGCGTCACTCCCATCGTCTGACCTCTCTGCTGCTGCACAGCTGTAATTGAAGGCTTAGGCAGAATGTGCCGTTCCATGCAACACTTACAGCACATACAGTCAGCGCTTCTTTTCCCATGTTATTCTTCTCAGCACGGCTATTCATTTACAACCAAGGAGTCACTCAAACAACTTTTTCTTATGGCGGTTGGGTTTTAAATGTTAAGCTCAGACTGAGCACATTTCCCCACAGAGGTATTGGACATATTATTAACAGTCTATTTGACCTATCCTAACTGGAATCATCCAGCAGGCGTAGCTCAGTGCCTGTGGACCAGCTCCAGTTCTGGAGCTCATGCCCTGATCAAGGGCAGCAGCAGGAGTATTCATATTATCTAATGCCTAACGTGCCCGTCTTTTGGCGTGGAAGGAAACCCAACACTGTGATGCAACACTGCTAATCACTGAGCAACTGTGCCACCAAACAAAGTGTTATGCTGATGGCCTCTGAGCAGCATTGCTGGGACACTTAGGGTTTAACTGCTTGCCTCAAGGTCAGTCGTTTTCTTTTTTCTTAGTGATGGTAGTGTCGCTGAACGTCTTGTCACATCGCCCCTCTTGTAGTATCACCGTCGGCTGCCATCAAGGCCTGTGCCTCAACTGTGTTGTTTGGCTCTGGCTGGATTGTGTAGTGCACTTAAGTGTGCGTGAGGACGTGTGGACAGGGTGTTTTCGACAACACTCACTGGACCTCTGTGCTTGAGTCGGGGCCAGGCAGCTGTTAGCCCATGCAGACCGGCTGACTCCTCCCTGCTGGCACACCCGATGTCATCCAGAGTCGGCACTAAAGAAGAAGATACTTGAAGGCAAATCAAACCAATACACGCACATTCTCATATCATTTTCACTGGAAATTATTTCCGCGCTAACATATTGTTAGAATTGGCTGTGTGCGGTTGTTTCTGTTTTATGGATCCCGTTGGACCCCTTACAATAATGCAATTGCAGAGCTCTTAGTACAGTTACGTGCACAAAGGTTCCTACTACTCTCTCTAGATTCCCTTCTCCTCTGCACACAGATGCTTTGACTAACAACGTGCTGGTGCATCCTTCCTGGCTTCCCACCCACGAGCCCAGCTTGAACAATTGCTGTACAATGTTAAAAGCAGTTCGCAAGAGGCTTCTTGTCTATCAGGATGTTCCCCGGTAAACCATCACATGTGGAGCTTTGCAAATGTTTGCAACAGTTGAAGTACAGAAAATAACACGACGCGAAAACCACCATACATGCACCATGGCTGTGGCGCTTAGCTTTCCCATCAATAGGATGCTTCCGGTGTGTGCTGCTCAAATGCAAACCTACACAAGAACTTGTGCAATGTGGTCATTTTAGCATTGTGCATTTTTAATTGAAAATCAAGTCAGACTCGCAAATATCAGGCTCACCTTTTCCATCTACATCCTGCAATGTGTTGCTTTTTGCTAAAAGGTGAAAGATGTGGCCTTGCTGTTTTTTTAACCCAAGCCAGCTTTTTGTTTACATAATATTTTGCCACTCTGTTTGCTGCCATGCTTCTGTTGGAGACCTCGAAGACCGCAGGAAGAGAAGGAGAGCCGGAGATGCAGCAATGAGTTGATAGCCACATCATTTGATATATCCTAATGCAAGAATAAATATCGCTGGGGACGAAGTCACAGTCGGCGCATGGACTCACCCAGGGAATTATAATCCCCTCAATCTAAAAGCTTTAGTTTAATGCCATTCTAATGCACACTGTATTCGAGCATCAGATCGGCCAGTATGACAATTGCTGTTTTGTGTTCCAGTAAAAGCTGTGTAGAAATTGCCGGTCTTATCGGTCTCATGTTATGTACCAGAGCAGTATAAACTACCTCTTCGGTAGGTAGTACTGTATTCGTTGGTCACGTCCATGTATGATCGTCACCTTGTCTGACTCTGTATTCCTCATTGTCAGTTTTTTTTTTTTCTTCGTAGCTTTGTTGCAGAGAAATGTTACACAGCGGCAGCACAATACTGCCTGACACATTGCATGAAGGCAACAGGAGCTTATCCACAGTGGAAGGAATAATACACGACATTGGACGGTAAACCACATACGTGGTTATGTTCAGCAGAATTCTTTAACATATTGTAGTGTCATTTTACAAGATTTGTACAAAATTCAGCTTACAAGCTAATTGTGATTAAAAAAAATTATATTCTCTTACATATTTTTCATCTTTCACATTGCTGTGATACAGAGAATATATAGGAATACTATAGGTATATTACAGTGATATTTAAATGTGGCCGGTGGAACAAATGATGCATGAAAATAGAAGGAGCACGACAGGAACAACTCTCTGAAATCTTATATTGTTTTGACAAGAAATAGAAAAACGTTTGGCCAAATGCTACCAGTCAGTGTTGTCCATAAAGAGCTTACCTCGTTAAAATACTGGAGGAATGTTGCCAGAATCACTCCATCGATCAATTTCGAACATCTGATTATTGTAGGGATTCTTTCAGAGGGCCAACAGACTAAATTACTGATGAAACTACAAACATCAAGATTGCTCACATCTTTTGTCTTTAATGTTTGACTTAACTTTATATCAACAGCACATGTTGGCAATGCAAGCACAGTCTATTTATATTACAGGCTAATTTAACTTCGATGTGGTATAATTTAGGTCACACATGCCAACTTTGTTTTGATTAAATGGTTTCTAGGCAATACAAAAGTATTCAGACACACACCCACACATTGGTATAGTGATCGTTGATGAGGTGGGTTTACTAAAGGTAGGGTACAAAGGAGGAAGTGGGTATACTCTCCTATATATTCTAATGGCTACAGCTCAATATACCTCCACTGTACCACAGCAAGACCCCCCCCCCCTCCCCCACACACACACACACACACGCACGCACGCACGCACGCACGCACGCACGCACGCACGCACGCACGCACACACACACACACACACACACAGTCACAGAGTACGTATGAAAGCATATTGGTAACCTTCCATTTATCTTGTGATATTGTGTAATAGATATTATATAATTCCATTGTCAATGTGGAGTTCAAATCACTGATGTCAAGGCCTAATGTACACTTGATGTGGAACAAGACCTCACCCTGTTGAACAAACATTCATGAGCTAATATTGATAATCTAAAATATATCTACAGACAGCGTACACAAGCACACAATTGGGTTGTAACCGATTTTAAGTCAGAAAAGGCAGTAGTCCACTGCACTTAAAAGTATATTACTGTATTCAACTTTCTTCATTGGTTCACTGAGTAGATCAGCTACACGTGAGTAAAACTTTACTGTTAAAGATTCTGCTATTGTTCTTAATATGTATCCCATTTCTGTTTTTGTATTATTCAGCACCCCCCCCCCTCGCCCACGAGAACTAGTGACAGAAATAGAGGAGACCTCTCTCCCACGTGTTTCCATTCAAAGGTTACCTCTTTCAGTGACCGTGCCACAGGATGCAGGTCAGCCATCACAGCTGACAGATGAGGGTGTGGTGGTGATACGGAGTGTTACACACACGCACAGAGAAGAATTGGTTTGCCGGTCAAACTATGGCGTCACAACAGGGATTTTCCTACAGCGAAAGCCCTTACAGTGTCGCTCCTTCTTGGTGGGGCCTCCATTGTCAGTGCTTCCCAAAGATAACAGGGAGTGTGTTTTAATGAGGACGACCATCGTTTATAGAATATGTTTCCCTCTAATGCCTGGCAGTTGCATGTGGGGAATACTTAATCCTTGCTTCTCTTGCATAAAAGGGCCTAAAGCACTGCAGCTTGTCAACCTATGTATTCATACGTTGCTGTGCGAATCTTATTGATGTTCCACATATTGTCTTCTGGCGTTTGAAGGATTGTCATCCTCTTGAACGAAATGCTGTTTGACAGTGAAGGTCAAGTAGGGCAGTTATGTGGTTGCATGTACAGTGTGAAACAACACTACTTATGACAGTAGATTGTAGAAAACATGCACCAGATGGCCAGCTGGGGCTTTATGGAAGCCCGGAAAATAACCATCATCAGGCTGATGTGAAGCTGCCACCCGTTTCTGCTGCAGCCGTTTTGTTTAGCTGTGTAAACAGCTCTCTGCTTGCAGATGTTGAGGTTACTCTTTGACTGGCATTGCCGGTAGTAAGCTGGGCTGGCTGGCGCACTCGGGGATAATTATGGTTTTCTTATTGGTGGTGGTGGTGGAAGGGGCTGGCCGTACAGAGGGGGCCCTGCAGTTACAGGATGAAACAGGTCCAGTTACGAAACCTGAAATGGGGATGTGGCTAACTACACCAACTGGAAACAGTGGTCTCTCTCATTGTAGTGCATTCTTTCCACCCGTTTTTTCTTCTCAAAGTTTGTTTCCAAATTATGTGTCTTTTGATCAAAAGAAAACCCCAACAAAAGAAGTAATAAATTCCATTACAGCTCATCTTTCAGTGTTTACGACTGTACATTATACGTTTTATATCTGTAATCGTTTTAGTACACAATAAAATACTGTGGAACTGAGCTGGATTTAAAAAAAAGCTACGATAATATAAAAAATATATATATATATATATATATCCCACATATATGTATCTATACTTTAGAATTCCAACTCTGACAAGGTTAAACTTTTTATTGAGTTTGTCTGAAACAAACAACAATACACACATTCACAGACAAAGGCGAGTCAAAGGTTCAGAGAGGAGCAATGTGTTCGATGTAAAGAGGACATCTCCTGACTTCACAGCAGTAAAATCCCAGGCTTGTATCTGTCAGAGAAACGAGAATTCCCCCTGAATGAAGTTAGTTGTTTATTGCTTTGCGAGGCCTCTTGCTACCAAATACCATTAAATATTTTGTATGATTTTTAACCACAACTTGATTCATTGAATAACAAACTCTTCTAACTGTGTATGCTGACATTCTGCTAAGGATGACTCATGTGACTGATGGACAACAGTTTTCCTCCGTGAGTGTACGAGTGTTTTCAAACCCAAACTGCGTATAAGAAGGAAATGACATAGACTAATTCAATGAAAGCTATTTCAATATTGGATTTCCCCCCGTGGCTGATATGTTTAAATAAAAATTCTATGTATCTTTAAATCAATAAACCCCTCTCTGGACTGCTGTTTGTGTCAAGCAGCAGAACCCAATTCTGACCGGGATAGAATTTGTCCCATGTACAAACTAAAAATAACACAGGGCAATTTGGTCTTGTAAAGTCACTGATTATATCATGGCATGTAAGTCTATTTGTAATATAATATGGCTTCATAATGGCTCACGTTTCACTGCAGCTGAATCATCAGTTCCTCTAGTTAAACCATCAAAAAAAGATGACCATCTTTTTAAAATCCCCTGAGTCATTGTCCACAAAACAATTCTAAATAAAGGATTGGGTTGCAAACTTTTATGAGTCTCGTGTTTTCTATAAAATACACCAAATGTTTCTATAAATAATGGCAAAATGTATTAAAGAAAAGTTTAAAGTTGGAATTCGCCTCAAATATCGTAACAACAACCATTTTCCAAATAAGCCAATGTCGTTTCCTTTTTCCATGCACTCATTGGTCTTGCTTAAAAGAACAGCCTCCCAACAAATGACCAGTAAATCAACAAAAACAAAAATATAAAATGGTTAAAAATAAAGTTGTTTTTTTTTACTCTGTTTGGAGATTGATCCCTCAAAGGTCCACTAACCGAAAAGGTGTTGCCCTCTATAACGTCTTAACCTTTGTAACAATGTGACATTTTGTGATTTACCTGAAAGGTCACATCTAGACGTTTCCCCAATCTGCATTCATAATAAACTGGCAAATAATATCTTCAATAAAAAATATCAGTTCCAACAATTTGAAATACGCGATAAAGGTCACAAAAGTTGTAAATACATTGGTGCTGATGACTAATTGCACACTGACTTTAGAAAGAAGGGCTGTCAAGGTGCCCTGTTAGACACCGGGTATAAGATCACGTGTTGTTGGACGTTTACTGGCGTCTTAACCACCGACAGAACAATCATTTAATGATATTGACATTTAAGTGGCCAAATAAAGTACAAAGACAAAGAGAGAGAACAAGAGAACCCACGTGTGGGCGAGCGAGGAGGAGCGTACATGCGAGTATTGAAACTGAAATGAACTAGGACTATGTTTAGTAGGTGTTAAATGTAAGTCTGTCTTCCATGGTTTTGCATAGAAGTGCAGCTACAAAAGTACAGTGCAGAATGTCTTTGCTACCGGTGAGACCCCCAAATTAACCTGTCTCATTCGTGGGGGGTTAAATCGGCATTGAACTCTCGACCGTGTGAAAGAATTATTAAGACATTAAACAGCATTTTTCAGTGTTTTTTTTTTTAACTTGAATGCTTGACCGAAGTAAGCCAGCTCTCCAGCCGATGTCCACAAGACTGGTTCCTTTGGTCGAGCTGACCTTTACCCGCATCACCTCTAACCCCGGATCTGTGGAGCATGGGCTTGTTTACTGTTTTCTTTTACAGAGGTCACTCTTTGTCCCCTTTTTTTTTTGTCCAGGCTTATGGAATGCCAACACAAAGACGGCCATAAAAGCAGAGTGATTTGCTTGGGCAAGAGAGCTGCCTGTTTGCTCTCCATGAAAATGCTTTGAATTGGGCATAGGTTTGGTGAAGATCTGACCAGATCAGTAGATAAGATTTATTTATTACCCATGTGATTACTTGGCGTAAAGAAAATGGATTGGCCTTTCCCAGGCAGCATTCAACCAGAAAATCTCCCAGACAATGGCCGTCTCAAATGAGGGACTTTCCATGCTTCATTGAAATTAAAATTTTTCTAAAAAATCCTCTGGCCTTGAATTGGGCTCAGGTGGGAGGAAAATTCTAATTAATTCATGATAACTAATGGCCTTTCAAGCATCAAAGTCAATGTTTCATTTCAAGTCTGACATGCTAAAGGACTGAGCCAAAACAATACAAAATGTGTCACCATCCAAATATGTATAGGAACTGCATTTCGTCTAGCTGCTTGACAGATCTCCTCCAACTGCTTTGCTTGCTTAGCATCTGGCATCGTCCGGTGTTTTTTTATAAGGCTGCCAGCAGATACCGACTCCTGCTTTGTTTCATGGGCGGCTAAACATGGCACTCTGCTGCTCAACAGACTGCTTGTGTGTGTGCACCAGGGCGACCACAGACTAATGTAGTGTAGATAGCAATTGTGATTTAAAAAAAAAAAAAACAAAGGTCCCATGTAGAGATTCTGGATACATAAAAATCAACAGTGCCCGTGTGCAGCACACATGTTTTTTTATTGTCGTATCTTCGTTGGATCACTGTGTTTAATGGGAATAGAAAGCATATGCAAAAATATTGGCTTATGCCTTAATTACTCCCGCTGATCAGGGTGCATATTTAAAAAAAAAAAAAATGAAAAAAAAGGTGACTTAATCTATAACCAGTACTTAACCAGATTGTTGCAGTGTGCAGAAATGACGACTTAGTGAAAACATGATTAAAACACGCATATTGCCCCTTTTGACAACTCGTGTAATGCTTTGTCTTTTGAAAAATACCACGAAAAGTAACTTGCTGTAATTTATTACTCTCCCCAGTGTCGGCCCACTTAATGAAAGCCCACCCAGCATGGTTTCCACGCTTATCATTGTCATACTGTTGTTTTTTCTGAAGCCGTCTACAAAATACACGCACAGACACACAGGCCGATCCCAGTGTCTGTTACACTTCACTGTCTCTTTTCTTTGACACAAGGGTCTGTACATTCCTGCGTCTCAGCAGGAAGCACACAGTGACGTTAGTCGGTTTTGTATGGCTGCTGTTCCAGGATTCAGTGACGCCAGTTTACAAGGCTGCTATGTGATTCCCTCAAATTGCCAAGCTTTCATAGTAAAAGACCTGGCACTCAACGCAGCACAGTTTCGGCTATTCATCCGAGCTCGCTGAGGGACTCGGCTCTATTGAAGCGTACGTCCCTGCCTGTTCCCCCAGCTCAGGGCTACGGCAAAACCACAGGTCTTATGGTGCTGCTTATTTTGCCATGGCAACTTTAGAGTTGGAGCATAAAAAGCCCCATCAGGGCCAGGAGCTTTCACATCTGGTGAAGGAGAGGTCTTGCGGTGTCAAATTGCGGTTTAAAGACGAGACAAACCCTTTTAAATGCTGGAGTCACTAAGTCATCTGACCTGGATCGTCGCTGTAAGAGCATTTTATCAACCTTTTCACTTCCTTTCCTTGTTGTATTCAGTCGTTGAGGAAACTAGGTTATAGACTAGTGGACTGAAACTAAGTACATTTGTACATTTACCACCACTTGACAGCTAAGTTCTTCTCTGCTCTGATCACCTACGCCTGTCTGCTCTGAACGCGTCCACTGTGACTCTCTCTAGCGCTCCACCAAACACCTGCTGAATTTTTCACAAAAAATCACAATATTTTAGAGCTCCCCTTAATGTCTCTAGTTAGGCTTTCTGGTACGGAGAGAGAAAAGCTAGGTTTATGCTCGCCTGTCCCCGGCTGAAGGGTGACCACTGAGTTGAATATAAACGCCTCAGGATGGCGGGTTCGTCACTCACGTGCCATCTTTGGAGGCCCGCGCTACTGTGTCTTATGCAGGTTCTAAAAACAAGGCTTAAGACACTAATTGCCTAGCAGCAACAACAACAACTGCGTAGGTTTTGAGGAAGTGGATCAGATGATGGAATCGTTGCCAGCAGAAACCTCGCCGCGCCTATTCATTTTGAAAGAGCAACGGCCAATGGAGAAACGCCAACTCGAGCGATCTAGTGGTGTAACTTCCTCAGTCACTTCAACCAACGGTGTAACTCGATGGTGTAACTCACTCACTAACTAGCGACTAGTCCCTCACTGACTGGTTGATTAGTGTGCCAGACACTTTCCAAGAAACAATCACATTGCAGACATTTGTTCATTGAAGCATGGATTAAAAGAAAACCACCTAGATGATCAATCACACTAAACGGAACAGCTGATGGTTCCTTTTTTCTTCTTTTTTTTCTTTCTTTCTTTGTTTAGTTTCTTCCAAGAAGAAAGGTACATTGGCAGATAGAAGACAAAAGCACACCCTGTGGTCCATTGAAAAGTAGTCTCTTTGAAGGTCTATTATCGTTCCCTGTCAGATACATATGGCCTGGACCGTCTCGGCTGTGGTTTTAACTGCTTCGTGTGCCTAAGCTTCGAATGTCACTTCATGTTTTTTGTTTGTTTTGAACGTGTTACTGTTATTGCTTGTGTTGCGCTTTCAAGCACAATGCTTTTTCACCTGCATGTGCATTCCCATGCATGTGATCATAAAATCCTAGACGTATTCATTCCTGCTATGTTTACCAATTGCGATGACATTTATGGTAACGTCAGCCCTGCATACAGTCATTCCCAGGTTTAAGAGCTTCACCTGACATTTAGTAGGTATGTGGTAAATGATTCTCTCAATGTAAACGCCAGTAAACATCTACTCAGGGTTCCCTTCTTACGGGCCAACTGGTTCTTATTGATGCAAGAGGAGGACGCGATCCCTCACCGCCGCTATGAGCTTTTGTTTTTACCTCCCTGCTCTTCCTCTTGCTTTTACTGCCCTCAGACTGCCGGTGGTATATTTTCTGAGGCTCGGGAGAGCCGGCTAGATGCTGTTCTGTCCAGCAAAATCGGCATTGAAAGGGAAAGTGGTTGTAAACTCATGACACCGCTTACTGTGACTGTGCATTTTATCACTACAAGATGGAAGCATTGCGGATGACTTTTCCCAAACACAACGTGTGTGTGTGTGTGTGTGTGTGTGTGTGTGTGTGTGTGTGTGTGTGTGTGTGTGTGTGTGTGTGTGTGTGTGTGTGTGTGTGTGTGTGTGTCTTGCCCTTTTTCTGCTCTGCTTTTCTCTTTTTATGGCGCATAGCATCTGTCACAGTTGCTATGTGAGGGACAAACATGAAGCAGTGCCCTACACACACTCGGACAGCGATATTAGCAACTGGAGGAAATGAGGTTTCTATTGACAGTGGTGCGAAGTTCATATTGTTTCTATTGAGCTTCAAGCCAGTGTCTCCTCCTCTCACCCAAATGAATATTTGTAGCTCTTATTAGCGAGAGCTGGATTAGTCACATGCAAATCCAGCCCTCCCTAAGTTTTTGAGCTATATAGGAAAACAAATTAAAAATCTCAGCAATAGGTAGGATTAATGTATTAGCTGCCCCGGTCTCTCCTCTCATACTGTGGTGTCTGAGGACTGTATGTTGTGGTTATTATGTCTTCGTGCAGCTCCATTGTTTGAAGAATGTGATTTGACAAAGCCTTTCTGGTATCTTCCATCAGACACTGTAGTATTAATGCAACATGGTCCCTCACTCAGCAAGCCCGCGGCGTATTGTTCTTAGATAGAATTGGTCACCACAGATGCTCAGATTGTTGTGAATGTGAAATTGATCATCCTTAAATTTATTTATCTCTCAATAATGCAAACAGTTAGGGATTTCATATTTCCACACATGAAGCAACAAGTCTCCTTCTCTTTGGTTTTGTGTGTCTGTTGTCTCCTTTTATCACTGTCGTGTTGGCTGTGGATCGCTCTTGTTTGTTCGTTCAGCTGGCGGGGAATAAAGTTGCTTGTGGCTGTATGGAAGTTCATTCCACAACGTTGTATTGTTCAGTAAAAGGCTCCAAAGCAACTGCTCTCATTAGCAGTGTGGCTCTTCATTACGGGTGCTTTCAATGAAAGCTCTGGCCAAACCGAGCCAGGACCCTGGGGTAAACAGAGACAGGGCTGTCTGGGATGTGGAAATTGGAGAGTCCAGGTATGAATAAGCATGTGATCATCGAGGGATCCAGATATTTATGTCTCACTCTCACAATATTCCCAGTGAGTCACATGTAGTGCCTGATCACAGCCTGCCCTTTTAAGAAGTTATAGCCAGGTTCCTTTTCAGATGAATTCAGCCATATTTTTTGTTGTATATGCCCATAAAAAAAAAAAGAACTTCTGTTCATTTCAATGTCTTAGCTTGGGCTGTGTTTATATATGTGTGTGTGTGTGTGTGTGTGTGTGTGTGTGTGCTACCAAACCTTTGGTAAAATAATGTTCTCTTCCCTCCCTCCCTCCCTACCCTCTCTCCTCCTTCCATCTGCCTCTAAGGAGTGGAGCTGCCAACCTCAGCGCTCCATTACATCCCGAAACCTGGTGGGATCACTGATGACCTTTGTCGCTGCCCTCCCGAGCTCCCGTTTTCCTCCTGCTCTTCCTCCTTATCCCTCTCCTCCCCTTTCTTAAACTCCCCTCCCCTCCTCCTCCGTATCTCCCAGCCCCAGGCTTATTACTCAAACCCACTGCAGGGAGCAACACAGTCGCTGGCAAAGGATGAAGCAGGTCTGCCTGCCAACACCAGACAGAGGATAGAAGACACAAAGGGACCAGCGAAGGGGAGAGAGACAGAGAGCGACAGAGAGGACGACTCGTAAAGAGAGCTACAACGAAGCTGTGAGAGAAGCAACAACAACATTCAAGATGCCACGCCGAAGGAAAAGCACAAGTTTCACTTGAGCGCCATGAGCTAGCAAAGGGGGCCCCTAACAGATCTGGAACTGTGGACTCCTTCTTAACCAACTTCTGGCTCACACACTCTCCTGCTCTCTCGGGCTCCATGTTAACACCTGATATGCCTCTGTAAGAAGCGTGAGCCATGCCAGCCAAGGGGAAGTACCTGTTGAACGACCAGGAGCTGAAAAATGAGGCGCTGTACCGCAAATTCTCTTGCATTAGCCAGTATCAGCCGCTGGTGCTGCTGCTGGGCCTCTCCATGCTCTCCTGTGGAATACTCCTCATCCTCTTCTTTGCCCTTCGACTGGTGAGTCTCCGCATCTGTGTGTTTGTGAAAAACTGAATGACACTTTGCTCTGTTTGCAGATTTCACATTGGTCACATATTGTGTTGAACATCATGAAGTTATTCATCGTACTAGCGCACTTCCTCCGGGTCCTGAACGGTGTTGTGTAAGTTCTGACATCCCAAGAGCGAAGCTCAATGTTCAGTTCACACAGATTAAAAATGCACTAGTTCATGTACACAGTTCACAATTTTGAACTAAGTTCATGGTTCCAATTCTAGATCTTACTCAAACTTGCCCTTGCTCAAGACCTTTGAGACTTTGAGGCCAATATGGAATAGACAGTTGCTGATGTCGGCCTCTGCTCCTTCGATTGCAAGTGGATACATTCAGTTTACCGAGCGGGTTCATGCACAACACTGGTCCTGAGCGATACACCTGCCGTGACATAGTTGCATCCCCCCCAGCAATGCCTGGGTATACGTGACATTTGGGTCCAACAGCTCACACTAACGTCGACGAAAGAGAGGGCGGTACCGCTCGACGCATCGACGATGTCACAGTTAATGTTGTAGAGACCGTCAGAGAGCCAGCTGTACCCAGCATGCCACTCGGCGGTGTAACAGTTAATAAGGGTCCCCTTTCGGTACTCTACACAGTGTTTACATAACATTCTACACATATATATGCCCTGTAGATCTCAAGAGCTCGCACTCGAAGAACAGACAGACAGACAGACAGACAGACAGACAGATAGACAGACGCTCTTTCCAGTTTAGTGAGATGTAAATGTTTGAGTGCCTTTTCATGTTCGTTGAGTTGCCTGTTTTCATACAGTCTGACTTACAGTACCTAGTTACAGTCAATTCTGAATTCAAGTAACTTCACTGTTGTGCTTCTCTGCTTTTTAACTTATTTAAGTAACTTTCTTTTAGTGGAATGATTTTAAGGTTGACTTTAGTGCACAGTACTTTGGCTCGTAAATTATGAAACTAGTAACAAAATTGGCTTCATGGAGTGATTTAGGAATAAACATCAGAGGCTGCAATCCAAATCTATTCAGAATTTGTGCAGCAAATGTTTCAGTAACTGTATGTGACACATGCACACCAGCCCTGGTAATTACAGTATAGCCCAGGTCATAGTTAAAGTAGGCAGTGAATCTCTGTTTTCCCATCTCATGGTATGTTGTATTTCTTTTTACAGATGTCATCTTACTGAGGCCTTTCTTACAGCAGACATTTTAACTTGTCATAGCAGGACAAACACGTGTAACAATTAGATGGCTCTGATCCATGATGTGAGCAAGAAAGTCAAGTTTTTTTTTAGGATAGCACCTTTCCTAAAACAAGTCTTCACAATAATAACATTCACAAGAATAACAGTTATTAAAATGAATACAATAAAACAGGAAGCCTGGACCTGTAAGCCATTCTAGTGAGTCGTCATGCACAAGATCAGGACCCTGGAACTGCTCTAGCATGTAAAAATGTCTGCCCTCTATAGATATCTATTTATGATCTTGTAACAGGTGATTTACAGATGATATGGTGTGACATGTACACTCAGTGGCCACTTTTATATACAGTGCAGTCTAATGCAACTGTTTACTACTTGTATCGTGCCTTGGCCGGGCTAGCCTCTGTAACACCAGCTTCTGTCTTTCTGAAAAATGAGGCACGTTGCCGGGGTTCCCATGAGACAAATCTGCATCCACTAAACCAGTTTATGTTGAAACCGTAGTGATTTGAACAACTTTTACTTTGTGAGAAGAGAAGAAAACTACAGCATCCATTAAAACAGCGGTAGTTGTTTTATAATTGTAATACCTGCTGTCTAAAAACTTCCTCTCCGTCCTGTTGGTATTACAGACATGTCTGAGACCCTTTGACTCACTCATGGACTCGCCTCTGCTGTCGAGCCGCACATCTAGGGCTAATGGCTTATTATTCTTATCTGAACATATTTAGCGAGCCGCATGAATGGTTGAGAATGGCTGTGTTAGTAGTTATCAGAGAAGTTACAAATGTCAATGGGTTTTTGAATGAGGTGTACTTGATTCTGCAACAGGACCCATAAGCCCCGGTTTCACTTCAGCTCGCTATAGGTGAAGGTGTTAATTCAATTATACGTTTTAACATTAAGGTCATAGTTAGTGTTGGTGTTGCCTGCATTATATTGAGAGGTGCTTCTAATATTTGTATTCATTCTTTAGGAAAGATTATGGAAATCAAGTATGAAGATGCATTGATAATTGTTTTAGAGATTCCCAGCCGTATAGCATTTTCATATTGCTTTGATGGTGCAGAGAGGAGTGTATGGGGACTAATGTGGCACATTAGCACAGCGGCAGTTGCCTAATGTTTGGAGAAGCAGGATGTGACTGGGTTTGAATCTCTAGGTTGGCTGTGAAAATGTGACAAATGAAAAACACTCTCCTCTCTCCTCAACTACTTAAATAATGCACTCAACTCCCCTTCACTACCAGTGCAGCTGCCTGGAAGCGTGAATGAGCGAGTGATTGTGTAACTGTTTGAATGTGAGGGAGGACATCGCTGAAATAGACCCGAAAATGGGAGGATGCATATTTTAGTTGCTTTCCCCCCGAGATTAGAGAAAGGGGACAGGTTGGGAATGCATCGATTAAACAAAATCAGGTACATGTTTGATAATGCTGGTGATACTTCTCTGTCAGGAAATTGTCTTGCCTTTCCCCACAGTGAGGTCAGGGGTCAGGGTGAGCCACAGAACAGTTGCCCTGGAGCTGCTATAGCGCTTCAGTTTTGCTCGAAAATACTTTAATGGAAGATATGCCTGCCGACACGGGGTCTTCCCTAGTCTGCTGGCAACGTCTCCATGCTAAATAAACTACCGTTCTGCGCTTAAAACCAAACCCCTTGTTTAAAGTTTACTTGAAAACTGAATAGAAGAAAAATGGACAAAGAGAAGACTTATGCATAAAACGGTGTTTAAAACAATGTAGCTGTCAAAGTGTAGAGACTGTAATTGCGATTCTGACAGGAAAAGGCAGGTTAAACTGACTTTGCCAGATCAGCTGTTGATGTTGGCATGATGGCAGGTAGCATGGCATTCAGTCAGTCCAGCGGTTCATATAGGGAACTGACAGATTCTGTCACCGGAGATTAAATTACTTTCCCTTGTTGGAAAAAAACATCATAACTTTCCCTCTGTTGCTGCTGACTCTCTGGCACACTCCCTTTCTCTCTTCATTGTGCATGTACATATAGATCTTCCACTCTCACACAGTCCCTTTGAAATGGCTCGATCCCTCATGTATGTACACACAAGTGTACTCGCTCATTGATTTAGTCTCACTCTCATACACACACACACACACACACACACACACACACACAATTTTATGTCCTGCAGTTGTCTCATTTATTTTAGTTACTCCTAGATTATAAATTGTGACGTTAAATGTGCAAAAGTTCACTAAATAACAACCTCATCCATCACTCGACATACCATCATTCATCCCTCCATTTCCTTTCTTCTTGGTTGTCTTTCTGCACACACAGTTGCCAGGGGTACAGAAGAGTTAAGAGAAAATGCTGGGATGGAGCTTGCATAACGCTGTTGTTAAATGCAAAGGAGGGTCAGAGTGCCTGTTAGTGTGGAATGCGACCAGTGTCAAAAAGTCACAGTCAACTTATATAACTCCTCTCCAGTCGACATCGGATGAAGAGCAGTGCTGAGAGGAAAACTGGCTGATCCGATGTTTCAAGTGCCACTTGTGGGCCCCGATTGGATGGACGACTCGCATTGTTGTTTGGATTCTTATAATGGATTCTAAGAGCTGTAAGAGGATGTTTGTGGAGTGTGTGTGTGTCATTATAAGCTGCAGTTTCCTCCATACATCAGCTCTTGTTTTGTCATTTCACACTGTTTCCTTTTTTTTTAACCACAAGGCTTCGGCCGTTGCCTTTGTTGTCTTTAATTGATGATGTGGCGATGATCTGGGAGTTGATGCATTCTTCACTGTGAACAGAAATACAGTGTTTAAAGCTGTGAGGAATTTGCCCTGGTGACATTGTTGCAGTAATGTATCGTACTGGCAGCACCAGTACAGGAACAGCAGGAGCATTTGCACATTTAGTGTAAAGAAACAATGGACATACTGTACACCGCACACTGTAAATATTATTGTTTAACTATATGAATAAATCTGTCTATCAGTAAGGACTTGCCGATACCGCAGACATAAATACAGAATGTTATATCATCAATGGGTATAATACATGAAAAGGACGCAAATACTACTTTTCATGTGAGTTTGTTAGTCCTTGGAGTGCCATGCATTGAACATTCTAGATATAACTATGCACATGTTTTTGGCTCCTATTCATATAGAATAATTTTTCTTTTTCCGCCTGCAAAAAGGTTTTGTCAAGACCCACAGCGGCGTAGGGAGTAGAAAGTGCTTTAGTTGAGATCTGGCCTTTTCCAACGCTGCCATGGTAACCAGAAAGCTCAACATACAATGCAGAGATGGCCTTCTCTGAGCAGAGATCTATTAACACTGACTTTGTGCGTCTGTCTCACACTTGAGCTCTCTTTTAACCCCTTGTTGTCTCTCGTGCTCTCCCTCCAATACCCACTTTCTCTCTCGCTCTCCCACTTACACCAAGATATTCTCACATATATGTACGCTTGGACAAACAAATAGTTGTTGCTTTCATGCATATATTTACACACACGCACACACACACACACACACACACACACACACACACCCACACACACACACACACACACACACACACAGGATCTTTTTCCCTGGCTCTTTCCTCTCACTGTACAGTAACTTTGTCAGGAAGTTGATGGCCTGGAGCAAAAAGGACATGATGCAGAGAGACAGATTTTAAAGAAAACCCCCTTCATAAGCCTCAATGTCTGTGCATCTTATACTCGTCTGAAACCTCAGGTCTACTTTCAGACTACAGTTTTAATCAGTCAAAAACACAAGCAATATGTTACTGATTTAAAAAAAAGATAAGCAAGCATTTTACTAATTTGACCGTAGGTTCTAATGTATATACAGAGGGGAGGACAAAATAACAGACTTACCATACAAAAAGGTACAATAGCCCTGCAGTATATCAATTTGGTAAAGCCCCTAATGTTTCTTTTTTTGTTGAGACTTGTAAAGGTGTTGATTAAAACCAGTGTTTGAGGTTGTAGCTTGTAGTGTTGTAAATATTCTGCCAACTTTTTTCTCTGGAAGTTTTCCTAATGTTGTCTTTAAAACAACTTTTTTTTTTTTTAAATGGCAACTGTCTTGATATTAAAGCTGACACCTCCCAGTAATTGTACTGTGACTTAAGTACAATACTCTATGAAATACCATTGCATGATTTACTGATATTACTGTAATAAAATGTGCGTTTATTTTTCTCCTCCTCCCTTGCTGCTGGAGCAGAGCGCAAAGGAACACTGTGCCTTTGTGAGCGTGGTGAGCGGCAGCCTGGGTGTGTTTCTGGCCGTGTTTGTGCTGGTGTGTACAGAGATGCTCTCGCAGCGATGGAGGCGTCTGCTGGGCCTGATTGTATGGGCAACACACCTCACCATGGGCTACACCTTCATCTTCAGCGGTCCCATCATCCTGCCTTGGGACCAGGTAACCTCATCTCCCCAAAATACAGGCATATACCTCTTTTTTTTTTTCCTCCAGGTTTCGTGACATGTGTGACCACACTTTTAAGGCACCAGATGACTCAAAATGAGTGAATGAACTTGATTGGTAGAATTTGTTTTTAACTGTGGCTTCTTGAAATAATGGAACCTTTATGTTTCCAGGTGCCTTTCTTCCTCTTCATCATCTTCACAGTGTACACCATGCTGCCATTCCAGTTGTGGTACGCTGTGGTGCTGAGCTTCATCTCCTCACTGTCCCACATCCTGGTCCTCACACTGCGCCTCACCCTTTACGACGATAACCCCTCTCCTTACCTTGCCAACCAGGTAAAAACAGTTGAATCAAAAAGACGCCATTATGTTGTAAAAATGTTTCTGTTGTGTTTATGTATCAGTATGCAGACGTGTGTTAAAGACTTAAAGCCAGAACGGGTTATATAAGTTCAATGTTATTTCCCTAATGAAGCTGCAGTTCAGGGTTTGTGTGTAAGTATTCTGTACCATAAAGTTTAACCAAAATAAATTAGCAGAATTTAGACATAAAATAATGTTTGGCCAGGGTCAGATTCAAGAAATTTAACAGAATTCAAAAGTAAAGCCTCTAACAAAGTAAATGAGTCATTTCTCAAGTCCTCCTCCACCAGGGACACGCGGATGTTCAGTCACGTGCATGTGTTTCCATTTGCGCTCTGACGTCCGCTGCCTTGTCTTGTTTCTGCAGCTGCTGTCCAATGCAGTGGTGTTTCTGTGCGGCAGTGTGGTGGGAGCCTTCCATAAGGTCCTGATGGAGAAAACCCTGAGGCAGACCTTTCAAGACACCTTGAGGTGCCTGAGCATGCGGATGAAGCTGGAGATAGAAAAAAGACAACAGGTTTGTGAAACACACTGGCTGTCTAAGACTAGTTTATAACACGTCGCACAAAGAATAGCTACGTTGGAGAAATGACCATTAAATATGAATGCCTGCAGTATGTTACCAAAGCCTTTCAAAGTTGGGCTCGCTATGCTAGTGTAAGTATCCGAACGATAATAATCATCTTGTGAATCTGTGTAAAACAAACTTCTTCTACTGCAACAGTCCACGTAGTTCCTCATTAAGGTATAGCAACATTGACCAATACATGCATCAAGAAACAAAAGGTACAATTACACTAAATATATAGAAGAAACCTATAATTAATAAATCACGGTTACTCTCTGCTTAAAATATATGTAATAAAAATCAGGGAAAGGGAAAATGGTGAAATTAATTTGAGTCTGTATGGCATTTGGATGAGTAAATGGGCGCCTCCCACCACACACATTTGATTGAATTAGGCCCACACTACATCAATACAGACTCATCAAGTAATCATCCATTGTCCGTTATAAAGTCTTAAAGAGAGAAAAAGAAAATGCCACATTTCTTTATTAAGAAAGTGTACTGTATATTCTAAGCTGAGCATTTGAATACCTTTTTATTTTTCTGCATCAACTATATTTCAGTAACCTCACTTAATGGAGACAAAACATTACAGACAAATCTTGAAAATAAGTAATCAGTGATTGTTATTGCCATCCTCTTATAATTTTATTTCATCTTTAAGCTTTGCCTTTGGCTGGCCTCATGTTGACTCTCCCATGGATGTTTTCATTGCGACTAACAAATCCTTCACAAATTAGATTCCCTTGTGATGCCTTTTAAATTAGATGCATCTGCGCTGACTCGCTTTGACTTCAGAGACATTTTTAAAACAGTCATTTGTTATGACTGTTGCTTCGTGGGGAGACAGGGAAGCTATTGTGTTGCCTAGCAGGACAAGAAGGAATGGTATAATCGTTAACATTTGAAAACCGCCTGCCGTATTTGAATCGGGGCAGAAAAAAGGAGCCTGGCGCACAAAGTTAGCCAAAGAGAACAGGGACATAATAGCGTGGTGGGGTAAGAGCCAAAACCGTTCCCAATGGGGAACTCGCATTGAGTTCCCACATTCATCTCAGCAGGAGGTGTATTCCTGCTGAAATGTTTCTACCTACTGCTTTACCAGAAATTAAAGTTAATGTATGTCACTGCATTTAGTGACAACACATTCTTTATTTTTTTCATATGTAAGATATGTTCTATATATTCGTAATAAAGTAATTTATTTGATTTAGAAATATAAGACTAGTGGATAACATTTACAGCAGCACTATATCAAGTGACACATCTTCCAGTTGCCCACCATCTTCTCAACAAAGGCTACTTTATGAGAGGTGAGTTTTCATGCTTTAGACTCAGGGGAAAACTGAAAAGGGTAATTTATATACACATTCTTATAGACAGACAGAAACTTAACACACAAAATGAATTGCCTTAAGTGAACATTCAACCCTCTTGACCTCGCTCACATTTTGTGTCGTCACAAAGTGATCTAAAAGAGATGATCAAATTTAGGTTATTTTGCTTTTGGTTTACATAGACTCAAAATGTAAATTTAAATGTTTATGCTTATTTTAGTTAATTTAAAGATGAATTAAATGTGGAAAGCTGGAATGCTTTGAGGCAAAACACATTTGCCTCATTGCAAAAAGAAGGATCCAGAAATTGGGAAATGCAGGAGATTCTAGTAAATTAGAAGACAAGACAGTGACCTGGAGTCTACAGAGCCAAATGAACCCTGGCTTCAAAACAAGAATGTGAATGTTCTTAGGTGGTCGGCTGAAGCCCAGATCTAAATCCCTTTTGAAAATAACTGTAATGAATTGGACATAACTGTTCTCTCACTCACACACACACACACACACACACACACACACACACACACACACACACACACACACACACACACACACACACACACACACACACTCACTCACTCACTCATCCCACCTGACCAACCTTGAGCCAACATTAAGGAAAGATTTGTCAATTTTCTTTACAAAATCCAGATTTCATTGGCTGAAGTACGTAATTATGACTCAGGGTTTTATGCTTGAATACCTGTTTGAATGAGAAATAAATATTTCATCTTCAAGCACAGTTCATAAACAAAATCTAAACTTTTGGTCAGACAAAAACACACACACACACACACACACACACACACACACACACACACACACACACACACACACACACACACACACACACACAGTTGTGTTTTCATGACTTGTGGACATTACATTGACTTACATTCAGTCCCTGGAGACTAACCCTAACCACTAAACATAACCACTACCATTCTAATTATAATCCTAACCCTAACATTAACCTAAACCTAACCTTACCCTAAACTTAAAGCAAATATTCTCCCTAAAATGTCATGATTTACATTTTGGGAATGTGCATTTTGTCCCCTAAAGGAAGTAGAGTCCCTTCAATGCAAGTGTGTAATCAGACAGAAACCTCTTCAAACGCCCCTCTGGTGGTTTGAAGAGGGATTAATCATTTCTTGAGAAGTTGCCTCTTCAGATTTCTGTCTCAATCAAGCCATTGAACTTTAAACACTTCTTTGGCCTCTGACTACCATGGCAGACAGACTCCAATGCTACTTTGTTAATGAATTAAAGCCTTTGACTATCATGGCAGCACGGTGATTTCGTTTCACTGCATTTAAACCTGTATGAACATGCTGGTTCCTTCATAAACCACCCCTGTTCTAAATACCACTTAAAAGCTTAACGCTATGGGGACATTACTGAAGCACCAATAGAGCCACCACAGGTACAGACTGGTGCTAGCTCTGAGGTATACCTACAATAGTGCCACAGAAGAAGAGACTGGCACAGTTAATATCCTAAAAAAACGTATTCTTCACTTGTCAGGTGAGTGCTTGATGAGACAAAAGTTCATAGCTGGATATTAAAGAGTGTGTGTGTGTGTGTGTGTGTGTGTGTGTGTGTGTGTGTGTGTGTGTGTGTGTGTGTGTGTGTGTGTGTGTGTGTGTGTGTGTGTGTGTGCTTTTTCCCATCACTGTACATTGATTGTGACAGTCAAATAAACCTGGCACACCCAAATTGCAGTGATGTGACTAATGGTGAGTGTTTTGTGTTTGCAGGAGAACCTGCTGCAGTCTGTGCTGCCAGTCTACATCTCCATGAAGATGAAGCTCGCAATCATGGAGCGCTTGCAAGACTGTAAGGACAAAGAAGAACAACAGCGACTGGTCAAAGATAACAACTTCCACAGTCTTTATGTCAAGAGGCACGAGAATGTCAGGTACAACCACAAACCACCTTAAGATACGTGGAAAGCCATATATTTAGGGATTTATTGATAATTAAATAGCTCTTGTAATTAAGGATCAGCTCATCATCGGAGCCTTATTTTGCTCGTCAAACCATGCACTTAGGAGAGGGTTAAAGACATGACTTTTTGATCAGTCATAAATAAGTATGCCTGAAAATTTGAAAGTTTCTGTGGCCTGAACCTGCACTGCTTACAATTGGTAACAGGAGAATCGGACTAGAATCAGATACTCATTTTGTGATAACGTAACTTAAAATATCTTAAAAAAAGGAGAAATATTAGTCTTGCTTTGATATTTCAAAAATATAAATTAAGTTCTTGAATAAAAAATGTGTTTCTTTTCCTTAGCTGTCTACTTCATCTGTATTCGTAATTTTATAAATCCGCAGTTGTTCCCTTACGCTCGTGCTTCACTTCGTAAAAGAAAGATGAGGCGCAGACGCAAAAAAAAGAGCCCACAAAAAGCAGATTTCTCGGACCACATCTCGTAACGACAGAGATTATGATGTCTGTTTGTTTTCAGAGCAGTGACCCAGTTACAGCTCTTTGTTTCGCGAGGGTTTTATTAATTTAGCAAGTGCTGACAGATATTGGGTCAGCTTAACTGAATTTTGGCAGATGGCTCACCAGCTCTTTTTTTTTTGATAAATGTATGCAAGATACAGCCTCTGCCTACAGCTCAATAAGGGACTTGCGTTATAGTGTTTCTTGAGAGGAAAATGAAAACACTGTAAGAAAGTGTATTGTGGCTTCATTAGGTTTTTTTTTTTTTTTTTAGAGAAATTATTTTTTATCTCAGCATTGGCACTTTGATTTTAAAGAGCACTATTTCATTGGCAGATCTGAGGCTGAAATAACATGAAACAGCAAAACATACAGCAAATAACTGGGCTGTTATTGTCCACTGAGGCAAAATCTTGTCTATTAGAAGGTTTGGACACTAAACATTTGGTCTCTGATGATCAAGAGGTTGTGAAGACAGCGGGCATGATTGCTACTATGTTCATTTAGTAAGAAGGTGTTGAATAATGGCAACCCTGACCTATCCCTACAATTACCCCAGTCAGACCAGTCTGTAGCTGTATTGTCCATCTCATGAAGCACCTGGTCGTTTTTAGTCAGGCAGTGAAACAGGTGCAGGATCTGTGTCCCTCTGCTGGTCACCAGACTTTTTTTTTACGAGTGAGAGACAAACAGGACAGGCAGGGGAGAGAGAGGGGATGACATGCAGCAAAGGGCCCTGAGCCAGACGTGATCCCGGGCTGCTGAGGTCGCCCTGCCCAGTGAGTTACCAAGCTTTCCCACAGGCTGCCCAAGTTTAATCAGACCCAGCTGGACGCGGTCATCACAAGTAAAACAAACCGCCTACACGCAGTGCTCTGTGAATAATTGTAACACACACACACACACACACACACACACACACACCACACAGAGCAATGGCTATTTGTGGTGATTTGGTATTTTCTAATATTTATAGTTTGAAATGACGTGAACCTCATCTCAAAGTAATTTCCCATCATGCTGTAGTATGGGTGCAGAGCATTCATCCCACTTGCTGACGTGTCCAGAGAGGACCAGGGTGTTCACTGAGGCTTACTAAGGCTAATTGTTAGAATTTATGTTCCCACTGTGGCCAGGCAGACAGGCAGGCAGGCAGGCAGGCAGGCAGGCAGGCAGGCAGGCAGGCAGATCAGGTGCTCTGTGTAGGTTGGGCTTTTGCCGAACTTCCAGCTGGTGGTGTCGGGGGTCTTTGAGATGTCAGATGAGATAACAGCGTCCCTCTGTGGTCCGCTGATAGGCAGCTTGTAATGATGACCAAGCTATGATTCAGCATTGAACAAGACAGGCTTTTTAATGAGTCACTGGTCGGGTCTACTAGAAGTCAATGGGAGGATGGTCAGGAGCTTTTTTGCCTGAAATCCTACATCCCAACTCGGGGGCCAAAATTGGTCATAATTGGTCATAATGGGCCGACAACGCTGTGCAGAGGCAGTCAGGCCCAGATTTGGAGGACACAAATGGTTCAATGCATTCCAGACTGGTTGACTGCTAACAGTGCGTCAGGTGGTCCCATATCCGTTTGTAAAATTGATTTATAGATTGAAAAACCGGGGCTTTTTTTTGTTCGCAGCCTGGACATGTAAATCACACAGCATTACAGATAGACAGACGTTACATGGATAGTGTTCACCAGTTATCCATTGTGTTGAAGTGCAACCATATAACGCACACTGGTGGCTGGGAGGTCTCTTTTTCTTTTTGGGGAGTCTGCAGGTCTCACCTTCATGGATGTGGACTTTGAAGGATGCTGTTGTCACCGTTGTTTTTTTCTTGATTCTGTAACTGTAGCACATCTTTAAAGTATTTAATTTCAGTGTTCGGAAATGTAAAAATTGTCGGGTTAGCAAAAGATGTAGTCTTTAATACTATAAACGCCAATACTAACAACAATCTTTTTTGCAGCAATGAGCAGACCTCTCTCTTTCTCTCTCTCGCGAGTGTGTTTTTGTGTGTTAAACTCTCATTGTATTATCTCCTCCTTTCAGTATTCTATATGCTGACATTGTTGGCTTCACCCGATTGGCCAGTGACTGTTCTCCCAAAGAGCTTGTCATTATGCTCAATGAACTGTTTGGAAAATTTGACCAAATTGCCAAGGTGAGTCATCATTTAGAATGTCTTCATGCCATTATTCAGAACACTGACCCTGACCTCTTAGCTTAATGTGCAATTGACAGTTTACCTCTTAAAGAGATTGCAGCATTAGTAATGTAAAGATTAGAGCTGTGAGGTTTCTGCAAAACCTCATACTGGTTGGGAAAATCTAGGTTGGGCAGTTGAACACTCAAGCCACTTTAAACCTCAGTAGTACAAGACTGAGGTTTTATTGATTGGCTCCCATGTATTGGCATGTGTGCCCTCATATCCTGTCTATCTGCACAGTTTATGCAAACCAAGCAACTTTATTTAAGTATTTGCGTTTTAGAATATTTACCATGTTTCTCCTCTTCTCATTGTCATTCCTTGTAGGAAAACGAATGCATGAGAATCAAGATCCTTGGTGATTGCTACTACTGTGTGTCAGGGCTGCCTGTCTCTCTGCCTAAACATGCTAAGAACTGCGTCAAGATGGGCCTGGACATGTGTGAAGCCATCAAGTGAGTTTGTGCCAACCATCACCATCAACCCTGATTGAAACATATTGTGTTTCTCGATTTAACTCTTAAAAGAGATGTGGTAAACACACTTCATTTTGAGATGAATAATGTTAATACAGTGTGTTTTAAAAAGCTATTTGTGGAACAAAATATCGTGGTGTATGTGCAATTGTGGACTGTAAGGTGAAGCATTCTCAGTCACTTTGCCTAGAAATGCACAAGTTGAAAGTGACATGCCATTTTAAAGAGCGTATTACACCAGTAGGAAAGCCTGAGCGAATGTTGAATCTCCTCCAGTGAATGATGTTTTTAAATCAGGTGTTGACAACAGGACTATTGACACACAGAGACACACAATATGGCTTCACATGGACACATACGGAAAGGGCTGTAGACTTTATTGTGATTTCCTTGAAGGTCTGTGTTCTGCATACAGAAACAACTTCTTTCGACAACAATGGGCTTTTGTATTGCTATGAAACATCATCCAGGCAGGTACGGGAGGCCACCAGAGTGGATATCAACATGAGAGTGGGCGTGCACTCGGGCAACGTGCTCTGCGGTGTCATTGGCCTTCGCAAGTGGCAGTTTGACGTGTGGTCGCATGATGTCACGCTGGCCAATCACATGGAGTCAGGAGGCCTTCCAGGGTAGGCTGTATTCATTTCACATCATGTGTTTCATAACTCTTTATACACATTCATGTGTCATATTTTGTGAATTTCATTATTTTTTCCAAATAGTGGTAGTTTTACCAGGGACCAACTGAAGATCATGGAATGTAATATCATCATTATTATTGGCTATTTAATAACCCAAGTTGCAAAATAATATATCACTTTTACTTTAGCAACTAAATTGCATACGTTAATGTTGCTGCAGGGTGATACACAATGCAACTCTGATAAGATTAATTGCATAACACCAATGATAACAATTTACATGTTACTTGCCTTCGCGTAACCTTTTATAATCAATAATTGTTTGTTTTCATCATAACAAGATATTGTTAATGTTCCATTTAATAAAGATTAATGATACAGATACACAGTCTTTTATAATTAAAGTAATTTAAAATAGATTAAAGAGCCATGCCATGCAAAGCATTACAAGCTTTCTCCTGCTCTTTCCTCGGTCAGACGTGTCCACATCACAGAGGCGACTCTGAAGCACCTGAACAAGGCTTATGAAGTGGAAGACGGCAATGGCCACCTCAGGGACCCGTACCTAAAAGAGCTCAACGTCCAAACCTACCTGGTCATTGATCCTCGGGTAAGTTCTCCATTTGTCTTCATCTTCCTTGATTTCTGTTGGCGTGATGTTGCATCCTACATGTCAACATTTCATGTTGTATTCCAACTACTATGAATCATGGTTGATATGTTTGCTATAATATAATTTTACAACAATCATAGTTTTGTACAATTTTAATTTGTTCTCCCCACCACACTGTGGTGCCATGAGCCAAACAAGCAAATGTCATTTCTCCTGGATTTCAGATTTTTGGGGTTCTGGAAAGAAGTATAGTTCCAGCTTCACACCATTACTGCATAAATAGTTTTCTTCATAGCTCTGCCTACAATTCTACCCACTCTTCACCAGAACTCCTCCATGCATTATGCAATTCCAACCGAATTTGGTTGACTCATGCATTTATCAGCTCCAAGCAATTCTGCAGAATGGGATGAAATTCTGCCAGAACTCACAACTCACAACTCACTACAAAACTTGATTCAGATCCCGGTTAAAAACTGAGCACATCTGGAAGATTGCACAGCTGTAGAGCTATCCCTGAGTGCTCTTTAATGACTTTCATGATTTAGGATGTACTCGCCCTGATTTCCTTGCCTCATCTAAATGACGTGTGTTTGTGTATCAAGTCTAAGGATCCATCAGCCAACAGCCGTAGCGCGCCTAAGCCTCGGGTGAATGATGGTCTGAAGATGAGGGCGTCCGTGCGTATGACCCGGTACCTGGAATCTTGGGGGGCCGTCAAACCTTTTGCCCACCTTCAGAGTCGAGAGGGCTTCACCCCAGACGCTATTGTCAACGGCAAGTCCCGCTGCAAGGTAAGGAGATGCTTGTTGTTAGTTGTTTTTAAGGCAACAACTTACCCGATGCATCGTCTTGCTGTGTTTAATTATTTGCTGTCGGATGTTGAAAGGCTTTAGGCCAGTATGAGGAACTTAAAAAAATAATAATAATAATTTATTTAGTAGTTTTCTGATGAATAACTGCATAGTCTTTTAAGGGTATCTCAAAGCAAAATGCACACAATGACTAATGGGAAGAAAAAAAATTGTGAGATTTTCAGTTGGGTTGGTCTTCAACAAACACATTATCATGTTCTTATTGAGTGAATGTTGTCCCTGTCTTTTCCAGGACATCCCTCTACGACCAACCCCCGGCTCCAAGATCACTGAGAGGTGACTATTATTATTTTCAACTGCATATATTAAACCGTTCCAGAGCGAGTAAGCTCTCACACGCCGGCTTGTGTAACAACACTGTTGCTCAATAGCTGCAAGAGTTTCCCATCAACTTTCCCTGCCTGGACTTTCCCATCTGTTCATGGAATCTGAACTGGTCATCGCTTCATCATACAATTTCATTAACAATATCATGTAATACTGAAGTACTTAGATGGCATTACATTATTGCCAATGTTCAGCCACACACACAGAGGGATTATCATAATGTATAAGATGAATGCTTTTCATGGGAGCTTAGACATTTTTGATGGTTTGATGTCACAAGCTGGTCAGCGTAATGGTTTTATTATGGTGCTAATCAAGAGTAAGCAGTCATGTGAGACAGCTTGTTGATTTTTCTTTCCGCTCACATTTGATGCGTGAGCCAAAATTAGGCGTTTCAGATCCAGTTGAATGTCTAATCTAAAGTGACTTACAGTGAGCAGGCTGGATGTTTTGTGTTTTTGTATTGATGAGGTATGAGGTGTGCTGCCTCCCCATGGGACTATGAATAATCATTGATCCATTACTAAGTATTGTTAAGAACATCCCAGTGGGAGTGAAATTACTCTTAAAATCAAACATAATTTGACAATATGGTCCCAATGGTCTGTGACTCAGTGGTAGAGCAGGGTCATCCTTCAATCAAAGGATCGGCGGTTTGATCCCCGGCTCGGCTAGTCCATGTCGATGTGTCCTTGAGCGAGACACTTGCACTCGGAAGACCCAGATTGGCCCCCGTAGGCTGTTCTGTAGTGTGTGAATGGGTATCAATGGTTAGATAGTCCTGATGGGCAGGTGGCACCTGCCATCAGTGTGTGAATGGGTGTGAATGAGTGAATTGGGCACTTTAAGTGGTCAGAAGACTAGAAAAGCACGATACAAGTACAGTCTATTTACCATTTACCAAAGAGTGTTAGAGGAGTTAGTCTCAAACTGCAAATAAAACATTTCCCAATAACTTTGGGATTCCTGCAGAGTGGTGGGAGTGCTGAGCTCTCTAACGAGCCCTTCCATTAGCTTCAAATATTGCATAGACAAATTGATTATGGTTGTAGCTCACAATGGTTGATTCTCTTTGCCCGTCTGGCACAGGCAGTAAGCTTTTCGTAAAAAAACATATTTAAAGTGTAGCTACTGATTTTTGGGCCGGACTCACCTACACAAACAGTGTGGGCTGGATTAATGTGATTAGAAAAGATAAGTGTGTGCCTGAAAGCAGAAGCATTCCACCCTGTGAAAATGGAGATCTCGGAAAGTGTTGATTTCATTCATGTATTCACTCTCCACGAGCACAGGCGGCAGCTAGCGAACATGTCTGAGGCTGAAGTGAAACGAGGTGCACCCACTCACGCCTGATGACATTAAATAGCAGGGCATATTATTTTCTGTGGTTAAAAGTAACAGTTATGAGTGTGCTTCCAGCGGATACCTAGTAGTTATTAACTGTTTTGGATGGATTTTCCGAATTTATTTGATCAGTGGCCTTGTGTGTGTGTGTTTTTTTTTTTTCAAGGCTCCCCACTTCTTTGTTGTGATGAATTTGTGTTTGTGTTTTACTGTTGGACCCTGACAGCTTTGATGAGTCTCTAGAAGAACCGTTCACCTTGCCTACCACTCCGTTCAGCACCTATAAGTGAGTGGGGCCTTCTTGGCCTGCAAGGTCCTCGTTCCCTCGGTGCAGTAGTTCTCAACCTTTTGGCTTGTGACCCCTAAAAACTACAACAAATGGATGCACACTCAGACCTACTTGTTTAAAATGTAAATATGAGATGGTGTGCTTTCACATACAGTAAATACGCATTTCTACCATTGCTTTAAATTGCAGATTAGTACCCAGCAATCAGTATGCTTCATGCATTTCCTCAAAATCAATTATTTAAATATTGTTTGATTGTTTTGTTTTTTGGGGAATTGGAGTAAAGGCAAACATGTCTTCCTTATGACAACAATTAATAAAGAGATCACACCGTGAATTCCAAAATAACAAATATAATTTGTACTAACCTTTCAAATCATTCTGTGAGCACCACATCCCAAAGAAAGTGATTCCCCTGGCCTACAGGGTGAGAACTACTGCCTTGGTGGAGAGCCTTGGTGTCCTAACACTAACCTGAGCAGTGGTGCCATACTGTTCTTTTCTCTCTGCTACCTTGGGGCAACATATGATCTCAATAAGCCACGAGAAACCCTGTAACCTCTGTTAGTGGACTGACATGCTCCTATTAACACTGATCACTGGCTGCGGCGTTTGTGCATCTGAGTCTGTGCATCTGTGTGAGTGTTTCCTTCCTGATGGAGTCAGGGGTTTCCAAGCAGAAGCACAGCAGACACACTCCAGCTGAATCCCACAGAGATCATCTAACACACGGCATTCTGCATCCGGCACACTCCCTCTACATAACTCTCACAGGCACAAACCGTATTTCTCTTCTCTCACTAATGCTCAGAATGGCATTAACCACGTTGCCTCCAAGCAGAGCTAAACTGGACCTGAGTAACCTGCATGACCTGATCTGGTTTCCCAGCTGTGTCCGTCTGCCTCTTCCTAATTGTCTCTGCGATTTCCGGTGCAGGAACAAATCCCAGAAGAGTAAGTTTGATGAAGAGCTGCACAACGAGATGACTACCACCATAGACGAGCTCAGCAGCAAGTAAGCCTATTTTTACAACAAGTCCAATCACATGTTATGTACTTAGTACATTTGATAAAATAATGTAACCCAAATTGCATAGAAAAATATGACTAAAGTTTAAATTGGCACTGAATCTCACAGAGGAGGAAAGAGCTCTGCGACCGTCTTCACTCCGGGTTGAAATGTTCCATCAGGTTACACTTTGATGAAAAAGCAGGGTTTTGATCGAATGGAAATAACTTGACAATAATAATGATATTTAGGCACGCCAGTGTGAGAAATTTCTCCATCCAAGATATTGTGGCTCGAAGCTCCAAAGTTTGAGCGAATGATAGAAAGGGAAACTAATTAACAGGACATTTAGCACAGGCGTTTATAGTTCCCAGATGATGAATCCCACAGATGTTGGTTATTCCATGACTTCCTCCAGCGCAACCATGAGGTTGTCATTTAGTTTTTTAGAGAAATTTCTTGAGAACTACTGGATGGATTACTATGAAACTTGGTACAAACGTTCATTCCCCCTCAGGATGAAATGTAATAACTTCGGTGATCCGGTGACTTTTCTTCTAGCGCCACCATCAGGTCAACATTTCAAATTCTCCAATATTTTGTGTTATGTCCACATACCTGCTAAACTAAAGACATTCCCATCAGGCTCAGCTGTATTTTGTGTTCTGTGCTAATTATGAAATGTTGGCGTGCTGACACCCCAAAGTAAGATGGTGAGCACGGTAAACATATTATCATTATGTTAGCATTGTCATCGTGAGCATGTTAGCATGCTGAGCATTTAACTCAGAGCAACGCTGTGCCTAAATACCTAGTAATTCTCGGTAACGTAACTTTGCAAATACTTTTATAAACATTATAGTTACAAATATTGCTATCAAGATAATGCTGTCATCATTTCACCATTTATTTTGCCCATATGAATCCCCCCCACCTAAAGCTCTCTTTCTTCCTTCCTGCCTTCCTTCCTGCCTTCCTTCCCCTCTCTCAGGCAGTGGTCTAAGACTGAAGAGAGCGGCAGTTTAGCTCTGTGGTTTCCAAAGAAAGATCTGGAAAAACAGGTTAGTTTCACACAAATCTGCAAATAGATCATTAAAAGCTTTCACCATTGCACATTTTCATAATTTCCATTCAAGTATTCTGTTGCTGAACAAGAGGTTTAGGTGTCTTCTGTTTTTCCTCTTTTGAGTACCGAGCCCTGGACTTGCCGATGTTCAAACACTATGTTGGCTGTGCCACCTTCATCTTCCTCTGCATCTTTTCGGTTCAGATGTTAGTTACAAAGGAGTGAGTATGACCAGACTTTCCTCTGTTATGTTCGATCAAAAAAAAAAATCTATGTCGGCGCTTATGATGCAGTGCAGCAGGGAAGAAGAAACGCACTATGGAGATGATGATTGTACTACTAGGAAAAGGAGAAGCGGGAGATTGATTTTATTTGTATTTATTTTTTCACACTGGTTTTCGTCTCCCTCAGTCGACAGAGGTTGGGGATGTCCTTTGGAGTGTTGGTCTGTGTGCTGCTGCTGACCCTGGCCATCTGTTTCGCAGGTCACTTCCAGGTCAGTGTGTTAAGTCTTACGTTGACATTTAACATTTAGATATTCAGGTGATTGAAGTTCAAATTTCTGCTCTTTTTTTTTGGGCAGTTTGTCCCGGTTAGCATTTCGGTTTGTAGAAGTTGGGGAAAGAAAGGCTCACAGCGAACCTGTCATCACTCTTTTATAGCTACCTCTCAACCCACATTGGACGCAGGTCGAGCGTCAGTGTAAAAAAGTAGTAATTTCTCCAGCGACACTTTAAGTCACAAATTGATTAATGCTGAACCTGGCCTTGGCCTACATTATATGTGTATGACTCACAAGTGCTTTGCTCTCAGTTGGTATTTCAAGAATTCAATTTCCGTGTGCATGGAAGTGAAAATTAAATGTGAAATTCTTTAACGACTATTCAATTTCTGTTGGGTGAATGCCACACAAGATGAATAGTATAAGTATAATAAGTGGCAAGCCCGCAGGAAGGATGTACTTTTACTCACTTTTTATCTGCTTCCTCCCCCGTTATTTGGGCTGTATTATCCAACAAACGATGTAAAAATGAGAGTTTATTTAAATTAGAAAGAAGATTTTGTGATACGATCGCAAACTCCAAAACAGCTACTAACCTTGTTCTTGTAATAACATTGTTGTTTGGACAGCTGTTTCCAAGGTCAAGGAATTAACTTTAAATCTCAAAATGAATACATGCATTCTGGGTCAGGCGGTGTGATTTGTACAACCATTTCCGTCTCTTTTTAATTTGAAGTAGCAGGCCTTCACATTGAAAGAGAAACACTGAAATATTCCTCAGGATTTTATTTTTGTATTTGACCATATCTTTTTCATCTTTAATCAATTTAAATGATGAAATGCAAACAGCCATGGCCAGAGGCATTGGGTTTTCATTTTCGTGAATACAATATCTAAGGATGAACTGATTTGAACTGGGAGGTCAGAGGTCAAGGTTACTGTGACCTCATATCTGTCCCATTCTCAGAAAAGCGATATCTCAGCCAAGGCTTGGCGGGAATTTCATTACATCTGGCTCAAACATCCACTTGAACTCGAGGTTGAACTGATTTCAATAATGGTGGTCAAAGGTCAAAGACACAAAAACTAAATAAAGACTAAAGAACTAAATAATTCATATGCAAATTATGACAATTTCCCACGAATGTCTAACACAATAAAATGAGGAAGTGATGACATTCTGGACAGACATGGCCGTTAACTGACTGGTTGGCGGAAACACACAACCGCAAAGGCGGTAATTCCAGTTTGTGTCTGTTGTGAGAGAAGAACAAAAAAGGGATCAAGATATCCAACATCACTTGCAGCCAACTATAAGTGGCTCCGAGGTAAAAAAAACAAACATATTACAGGAGGCAAATATTTCGTTATTAAAGGCGAGGGTGAAAAGGATGGGCGTACTGTATGTATGTGCTTCACCGAGCCAGAATTAGGTCATGAGAGGATGGAAACATGTCATGGAAGCTATCCCTCGCATTCACCGTAGCTTTCTATAGCTAACCTTCTGACCTGGGCGATGACGCCTGACAATCAGTCCTGGAGTGTTTCCTCCTCTCGGATTCCTTCACTGGAAATAGCCGGCAGTGACTCACTCGAACATGATGTCTGGAGATGCATGACTGTGTAAAAGCCCCATGCTCCCCAATGCCCGTTTGATTCCATCGCTCCTCCGCCGATCTCCTCACTTCTCTTTTCTCCTCTGCAGCGCCTGTTTCCAGAGAAGCTGTCGAGGTGCCAGTGGCTGCCGGCTGTGTCCGAGGCGGTGGTAAAGCAGCCGTGCGTGCGCCTCCCTCTGGCCACCGTCACTACTACGGTCATCGTTATCCTGGCGGTGTTCAACCTGGTAAGACCACGCTCACATGTCGAGTGGGCCGTTACATACGCTGCTATTTCTAGCTGTGCCACACTTCATAGCTGCCATGCCAAACTTCAAAGCCCGGCGTGCAGTGGTCGCTTGTCAGTCAGATCTTTTTTATCCCCCTGCAGTGCTTCGTCCAGACAAGTGTGCCGGAATGTTCCACGGCTATTGATGACCTGCGTCACACAAATGATTCCCTTAAGCAGGGATTAGATGATATGTTCTTCGTCCTGCCTGTAAGTGATAGATTTGTTAACGATAGGCAATAATGAAATGGCAATTTTTAATACTTTTTTTTTTCTTCATATCAGACTGGATTAAATAGTATTTGCAAATAGTTCTGTCATTTGTTTAATTGAGTACCAGAGAAGGGTTCTAGTTATTGACAAATACATTGCATAAAAATGTGTTTTTCTATGCTTACAATTACATGATAGTGGGTTATTTCATTAATTGTTTGTATACTGCTTATAAATGCCAAATAGGGGCCATTAGAATACATTTTTATCAGGTTTGCTGTAACTGTTATTTGACTCTGGTATGATTCCATCCCTTGGCTTTCTCTTCCTCAGTACTCCGTGTTCTGCTGTATCCTATCGCTCATTGCATGTGGAGTCTTCCTCCGGGTGAGCTTTGAGCTCAAAGTACTCTTCCTCACCTTGGCCTCCACAGCATACTACATCATCATCCTCAGCACCAACAGAGAACTCTTTTTGGTCTACGGAAACGTTCTGCTCGCTCAGCAGCTCGACAGCTGGAACTGCAGCAGGTGAGAGTCGATAATGAGTGCCACCTTATGACAGTACAATCAGTGCTGGCGGTGAAAGTCACAGTTCCATAAAGACGCATCACATTTATTCATTTCAGTTCACGCAGAATATTCATGTATGAAATGTGCAAATGGAAGCAAAGTCAAGCCATGCATGTTCTTGTTTGTTCCACAGCCGAGAAGATCACACCATCCTGAGATGGTTAGGGCTCGTGAAACACCCCCAGGTGATGAGCTGCATTTATATCACCCTGTTCCTGGTCACGATGCTCATCATCTCACAACAGGTGATGACAATCCCCACCTCTCTGTCCTCATTTTGTATCCCTCACAGACAAACTGAATACATATTAAGAGATTACAAATGGAAATGTGGAAATGTAGTTTGTACATATTCACATTTAAATAATTAAAGTAAAATACTTTGATTGGCCAGTCATTAATTTATATATATACACAGTATATGTATGTTCCTGCCAACTACAAATTGTGAAATGATAACAAGTATTAAACTTCTGGAAATAAATGAATTAAGACGCTGCAAGAAATCCAGGAAAACGCCAATGAATGAATGTTCTGGTTTTCCTTCTTTTTCACTCGCTGTGTGTTTTTGCTAGAATGAGTCCTGCTTCCGCCAGGACTTCCTGCTAAAGTATAAGAACCGCACAGAGCAGGACGAGATCGAGACCAGGGAGAACCTGAACCGCCTGCTGCTGGAGAACGTGCTGCCGGCCCACGTGGCAGCGCTGTTTGTCGGGGAGAATAAAAAGAACGAGGTGAGGGGGGGTTGAGTTTGAAAACCCTATATGGAATACATTTTATAATTATGTCGACATGACACTGTTTGACTGCAGTTGAAATTATGATATAATTCGAAATGTATTCATTTAGCCAAATAATCTAACCATTAATTCAAATTGGCTATTGATGCTGTTGTATAAACGTATCAATATGACCATTACAAACTTTTATGCTAGTTCACAATATTCATGAACGCACGCTCATTGACGTACAGGCGGCATTCATCATGTTTACTCTGGTCATCTAGTTATCTGAATTTAGCGAGCGTTTGATGAGTCTGATGTGGCACACTCGAACCAGCCCACCGTACAAAAAAAAAAGAGAAAGTTAGGATAATCATATAAACATCTTGCTGTCCTCCTGGGGCTGCTTCATCTTAATTACTTGATATTTCATTCGAGTGTCAGACATCTAAAATGTCTTCAATTACAATTATATAGTAACTTGTTTGGAAATTATTAAAAGGAACTCGAGACAGACATTTTCTATGAGTTTGAAAGAATGTATTTTCAATAAGTTTGGTTTTCCTCGACCACTATCATCTTAAGAATTCAGCCCCAAACTGTGGGTTGTCCTTATATTATCAACAGAACTAGTAGAAGTAAGGGGAGGTCTGTCTCAAAGCTTTCATTAAAGCCCAACATTTCCAGTATTTTCCTGAGTAAAACTATAAACTGTGCTTCTTGTATCTTCTTGCCCCCCCCCAACCCCCCTCTCCTGCTCACAGGACCTCTACTACAAGTCCTACGACTGCGTCTGTGTGATGTTCGCCTCGGTGCCAGATTTCAAAGAATTTTACACAGAGTGTGACATCAACAAGGAGGGTCTGGAATGCCTGAGGCTCCTGAACGAGATCATTGCTGACTTTGACGAGGTCAGGAGTACAAAGAGGGAGAAGAAAAACATCCTCATCCATCAATTCATTACCAAGATACATGACATCATATGATGTCTTCAAAGCCCCGATTTGTTATCGGTAGATCTGTTTATGCCCTTGCACTGTTAACCATGTGGACAGCTGGGCTTAAAACATAGCAGTATTATTATCGACACTCTTAAGAATAAGAGCTAAAGCCCTACAATGTAAATGCCAACAGGAATAAATACTGTAAATGATGAAAGGAGCGATGAGGAAGCCAATCTTTTTTGTTTTTCTCCAACCCAACAGCTGCTGTCCAAACCGAAGTTCAGCGGCGTGGAGAAGATCAAGACAATTGGCAGCACCTACATGGCTGCTGCAGGGCTCAGCGGGACGCCCGGTCAGGAGAACAATCAGGTGGAGTAGCTACTGCCTCGGACCAGGGTCAGACCAGGGTCAGAACAGGGTCAGAACAGGGTCAGACCCTGGTCAAATCGGCCTTGTTGACCGTTTCTCAGCAAGTCACCTGTCATCGACCTGTCATAAAAAGAAAAACATAAAGCCTGACGCGGTCATATTGAGGTTGTTAAATCTGTTCTTTCAGGACAAAGAGAGGCAGCAGGCCCAGATAGGGAACATGGTGGAGTTTGCCATCGCTCTGATTGGGAAGTTGGACGGCATCAACAGACATTCCTTCAATAGCTTCAGGCTTCGTGTGGGTGAGTGTCGGCTTCAGCACAAACCTTTCATTGACTGAATACTGCTCTGCATTGTATTCAGCTCCGTTAGGGCTGACAACCCAACACGTTACCTTGGTTACAATGTGCATGATTGGCATCTATGTAGTGTTCCTGCCATGAGAGCAGTTGCATTCACTGACACTTGATTATTAGGTTGTGAAGTTAAACCTCTCTAACCTTTGACAGAAATATGTAGCATCTGCTTTGTAATGTTGAGGATTTAGGAGCTTATTTTAAATTGCCACTCATAAACAACTATGGTTAAGTTAAGAACATCAAATAATATATAAAAGGAAGCCAATAAATGGAGACAGAACCCAACCTTAACCTCAGTCTGTGTCTGCAGTTCTGGCACAGTAATTCCCAGACAGTTGATTCTTAGCAGACAGCTTACAGCATAAAAGTTTCATTTAAAACATTTACATTTCTTGGGAGATAAAAACATACATGAGGCATAAACACTGAAATGTGTATCAACCTTATCAGCAGCTGAGTCTAAACACTGTGTGACTTTGAAACAAAATCCATTTTTGTTTATTAAAAAACAGTTTAAGTGTTTGGCACAGACTTCTTCTTTGGCCGGTGATGTCATTATTTTGTAATTCCTCTGCTGCAAACTGTACCAGTAGTTTCCCACACAATTAAATTTGCTTTCTAAAATATTTTTTTAAATAATACCAAATATAAGGTGCTCTACTGCAAATATTAGTTGTGTACTCAGTAATAATAATATTGATCCTTTCCTCTTCTCTCAACTCTCCTAACTATCAAGTGAGCAGCCTGAGATCTGTAGATGAATGACACATTTTTTTCCCCTTGAGAATCTTATTTTCTCTGTAAATTCTACAAAATAACATTATTCAATGTGTCAAGAGTTAGACTTGTTTTTTTTCCACAGGCATTAATCATGGCCCAGTGATAGCCGGAGTGATCGGGGCGAGGAAACCTCAGTATGACATCTGGGGCAACACGGTGAACGTAGCCAGTCGGATGGAGAGCACCGGGGAGCTGGGAAAGATCCAGGTACAGTCAGCACAGCGATACTTCATCTGGTGGTGTTGAAGGGGAAACGGTCCCAAGTCAGTTCTCACATAGTGCTCCTTAGCTTTGTGTTGACGATCTGAACACAAGAAACTCTTTCTGGATTCAGGAAGATTCGATTGAAGACTGCTTTAAGCAGTGACAGACTATTCCTGTCCTTAGCCAGTTATAAGAGCATCTCATGAGATGAATATTTAAAGGGAAAATAATAAAAATGTTCCCCTATCTATCTGAATTAGGGATATGGTTCGGGATATAGTGCGACAAGCGTTTCTTGTCCATGTTCCAGAGACGGTGACGTCGTCGTAAGCGAGGAAGAACTACACAGTGCTACTTTGGCTTTGGTAGCTTCGGGGTGCCACGGCGCACTAAAACGTCTTCGTTCTCATGGAAGAGGATTTTTTACATTGTACATTTTACAGTGTTTATCGGATATTGAGCCGGAGAGGGGTCACTCGAGGCTGCGGCTGCAGCGGGGGGCATATGACCGACTGGGACCCTGCAGAATCCAAGCTGGTCGAGCATTTGCTCAACTTGCCCTCCGATGCCAACAGAAACTGAATCATTCTGCTGTATTAAGTATCAGGGTGGGTAGTGGACAACCCAGAGAACATTTTTTGTAATTGTATTATTGTTTTAATTTAATGGTCTGCCTCCAAAGGAGTCAGAGCCGCCAACATGCTGCTGCAGCTGGCACGGCAGAGAGATATGGCGGGGGGCAAACCGCCTGTACAGCCAGCATGTTTTCACATTTTATTCTGTAAATTAAGGATTTATTTTGACCAAACCAGAGCTGCGTATTGTTGGAACAGTGGTTCGGATCTTAAGAGAGAAATTTGAGTTCAGAAGGTGTATTTTTCTGTTAAGATATTAATTAATTCTTAATATTTCCTTAATCGACATTTTGTGAGTTTATCTGTTGTTAATTATCAGACGTAGTGAACGATCCTGGTTCATGCAGGCAGCAGGAATGATCAGCCTTCTCACTCAATATAGTACGCACGGGGGAATTTATTTCTTCAGGGAGACTACATTTACCATCAGCGGGGATGGGACTTTTCCCTTTCAATTTTCTTTTCCCCAGCAATAGCACTTTCTTGCTGTGTATCACTCTCATCGGTGGATACAAAGCTATTCATGTTCCAATTTGAGAAACTACTGAAATATCTGCCACTGTTCCCAAATGTAATTCAACCATAGCTACAATATAATGCAGCCATAATGAAGAAAGAGAAGTCAGGTGTTCCCGTTTGCTGCAAGGAAGTTCCCTGTGTGGATTTTGGGGACTAAGCGATTTCAATTGTCTCCAGATGTGACAAGACCCAATAAATGTTATAAACTTGCAGCTCAAAAAAAGAATTTTGTTAGTTTTCACAGCTGCAGTTGTGATTTCTTTGTCTACTTCCAGGTGACAGTGGAAACGTCCGATGTGCTGCACAAGCTGGGCTACTCGTGCGAGTGTCGGGGATTAATCAACGTCAAGGGCAAAGGGGAGCTGAAAACCTTCTTTGTGTGCACCGACATGAGCAAGCAGCAAGGTATGGGTCTGAGCTGAGGCCAGGCCGACACCGCCGACACAAGTGGAGACCGACTCACGCCGAGGGCTCATAGACTCCACAAGTGTTGATACAGAACAGACTGAGACGCAGTGGTTTCCTGCGATGTTAATGAATGAGAATACTGAGGCGTGCTGAGGACTTTGCTGTGTGTTGGATGGGACACTGACTCGACACTTTCTACTCCGGACCGGCTGCACGGCTCAGGATGTGGCAGTCATGGTCAGTAGTTTTTCTACATACATTTACGTCTAGTGATCAGTCACTTTTGTACTTTTTTTGGTCTTTAACTTAGATGTTGTTTGCGATAGAAGAAGAAAAAAAGAAAAGTGTATTGTACTAATGCCAAATACAGTTGTGTAATTGTTTTTGAAAGGCCTCTCTGGTCCTTTAAAAACAAAACAATGGATTCTGTTTGGATCATAATTTGAAACCCATCTGGTTTTCCCGTTTTGAGGCCGGATGGACACACTGCTGTTACTGTGTAATGAGCATGACATATGTGAGGCGGATAAGACGGAGCAGAAACAGGCTGTACAGAAGATAAATATATAAATACAATTTAAAAGCTCTTTTCTTGCTCCTTTCGTTGGGACATATTCACATCAATAAAAGTAGTAAGTTTCACTCTCTGCCCAAGCTGAAAATCATAGTTACTGTATCAACACAACTGCTCTTCATGTGATCCTTTATGTTTCGGCTGTGTGGTCCATAACAACCATTTAATTTTACATATGTGAAAAGATAGTCGCTGCATTTCAAAAGGAAATGCACAAATCCATGTGCTTTATGTACGTCATCTGTTCAAGTGTATATTCCACTTGTCTGCATAAATGCTGCAATGAAGGAAACGTGCGACGCCCTCCTTGGTGTCCTTAAGTCTGCGCGATCCAACAACCCGCCGGCCGTGAATGGGTTTCTGGCTCCTGCTCAGATGAACTGATGTCAGTGCTGTGCGTCTCTGAAACTTGATTCGTCTTGTGGCCTTATCTTTTGAAACCATCACTTTGTCTGTAATTGTGGTTAGATAATAATAACAATAATAATAATAATGTATTGGCCTTTATGTGAACAAATGTGACATTGAATTTTGTACAGCTACAGAATGTAATAAATGTTTTCCTAAGTCTGCAGTTTGTCATACAATATTTCACAAGAGCCAAGGCTTATGTATCAAAAAAGAGGTTTAATGACTGAAATGCATACAAATGTCACACAAAAAGCACTTTTCATACAAAACTTAACTTATCAAACAGTAAAGGTGGTTGGAATTGCATCATACAGGGATGACTGGATCTTGACAACTGGACAAGGACTCCATTGGTTCAGCCGTCTCTTGAACTGAAAACATTGAAAAGTATATTGGATGATAAGTTCTTGCTGACACTCTGTATTTGTAAGGTTAAGTTCAGACTTTACTTCCCAAATAAATGTTATTCTGTGGTAGAGGAAGTATTCAGATCTCTTACTTAAGTAAAAGTACTAAGATCACACTGTAGAAAACACTGTTACAAGTAAGTCATTCAGAATGTTACTTAAGTGAAAGTATGCAAGTATAATCAGGAAAATGTATGCAGACAAATGCCCCATGTGACTGTTATACTATTAGATCATATTTACTTGTGAATTCATGGAGTTGGTTGAGGTGAAACTATTTTGTATAAAGGACTGCAATTCATTAATATTTGCACTATGAATTAATCTGCTGGTTATTTTCTCCATTAGTCGATTGATTGCGTGGTTTGTATAAATCTTATTGGTGAGAAATGCCGTCACAAGTTCTCAGAGCCCAAAGGGACGCCATCACAATGCTCGTTATGTCCAACAAGATGGATTGAAAAGGAAATGGACTTGGAAATAGTGTTGGGTGGTTTCATTTTTTTTAAGAAAATCTTATTTTGCTCTTCCTAGGTTTTGTATGCAAAACTCTTAATTGGAAAAGTAACTAAAAGATACATGTCAAATACCTGCAGTGTAATACAAAATGCAGTAGAGTAGAAGTGCCATGAAAAGAAAAGACTAAGTATATGTACATCAAATTTGTACTTAAGTACAGTACTAAAATGTACCTTGTTACATTCCACCACTGATGGTATTCAACACACAGACAAGCAGAATGGTAGTTTGTACTCCAAGTCCAGTAAGATATTCACCTGTGGTGAGGTCAATGAAGGGCCCCGGGGGTTCTGGAGGAACCGTGATGCCCATGGCCCTCCTGATGCCGTACACACTGCTGACGTCGCATGGGGCCACCTGACCAGTCAACGCAGCCAAGTTCCCCGTCACCTTCTCAGCTGCAGACAAAGGAAGAGTCAAAAGGAAACGTCACAAAGACAAGAAGAGACAGTCAGGGCCAATCAGAGGCGGTCACGGTTTAAGTCTCAAGCTCACAGATTTTTGCCCTCCATTTAACCTTTAGCCAGAACATTTTGCACAGGAAGTTCTGTGTTATGTTTAAGGAGTAGTTTGACTTTTTGGGAAATACACACGTTTGCTTTCTTTCTGAGAGTATTATGAGAAGATTGATGCCATTCTCTATGTCTGTACGGTAAATATGAAGCTACCGCCAGTTAGCATAGCTTAGCATAATGACTGAAAACCGGGGGAAAAAGCTAGCCGACTCAGTCCAAAAGTAACAAAATCCCCTTAAGAGCGCATCTAAAGCTCACACGTTTTATCCCTTTATTTGATTCAAGTATAAATTGTTATTATATTTTTAGGCGTAACGGGGCCGAGAGCAGTAACTTCCTGAAGTCTCCGCTGGTTGCCTGGCAACCTCACTGTGCTTTGTTTTTTGTATCGATTAAACCAACAAGAAATAACATGTTAATGGGTGACTTTTAGAGGTGAATTATTGTGGTTAGAGTTGCTGCTTCCCGTCCTCATGCTAAGCTACGCTAACCAGGTGCTAGCTTTAGCTTCATTTTGACCGCACAGACATTAATAGTGGCAGTTAGCTTGAGCAGCGATAACCAGCTTCTCCTGTGTCAAATAGAGTTCTCTGGGCATCATTCAACAGTGACAAATCTTTAGCACACACTCCACACACTCCACTTTGAGGAATACAACCCTGGGAATGAGGTCAATGTTGGTGATTTGAATCGTACCACTGTCCTAACTGAATTGTGGTCTGAGGCTAAAAGGACATCAGTGTTGGGTGGCTGGTTAAGAGGTAAACGGAGTGTTGTCAGAGGTCTACAGCTGGTGGTGATGGTTTGAGTGCAGGAACAAAGGTTGGGGGGGGGGGGGATGCACTGACAGGCTCTTACCCAGCTCCAGCTCCTTGGCAGTTGGTGCCAGCAAGCAAATCATGTTAGGCGGCTGCTTAGCGCTCAGACGCTCCTTCTGTGCTTCCTGCAAGTCACGCAGGAGCTTTGTAGTCTCGTCCAATTTCTGCTGGAAGTGCAGGGCCTCTGTGACAGATCGGGGAGATGGGGGGTGGGGGGAGGAACACACATACCGTTAGTACTTCCTCTGGGTTCCTCTGGGTTCCTCTGGTTACCTTGCGCTCACTCCCCGGGTCCTCGGTTGCGCGTATTGAACACAATACATCCATTCTTTCTCGGTCCTGATGTGGACCTCTCTGTCTTACATTAACATGTGGGAGTGCCGAGAGAGCACATGGGGAGAGGATAAACTGTGATGGGCTGTTAGAGAGATCTAAGAGGATGCATAATGGGGTGCGGAATGGCTGAATGGCTCATCGAACTGCTTCAGATGAAGGCTGCTTCTTTTTTGTTTTTGTATGACCTCGATGGCAAAAAGCATTTACAGTGCGATTATGAATGTCTTTGTTCACATATTCCTTTGAACCACACATAAAGCAGTCAGGGCTGCTCAGGTTCAGAAATCTGTGCCCTGCTCTCCGGCTTTGGCGGATCACATCTGTGGTCTTCCATGAGAGTGGTTAGTTATTTCAGTTGTGTACGTTCATTATCAAAATGACACCCGGAAGAAAAAAATGTTGAATGGTTTCTTTGGTTTTCATTTGTTGCGTGCGTATGCATTTTTCATCTACCGTATGTGGCAGGTTCATACTCGTATTTAGGCAAAATCCCAATGTGATGTGCATCGTAAATAGAGCTGAGACAAATGTATATTTATATAATAGATCAACAGAAAACCAATGAACGACCACTTTGAAAAAAGACTAATCATATTGGTCACTAATCTCTAACTGCATATTCTCAAACGTGAGGATTTACTGATTCCTCCTATTCCTATTATTGTAAAGCCAATATTTTTGGGTTTGGAACTGTTGGTTGGACAAAACTATGAATTTGATATTTTCACCGTGTCCTCCAGCAAACAATTTTCTGACATATAGACTAAATGGTTACTCAGTGAATCTACAAAACGTTTAATTGATCAATCTGGAAAAAGACTGTCGAGACCTGTAGATACCCTGATATTACAAAAAGACTAATCTATAATGAAAATGAGTGTTAGTTTCAGCCTCATATGCAACACAGACTACGTCCGACAGAAGTTTTACCCCCAGAGAGCTCCTCGGCCGCCTGCAGGCCTGCAGCAGAGCGCAGGAAGTCGAGCCTGTTGCAGTTGGATGCTTTGGGTTTAGCTACCTACGAGAGACGAGGGAGAAGACAACATGTTTAGTTGGGTTTACATTTTTTTTATTTATTAATTTCACACCAGACAGCTGACGCTGCACGGGAACATCCTGGCCTCTTGAAGCCCCTTTAGTCATGCTGCTTCTTCGCTCCACTAATATCAAACCAAATCCAAAAGTTGCACAAAAAAAAAACCCGGGGAAGGGGATGAGAGCGAGCTGGAGAGCAGCCAAGAACAGCAAACAGCCCGGACAGAGGGTTGCTGTACGCCTGGCGGAGGGGCCCGTGCTTTGGTTTCCTCCGCTGCTCTGAGGAGTGATTCAGCCGCGCAGCCGGCGGGCTCTGTAAGAAAACACGGGCCCCTCCGAAATTCTTTCGACAGCGGGCCTTGCGCGAGTAGCACCGCTGTGTTTCGAAAGGGGGAAATGTTCTTTCCATGCGTGGATGGATCCCAGCGAAAGGCTGGCCCCTGCTATGTTGACACAGCTGGTTTGTCGTAGCAACGAGCCTGCCGAGGCCGCCTATAATGACAAAATGAAGTGAAGTATCCGCGCATGAGGCGTAATGCGAGAACGCGTGCTGTACGCCGAACAACCCCACGGCAGGAGCGCCTCTTCCGAACACATCACATCCAACACCGGTGAGGCTGGACGGCTTCGCGTTACACAGCACACGCTGATATTTGGTCATCATGAACTTGATGTCTATTTCCATGAACTGTACAGACTGCTTATCACTCAGGACGGTTTTTTCCGGGTATCAACTCTCACCTCCATGTCACCCGAGTCCTCTTGTGTATTTGTCCCCTTCTCCACCTGCTGGACAGGCGAACACACACACACACACACACACACACACACACACACACACACACACACACACACACACACACACACACACACACACACACACACACACACACACACACACACACACACACACACACACACACACACACACCTTAGATTTCTATCCCGTGCTGTTTAACTCAACCTGGATCAGTTTAAGCAGTCGCAATACGGTGCTTACCGGCTCAGCTTCCTTCAGGGTTTTTGAATGCTCTCCGTTCGTAATCGCATCCAGAACATTGTCCGCCAGTTTGTACACATACTCGTCTGATTTGGCAAGGAACTTCGTCAAGCTGCCAAACACACACAGAAAAAACATTCACAGCTATTGTTTCTGAAGCAGGGTAAAAACCAGAAACCACTTTCTTGGCCGAGAACAATGAGAAGACGATATTGACACAGCTGAAGCGGCAACTGAACCTCCCGCACACACACACAGTAAGACGGAGACGGTCAAATACAGCATTGAAAGAAGATGAAAGTCAGAATGAGGCCCAGTCTGCAGCCGACTTCCTCCAGAGAGAAGAAGAGAGAAATCTGGAAAGTAATCAGCGAGGAATGCCTCAAGTGACGTTCTGTGTAAATGCCACGGAGACCGAGTGCGTCCGTGGTCACGCTGCACATACCTGTCTGAGCCCGGAGGCTCGGACTCCTCGCCATAGAGGGAGTAGACGAGGTCAGAATCCTCCTTGCTGATGTTGGCGAAGCTGGAGTCGTAGGCGGGTGCGTAGGAGGTGAAGGGCCCGTAGTTGACGTAGGACACTGTGGAAAGGGGTTGCTCATTATCTCGTCGGTCTGATCCGAGGTGTCCGATATTAGCGACGTGCGGAAACATTAAGCTGGAGCCACATATTACCTGGAGTGATCCTGTTCCTCTTGTCCTCCCTGAAGCCCTGCAGGCTGTTCACGCCGCTCTGCAGCCGGTTGGACATCATGCCCAGTTTCACAGGACAGTAACCAGCATCTGCAACAGGAAACACGCTCACATTTTACCAACCATCACAAATTTTGCAATTTTATTTTTATCAATCATCTGAAAAATTAGTCCAAGGTGACATATACAAATTGCTTTTTTTTTTGTCCAAGCAGCACTCTAACATCCAAAGATATTCAGTTTACAATCTCATCAATAGAAGTGTGAGAAAACCAGAAATTCTTCACATTTCTAGAGCTGCAACCAGTGAACCTTTGGATATTTTTTTGCATGAAAAAAAAAAAAATGTTGCAAAGAATTTGTTTGAGCTCTTATGATTCCAGATGGACCTACCTCCTGCTGATGGATCTGCTGGGTTGAGGATTGCCATAGTGGTGGAGCCGTCAGCCTTTCGCCTGACAAACTCCAACTACACAACAAATAAATGAAAAAGCTCAATGGCAGCAAAAAAGAAATCTCCTTAGTTAAAGGAATAGCTGTGTTGTGGTTAAACTTTAGGATGGACCTGGAGAACATGTACTATCACTGATTGACCAACAACATCACATGACCAGAATGTAAAAAAAAACAACTAATTCCATATTAAGTTAATAGAAAAGTATGGATATAATCTCTTAACATTATTTCTCAACATTAGATACTTTTCTTGTCATTATTTTGTAAGTGCAGGATTTGTGATTTAAAAAAAAAAAATGGATATATCAATTTGAAAGGAAATAAGTCCAGAGTTTAAATCCGGCTTTCTCACATCACACTGCAGCACTCGGTTGGACAGCTTTCCTCCAGACTCCTCGATGACCTTGCGGATTTCCTCGAGCTCTTTCTCTACCTTTGCCGCCTCGTCCTTGGAGTCCTTTTCCTGTCTGCAAATGAAACACAAGTTGAAAGACTAGACAGATGAGACCCTTTTATTCCTGAATGAAAAGGTTTTTATTGTGGCATGTGAAAAAAAAAATAAAAAAATGCACAGGTTTTTTCTCCTTGGCAGTATTTTGCAGCAGTGTGCAAGTGCTTCTGTTCATTAAAAACAGCTACATTCTGCTTTCATTCCTCAAGAAATCTTCCTGGAAGCATTTCGTTGATGGCAATAAACGCCATCAAGATTTGAAACAACGCATCTCCTGCTTCATTACGGAAGGTAAAAAGTGGATGAATGCACAGTAAAGGTTTTTTTGTTTTGTTTTGCCCGGCTGTTCCTCTTACAGTGAGTCATCACCGACACATGACTTAAATTCAAAAGGTTCTGTTACAGCGGTGGGCAACAACACAGACGTAAAAGCCTTGAGAGAGAACAAGACCCGGCGCGCTGCGTGGCATTCTTCACATTCTCAGCCTCCAGCGGTGGAAAACCGATTTCCCTTCAGTGTCAGAGGAAAATAAGCTCACACAAAACCAACAGTGTGTGGAAAACTGGTTCCACCAGCGCCCTGCATTTTTAGTCCTGGCGGACATCACCTGTGTTGACATGCTTACTAATGTCTCTTGGTGTTGCACTACCCACTTTGCTGCTGTAATACTGCAAATAGCCCCCGCTGTGGGACCAATAAAGGATCATCTTATTGTATCTTATGTTCTGCACTTATTTCAGTTTTAACAATTAGACAAGCTGGAAACTGTCGTGGGATCTTCGGTACAAGATCAGAGATGAGAGATGCTCATGTCACCCAACTTAAACCGACTTCAGAATACTGTCAAAATATCACGCTTCAAAGGATTTACGTAGTGAACCAATAGTCATGGTTATCATTTCACTTCCTCGCGTTGAAATCTGGGCACTCCTAGCTTAAGAGCAGCTGTGCTGAAGTGGCATGTGACTGTGACTTTAAGAAACATGAAGTTAAAGTCAGCCGGTTAAAGGACCTGGTTGTGCTGGGCGTCTGGGATCTCTCGCCGGCGCCTGTGGTCGAGGGTCCTTCTCTGTTCTGGCCCAGGCTGGTGCCCCCTTGGTCCTCAGTCTTTCCCGGAAGTTTGGCAGAAGGGTCGAGGCCGGACATGAACTCTATGCTCTGCTTCAGGCTATCCAGTCGTTCCTATTGGAAGAACGATTCAAAGTTTTATTTTTCTCACTTAGGATCAGGAAGGAGCGGCGAAGAAAAGCTGCTGGATCAAGCCGCCGGTAGTACTGCTGCTCCGATTGGAGGCAATCTGCTGCCCCCATCTGTTGCTTTATAGCAAAAGCAAAGTCACTTAACTTTGTTCCAGCGCTCCATATGAAGTTAAAGGCAAAACCAACACTGATGCAACTAGTAAAGAACACTTCTTGAGTAGAGAATGGAAATATTTACACATGTGGTGCATTAAATACCATCTGGGTTTTAAGAAGCTTAACTTTGAGACTTTTCTGTCTTGTTTGGTTTTCACAGATAATGAAGGTCAAACTAATCATCACTGTAAAATATACAGAAAAATAATAAATGCCTCAATAAGCTTCTTTTCCTACAAAAATGGATTAAAAAAAATAATGCTAGTCGTCTACAATTCCTCAGTGAATACTGGCGTGAATGACCAACAGGGGACAAATGAAAAATGTCAGGGTCAACGTTCTTAACACAATAAACTGAACAACAGGACAATCCCGTACAGTTGGTATGATCCCTGAAAGAGATTTATTTTTCTGAATCTTCAGTTTCATACCTGGTTCAAGATCTTCAGTCCAGAGTGTAACATTTTTCTAGCTGCTTTATGGTAAATCGTCTCAGGTTTGTTGTAAATCATGGCGTTTTCGCACATAACCCTGAAATCCACCTGCATCAACACACAACACATGACAAAAGAAAACATCTCTTGTGGATCAAAATGCATTGAAAGATGTATTATCCAGGTCAAAGCAACAAACATTATGCCTTGGCCCATGCTAGTGGTTATGGGAGGGGGGAACATTTTGGTATTTCTGCTTTAAAAGTAATTTATTTTCACTTTCTGTGCAAGTTCTCTTATTTTGACATTGAGCCAACATGATCAACATCTTTGGGTTGTCCCATCACATTTGTTTGTCCTTTAATATTGGTTATCTGACAATACCCAGCCCAATCTGATACTCCTCTTCACCAAAATGTTGATTAAATATGTATCTGACACTTGGACATAACAGTTGTAGCTTTTTTAATTTGACACACCTAATCTTCTACGATCTAGCTGATCCAAGTCCTGATTCAAAACTATAAAGTATAAAATGTTGATCTTGCCGTGTGTGTCTACGACACCCCTGTGTGTAAAACAGACACATACCTTGAGTTCATCCAACGACTGGTAGTCATTTTTCTTTATTTTGTCCTTCATCGCACTGAAGTCCATCGGCCGTCTGATAATCATAGAGTAGCCCGGTGCAATGAGGTCGGTCACCGGAAACGAGAAGAATGCACTGGGATCTTTCCTGCAGAGAAAACAAACACACACACACACACACACACACACACACACACACACACACACACACACGTACAGTATTTATTCACCGCAGCAGGCATACACTAACTTTACAGGCTAACGGTCAGTAATATCATCACATGCTCTGTGAGGAGACTTGCTGCTGAACGTGCAAGAGCTCATAAATAAACAAACACACTCATCTCATATTAATAAATGATCAATTCTGCACCTTTGGAGCTGCCTGATGAGCTGATTCAAAGCTTCCTGCAGAGGGGTTTGTTCCTTTTCTACAAGAAAAAAAAATAACAAAAGTATCAGGGAAGGTTTTGCATGAGAGGTGTCGACAGAAACTGCAGACAAAGGGAAACTGGAGGTTACCTTCCAGTTTATCCAGCTCTGAACGTATCGGAGTTCTGCTCCGTTCATCCTCCTCGTTCACTTCCTGTCCTTTCTTCTTCTTGGTTATCTAGCATTACAGAAACAAACAAGGAAATGTAACACAAGACAATTCATATAAACTAACTTCTCCCTGAAAGAGGGAAGTTATATGACATTCAGCCACGTTACCTTTTTCTTTCCCTTGTCATCCTCCGGAGACCCGAAGCTCCTCTCTTTATCCTTCTTCTTTTTCTTCTTCTTCTCTTTGGGTTTGTCGCAGTCCGCCGGCTGCTCGTCATAAAACGTGTCCAGACTCGAGCTTCCCGTCGTCACTTCGTTTCCAGACACTTTCAACACCAGCTTCAGTGGTCTCTCTACGTACTCTGCGGATAAAGGACGTCAACAAAACAGCATTATCGAGCTATCGATCGGTAACTAACTGTTGTTGGCAGACGAACCCGTGACAGCTGAGAGATGCTGGAAACAATAGTCGCTCACAGCTAGCTCACCGAGCAGGCGTTGTAGCGACGATATAGCAACAGCTGACTCTGTGTTGTTATCTTAAATCGCATGCCTTGCATTCATACCGAATTGTGGCACAACGTAAATCAGCCCTGTAGCTAACGTTAGCCTAGCAGCACGCTAGCTGATCAGCTAGGTTTATGGCCGTGCTAACAACAGCGTCCGGCGACGTATTTAAAAACAAATGAGCAAATAGTTAAAGTGGATGAGTGCTGGGAATGTGTGCGACATTAAATACCTTCATATCCGTGTTTTTCGGACTTGTGCTTTTTGTGCTTCTTGCCCATTGTTTGTATTTTGATACACCGGCTGATCGCTCCCTCTGCTCTCTGTGGTGGCGGAAGCACTGAGGCGCAGGGGAAACGCCGCGGCTCGACGACGGCCTGCAGCGCCCCCTGCCGGCGAGGCGGTGGTACTGCGATGTGGTTTGACCACCGCTTATCGTCTGTAGGGGGCGAAGTAAGCTTAGTATTAAACTTGGACTGAGCCCTGCTAAACTTGTACCCCTTTGTGATTCCAGATTTTGACTGTCAGTCTGCATTATGCACCATTTATTTAAAGGATTTGACTCTGAATTATAATAATGTTAACGGCAAGTACAAGGAGCATCAGAGAGCCACAGCAGGCAGCGTGGCCCTCTTCAATTGGAGCATGGACGTGCAATCATTCGCTCAGCCAAAGTGTTCTTAAGCAAGACAAGGAGCTCCTGTCAGCTCCACTGGGTCAGACGTGTTGTTCATTCTGCACTTCACACTCAAGTAAATACAGAATCTTTCTAAATGTATGAGACAGACAACATGCATCCAACACACAAACACACTCACTCAGAAGGGCAAGCTATTTAGTGCTGTATGGCACTTTGATAAATTTGGGATGCTTACAAGTGACATATCTAAAGAAGAAGCAACCCAATATCATATATTACATAAGACCTGTTTGGTAAATGCCCCTGTCTTTCAAACTCATTGTCCTATTTGTATTGCAGACATTTTTTTGACTCCTCATGATGGGTAAACAGAAGTTAAGTAAAATGTGTGAAATCTGTGCAATGCCCCTTGAACATTAATACTGTAAAACACTCTTAAGTTATTATCTTTGACACCCTTTGGAGGGGAGCAAGCTGTTTGCATTGGCTTACATACAACTTTTACAACTTTAATTCACAAATGAATTAACGTCCAACTGAAATAACATTTAGTTATCCTTTTTGTCATCAACGATACTGTCAACATGTGTCTAACTCTAAAGCAAAAAGTATCCGTTTCTCTGTGTCTATTTTGTCTTATATCTTAACTATATACAGTCTCAGGCAGTCCTCGTTCACTTGTACCTATACGAACAGTTATGCACGTGGTCCTCGTGTACATCGGGGGCGGGGCTTCCTGTTGACGCCACATGGATGCTGCCGTTAACCTTCCAGTTACAAACGAACGTTTCTTCACTTTCCTGGAGTCAACGAGTACGAGTAGCTCAGGAGAAGCGCCACAAGCAACTCACATTGTGTAAGTTTTTGCCATACAAACTCCTACAACCCCCCACCCACCCACACACACACACACACACACGAGACTCAGCTCTGTCCGCGCTGTTGCCATTGTTAGCACCGTTTGTCACTAGCCGTCACCATCTTGAGAGCCATGGCCAAGAGTCACTAAATCTTCTATATGCCCTGAATTCCGTTAATAGCTTATTTCATAACACAACTATTTTCCAATAATTAGTGAAATAAAATTTAAAAAATCATTTAAAACCAGTAATAGCACACAGTAAACATCCTGCATTCAAATTTGTATTGCAAGACATAAAGTGCTTAGATTTGCTGACGTTCAAAGAGGAGTTTTCAATTCTAATGCAATGCTGGATTGTTAAAAGAATAATAATCATATTTTCATAAAGTTTAGTTAGTAAATCTCAATCTCCAATGTTACCAGTGACATTTCTCTGCCAGTATTAGTAGAACGTGTTCCCCTGAAGTAGAAGTACACAGTGTGTAGTATTTAGTTGAGTTGCATATTTTTCAAGTGCTTTGGGGGCCTTTTGTTAGTTATTGTTGGTACGATGACTGAGAATAATAACCTAATTCACAAATTTTCACTTCTAAACATTGAAATAAATCTATAGCCGTTTGGGCCCTTTTAATTGCGGGCCCCGAGGCAGTTCCCTACCTTTTTCCTCCATAAACCAGACTGTATGTCACTGGTGTTTCTGACCTTGAGTGGCCGTGTCTAGGAAGCGCTGTGTTGAGAGTGAAGTATTTGGTATGAGCGATTCTTGAGAAAACTGCAAGCAGCAATAGCAAGGGCCACGCATTTGGCCCGTTCCTAACAGGATGTTTTGCGCGGGAACTGCAATAGTTATTAATAGTTCTTTATTGTTAATAGGAAGAAAAAAGGTCTCAGGAAATATCAGAAATACTCCATTTGTGTTTCAATGAAACAGGGATGGGTTTGATTGCTGGCGTTACACCATAGGCAGCGTCATGAAAGCAAAAAGTATAAAATGTGTCCCTTTTTGTTTCTTTTTTTGTCGAAGGAGAACTTGGGACAAATGCTTTACAGAGCCGATTTGTAGCTGTAGCAGACTCCAAAAAAAGCTGTTTAATTTCAGTTGGACTTGAATTAAATATGGGGATGAATCTTGTTTAAATAAACCCGACTAAGCTCCTAAAGGAGACAAATGACACTTGGTTATGGTTGGGCTCCATGGGACACTGTACAGTCTGGAGCTTCCCTGCCTTGCAGAGCTGTTATGCTCTGTTAAATCGGCACACATTGTACTGGCTGATGAATGACAGATGTTTTATTCATGGTGGAAAGATAGTGTACATTCTTTGAAGCACATTCCAGGTTTTATGAAGAGGGTACCGGATGGGGGCAGAAGGTTCGAAAAGGAATGAAGATTGACTGAATCCACCTTTTCAGCGTGCCTTCAGATGAAGAGGTGATTCTGACACTCTGATGATGTTTGAGTCTCCTGTCTAAGCAAATCCATCCTCAACAAATTACCTTCTGATCCGTGTCAAGGAATACCAGCCCTGTACACCCTTTACATACCGATATGTGATTACTAGCTGAGACTCTTCTGGAGAAAGCTTCAATTACAAGGGCAAAATTGTTTTATCTGCAGAATTGAAGGGTCAGAGAAATAGTGTCCTGACAGTTGCCCTGTCTGCAATCAAATGAAGAAGTGGTAGAAATGTTCTTTTCTTCTTTAGTCCTGTACACATCTTTAGGGAACTAAATACTCTCTGTACACCAACTCTCTCGGCTCTGTCATTCGCTCACATGGCTTTTCCCACCACTGCTACGCTGATGACACCCAACTAATCCTCTCATTTCCCCAATCTGAAATTCGGGTAGCAGCACGTATCTCTGCCTGTCTGACCGACATCTCTCAGTGGATGTCTGCACACCACCTGAAAATTAATCCTGACAAGACTGAACTACTTTTCCTTCCAGGGAAAGGCTCTCCCACCCACGACCTGACTATCACCTTCAACAACTCCGTGGTAGCCCCGACCCTGACTGCTAGGAACCTCGGCGTGACACTCGACAGTCAACTCTCCCTCACTGCTAACATCACTGCAACAACTCGGTCCTGTCGGTACATGCTGCACAACATCAGGAGAATCCGTCCTCTTCTCACCCAGAAGGCGGCGCAGGTTCTGGTACAGGCTCTCGTCATCTCACGCCTAGACTACTGTAACTCCCTCATGGCAGGTCTACCTGCTAGTGCCATCCGACCTCTGCAGCTCATCCAGAATGCGGCAGCTCGACTGGTCTTCAACCTGCCTAAATTCACCCACACTACTCCGCTCCTCTGCTCTCTTCACTGGTTACCGGTGGCTGCTCGCATCCTTTTCAAAACATTGGTACTTGCATACCATGTTGCGAACAGATCTGGTCCAGTCTACATCCAGGACATGGTCAAACCTTACACCCCACCCCGCTCACTCCGCTCTGCATCGGCCAATCGCCTTGTAGCTCCGTCACTGCGAGCTAACCGCTCAACAAAATCGCGATTGTTCGCTGTCCTGGCTCCCCAATGACATCAGAAAGTCTCTACATCTTCCGCCGCAAACTAAAAACGCATCTCTTCCGACTATACCTGGAATAAAAAAAAATATATATATATATATATATATATTGTATCTCTCTTAGTACTTTAGTAGCACTTAAATGGAACTTATTTATAGCACTTGGTAATATATCCAATGTTTCAGACAGTTCACACTCTTGCTCACTGGAGACAGTTTCTAACAAAATAGCTAGCTAGCTAGCTAGCTTAGTATTAACATAACCCACTACAATATTCCCTTTCATTTGCCTCAAGTAAACCTAAATTTAAGCAGATAACAATCATTAACAACTACAGATAGCCACATTCTGTAACTAACGTTACCTGTACTTACAATTTCACTCCATGCATCATTTACTTTGAGCTAATCTCCTTTTTGCTCTTTTTTTGGTCACCACCATCTCCGAAGGGGAATAGGCTATGATCTCTTTAGCTGCTAAATGCTCCACTGTTTATCTGAAAATGATGCTAATGAGAGCAGTGAGTGTGAACAGACATAAAATTTGTGGCCAGAAAACCAAAAGAATGAGCTGAAAGATGCGAAACATGTTTTGCAGAGCTGAGGGGTAGTGCAGAGTTGGGTGATAATTATCTATGGGTTCTAGGGCCGCCCCCTCTTAATCAATTAGCTGACTAATCGGTAGTTTTTATCTTTTCAACTAAGATTTCTTGAGTCGACTAGTTGTTCTTAATGCTTTTTTTCATGCTGCATGACATATTTCCTAGAAACCTATGAGCACATCTCTGGTAAACACAAGATTTAGAGTGCTGCTTTTGTGTGATTCCTTGTGGAGAAAGTCAGTTTCACAGATCTATCGATTAAATCAACTAATCAATTATAGTAGACAACCTTGTATGAGTGTTAGGTGTAATTTTTTTCTCATTATCAAGGACTCCGTTAGTGGGTTTATCAATATGAATGACCCCTTTCCCAATACACATATACATTTTATCCGGTAAGTATTGATTATTGCAGCTTTAAAATTGCTCTTAGAAATCCTTTCTGTGAATATAGCATCTTGCAAATCATTTAGATGACATGTTTTTTTCTTTTGTAGAAAAAATATTTCCCCGGATCAGGAGTGGGTGGAGTGGTGTGTTTAATATTACCACCTGATGGCGCCAAAGTAAAACCTTTAAATCCTACACATGGTGGCTTTAAATTGAGTGACTCCATAGAGGAGCAAATCCCATAAGGTCAGGTGCACCTTTCCACTCGCATCATACGCATTTAGCAAACCGTGTCTCGTGAGAGCGATTTAGGACGAGTGTAACTGGTGACCAAGCCTAGTCTCAGGCCTGAGGAGACGAAGGGCAGGGTCTATGCCAGCCTCGGGCCGGCCCGCTGCAGCCCCAGAGAGGCCGTGGGATCCATCTGCTTCATTCCAGCTGCAGAGCTGCACACGCGTTGGAAATCCACGGATTAAAAGCAGATCGGTTACACCAAACAGGGCTAACAAATGGCAGATGTTGTGAATTGCATTATCCTCTGTCACAACACACAGGCTAAAGGGACCCAGAGACCGTTTCCACATGAAAGCAGCATCCTAGCCAAACCATGTGAAACCGCTTCCTACTCTGTGGACGGCATGGAACTGGGATGTTTGGTCCCTCCACATAAATACACAAAAAACGGGTGTACAAAGGCGGGCTTTGAACGGGTTATCTGTCCTGCACATGGTTCGACTGAACCGGAATTGTAGATAAAAATGTGCTGTTTGACACCACTGAGCCAGAGCACTATGGTCATTTTACATTATTTAAAGTGCTGGAACAACTGAGTCCGAGCCACTCGTTTTTCTGACTTCACACCAGGTTGGCTTACATCGCTTTTACATGCCAGTGACTGTGTACACACTGTCTCATCTTTCTTTTCTTGCACTCGATAAACTTTATTAAAGCTTTGCGCTCACTTCATAAACACAAAAATATCTTCTGCTTCCACATGAATATTTGTAACATCGTTTGTCTTGGTTTTGTAGCTTTGACATTTGCACAGTTTCTTTCGCTGTTTGAAAACTTGGATATGTGTTAGTCACTTTTGGTAATTACATCAAACTTAAAGCCTGTGACAAATGCAAATTAATAACTTCTCTCCATATGGAAAGATATAAGAATATGGCATGAAGTTTGGTCATAGAAGTATATTCTTTTCACTAGAAGTTGTCAGAGCGCTGTTCAGATATGACAGATGAAATGTTTGGGGTCATTACAACTGTCAACGCAGAACGGTTTTGAAGATGTAACCAGCTATCACAAGTAAGTCAGACGGAAACATCAAAGAGTTGAAGCCAATCATTCTGCCTCAGTGTTTTTCTCCCGCCTGCCAGTCTGTCATGGCAACATCTTTGAGCATCAGTCACTCATCTCCGTCAAAGCGTTATGTGTATGGTGACTCTATTTTTATCTGCAACCAAACACTTCGGGGTTTTTTGTGCGTGGCTTTGGGTATCACATTTTTCAGCTCGCCACTGTCTCCGTGATGTTCCAGTCCTGTGGTCCTCTGATATCCCATCCAGGTCTGGGGCTGTCTCGTGCTGCAAAAAAAGAATAATTGCATGTCTTAAAGGGGTAGTATGTCGAATTTTGGGGCTCTAGTTACAAAAATGGAATATAATGATCATAACCATGTTTTCATTAGTGTATAATCACCTAAAATTTTGAATCTTTGTGTTTTTCATTCGCTTAGAAGGAGCCGTTCATATCTTCTAGGTCTTCTTCACAGAGTCTGCCGTGTTGCCCCCATCATGTTTCTACAGAAGCCCAGAATGGACAAACCAAAGCACTAGCTCTGGTGAGAGCCTTTCGTGTTTAGTAGTTCTCCATCGCGATTATGAAACTGGGTAACGTGGGATGAAGTATGTAAAACCGTGGTACCGCCATCTGACTTCCGTGGCTCCTAAAGTAGTGTTATAAGTTAACCCTTTATTAGTCTCAAAGTGGGGACATTTGCAGTATTACAGCAGCAAAATCAAGTAATAATAAGTAAGTTATTCAATAGTAAAGATATAATAAAGTATGCCATTACTGAATTATTCTTAAGCGATGCGTCTTCTCTGAGTCACATGACCGTATCGATTCCCAACGTTACCGGTTCAACGTATACGCGGTATTAGAAAGGTACCGCAATACCCTGCAGTTAAAAACGGTACGATATTCAATTTTATTGGTACCGCTGCTTTACAAATGACGGTGTTTTAATGAGAGCCGCAAGCTATTTCCCATGAGTTGTGTCGATGTGCGACAGCGGGACCGAGTGCGTGTGCAGCGCTCTGCTAGAGGACCGGATTGGGATCCCACGGTTATAACTTTGCAGCGGTGAAGAAAATACACTGCAGGTCTCAATATTTAGCTCGCGTTAAACAGAAGGATGGAGTCAGGTGAAGTTGAAAATCAGATTAAAGCAGGCCATGAACCGCTCACCAGATGCACCATTCCGCAAACATACAATCCACCAAAGAGCAGGTTTTCAATTATTATTTTAATGTGTTTCTCAGTAACGTGAAATGGACGGAAAGTAGAAGCAGTTCGGCGGGAAGCGTGATATTCTCTTCACAAACACCACTTTGACACAAGTTACTCTGGGGTCTCCCTGATTTTAGCAGCTTCTCCTTTATTAACCTCTCACATAACTTCATCTGAATTTATTATAATTTTGTGGGTTTTTGTTTTCGTGCTACAGTACCACCACTGCCTGAACAGTTACTGATGCGCTGGCAGGGGGTGCTGTTTCACAATAAAAGCCGTGTTAAATGCTGGTTAATGTGAAATCTGGTTGCAATTATAAAGTTAACTATCAAAGAAATCACAACTTGAGTATAGTAGACATTAGATTACTGCCTATCTTGTAAATATTTTAATTAATAAATTTGTACATTTTTTATTAATAAATAAATAATTTAAATGTACACGTTCTTTCATCTATTATTCCATTACTTTTCCTGATGTTTTAGGTTTTTGCCATGGTACGTTTAAGTATTATTACATTTCCAGTATTATTTTGATGCCAATTAAAATGATTAGATGCTCGGTGTTAAATATGTTTTCTCCAGTATATTTTATATGTCACCTCCCAGCGATTTTCACATTTGTACGCGCTCTGTTGCTCGCTGGTGCCAGAACCGTCTGGTAGTCCGCCATTGCACAGTCTGAGGAGACCCAATGCATTTTAGGGGCAGATACTAAGTTTACATACTATGCAGTTGGAATGCACTACATACTCAATTTTAATGCGCTTTTGAACACAGCCACTGTCTTCTCTGATCCAATTACTCTAATGTATATTTCATTGGGCTTGCTTAAGGTTTTTGTAGTTTAACGTCATCCTCTGCTTAAAGGTCTTTAATGTATTATTCTGTTTTGTAAAACTCCATTATCATGGAAGATGTTTTTTTTTTAAGGATGCTGGTCTGATGTGACTCTACAGGGGATGCTTGTTGGGAGTTGTCTGTGTGTATTTTCATGGAGCACACACATCAAAATGCTCACATGCATCATACATTTGCAAGTGTGTGAGCGTGAGCATGTGTGACAGGATAAGCAACGGGAGGGGAGGGGAGGGAGGGGGGGTGACCGCTGATTAATGTCGATCTGAGCCTCTGAAGACGGTGGTCCTGCGGTGGGTAAAATACACTGGGGAGACGTGTTAAAAACCCGCGAGCTCGGTGACGATCCTCCGTCAGATCCTCAGCCTCAGCCGTTTGAAAAGTTGATATAAACTGAAAGACAGCCACTGGGAAACGGTCTTTGCAAACTCAATGAGAGTTTATCGTCTCAACACAGGGAGAGGCACCGTTTGAGGTGGAAACGCGTTGCCTGTAATCTCGGTCTCCTTCAGAGGTTTATCAGGGACCCCTCCTTTTAAAAACTCGAGCAATAAAGTTCAAATCTAACTTCTGTCTTACTTGTCCAAGAATGGAAGCTAAGCAGCCAAACAGGGTTATGTTGGAGGGGAGTAGCCTGAAAGCCGTTACACTGCAAATATTTCACTGGCATACTGGCAGCGATGCAAATCTCTTGACGGTTGCAACACTTGTTCAATAAAAGATTTTTATAGATTCGCACAGTATTGTGTACAGTATGTCGCCATCAAGTGCATATACAAGACCCCTTTACAGGATTCGAGTTTTGAAACAAGTCAGCTGGAAACAGCAATTTTAACCAACACATTGAGCCGACATTAGCTGTCTGAAATCAAGGATCAATTATTGTGTATGCTGTTGTTGTCCTTATAAACTACATAGTGCCGTGCTAATTCAGGCAACAACAGTAAGAAAGGATAATGCTAAGTGAATAGGCCTCAATAAATGCCTTCCAAATCAGACCCCGACAATGTATCAACAGTTGGAGGGAAAATTCGGTTTATATTTCTCTGTGAAAACTTTCTTGCAAAGTAAACCTTGAGCTGCTGGTGGCTGGCTGTTATGCAGTCTTGTTCAGCCTGCACCAGACAAACGTACTGTCTCCTAAACTCACGAACAATCAAATCCTTCCCACTGGTTAGGCATTAAAGACCCACATGACGGTGATTTCCAGGGCCTTGGAAAAGTGGGAGGAAACCAGAGATGGCTGTGAGGTGATGACGATAATTGTCTCATTTGGAGACTGATGCCCACAGGTAAGAGTAATTACGGAGGCCCATCATTCGCTCCCGTCTGTGGGTGGGTGTGTGTTTGTATGCTGCGGAGGCCAGTCTTTCAGGCGGGTACCAGCGGCAGATTACAAAGGAGTGGCTTTCACGCGACATCCAAATGTGACACATAAAAGACAAAAGCGTGGATCAACAGAGGGTGTCTCAGCCCCATTCCACTACTTTGCCGTCAATGTGACAGATGGCATGGGCCCGTCTGAGGCCCTGGCAATGAGGAGTGCAGCGGCTTCAAAGGCCCTCTGTAATCTGCAGAAACATCACAGGCTGGGAGAAAGTGACTGTCTCCCAGACACCCGCCCTAGGAAGAGGGCGAGCGAGGCGCTAATGAAAGGCAGATAAAGGGATTGCAGGCACAGACAGAGCCTCGTGGAAAAAAAAAAGAGAGAGAGCGAGAGAGAGAAAACATCAGGTAGGCTCGCCTTTTTTTCTTTGCCTTTCTTTTTCTTTTAAAGAATCGACAGATAAATGGTCTCGTCAGTCCTTTTGTGTTCCCTGAAAAACAGCAACACACAGATAAAGAGTTATTTTCAAAGCTCTCCTCCCCCATTGAGTGTGACTCAATTCAGACTAAATGGTCAGCGCTGAGTATGGGGTAAAGTTAGTGATGATGGAGGAAGGATGAAGATTGCGCTTTTTGTTGGAAATGCCAACAGTTCCTTGTGTCTTTTGGTGCCTTTGATGTGCCAGTCAGGCCTGGCGCTCGCTGACAGCCACAGCATTAATCAGAGGAACTTGGTTCTTTGTCACACTTTGCCGCATTCATCTGTGGCCCAGGAAGGAGCTTCATTTGGACTAATCAATTCTTGCTTTTTGTTGACATCTCAGTGCACTGCAGGGTCACATATCCTTCTTGGTAACACTGATGCCTGACTGCACCAATATCAAAAGCACAATATGCCCTTTTTTACGTTCCAGGAAATGATGGGGTGACGTCAAGCTGTACAGCCCCCAACTATACAGAACATTTAGCTCAAACACATAGTAGTTTTATTATAAAAAGTCAGACAATTATTATCTTCTCGGTGGAAAAAAACTAGCTATTGGCCTTTAGTTACAGTATTGGTTTACTCCACAAGCCTGACACGGTGTGATGGGGAATCTGGACAGCTAGCAGGTCCCTGGGTGCCTTCACAAGTTTACTTGGAGCAGTACACGGTATGGACGGGTTCAGTGGAGCGAGGGTGGATCAGTCATAGTCTGCACGCCCCAGCTCAGATCCAGAGCCGGGGGATTTGTCAGCCGCTTTTAGGGTAACCAGGCCACTCTCCATTTCAACACACGCTTGTCGTTTCTGACAAGCCACTGGACTGTGTCGGCCTGTCAAAGCTGGTAATGGCTCTTATTTTCAAGGAACCCTATGTTATACATCCGTTTCAGTGTGTAAAACCATATTACAGAGGTGTGTAGCAAAGAAAGGAGAAACAAACTAGGCTTGGCTCCATCACGGAAATGATGCAACCCAATTTCACGCCAATCAATAAAATACTTTCATAATTGTACTTAAATTGACTTAAAGTGCTGTTATCAATACAGCAAAAGTCTTATAAAAATCCTGTTTCTGCACATGAGGGTCCACCGACTTTGTATTTGTGAGCCTGTCTCTGCACCCATACAGGATTCTTTTCTTTCTTGGTGACATATCTGTTGCAATTAATGACATTCTGACTCTGACATGGATTAACCTTGCCTGCCAGTGCTGAATCCTCTTAAAGTGAAATGCTTCAGATGCTGCTGCTTCTTATATTTGAGTGGCAGGAAACGTCATTTTTTTTTGTGCATCTATTTTGGAGAACCTCTGCCATCAGTGTTATTTTTATGTCCATAGCCACTAGGAATAGGAATTGCTGATTTTTTTCAATTTCATACTGATTTAAAGGTTCTCGATACGATATTCAGGACATTAATAGCAGCAAACAACTTTTTCTATGAGAATGAAGTCAATATGCGCTGTGCTTTGTCTACATAACCAGGCCGACTCTGTGCTGCGCTCATACGGTGGTTACAGCTGATTAAGCCTGACCCACAGCGTCGTAGCGCCCACCCTCCGGTACACTGTAACCTCGGTCAGCACTGTTGCCGTTGTCTGCGCTGTTAGCACCGTCAGCTGTAAGCACCGTCAGCTGCAAGCACTGTCAGCTGCAATCCTCTGCCATGTTTAGAGCCACGTAGAGGCAATAGATATTAGAGAGATTTCTCGATTTCAGGATGTGGACGTGAACGACTCCGCATCGATGCTGTCTGACACGCTTGTTTCTCCCCTCTGATGTGTGTTTCACAGAGGGCGGAGCTTACACACACTGTGCACGCGGAGCAGATAGACGGCACTCAGCAGTTCACTAACTTGTTTCTCTCCCTCCCAATATTACCTGCCGTGTTGTCAACAGTGTGAGGTTGACATTCAAACGTGCTGTTAACCCTTTCAGAAGATGCAGTAACTTTAACCAAGTAAAGTAGAAGAGCTATGAGTAAGTCTGCTACCCGCGAGGCTAAGTCATGCAGTGTAAAATGCCGTAAAGTAGGCATTCAAAGCACATCTTGGAGCTGCTATGTGAAAACATTATTTTTGTAGATTACAGCACACTTGTAAAGCACAGCAGAATAATTTATGTTTTGTTTTGTAATGTTTGTCAAAGATGGAGCTTTTATATGTTATACTGTTGTCGTCAGATTTTTTTTTTAAAGCATTTTCTGAATACAAAAGGTAGGTCAGATTTATCTGACTGCTTGTATTTAATTATTGAAAAAGTAGCCATGTGCAGTAAAAAAAATATACGACGTGATACATTGAGATGCATCGATAATTGTTGTGCATTCAAATCGTAATTGAATCGTTAGACCAGTGAAGTGTCACACCTCTAATACCTCCACACCTCTTCGAATTCAGCACCTTTTAAGAACGGCCAACAAAAACCCTCAAAATAAGTTTACCCATCATCTGTAATTTGTATTTAGTGCCAATAAGCAAATGTTAGCATGCTATCACACTAAATTAGGATGGTGAGCATGGTAAACATTACACCTGCTCAACATGTTAACAGTGTCATTGTGAACATGTTGATGTTAGCGTTCAGTTTAAAGCGCCGCTGTGCCTGGTACTAAACCCTCTGCAGATGAGGGACGTGTCCATAAAGCTCTGGTTTTGAGTTGGGGCAGCATAAAATGTCTGGGTGTCAGCTGCTGTTTCACTTTTAGCTCCACCAGATTCCTCTCCTGCCCACACCCTTCTGGGGATCATTCAAGAGTTGTGTAATTAGCTGGAGTTTAATTAAAGGACAATTAAAAAAGGAAAAAAAGCCAGACAAGAAGGCAAATTACAGACTTGTAAAATGGAAAATGAAATGCTTAACAAGCTCAGTATCACCATTCAGAGCTCTGATTTGTATGGGAAACCTCAACAGTGAGCATGTTAACAATGTTGTGGGTTCAGTGTTACTGTCACTATAAAGTTGAGATTCTATAATTGAAACATAACAAAACAAACATTTTTCAGCATGGCAAAATCGTACTATATTTCAACTTGCGGCCTACTCTCTGCAAACGTTCCATTCCATTATCCAGACCGCTTATCCTATTTAGGGTCGCGGGGGCGCGGGAGCCGATCCCAGCTGACATTGGGCAAAATCTTACTATTTTTCAACTTACGGCCTACTCTATGAAAACTGTGTCACTTTTTATTGATAAAATATGATCAAGACAATAGTGTTTGCGTTCGTGCATGATTCTGCTTCTGTGGGTTTGACCCTGCATGCATTATTTAGGGATTAAACCAAAACAGGAAGTTCAATATTTGCTCCTGTTTCGTGAATTTTACACAAGTTGGTAAGTGTTGTCCAAACAGTCATGCTGTAACTGTAACTCCAGCATTTCTGTCAACTCAGCGATAGTTAATATAAGTAAGAAACGGGAGCCTGTCTAACCTCAGTGCAGCTAATTGCCCCGGAGGGAGTCCAAAAAGCCACAAGCTGTTCTGCTCCTTGTCATCACTGGACTGACCGCAAACTGGTGGCTCCTGTGCTCACACACTGCACATTTTCAACTTTGAACACCAATTGTTCTGAGTTTTCTTCTTTTTTTTTTTAAGAAGAAGAAAAGAAAAGATAATGAATTCCATGAAAGTACAACCTCATTATTTGAATATTATGAATTATTGATATTATATATAAAATGTTAGTGATGAGTTTTGTTTTGGAGAACATGAAGATTGTTGAAGGGAACATGCAGGTTCTGCAAAATGTAATTTTTGCTGAGAATTGACAGTTTTGGAACGACACTTGAAACATTCCCTAATGAGTTTCAGATAGTGTGCAGTCTAAAGACGTAACTGAATAAAAAATACAACAGAAAACATGCAATGAAGTTGTGAATTATGGGTTAAATGAAGACATGACTGTTTAGTATGATTCAGTCACTGGAGATCAATTGTCATGCAGATTTAGACCTCTCGACTAAAAAGTAAATAAGTGTGAGACAGACCCTTCAGAGACAGGTGGTTCTGTCTCTGAAGGGTCATGCATCCAAAATGACAATACTGAGCTAAAAAAACAGAGCATATAATATATATGTGTACATATATATATATTATATGTGACCTATAAAAATCAGCTTGGCAGTTGTGTAAAGTGGGATTATTTGACCCCCCCCCCTCCCACCACACATTAAATACATTTAAAGGATCACAACTTTCAGCAAATGATAAAAACATGATTACCATCTGCACATTTGAGGAGCTCTTTCTCTGCCAAGCCTTTTGATGAGGCTGCAGACTTATCCAACAGCTTTAGCAGATGTTGTGGTATATTGAGTTGAAAAGCAGTTCTCAGACATTTCACTCCTATTGAGAGATTGTTTTCAACTGGTACACGTTGAATCTGAGAGGAGGTTAACTGGGATCTGCGGCGGTGTTGGAGCAGCACTCTTCCGCTCTGTTACAATCTCAGCACCTTGTTCTCTGCTCCCTGAAAAATCCTTCACATGGCACCTGTAAGGGCAGCACTTACCCCGTCAAATAACACACGCATGCATTGAAAGCTCGCGCACACAAAAGGGGAAGGGATTCTTTTTTTTGCCAAATTCCAGTAAACAGCAGTTTACATATTTCAACTGATTAATATACCTACCAAAAAATTTGAAATATTATTTATAGGAACATCACAATTTTCAGTAACAACTCACAAGTAAACCACACTTTCCTTTTATGCCATTTAGATTTAGTTTTAGGGAAATGAAGAAACTGTGAATAATCACATTATGCCACGAAATGGGTTCAATGAAATTTTCAGTAATGCGTAGCACATTACACTGTGAAAGTGACATTTACAACCTGACGAACTCAGCGGGGTGGCAGTGCGTTGAATGAAGCGACCCATCAGCTTTGTCTCAGACAACGAAACCTGCTTTCGTTGGTGCAAAATAAGAGCGAGCCGCTGATTCTGGAACTGCTGCTCCTTCAAAGCAGCCTACTTTACGGAGGAGCTGGCATGACCTTGTTTCCCTGGGAGTAAAAGATACAGAAAGCTGGAGGGGCTGGGCGAGGAAGAGGAGGGGTGGAGGAAGGAGGATGTGGGGGGTGGGGAGGGAGGGTGCATAGTGGAAGAGGTGGGGTAACTTCAAAACCCACATCAAAAGGAATAAATAATTGTTTCTGCTGGTTTTGTTGTTGTGATACGGATCGGCGAAGCAGCAAGTGGCGAGCAGGAAGCTTTGATTTGAGGCAGCCTTCCTGGAGAGGGCTCCTTCTGTCGGCAGCTGAGCTGAGAGAAGCGGGGCCCACTGATTAAAGTCCTGTTTGTTTTAATCCTCCCTTTTGCCCAGGGGAGGCCCACAGAGAGGGAGAGATCCTGCTCGGGGGCGGGAGGGGAGGGGACAGCACTCCCCGTCTGTGGACAAATTCCCATCTCTTTTCACGCCCTGAAAAGGAGGCAACGTGTGCAGCATCCAGACGCAGGCGAGGAGGACGCCTGTAATGTCGGAGTTGGGTGGGATGCGTGGGTGGGGGTGTGGGGGGGGGAGGGGTTCGTGATAGGGGCCGGAGTGTTTTGGGTCAAAGGGAAATGGCAAATTATTGGCATGGTTAATCACATAGTCGGTGAACTTGCGATTCAATTTTCCTTAAAATTGGATTCATTTTAGTGGTTAGTTCAGGAGCATACGTAAAAATACCATCACTGGCGTTTCAACATTTCTCTGCCGCTCCCTAAGTTGTAGTTTGGCCACACCAGCACTAGAGGGATGAGGCTAAACATATTGATTAGAGCAGTTTTAAAGATGAAGAACTCCTTGCTTCAACTACAGCCTTTGTAATCTTATTTCTTTGTTACATGTTCCGATCAATCCGTCAATGCAACCCCATCTTTCAAATCTTGGCAAAAAAAGGTTTCATTCCTTAAGACCCCGTGCTTCATTACTAACACTGCAGGGGTTAGCAACAACTGGGGCCACTTATATCAAAAATGTATGTGCTTGTGCTGCCATACAGCTGTTAAGATTAAAATGATCACCACACGACATGTGCTATGTTAATATGCAGCTGTTTGGATAAAAGTGGATATCAAATGGCATATGTTGCTGTATATTAACAGTTTGTGCAATGATGCAAGCCTGCAAACATTTCCTGCTTACCGATTTAAAGATCTCATTATTTCTATACGAGCTGCAGGGAGCTCACGAAAGAATGTGGTGTAGATATGACCCCCTGCTGACAGCTTCTGTGGAAAATGGCAGATTTTAAAGGTTCACATTGCCATGGGTCAAAGGTCTTATAGTGTAAGACAGCAGATCAGCGGGGGTTTGCATGTTGAATGTCAGAGTTTAGGGGATTGGAGGCCACTCCAAGTGGAATCTCAACACATGAGCATATATTTGCACACACACCCAAATGTGAACACATGCACGCACGTACAGCCTCAAGCCTCACGAGTCCCTCCCCTCGCATGATGGTGACGTGATGAAAGGTGACGCATAACATGAGAGGAAGAATAGCTCGACACATTGCATTCGAGTCAGATTAAAGGATGAATATGATGTTCCACTTTGTTCTTACCAAATAACACATTGCGATAAATGGTCATTTTGCATAAATTAACTTTATTCCTCAGTAGAAGCTCTGAATTGAGATAACACCAGACTTTACCTCCCAGGCCTATTTAATAATTCCTACAGTTACCTGCAACACGTTGTACATGCAGTTGCGTTATTCTAAATGTCACTGTGCACAGTCGAAATATTCCCTGCCACCAGACCTCTCGCCTCCAATAAACAGAATATTTACGCTGTGATATAATCTGGGAGGTTCCCACTGATTTGCATCGACTGATATATGCGACACCGACTCTTTGATTCCGACAGAACTCCGGCATTGGCAAAAGTGTCATCAGAATTGCTGAAAGAATGAAATAGACTTGCTGAAGCGCACATTGCTCAGAGCCCTTTTACGCAGTTATTTAAACAAAGTAGTCTCATTGGATCTTATCGACATGTGACGAAACAACGGAAGGCAGCATTTTCCATTCCTGACAGTAAACAGCCGCTCCGTCCACGGGCCTGTCAGTGTTAGAGACAGAGCTCCTTAAAGAGCTGACATCAAACGCTTGTGGAGACTGATGATTTAAATATTGAATCGACTAGCGGCAGCACGCAGACAGAGGAGAGCTGGTATGTGCTGACACCGAGACAGATGTATATTTTAGCAGCCATTTCCCGGCTAAACTGCCTAATGGCCTTGGGAGCGAGGCAGATGAAAGTCAGACCTGAAGATCTGCTGGGACGTCTCTGGGGCATGTTGTACTGTAAGTGGCAAAGACCCCCATCACCAAGCCTCCCCTGTTCATGCCCCCAGTCCCCTTTACATGCTGCTTGACTCTCAGTAGGATCAGAGGAGAGGTTCCCCCAAACGGAGGCCCCTCGCCAGGCCCCGGGCAGCGGGGACACTAACAAGCTCTAATGATCTCCAGCCAGGCCTGTCTCTCTGCTCTTCCTCCGCTCACTCACACCACAGCCTGCGGAACAGGCCTCCTAGCAGACGGACGGACCTCACTGAACCTGCTGCCACCAGTACTGCATGTGTCACCTCCTGTCCAGCTACTTTCGGTTTAGGATCAAGATGAGACAACCTCTGTCGGGACTGGATGGACGTTGCTTTTACGGAACACTCCACAAGACGGAGCGCTTATAAATGTATGTGGATGAGGGTAAATGAATGTTTGGAATGATAAAAACTCAACGACCCCGGTTTCGTTTCTTTACTTCTGGTCTGCAGGCTTTCGTTGGTATGTGTGCTCTCACAGGGGAGACCAGATGTGAGGCACTGGAGGGATTGAAGATAATTGCGAAACTTGTTTTGGCCTCCATCCTATCTTAATGGATCCAAATGTATCTATCTAAGACCAAAGAGGAAGAGAGAATGCTGCTCTCCCACATCACCACGACAGAAAGGCCAGGAGCTACGAGGGCAGGTTGTGACGGCATGGATCTGACTGTTGGCCTTTAAGTTGAGATACTTTCAGTGCAGCTAAAATGGGGCTAAATGGCACATAATGTTTCAGTTATCTGGCCTAAATCATCAGCACTTAATGTCAAATTTTGGTTTCAGTCCCACAGAGCTAACATTTTACTGACTCCAGTGCAGCTTTAAATACTTATCATGACAATTTTAATCAACAGAAAAAATGCTTGAAATGTACAGATGTCTTATGTAGGGGTGTGAATCCTCACTGGCCCCACGATTTGATTCCTATTAACCTGTCAACAGATTTTAGTTTTTTATTCTGCACATAGCAACTCTAAGACAGGGTACTTCCTAAATGCCTAAGGGCCTGTGTCCACATAACGTCTTTTTCTGGCTGAAAAGTCCCCGCAGGGCAATGGGCAGCGCTTCATCCCAGCCTTTCATAAAAAAAAAACGCTCTGAGCGCTTTTTAAAAATGTTTCTATGACGACAACATATTACTCTAACCTACCGTTGTCTGATAGACTGGCATCGCTTCTTTGCTTTTTATTATCCATTTGGGCTACTATCTATTTGCTTGACTTTGTTCTTCACCAACAGCACCAACCTTTGTATGGAAGAGCTTGTCACTGCTCGTTCTGACAGAAATAACGTTCGAGCAAGGACGACGATCCATCGAAGACGAGGCCGTCCGTGTGGCTGATCTGCTCCCACAAATGGATTTCTTGGTCTTTTTGATATATAAAGCTCAGGATAGACGGACACGGCTATAACTTCTTTTGCATTTTCTACAATGACATCACCAGCTCTTATCTGAAAAGTTAAGGCCCCACAAAAAGGCAGACCGATCAGAAAAAAGACGCTTCGTGCAGCTTTTTCTCGAGGCGGCCGCATGCCCTTTCTCCTCATTGGGAACAATTGTAAAAATAACGACAACTGGCGCTCAGAAAAAGACGTTATGTGGACATTGGCCCTAAGGCCAACTTGGTTTAAGTCCCTGCATCTTCCCACAGTGTTGACTTTCAGTCTGCATGCACGGTTTTTTCAGCTCAATATTATTGAAACGGAGCAGCTAATATTGTTAGCGAGAGCAACAAGTTAGCGGACTACAGAGTGCACCTTGGACCAGTTGTTGGAAACTGTAGAGAAACACTAAGAGAAAACTGCTTTTGGTTTCCACTGAGCATCATAAACTGATGATGTCTCGTGTTAAAGTGAGTTCAGGAACTGTATTTTATATTTGGTGTATTGCTTAAGGGCGAGCCAACAAAAGTAGTTGAAAATGGAAATTATTACCATCTCCATCACAACAAATCAAGATCAGCACTTCCTTTGTAGTTGTTTCACTGCCATGTGAAACAAGCTCAGCTCCTAAAGCTCAATTTCTTGTGATTTCTTGTTCTAAATAAATGGGGTATTTGTCACAAACAGACATTTGTGTCTGGTTTGAAGCGTAAAAGTGTGAACTTGATTGGAAGTAAACTTATTTCAGCACCTGCAGTCTTTATAACTTCATATTTTCACACATGCATAAAGTACTTGGCAGGACTGGAGGGAATTTATACTTTTTGTTTTACTTTAACTACTTAGTTACAATTTTTGAGAAGTTGCCAAACCTCTAATAATGTAATTTTAGTAAAATACCACATAATTCTATTAATTGTTGGGAGTACATGTATACATTGCTGTTCTACTGTCTGCACTTCTGAGAGAAAACAGTTGCTCTCACCAACAAGACCAAAAACTGAAACTGTTTATTGCCAAGTACTTTTACATATCAAGGAATTTTAATAGGTGATCGGTGCATAACAGTAAACACGGTGCAATAGTATAAGACATAATTAAAAAATAGAACATTTGAAATTTACAATAAAATATGGCAAATAAACAAGAGTATGTTAAAGCATGTATGTTATTAAAGTGTCATGTGTATATTAATAGTGAAAAGTTGTGCAAGGGTGTGTAACTGAGAACTTGTCCTGGGGATGTAAGTGTCTGAGTCCGTGGGGATGCCCGGGCTTTATTGATGAGCCCAACTGTAGATGGGAGGTCCTGATGGACCGCAGCCTCCTGCCAGAGGGAAGGGACTCGAAGGGTTTGTGTCCAGGGTGAGAGGGGTCGGCTCCAATCTTTCTTGCCCGCCTCAGAGACCTGGAGGCAAACAAGTCGTGGAGGGACGACAGATTGCAGCCAATCACCCTCTCAGCAGAGCAAATGATACGCTGCAGTCTGCCCTTGTCCTTGTCCTTGTCAGTGGCTGCAGCGTACCAGACGGTGATGGAGGATGGACTCGATGATGGCAGTGTAGAAGTGCACCATCATTGTCTTTGGCAGGTTGAGCTTCTTCAGCTGCCTCAGGACGTACATCCTCAGCTGAGCCTTCTTGGTGATGGAGCTGATGTTAAGCTCCCACTTCAGGTCCTGGGTTGTGGTGGAGCCCAGGAAGCAGAAGGACTCCACAGCAGTGACCAGGGAGTCACACAGGGTGATAGGAGCAGTCACTAAAGAAATACTGGCATGAAAAAAAAGATGCTTGTTTAGATTCTGCTTGAAATCCAAGACTACAAATGAGTTTAGATTTAGTCTCTGGGGCAGAACTGATTCCAGTCTGTCTGTGGAGCTCAGTGGAGTTGAAAGAGACCGAGACAGACTGCAAAAATGTCACAGAAAACCTGATGTTCTTTCTGACACAAGAGTAAGATGATTGCAATTCATTCACGTGCAGTTTCTTGAATTAAGTGTCACGATGTTATGCTGGTTAAATAATGTGCTGGTTCTTTGATGCTTTGTTTAAGACTACAGGGGAGATAGTCACATACAGTCGCACTAAACAACAGATTAAACTGTATCGGAAACAAATGAAATTGTTAGATCTTTCACTTGTTTTAAGAATATTGTCATTTTAAGGCTGGATAATGACTTCTTGCAGTGCACTGTCTGCTACAAGTCAGTGTCCTCTTTTATTGGGGAGTACATTCTCCTCGGGGAATAATGAGCATGAGGCGATCAGACAGCAAAGCTGGTTTCGCCCTCTGAAGTTTGTGCCAGAAACGCACATCCTCGTTAGACTGGTCCACAGCTACTGGGAACAGAAAGTTCCCAACATTGGCCTTTTGTGAGCCATTGTGTTTGCATCACTCTCCAACCCCTAAACCTTCAAGTGTATAATTGAGTGGTTACAGAATATTTTCATTAAGTCAGAAGTAGCTGTCCTGGCAAACAAGCGCGTCTCTGCTCTCAGCTTAATGCACTTCAAAGTTCTCTTGAAACTCAGCTCAGTGTTTATTTCTGTCAGTCCTGAAGCCCGTGTAATCAACAGGGAATTGACTTGAAGGTCTTAAAGGGTCCACTTTGAAATAGATCAGTACCCGCTTACATCCCCCCCCCAACCCCCCCTCACCCTGCATATGAGAGGTATGGACATAAATTTCGCATTGGACAGCGAAATAAATTAATATGAATTTTCAACATTTTGATCAGAGCATTGCGAGTGGATAAAAAGGCACAGTCCAAGGCGCATCTGAAAAAAGGAGCTTACATTTTCTATAATATTAAACCTAAGTCAGCCTTTGATCTTTTAATCCTGTGCTCATAAGGTTGTGAGATAAGCAGGCATGACTAACGTCTCTTTCTAATAGTCAAGAAAGAGCAGAGCCCACATAATGAGCTCTTTTACCCCTTTTGAAGACAAATTGGACTGAAATTCCATATTTAATGGATCTTACTTTCAATAGAATTCTGTTTAAAGTCAAGAGAGAGATGGCCAGTCGCATTAACGGCACTGTTAAACACAGTGTGGGCGTCTGGCCTTGTTTTACTCTCAGCCCCCCAGATGTCTGCCTGAGCTGTCTGCCGCTGTCTTTGTGGAATCATCCTTGTTGTTTCTTTATTTAGCCAACGCTGTCACTTTGACTGACTTGCAGGGTTTATGTATGAGAGTGGAACTAAAGTCCTGTGCAGCTCACAGGCTGCACGTGTTCCTTGTAATCGCATCCTCTAGATCTTATGATGCCAGCTGTGGTCACCTGTCTGTCCTCAGTCGACATCCCCCTGGCTGTTCATGAGAGTATTGAGCCCGATGGACTGAACACAAACCAAATTATAGTCACACGTGCAAATATTGAGTTATACAGAATAAAACAAAGAAATTAAATTGAGTCTATGACAACATTTAAGGTGTACAGCCATAGAGGCCCTGTGAGTCAGCAATGCTCATTACAAAAACAACCGTCATGCTTCGCTGCTACTGGAAGCAGGGAAAACAGCTCTACTGCGCTCTGGTCCTGTCCAAAATAAAAAATAAAAAAACAAATAAACATTTCACCAATTAATGTGCTGTATCGTGTTTGCTAAATACGTACACAGTTAATAAAGTAAAAAACTATTATTTGTGGTTTTACAGGGAGTTACTGGTTGTAATGACTTTATCATCCGGCTGCAGTGACTTCATGGTGTCTTGTCATTACCGTGAGGTTGCCAGGCAACCAGAGAACAGTTTTTAGTGAAGAAATAGGCTAGCACAGCACACAACTATCCCTAAAACTATAAACTGATTTTTGATTGTGTACAGATTAAACAAATGAGAAACAACGTGTTGATTTGTAAACATGCTTTTGAGGTTTTCTTCTGCTTCCAGTCTATATGCCACTAATCCGAGCCAATCAGCTCCCAGCTTTATGTCCCTATAAATACATGGACATGAGAGTCGTATCCATCTTCTCATCTAAGTCTTGGCAAGAACGCGAACATATGTGTATTATTGAAATGTTGATCTATTAATTTTTTTATCCATTTCATGCTTCATGCTAAGGTTACAAATAAATCTAGATAAGCATTAAACACCCTCTGAGTGGAGTTTGGTCAACAGTTTATTGTGGTTTATGTTGATTTTTGATGTTATAAAGTGTCTGACAAGTAAAAATCATAATCTGATGGTAGTAGTAAATTAAATGTCAAAGGCTAGTTGGGATTCATGACTCAAAAATGTGCCTCTTTGTTTTCGTCAAAATGCGAAAAAGTGAGAAGAGTACTGATCCTTATGATACAAAGTTGGTGAGTGCAGTTGGTTTGACCACCTCGTCACCACAAGTGTTGCCAAAGCCACCAAAAGAGATTTTTTTTCAGGATTAACTTTAATGATGTATTATGAAAGAATAAAAACTACCAAACCTCAAAGTTGAACACGCATGATTCGTTATTGAGGTGAAATCTAAATTGTATAATTGACCTTTTAAAACACATAAGTAATAGTTGACCCTATTAGCCTTTGCGGGGCATAGCAGGGCACTAATCACTTTTACAGATTAGAGCCCTATAAGCGTGGCTTTGTAACTGCAGCCGGGTAATAGTTTCTCTCTTGCTCTCCCACAGGCTGCGCTGAACCTTTTAATTGGGTGACACTCATTCCTGTTTCTCTCTCTCTCTCTTTCTCTGCATCTCTCTCTGTCTCTTTCTCTGCATCTCTGTCTCTCTCTCTCTTTCTCTCTTTTTCTCTGCGTCTCTCTCTCTCTGCATCTCTGTCTCTCTGGATCTCTGTCTCTCTCTCTCTCTTTCTCTCTTTTTCTCTGTCTCTCTCTCTGCATCTCTCTCTCTCCGTTTCACAAGCAGACAAAGTTATTTGAATCGCTCTAATACTCATCTCATATTCTCTTTGTCCCATTGTTATGCAACCACACGGACTCAGATGTAAAAAGACCCTAACGGAACAAAGAGAGGAGTTTTTTTTTTTTTTCTGATTTCATACATTACTTCTCTTCACATATCTCGCATTCTCTCCAGACAAATTATATTCCAGATAAGAAGTGGTGGGGGGTGGTCGAGACTGAACAAGGCCAATTTGTTTAAAAGGGCTGATCCTCAGGACGAGACACACCACAGAGCTTTATTCATATATATCATTTGCGTTTTTACACTTCTGACGGGCGCTCTATCGCGTGGCCGTTTTCATCTCCCCTTTTGATGCTGGTTAAAGGAGAAGGCAGCCATTGTCCTCTGTGGCCCGCAGGCATGTTTTGAGCTACGCAGAGTGAGTCAATGGAGAGTTTGGGGGCCGGCTAAATGTCAGGCGCACATGGCCACGCTCGCATAGCTTAATGCAGGCCTGTGTCTGGCCCTTGTCCTTGTCCCCCTCCAACTCTGTGTGTCTTTATCCCTCTGTCTCCGCAGCTTCTCCCTCTGTCTCAGATGTACATGCCATCTGGTCTGGCTCCACATCTGTGGATATCCTGTCGACAAAGCCCGGACAGCAGCGCTCTTTGTGCAGCGACTCTTTGCGCTCTGAGGCACCTGCCATGGCTTAAATCACTTTACCCATGCAAAGGGGGCAAGTCCATTAATTGTGTCCACTGCTAAACATGTTGTATAGCACTTGCTGGGATAGCGTTCATAGCCACAGGCTGTGATGCGGCTTTTGTTGGGAATACCAAAGCAGCTCCACGGAGGAGGAACATTTGCAAAAACTGTCAGCGACCTATACGGCTGCAGAACACACAATCATTACGATGTCAACCCTTTGCCAAGGAGGGGATTGTGCCAGCAACTATAGAGAGGGAGACAAATTGTGTTTGGATTAAAAATAAACACAGTTCAATCATTAATTTTGTTTTTTTTAATCAAAAGAGCTTAAATCTGTTTTCTTTCTTTCTGAAGCTTCTTATTCCCCCTTTTGCTGGCTTCAAACAATGACATGAATGCAAAGTATAATTACTCGTCTTCACCGTGTTTGGCCTTGGCAGCACTTTGCTCCACAGATGTGTTCAATATTGGAGCAGTCGGAGCGCGTTCTTGTGTACCAGGAATGGAAAAGCCATGGATGTTTCCCTCCGGGACAAGCGAGTAGACGTTTGATTCATTATACAATATCCAACATGGACTGTCTTATATAAGTCTGTTTGTGAAATGTGTCTTAGTCAAGGCGTCTTTGTGATTGCTTTAAAACCTTTGTCAGATGGAAACTAATTCCACAGAAACATATTTTTAGGTTGCATGCCCTGGTTTAGGCTGGGCATCAAAAGAAGAAGACGACACTCATGGGGATGTTTAAATCATTAAATGTTTTGACGTGTGCAAATCATCACGGATACTGAATCCCATTGTTTCAGAGGACCCAATGACATTTTATTGTCAAACATTTAAATTACTGCATTACTCATACACATGATGGAAGATATGGATGCAAAACCAACTTAATATCATGAATTGGTTAAACGATACAGTAAACCTACTTTTGATGGTATTTGTGCTCGTGTTTCTCAAAATGACACCTCATTTCCCATCAACCCTGTTGCTTCCTGTCGGGGAGTTGTTGCTTCTCTCCCCCCCAGTGATGCTACTCCACATGCGCGTGTTTTCAATACTGCTCAACCAATGAAGATAAACATGTCAGCAGTCATTTTCCCAGCAGCCTTTGACTTCTTCCAGCATCTGCCGTCGTCAGTAGAGAGATTAGGCTCCCTTTATGCTGTGAGAACAGAGCTCACCTCCTGTTTGTGCTGTGAAGCCTTCCTGTAGATTTCCTGCAAAGTCAAATACAATTGACAGTTCTGACCAGTAGTCTCATGACAACAATGTTAATCTGTTGCCTTTATTTATATTCTAATGTGTCAAAACGAATGTCGTGGGAGGCTGTAAGGGAGATAGTTACATGAGATAAGCTTTAAGTGAAACTTTCAGTACCTTTTTAAAAAAATCATCAACAGTATGAGGAGAGCACAATCCAGTGGTGGGTAATCAAACCAGTGAAGAAGGTGCTGCTCGGTGAGGGGATGAAACATTCAACGTTCATAGTACTCCAACAGACGTACACCAAGGCAGCTCACAGAAAGATGAAAAGACCTTTATTAAATTGCTTGTTCATAATAGAACAATAGAAACTTTCACAAACATGTTTTTGGTGCTCATGGGGTGAGCCGTTCCCAGCATGCAATGCACAAAAGTCAGGAACGCACTGAAGAAGTCAAATATAACCCCAAACATGTAGACAGTGTTTTAATAGTTTTGTTTCCTAAAGATTAAGAAAATGTGCGTGAGTGATGTCTGTAATTTACTTTTATTAATTTGTATTGAGATTAAAGGATCCATTTTTAGTACTTTATAAACTGTAAACCTTTGCGGTCCAGTTAAAAAAATGCCCCACTGTGCTATGTTAAACTGGAGCCTGTTCCTAAAACAAAGCATTGTGTGGAAATGAGTGGAAAAGAAGCACAAGCAAGCAGAATCTGATGCATTTTCTACTGACTTTATTTATATTATTCTAACTTGCTCTGTGTCCAACAGTGTTTAAAACAGTGTGAATCCCACCCTTTTCTGCTCCGTCCAAGAATGAAAATGCTTTTTTTTTGGTTTTGTTTAGTGTAACATACAAGAAGAAAAGTAATATTAGTCTCTAAGTGACCAAGAGCAGACTCAGCAGAACCGGAATACAGGGCAGAAGGAGAAGAGCCAAGATCTCTGTGAAACACCGTGAACCTGCCAGGGCAGTCGTCCCGAACAGAAGCACTGACTCCGGTCTGACAAAACAAAGACAAGAGCCTGTTTACAGCGGCTCGTTTGACGATGGCTTGGCGGGTGTTGTTGGGGGGCACCTTGCAGGCTCATCCATGGATGAGGTTGCTCTCTCCGCATTTACAGACACAGTATTCCATGGGGATTTTTGGAGAATGTAAAAGACACCTGGTTTTCTTTATCGGGTTAAGACGTTAAAAGGAACCCAGTTAACTCTGATTTATTTTTAACCATGCATGTGCTTAACTTTTAACAGGGGTTTACAAGAGTGTATGTGCACGCAAAATAATTCATAAAGTGGCAGTATGGCAGCAGTGTGGCAGGATGCAAACAATCATCACTCCAAAACATTTAAATCAAACCGGTGTCCACAACTGAACATTAACCCGATTGAAAATTCAGACCTATTTTAACAGTGAGGAGCCACAAACACAAAAACAACAAAAAGAGGCATTGAGAGTTTAAATATAATTATTATCTCCATTATTGTAGTGCACTACTTTGACAGATGCCGGTCTATTCTGTTTTATTTTCCCTAAAAAATGACTCCAAATGTTGCCTCTACTTGCCATTAGTCAAGTCCCATGTCTCCTCCAGCCTCCACTGCCCACTCGTCTGAGCATGAATCCACACTTTTGTTTAATGCTTAGCAACTCAAACATGTCAGTAAGATGGAGTAAGATTGGTTGTGAACCCATATTTCAGGGAATTAAGGGAGTAAAGTGTATTAGTTGGCTGGTAATCTAAAGCATCACCGTCCGGCCAGCATGTTGATCTGCTTGCCTTTTTTGGTTCCCGTCTGTGTGCTTACGGAGATATAAGAGCGGTGTGACTTTACCAGCGTTTGATCCAAAGTTGGAGTGGAGGGGTGTTTTCTGCTAATATAAATACCACAAGACACACCCAACGCTTACGTGCCTTTTCAAAAATACTCCCACGTTTACAACACATCCTTTTTTGGCAGAAAAATGGGGCAATACGTGTGTGTGCACACACCAGTGGCAGAACAATCTGCTGTTTCTCATAGTATATATATATTAAAAATAATATATATATTAAAAAGAATATATATTAAATAATATATATATTAAAAATAATATATTATATTAGTTTTAATATATTATATTAGTTTTAATATATTATATTAGTTGTAATATCCATCCATCCATCCATTATCCGAACCGCTTATCCTTTTTAGGGTCGCGGGGTAGTTGTAATATATATATATATATATATATATATATATATATATATATAATATAATTAATATATATATATATATATATATTATATTATATAATTATATTATATAAATGTGCATTTGAGAGCTACAGGCAGCATAAAACCATTGTGCTGTAATCTCACCCTTGCATCTCCATCAAACGGTCCGAGTCGGGAGATACTCTGATCACAGCGAGCTGTGTACTCTCTGATAATGCTGTTTCAGACCCTCTGCGGGCTCACATGGGCCTTTCATATGTGTTATTTATGTAATTATTATGCTCATGAATTGCGGATTGTCAACAGTAGTTTGAAGATGAAGCACTGTGTCAATTAAAGTGATCTGCATTTGAAGTTCGCACCATCCACCACTACAGAGGGAGCAGCTTCTCTGATGTGCAGGCATGAATACAAGCAAATGCATGTGATTAAATATTGTTCCCTGTTATTGTTTACTTGGAGATTTCTCTGAAGTTAATTCAGAAAGTCTTTCACATTGAGTCACTTTGAGCTGCACATCAGAGGGAGAACTTGAAATCAAATCCTTTTGGTTTTTCGGCTTTCTCATGGAAAGTTATTTGAGAGATTTATTTCAAACAGTTACTCTTGTCAGGCTGATCTAAAGCTTTGGAATCTCAGAAATGTATGATTCTCTCCAGAGCCATCATCAAACCAGACTGAACCCAAACTTTCCACAACATGTGTTCAGTCAAACACATGTTGGCTTCTCAGAATTCCTCTCCAGAGTGGACACGTGCATCTGGTATTGTTGTTGTAGTACTATGACTGATCTTTCATTTAACATCACAATACACCTCTGAATTGCAGTGTATATTGGGGGTCTTAAACTTCTTGACCCCATTCACACCTGGTACCTGTGAACAGTATCTGGATATTTATCTAAATTAATCGACCTTTGCATTTATTAATACCGGGCCGGTTATCTTGATTCTGCCAGCATTGTTGGGGCATTGATATGAAAATTAAGATTTTAAGTTAATATGAAAATATGGAAGGCAGAACTGGTGGACTTGTCACGGGACCTACTAGATCAGGGAAAGTGATCTAGCTGCTGCTGATCGACCTCTATTTTATTTTTGCTTTATTAGATGACCTCTCGATGCGATTGGCTGATTTCTTCTGTTCAAGGAATAGTTTTAAATATTGAAAAGCTCTCCATGAGTCTGAAGTACGCTTGAAGAGTGCCAGAGTTAAATAATAATAGCTCTAATATCTGCATTTATTAGGACACTTTAGAAAGCCAGGAGGTGATTAGCTTAGATAAGATCTCAAGATACAGATTGCTTGTTAATTGCACAGTTCAAAGGTTAAGCATCACACACACAACACCTTTCCAACGTGGAAGGGGCTTTTCTAACTGCATACCATATTTTTCATCCAAAAAAACAACACATGAAGGTTGCTTTATGCTTTTCATTTCTCACTCTCTATCACATCTGTTCCAAGAGACGAGTGTTTACAATTTACAGACGACTCGCTGACCATGTGTTCCATCACAACGAGGTACGAGGCCTTAAAGAGCTCAGAAACACAATGCTATCCCAGCACACACCTACGCATCACAGCAAGCCAAAGTAATTAACAATTAACACTGTACAAATTCTCCCTGCTCGCTTGCTTTAAATAGGATTGGAAGGAGGCGTGAGGATGGGTGGGGTAAGGGTGGGGGGTACTGAAGAACTTTGAGGTTTCAGAAAACAAACTTTGCCAGGCATTCTTTGGACTTCGTTTGGCCAAGTCTGAATCAAAGCGAGCGGACAATCTTCCCTTTCATCTCTCTGAGGCTGTGAAGGAACAGACTGTGTCCTGCCATGGCTGTGAACTTGTACAGCTTAGCACTGTGAAGGCCACGTTTTTTCTTTTCTTCAGAGGGTCGTCCTTTGAGTGTATTTTTTTCCCTTCTCTAACCTTTTGATCTAAATCTTCTTAACTTTAAATGAAGTGCTTCAGCCTCTTGAGGATTTGGAGCTTTCATGTCACTGTTTGTCTTAAGATGTAAATCCTCCTGGCGACGTGACGACTTGACCATGTTGATCAAGTATGGTTGGAGCTGAAGTATGGATATTCAGTCTCTGTCATTGTTCTATTCAGTAAAAATAACATTAAAACAGAATTCAACTTCACGTTTTGGTTGAAGATCAGATCTCCAGATCTGACATTTGTTGCATGTTTTTGTTTGGTCTTTAGTTGTGGTACCAAGGGTGAATACATTCTGGAAATACATTTAACTTCTTAATCTTGTTACTCTTACTTAATAGCCAATACATTTTGAGTGATATACAGTAGATGGACACAAAACATTGCCATGAAGCATTCTCAGTAATATATTTCTCATGTCACAACTCTGTATTATACTGTTCAAGCTGGGGCTAATTCCCTTTCAATAAGCTCAATTATAATGTAAATTTAAACCAGACTGTGGGATGAAAAAGGCTTATGGCAAACCTTATATATACATTGTTGAATAAATCTGTTTACTTGGTTGAATTGTAACATACACTATGAATGCATACAAATCACTGTACTTTCAAATTTACTGCAAGCCATAGAACCATTACATCACTTAGGGAATGTTTTCCTTCTTTACTCACACCTACTTGCCCATTTGCTGCTGTCTTGCTAAAATTAGCATGACTGTGGGATTGAGATGACTGCTCTGTTAGAGGCTACTGGTTTCAACATACCAACAACAACAACAACAACCAAACATAATGACCCGTAAGCACATCTGGAGACATTAAGAAGGAGTGTTATTGTGTATAAATTCTATATATATTCAGTGTTGTGCAAATCACACCTGGTTGTTTCTGACAATTAACAAACAATGGAGAGAGAATATGATTAAGTTTCCAATTTGTAACATTTACACAGATATCATTAACAAATAATAGATGACCCAGGATTGAACCTTGGGGAACACCATTATCAAGAAAGGCTGAAGGTGAATTTAATATTCCAATGAGGACAGACGTTTGAATGTCTTTAGGATCTTCAGGAACTGTTTTCTGTACTTCAAAACCATTTTCAATGACCAACTGTAGCCTATGAAGCACCTAATTCAAGAGGAGCAGGATGGACAACAGCCAACTGGAGCTTTCCCTCCACTATTTTTCTTTGAAACCGAATTTGATATTTTTATAGTATTTAGGGGCGCTCTGAGGTATGAATCAACTAAGACATTATATGATTATTATAAGAGCGTATGAAGACTGCAACCTAACGGCACACACCTGGTCTTATTTCGGCCCTTGTGACAAAAACAAGGACCTGGCAGGTTTAGAAGGTCTGTGATGTGAAAAGAGGCCCAAAACCGAAAAGTACATTCAACTTTTAAGTACAGCTATCGTCTGAATTTTCCAGCACCCACTGTGTTATCCAGTAAGGCAGACTCAGGATCAGAATTTCCTCATGACCCGTTACAGCTGATGTGCTCTCATGTTGTCATACGTTTACATCTTGATTTGGAAGCCATTATCTAAACACTACTCCTCCTTCGCTCAATGTCTGGAATCTAAAGGTTTTAAAAGTAGAATATCTAAATACACATGACTGTCAAGTTAAAACAAAGCGTAAACATGTTGCATTTCTCTGCTTTATTATGTATCAATCATAAAGGATGGCTGTGCAGCTAGAAAGAGGTCTTGTTACCTGAGGTTTGGCATGAATTACTCCATATTTCCACTTGGATCCCTCCGTACTTGCAGGAACACGGTGGGTACAAGGGGGTATAAGCGGTGCATCTGTGCACATGACGGTCAGGAATCTCGCGAGGGAGCACACAGGACCCACTCTTCTATCTGTTCACCATACATGATGTTCAGGACAGTGAAGAATAGACATTCCTGCATCCAGGCCTACCCTGACCCAGCTGTGCCAGTGTTTGGCCAGCCGGCCAGAGGAATAAGAGGAATCCCTGGTGCTCTGCTTAGTGCTGCTAAACAGGCTTTTGTATGTGCTATACACAATGCTCCATCACTGGCACTTTGGACAGCGCGAGGGCTCTGCTGCCAAGGGAGCTCCTAGCTGTTGTTCTTTTCATCTAAGTTAAGCCACTTGGCCTGCAGCAGAATGGACATGGAGAAGAAAGGGCGAGCAGAGAGGCTTGTGGGAGATGGCAGAATTCCTCCCCGTCTCCCTCTGGGACACGTTTCCCCTGCATTTTATCCTCACACCCTTGGTCTGATTCACCATGAATTCTTTGGAACGCTTTGGTACCGCTTAATTTACATGTATGCCAACAGGCTTTTAATGTATTTAAAACTTGGATGATGTTCAAAGGACGCTATAATTCCTCTGAAATAGGCCTTTTGAAGGCTTTATCTTGCTCTTTCTCTTCTGGCTAATCTTGGAGCCCCTCCGTATGCCAGAGCAATTTTTTCTAATGCCAATTAAGCTTGACATTAGCATAAAACAGCTTTTAAAGTTTTTTTTCCTTCCTTTTTGAATAAAAGAGTGATGTTAAAAGGACACTTCTTTACACTCCAATCGTCTGTCTTTGGAGTTTCAACATTGAGCAACCTCAGTAAAATAAAGGACCCTAGTCTTTGTTTCTTTTGTCTTGACATTAGCAGATGGAATTATGAAGCCCAAAATGCCCGTAATAACAACTCAACACATTTTTTTCCCTTAAATTAGCAGTCCCAGTGGTCCAACATCACACAGTCTGCTTTGTGTCCAAATGAAGGTTATGCTGTTAATGCATAACATGTTAGCAGTCTCTTTCATATCTCCCAAGAACTAGTAATTGCCACAGAGGGCTAGGAATCAATTAATTACCATTAGGGCTGCATTCCAGAGCACAGTGAAACGCACAGCAAATGGTTTTTCATTTGCCACAAATGTGCAAATGTGACCCAGGGGAGAAACAAAGTCTTAGCAGATTTCTTGCATTTTTGAGTGGAAGTTAAAAGCCTTGTTCATTCTCTACATGGAGATCTGGGACACATTCCACTCCCAAGGAAAAAGTGCAGGTCCCACTCAGGGGAGCGTCATGGGAAAACTCAAACTGTTGTTGTATTGGGTTCTTGTTTGTCAAAGCTGACAATAGTGGTACCAAATAAATCTGCAGTTTTACGTCTGTTACTTTGTGCAGATTATTTAAATTAAGGTAAACAGCTTCATTAACCAAATCCTTTGAAGTGAAATTGGTTGTTTAGTCGATTTCACAAAGTAAGAGAGTAGACTGTAAAGTGGACGAGAGAGGCAGTGGTGGGGATGAGGAACTTGAAAACAAAAATAATAAAGCTGGCTCATATAAATACATGTAAATAATTTAGTGCTAGTTTATCTTATGGTTCATTTGACACATGACAAGAAAAGGGGTTATCAGAATTTTAGTCAGTTTTTGTTTACTTCTTGATGTACACAGAAAAAAAGCTAGGGACAAGGACAACAAAGCGGAGCAAATAAAGTAAACAATATATAGGACTGTTACATCATGAATTTATTTTATCACGAAGCTGAACATTGATATAAATTCAATAAGAAATAAAATGGGTCATAGGAACAAAAGGGATCTCATTGATTAATAGGTCATAACTACAAAATGTAAAAAAAATCACATGGAAACAAAGTAAAGAAAATAGATTAACAGGTTTAAAAACTTTGAAAAAGTTTGAGGCTACGTATAGGTCAATCTATTATCTACCTGTTTTTTGAGAGATGACGCTTGTGATTGATTAGTCATGCCTGGAGAGGCCTGAAGGGGGAACTGCCGGCCACGATGCCTCGTTATCAACGAAGTTGCCAGAGAGGAAGCAACGTGTCCGAACATCTTTATTGAAATCTCCTTTTTAGTTACAAAATAAGTATTTATGCGCTTGAACTTTCTAACGTTTGCTAAGTTGTTTTGTGAACGTGGCAGCAATATTTTTGACTTATAGATCGTTAATTGGTGTACCATTAAACAGCTAGCTAAACTCTGTTCCCTCAGTGGCATGTGGCCAAATGTGCAACACATAGTGTGCATTTTGATCGTGTTTAGCTCAGTGACACTCGCATACAGAGTATGAGGTTGCTAATGTGGGTGATAAAATTTAACCATCTGTGTATGAATAATTGCTAAGGTGTTTGTGTGTTTTCTTCAGTCACTGTGATTAGGAACAATAAATAAAACCAATGGAAGAGGTAAATGTCTCCTAATGGTATACATAATATTTACCTGCCACGACAACAATACCGGTGTTGATTTCACCCAGTGAGTCTTTGTGTGAGTCATCATGTCAAAATGTGGTGTTGGAGACATGTACTGTAGCGGCAGTTTAGTACTTTGCCCAGTGTTTATATTTCTATATTATTGTCTGTCGACAGATTTTGTCACTGCGTGTAAGAAGCAGTCATGAAACTTTACAGGCGTATAGTTGAGATTAAAATGAAGGTCAAATTCAAAGATAGGTGTGGGCCAAGCAAGGGGAGGATGAAGGGGCCATTGGTCCCCCTACTTTACGCACCTGAAGTAGGGTGGTAGGGGCCATGAGCCGATGGCCCAAATTGGCTTTGCGGCTGGTGTGATCCCATCACAAGACTCTGTAGTTTTGCTTAGTTGCAATACATCACGGTTTGATACTTAAGTTTATTTATTGATTCATTGAAAAAGTGAGAAATGACAATACTTACCTGTTTACTTGTGAAAGAAGAGAATTCAATTGGAAAGTTAACCTCAGAATGGAACAAAAATGCACTTTCTGTAATATTTTGTTCTGAAAATAACACTTAATGAAGCTGCCCTCAGACTAGGCATTGCATCTTTATTGTCATCTCCTCTTTTCAGGTCGCAACATACAGTACCAGTCAAAAGTTTGGAGTCACCTTGATGATGACTATTTGAGACAAAAAGAGTATAATACAGACACTAGATTTATTATTTAATAGTTTTGGCCCCAAAAGAAGATGAATTACTTGAATACAACTTGTTTAGTTAAAGTCCCCACAGTGTTACATGCCAGGGGAGAATACTGTTACCATTTCTCCCCAAAAATAGTTTTTGAATTTGCATAAATGACCCATAAGGACCCAGACGCAATACGACGAGACGGAATAGTGAGTGAGAGCAAGGCCCAATGTCGATCTCCACCCTAAACCCTCAAACCCTGAACCCTCAGGGACTTACTGATGTCACCTATTAAGTGGTTGAGTGTGAGAGCCTGTAAGGGCTTGAAATGATGTAAATAGGAATGGGACAGCACTTTGCTGCAACACACCACGTTACCATGACAACGTAAAAAAAATATTGTGTATGATTGTGGGTATTTATTTTATACTCCCTGATTTTAACATCTTCCAGGCTCTTTTCCTCACAAGATGAGATTTCATCAAAATAATATATTTACTCGTTTGTCAAAAACAGCTTCAATAACAAAACGAAATGTTTAATGAATAAATAGTTTTAACATATATAATCTCTGCTTGCATTCCTGTGATCTCATGTGTTTTCATGTCCCATCTTTAATCCTTAATGTTGTTGTAAATGTAATTTATCGGGCTGAACACCCATGTGCCGTCCTCTTTGTTTACGGCTCCATGCTTCCATTGGTAACGGCGTGTTTAGCTATGAATTGTGGGTAATTCCCTTGGGCAAAGTCGGCATATCATGCTGACTTAAGGTAAGGGTTCATAAAGGGCTCAAATGTCTGTCAGAGAGCCCTCAAGCACTCAACGATTTGACAATGGGACGACCCTAAACCCTCACGGACTTCACGGGAGCGCACCTCAAAGCCCGTGAGTCCGTAAGGGTGGAGATTGAGATTGGGCCCAAAGCTTTATTTAGGCTGAACACACCACAGGAAACAGTCAGGGAAGACGGCAGGAATCTCGGGGTGAGGAACAGAAGAATATGGCCGTTACCGGGGCAGAGGCCAGGTGAAGAAATCCAAACGGGGAGGTCGTACCGGGGCAGAGACAAGGTGGAGAGGCCCAAACAGGCATGGTCGTACCGGGGCAGAGGCAAGGTGGAGAGGCCCAAACAGGCATGGTCGTACCGGGGCAGAGGAAGGGTGGAGAGGTCCAAACAGGCCGGGGGAAAAGTGTGGGAAGGTCTGGCAAAACATGGAGAACGATCTGGCAGTGAATGTGTGTGAAGCAGGGGCTTGTATACCGGAGGGAGTAGGTGCAGCAGAGTGGACAGGTGAGAGTGATAGAGCTGACGAGGTGGGTGTGACCAACAGGTGCACTGAATGAGCTGACGAGGTGGGTGTGACCAACAGGTGCACTGAATGAGCTGATAAGGTGGGTGTGACAGACAGGTGCACTGAATGAACTGACTAGGTGAGTGAGAGCAAGGCCCAATCCCAATGTCCCCCCTAAACCCTCAAACCCTGAACCCTCAGGGACTTACTGACGTCACCTGTTAAGTGGTTGAGTGTGAGAGCCTGTAAGGGCTTGAAATGGTGTAAATAGGAATGGGACAGCACTTTGCTGCAACATACCACGTTACCATGACAACGTCAAAAGAATATTGTGTACAATTGTGGGTATTTATTTTATACTTTTTACTCCCTGATTGGAACGTCTTCCAGACTCTTTCCTCACGAGATGAGACGTCATTAAAATAATATATTTACTCGTTTTTGTCAAAACAGCTTCAATAACAAAACGAAATGTTTGATGAATAAATATCTTTAATATATATAATCTCTGCTTGCATTCCTATGATTTCATGTGTTTTCATGTCCAATCTTTAATATTTAATGTTGTTGTGTAAATGTAATTTATCGGGCTGAACACCCATGTGCCCTCTTCTTTGTTTACGGCTCCATGCTTCCATTGGTAACGGCGTGTTTAACGCCACATTGCTATGAATTGTGGGTAATTCCCTAGGGCAAAGTCGGCATATCATGCTGACTTAAGGTAAGGGTTCATAAAGGGCTCAAAATGTCTGCCAGAGAGCCCTCAAGCACTCAACGATTTGACAATGGGACGACCCTAAACCCTCACGGACTTCGCCGGAGCGCGCCTCAAAGTCCGTGAGTCCGTAAGGGTGGGGATTGAGATTGGGCCGTAGAATGGCAGGAGAAAATGGAAGCTGAACTGTGACACTAAGCTTCCAATTCATTTTACCAATGACTGGTGATTCCTTCTATTCTTATTCAACTGTTGCTAAGAGGGATCTTTTTCTCTTTCTGCCCTTTCAATTGTCAGTCTGGTCAAACCATTTGTACAGCATTTTGTTCTCCATGTACAAAACACAACTTTATTTACAAACCCTTTCATACAAAATAACATATTTGTGAAGAGGACTTTCTACAACCTAAAAGCATAACAAATACATGACAAATACAGAAATAAAGTACCTAGCAGTCTGGCTGAGAGCGGAACAAGGCTGTAGTGGATCAAGGTTTTGTGGCGGGTGACTCCAAACTTTTGACCGGTAGTGTACATATGTGCTTTGCTTTCTATAACAAGCCAAAATGGCTGGTGAAAAAGGCCCATAGATCTGTGTATTTATGTTAAACTATCGAGCCTAGCGCACTCATGGGGTAATGGGAAATATATCTACTTTTCCTTCCACTTACCTGTGTTTCTGCTGTCTGACTGAATGTTAGCATTGGACTTAATGTGCAGACATTTGTTCTTTAAGCCCCTACAGAGCTATTGTCCATGTGTTTTTACTGATTAGATCTCTTCTCAAAAAGCTCGATTGAATCCTCCCCAACCGAGTTTGTTTCACTTGTAAAGGCAGGTCAACATACAAAATTTATAGCTGTGCCTGGAATCACCCCCTTGTTTACTCATTAGATACGCTGCAGTGCAGTAAATTGGGATTTGAAACACTTATGAATCAAGTGTAGTGTTGCATGACAGTAATTTTTGCATCTATTAAATGTGATGCATTGCATTATGGGCTTGTTAGCAGAAAGTGCTATGCACATACACAACTTTTTTTCACTCCATCAACTTCAAGGCACTCTCTTTTAAATAATTGAAGTGACTTTATTGTAATGGCATAGTCATTTGAGACTTAAACAACAAACAAACTGAACCGTTTCGGCATGAAGCCTTCGAAGGCTTTCTTGTGATTTTTTTCTGTCTACATATTCGTTTATATTGTGCAGTGTTTGCAAAAATACAATTACAAAACAATCAATTTCTTTGTAGTTTTATATCAAAATGCAATCATCTTTTCTTCCTGTAAAACAAAGTATTGAGTGTGCTTATCCAAGCCAGTACCTGCCAATTTCAAAGCCCGCTTTTGGCCCCAGATTTCAATAACATCCCTCTTGTAACTGTACACAGCTCAAATATTCCATTTCACTGAGACTTTCACTGAGTCACCCAGTTATATATAATGTAAAAGATACAAGATGTAAAGCAGAACAATCAGCAGCAGTAAACCAGGGGTAATAGAGAGATGACACTATGAGTATGGGGACACCAAACATGCCCATTTCTATAATGTGTTTGTGATATAGATCCATTCTCTCTCCTAATAATATGAGTTACACTTACACGTCATAATATCACCAGTATTTTATGTCGTCTAGAATATAAACAGATGAAAATATTCATTGAAATCAACTCTTTTAAATGTTTCCACAGGAATTGTGTGTAGAGTTGTCAAGTTTTCAAAATTGTGTGATAGTTCCACTTATGTGTAGAAGAGTGTATTTTCATCTTCATGCGATGAAGTATTTTCCAGTCCCTCTGAGGCCACAATAATTTTTATACTTAGCCATTACTGCACAATTAGCTTCCTGTAATTTAAAGCATTATTATAAAGTACTGCATGCAATCATAAACCTTTTTAGATTAACTACTTACAGTAGATTATGGGCTGCACATCCTGCTCAGTTACTCCCTTCCCCGGCAAACATCTCACTCCTCATTGTATTCATAGACTGGGAAAAGAAATCTTACACTTCAAAAGTGTAGCTGAAATAGCTTATTTTCAAACTGTTTTAGCCTGTTTTTATGTCTCTTTTGAAAAACCATCATTTTACAGCCAAAACGCATATTGTGGCAGAGATAAAACTGAACAAAAAGCTACTGTACTGTTGCAAAGATGTTTCCATGTAATTAGTGGTGACTAGTTGAGTCATAAATTGAATGCCAAATAAATGCCGGCCTACTTTTTAAAATGTCAATATAGTCCTTTGTCCTTCATCGAGGGCCATAGAGGGTCCATGTGTGTGTGGTTAGATTGTCTACGTGGCCTTACATTCAAGCCATCTGTTAGCTTACCTGTTTGTCTCCCTCTTTGTGTTCTGCTGCTATATTTAGTCCCCTTTTTCACAAATCATCGAGGAAAGTCATTTGAAAGTGTGGCATGATTTTGCCAGCTACACAACTATATTTTGAATTTTAAAAAACAAGTTTCTTAACTCTAAGTCAGCCTGTGACTGCTGTCTAGCCTGTGGGGAAACCTGCCTGCTCTGACTGCAAGTTGGAAATGTGTACCTGCTGATTTTCTGAGATGTTTTCCCCCGAACCGTCCTCCCTCCCTGCCTGTTACTGACCATCATAAGCCTGATCCTGACAAAGTAAACTGCCTTTCAACTCTACACGCAGCATGTTGCCCTTGTTGCTTGTTGTGTTACCTGCTGCCAAACTGACAGTTTGATTGTGAAGTATTAATGCCTTGAAACAAGCCCAGCGAGCCAAGCCTAAAACATTTCTTTTTGAGGACTTGACGTGTTTGCATGGGGATTTATACTGAGTACAAATGATGCAGAATCATTGTAATCTACGTATTTTAGACCGGTTGGCCGGTGTGTAAAGACTTTGAGTATACTTCCGTCATACTGCTGAGCCTGATGCCAAAGCGGCACTTTACTGCCTTGTTTCCACGGCAAGTATAATGGCTCCTTAAGCTCAAACTGGTACTTCAGTGATATCAGCTAAGTGGGAAAAAGTGACCAGTCCAACCACAACGAAGGATGACAACACACAGCATATAAGTGTGAAGCTGAAGTGTAAAGCTTTTGGTTTTCTGGTTTCTGAGTAAAGTAAACATTCCTGAAAAGAAGTTTGAGAGGAGAGCAGTGCTGACGGGGAACAGGTCTCCAAGCAAAGAGGCCTCGAGATCACTTCTGAAGAGTCCGTGAACACTTCTCCCAACACTTTCTTGGGTTTTTGTCTCGTTCTCTGGTTCTATAATCAAATCGCTGTTCCTTTTGTGACGGTGCTTTGCTGCTGTCCCCGCGCAGCTACTGTGGGGTACCGTCACGAACCCCAAGCCGATCCACCGCCTCAGAACCGAGCAATCACAGGGAGAGAGACGTTAAAAGGATCGCCTCAACAAAAGCCAGATGAATACAAGAGAAAACAAGATCATTTCAAAAAAAGTCATCGTTTTCTTCAAAGGCAATAAAGACCTGTCCCAAAGTATGAGACAGCCTCCCCCCCCCCCACCCTCACCCCCCTCTTCCAAACCGCCTCTCAAAAAAAGTGGGCGCGCAACCCATTAGCAGCAAGTCACTCGCACTGATCGTCAGCATTAGAAAGTGCTTTCAACTCCGCTGGCTGTCAGCAACTCTGGCAGCTTGGAAGAGCTTTAGCTTCGACTCTGGATCTTAGCGGAGGGCTGTGGTCGGCAATGACAAAATCAGTTTGAACTCTTGTATGGAGGATCTGTTAAAAGGGGTTTCGGATCAAAGCAGCCTAAGTGGGTCAAAATTACCTTGACCATCTGAGAACAGTCACATTTTGAAGGGGGGTGGGAGGGTGGGAGTAATCTGCAATGTAGAGGGTAGATTAACATTTTGCCAAGAAGATTCCTCTCAAAGACGTCAGATCAAAGCGGTGCAAAGCTTTTATTTCTTCTCCTCCGACGTTCCACCGACTTGGTGTTAATTTGGTAATTTGGTTGGCGCTGGACTCTACGTGTAGCAATGTAAAAATGTGTTTACCTTTTCAGTGTTTGGAGAAACGTCTGCCTCGTTTGCTTTATTTTTCATATGAAATACAGCAAAGAATCCAACGTTTATTTTGGTCTTTAGGAATACCTCAAGTATGTGATGGGCTAAACCTGTAGGTGGGAAGTGCATTATTGCACACAGTCTGCTTTCATTTGGTAGATATACTGATAAACACAATTACAAATGGTACAGGGACATCATTTTAAAGGTCCGACCAAAGACAGATGGGTACAGTCAATGCACTCAAAGTTGCAATTTATGAAGCGTAATAACTTTGGTCATTTCCTGACTTTTCCTTCAGCACCACTATAAAGTTGACATTTGTGGTTTTGAGTGAAATGTGCAATAGATTGTCAGGAAATGCACACATTGCATGCCTCCAGCGGATCTACTGATTTTTAAAATAACACCATCAAGCAGGTGTCTGTCATTTATCATTCATCATAAAGTATAATTAAAGAAAGGGGTCAAAGAAATGAGTGCTTCAAAACAAAAGCAATAAAAAAAGGCATGTGCAGTTTTACAGGCACATACTTGCCGTAAAAGTTACATAATACGAGATCGGGAGCTTTCCGATTGCCTCTCAATGGCTCTCAACAAGGCGATGCCCGAGACCGCCGCACGTAGATAATGTTACTAACAGAGCTAACAGTGAAAACTATTGCAAACATGCTGACAGAGCTAAGTGTTTACCTGAGGGGGAACTGGAGGGATGGCGGGATGGCGTTATTGTCTGTAACCGCCGTCTGAGAGCAGTGCAGAGCGGCGGCCATGAACACATACTGAGGGAGATCGACTATATTCTCTGCTCAGGTAGACGTTACTCAACTATATCTTTACACAGCAAATCATTATTTGCCGATATACGAATGCTCTTAATGTTTTACATTGCTTCCTTTAATCAGAAGTGGAGGAAACAAATAAATAAAAAAAAGGTGATCACTACAGTTTTGTTTGCTTTTTGTAGCTGTAGAGTTATAAAATAAGTTATAGTACAGCTAAAAAAAATACTAATAATAAACTAATGACATTTTCCTAAGCCTCAGCTGTACTTAATGCTGTGTGTTAGCATGCTCACATTATCATTCAGCTCAACACACCTGCTTGTGCCGGGCCCAGTAAACTGCCAGCATGACTGTCGACTCTAAATCTAACTTTAAAAGATAGATTTATTTTATTGTTCTTTTGGGCTGTTGTTTTCATTCCCTGATATGATTTTACACTGATCCTAAAGCAATTTTCTTCACCTCACCTTGCTCTTCGTAAAGGTCAACAGTAGCCCTTTCCTCTCCCACCGCCGTTGTGAGCTTTGTGGAAGAGAGGCGAGATCTCAGGAACAACCTAATCCAGCCAGTCCAGGCGAAAATTGTTTGGTATTGAAGCAGTAATGAGCCATGGCAGTTACTCAATGGGAGCTCTGTATGAGCAAATGGACAAGAGGAGAGGAGCCATAATAGATTATAATCAGACAAAAACCTGTATTGACAAATCGCTGCTGCACTCTCAGCAGAATCGCCAGGAGAGAACAAATACCTGTTTGCTTTCTGCTCCTCCTGAAGGCCTGTCTGCCCTGTTAATGCCACCTTCCGCTGTATTGTAGCCGCTTCTTTTAATTCTACAGCTGCAAAAAGCCAACACAACTCTACTGTGCTCGCTTTCTTGTTGAATTTTTCTCCACTTGAAATTAACAACAAACATTGTATCTGTGTTTATTAAGAGTCTGATCTTAAAAAAAAAAAAAAGAAAAGCAAATTCATTTTTAATTGCTTGTGTTTTGTAGCATCAATTTCTGTGGCTCTTTTTGTTTCAATACTTTTTTTAATAAATGTTAAATAACGGGGGGCGAGGGGGTGGGGGGGGGACTATTTTTACCTTAATGGGGGACTTGCTGAGATGATCTTTTCTCAGTTCATTTTCAGAGGTAATTTCTGTTTTAACCTATGCCGGGCTAATTCCAGCCTGGCCTTTCGTACATGCGAGGCAGTCCTTTAAAGACGGCTCGCTTTTGAAGCCTGCTGGTCGAGCTGTTCAAAGCTGCAGCTGTTTTTGGTGGTGTTTGACAGCTTTAATTGATGTTTATTTTGGCATCGAGTTTCATTCCTTTCATGCAAATGTCCTGCATGCAGCGAAATGGGTCAGGGCAGCACTAGGTGGGCACAGTTTGTGTGTACCAGGATAAGAGCAAAGTCCTTAACGAATTTACATTTTAGATCACAGAATCTCAACAAGCAGAGCCCAACAAAAAGCAGCCACACTAATGCTTAAAATGAAAAATGGCTTCACAAGTCTCTTTGATTAGATAATGGATGATGAAAACATTGTGCAGCACATTAGAATGCCTCGTGTTACAAACAAAGCCCTTTCTTCGGTTTCCAGAACGAGATTAAGAGGCTATAATATTCATTTTTACCTTCATGTTTTGTGAGAAAAATATACCCATCCCATTAACTTTTTCTCTGAAGATGTTTTATGAGGGATTTATTTTTTCTCCACGTTTGATAGCTGTGTGAGCTCTTTGGCTGCGTTTTGCTGTGGTGTTGCTGCCAGTCTGCTCACCTGTAGACCTGCCGAGAGTCGGCCGCCTCTGAGACATTCTGGCTCACCGCACGCCGCCCCCCCCCCTCCTCCGTCTCCACCCCCCACATCCCGCCGTGCTTTTCCCTCCACCAGGTCTGACATCACCATGGAGGCACGCAGGGCCTCCTCATCTGCTCCCAATTATGGCCTCGCAAACTCCTCCACAGAAAAGACTTCAAACTGTTATGAAACCGAGAGGACCAACCTGAGACCTCGAGAAAACAGTCCGGTGACGTAGCTCGGCAGCGGGCCTGGCAAGGTGGGGATCTGTGTGTGATCATCTGACAACGTTTTGGTTCAAAATAATCCATCACCTGGGTTTAGAGGATATTATCAGAGGCAGTGTTATGGATGTGGAAATGTAAGATATTCCGACGTAGTAAGGAAGGACTGGATGTGCAGCAGCCAAATAAGAATGAATAGGAATATAACATTGGCTGCCTCTCATTCCCACTAAATTTGTGTGAGAATAAACTGGACAATCTGACTGGCTTGTTTTTGAACCTCTTGGTTTTCCTGAGCCAAGTACATAGGAGGCCATTAAATCCAAAGAGGCCAGACGCATGTAAACTGCTCGAATGACCTTTTCCTATTTTTTTATTACCATTTTTGGTTCGGCATCAACATCTTTTTATCCTCACAGATTTATCCTGAGCCATTTCTCAACTTTTCAATAGCATTTCTGCTTTGATAGATGGAGGGAGATTTGTACTTTGTGCTGAGAAAACATGCTTAATCTTGGATTAAGCTGCACTACCATTTTAAGGTCAGAGGTTTACTCGCAGTCATCAAGAATCAAAGTCTGATATGGTAGAGTAAAAACAACACAGATACCATGTTGTTGAGATGTAGCCATATAAGCACATACATTACTTAGTTTGTTTGCAAAGTTCGTCCCAAGTTCTTAGTAACAACAAGCTATTTCATTATTTGGGTTGAACCATTAACATTTAAGTAATAGTAGTAATATGTAGATTGAGTGCAAGGTAATATCTGTTTTAGAGAGGGGTGGGGGGGCAATCTTTTCTAGCTGTATATATGACGATGTCTTATAAACATATGAAGAAACATGTCATTGAGTAGGATGTATCTGATTGTGCTAACCTAAATTGAGTTATTTTCGTCATTTAGCTATTATCATAACATTTGTGGTACAAGTTGTGATATACTGTTTTTCTAAAATGTATTTAAAATCCTCCCAGTTTAGAGTAGAGCAAAGTAATCTTCTTGTCCTCGAGGGGAAATTGGTCTTGGGCACAGTGCTACAGTCTGTTGCTTTCCATAAACAACACCATTATTATCATGTTTATTATTAAACAGCGTTTTAATCAGGTTAGATATGTATGTATTCCCTTATTACTTAGTCTTTGAACTAAATGGGATATTTATTAGCAAGCTAACGTTAACTTTGTAAATTAGTTCACTTAGCGAACAGCAACACCTGGCAACTACTACCTCTACTATGTTCTTAATAATCAATTTAATGGTTCAATGAATAGGATTTGTTTGTTGAGGTTTGAAAACATATTATTCAAAGTTGGCCACTCCTCCCGAGCTCAACACCAGCCAACCGTCCCGTAAAATACAGAATCATCCCGTAATTGAAAAATAAAAGACTGGATCTGTATTGAAGGGAAGCGCTTTATATATTTTTGAGAATCAAGTCAGTTAAACTCTTTGGGAGAGAAATATTACAGGTTGGACTATTAAGAGTGATTTGTAGAAGGAAACCCTCCTGATCCGTCATATCCTCAGTCTGTCTGTCTGTCCGGCGTATCGTAGCAACCTTTGAGCGCCGGTAAAGAAGAGATTACATAAATTCAGAAGGGAATGAGAAAATACAGTTGTTTTATTCCAAAGAATGAGATATTAATACATGTTAAACTGTTGGTTTGCACAGCCCAAAGAACATTCTTGAAAGATAATCAGTTAAACGTTCCTATTGCTCAAATATACAAAACTACAACCAAGTAACCTATGTGGGCATTTTTATGTTTAATTTTTAGATAAGTCTACTGGGTAATGCAGGTGTAAGACCTTTGTTTTGTACAAAATGAGCATTAAATAAATATTTGTTATAGGTCCACACTATTCGGATTCCTCAGTCTCAGGTATGTTTTTATCAAGGTTGATCCCCAGAAACATCCTGAACAAAGCACAATGAAAAGAAAAGAGAAAATACAAGAAGAGGACAGGGTATCTGCACCGCCACACACTTCTGGGTCATAAGTGATTATTGTGATTATTATTTTTCTATGAGGATATACATTGCTTTTTACTAAAAAAAAGAATGTCATTGTGCTTTTAAATGTAGTGCTAGTGTCGCTAAATATAAAGACCTACATTGTAACTGGGCTAAGTTTGAACTAACAAACAGCTAGTGCAACCGGCTGCAAAACTGTTGGGGAAAGAAAATGCCTAGTTGGTCAAACAACAATGGAAAATGTATTCATTGTATTAATTGGTTGGAATTTCACTGACATAATATTGCATTATACAAAATAGTCATGCGCAAGATCTCCTTCTTTCCACTCGTATGCAGCCAAACCTGTCATGAATAACATTATCGCCGAGCAAACCTACACATATTCAAATTTAGCTCAAAACCTTTTTAATATTCTCCTTATTTGGATGATTATCTTCACATGAATAAAGTGCATGTGCACCACTGGCATGTTTCTACCATTCCCAGTCTGTCTCTCTGTATATAAATCATGGTACATTTAGCTATGTGCTAAACACGCTGAACACACAAGCGGGACCACCCAAGTATTTGAAATGTGTAAACCACAGCCTATGAAAGTGCGACGCCTCCGCCCTGATAAGAGTCACCGAGGTGTAATATGAGTATGTATCAAGTAGCTGGCACACACAATGTTTTAACAGGTGATTGTGAAGGTCACTGACATTGAGAATGTCGCACTGAGCAATTGTGATGTGATCCACACGCTCCCCAGATGTTTCCCAACATGCAAAGGGAGACGAACCTGACCCTGCATCTCTCCACCAATACGAAACATCTGAAAACTAGAGTAGAGCACTCAAGAGAGCACCACATCAGGATCTGTATTCGCTCCAATCTTTTCCTTCGAAATTTGAACAATAGTTGAATCAAGTGAGAATTACATTTTTTCAAACTGTCATCACCTCTTTGAATTCAAACTTTACAGTGTAAAATGCACTTTCTGTCTGTTGTTGGGTGTAACATAAAAATACTGGGGGAAGTGGATTTTTATGGGATATACAGAGCATGGTACAGTTTCTGAGAAGTTTCCACATCTATAATATAGTCTTGATTTGTTTTGCCCAAATTTTTGGTCATTTTCAAGCATTAATGCACATTTGCGGCTTATTTAGCTGTGGCAACAGATTTTCTTTGGCCGTACTTGAAGATGACAACCTTTTGTTGCTTCTTACCTTCTCTGTCGTGACTCATTTCAAACTCATGGCAGATCTCACAGCAGCTCTTGTCACAATGTGTGTTGTTGTTTATTTTGTCTGATGATGTCGTGATTGTAAAATAATGATTTTATCTTCAGCTGCAGCGGCTTGGTAATGACAAACAGAAATAGAAAAATATGTAAATGTTAATAACTATATGATGAGTTTGGCTGCATTCAAACACTGTATCAGTGATCACAGAGAGCAGGAGGAACAGAACGAGAGCCCTCTCTCTCTCTTAGTTTTGCTGTTAATGTTTTACGATAAAGTCAGTAGCAAATTAAATGCATCATTAAAACATAATTTTAAGTCAATAATCAGTAAATATAGGAGTTTATACACATATACAAGTGAATTTCATCCTTCAGAAATAGACCCTGCGCATTGAAACAACGGAGCAGGAGAACAGTTAGAAATGGTGGCCTGAAGCAAAACCAAAGAGATGTGTGTTGATTTATGTGCCCTCGTCATAGCTGACAAGTTTTGTACTTTACAACAGAGTAGGTAACATTGTTAGTCTAAGGTGCAAGAGCTGGCGTGGCTGACAAAAAGCTGTATTGTTTTCTTTTGTTCAACACTTATCTGTCATTACGCTCTATGTCCTTGCTCTCACTGCAGACACGCCCCTCCTTCTCTGCTGCTTGTATTATTTTTGCCGTGCAGTGCAAACACTTTACGCATTTGTTCGAATTCATTCAAACGTAATTTTGAATTTTAAAAAGTCACGGCCTTCACAGTCATAATCAACTACGGGATGGTTAAGATTTTTTGAATTAAATTAAATGCTGTAGTTCATGATTATATAGCAGTTTTGAAAGGTTTAAAAGTCACTGGATCCACTTTCTATTCCACTTCAAATGTTCCTCCTCGTAACAGCCGGCATCGAATGGCGCAACCTCCGGCAGGATGACATCACTGGCCTCTATGGACCCTCCACCCCCTCTCCCTCTACCTTAACCCCCTCCCCCTCTTTCAGAGCCAGTCGTTGGACCGCCAGCCATCCATCCGGCCAGCCTTTCTCTCTGGGAACACGACTTCATTACAGAGATGAATTGTCTTATTGTGAAGACCCAACTGCCCCCTCTCACAGGAGAGGGTGGAGCCTCGCTGGACATCGGGGCATCCTGCGGCGACCCGGCTTCAGGGGTCAGTTCACCCACTGTTTGAAAAGCATCTCACGTAACGCATCACTGGATGACTGCCCCCTCTTCTCAGCCAAAGGCCCTCTCGCAGCCACACCAAGCAACAATGCACAGAACATCTTTGTACATCTTTTACAATACTTAATGAGGCTACATTTATGGATGTAAAAAATGTAAAACATTACTTTTTTTATGCCAAAATGAACGGTTTGTTTAGAAAAGATGAAGTATTTAAAATACCTAATGATTTATGATGAAAGTAGTTTCGATTTTTGTTTGGGTTTTTGGTACAGCTGTACCTCTCCTTGAGCAATTGAGTACTTGTGTAATTCTTCTTTTTTGAATTATATTTTGTGACCCTGCAAGTACAGCGAACTCCTATGAGTTTGTGGATGGTCATTTAGTGGCACAGGCAGTATTTAATGTCTTTGATGGTGGTCTATTTGAAGAACAGCTGACCTTGGTCACCATTGTGTCGGAAAGAGGGCAGTTTCTTCGCAAGGCATGTGCACTGTCAGGTCCAGCCAGCTTTTTAAACTGTGGATGGAAAATCTGTCCTGTTTACAAAGTAGGCAGTAGACACGCAAACCCTTGGAGGCAGACATCTGTGGGCTGAGCTGTGAAGAGTCGGTTCGGTTGGAGAGTGTTTGATCAGCTCCTGGAGGAAGCAGCAGTTTCCTCCTGTGGAGGACACAGTCCATATATGTCGCTGTAAACTGTACACATGAACAGCCTGAGCACATGCAATGAGGGTGAAACACACGACATAGCTGACACGGTCACATAATAATAGTCGTAACAATGCAAAAGTTAAAAGTTAAAGTGGCTCTGATCTATGTTTTTTCATGATTACAAAATCAAATGACAATGTGACAGTAGGCTCGTAGCCATGAACCTACAGAGAATTATCACCTGAATCTGCTGCTTCTTTCGGTTTTACGGAGCGTTATAGGGAGTTTTCTGCTCATTGTTTGACTGTCCGGCCCACAACTTTATTGTTTTGTATCCGCTCACGGCTCTCATCGTGCCATTTTCAGCCTCACTAGGCAGCTGTTTTCAGTGGAAAAAGCTCTAAAAACCCACTGAAGACTTCCTGCTCAGAACCAAACATCAGACAGCGAAAGTGAAAAATCTGTGTATATTCATCAGATGGCCAGAAAACCAATTGAATGATAATGTGTATATAGGCAACTGTTTGCTCCAAAAACATGACTGCCTGCAGATATTTCCTTGCAACCGATTTACATATTACTAAATAATTTCCTAGCTAAGACATTTTTTTTTGTTTAAATAATACAACCCAAATAAATCACTAATTGAAGCTAGCTTGGAGGGAGTAGCTACAGGTGCAACAAAGCTCTTCTTCCACGCCTCACTCAAGCAGACTTGAAACTGTGATTTTCAGCCCCGTGTAAAGTTACACTCAGCAAATTTCCAACTTCTTTAGTCTGGTGTACCAACTCTTTGCAAGAAAATTGGACCAATATTAGTGATGCTGACAGCGGGGCTCTTGGGATGGCAATGTTAGTTGACCGATTGGTCCATCAACTTTGACGAAATACATAGTTTGCATTTATGTTCCTCACAGGAGGAACTATGATAACTGACTTGTCATAGCATCATTAGGAAAGAAATTCACTTTGTCTAATATTCCCTCATCAGCTGGAGTTTGTGTATAGGCTAGTGCTAATCAGCAAATGTTAGCATGCTATACTAGGATATGAACATGGTAAATATAATTTGTACATCATAGGGAATACATGATTGAAACCATGAACGTTTTGAAAGAAAGAATCCTGCTGAGAGAGGAAAACTTGAAGTCGGACCATATTCAAGTGTTGAGGCCGGCACTTAGACTAGTTTGGCTTGTGCCAGAATTTGTGCTATAAAAGAAATCAATATGCTTTATTATTTATTTGTTCATTGTAAGGTACAGTCGTTGAAACATTTTATAGAGGTAAAAACCAGCCAGTAAAGAATTAGTGTTGCTTTTATTGCCTTTCTTCTGAAATGTACTCGCTGCTTTCTTGCCAAGCAGCTACAGGCAGAATTCTGTGGGGGTGGCGATGAGCCAACTCAGAAATGTTTTATTGTTGTGGAAAAATTATTTAAAGTACTTGCTTTACAATGCTGCTTGAGGCATGCCTGTTTCTGCTGACAGCACTCTGTAGCGTTTGTCTGGTTAAATGATATGCTTTACAAGATTTAGTTTTAAATGAACGCATAAAAAGAGCAATGTCAGAACAGCATGTTGTGAAATGCTCTTTGGAATAACTCTGTTCAAAAAGGGCTCCGTATGATGTATTTTTCTGTTAAGCAAGATCAGTGAATGCATGAGCTTTTAAATTTACTTGATCACCTCTCTTTGGAGAAGTCATATCCGCAATTTTAACTTTATTCATGCAGGAATAACACTCTGAAATTCTTACATAAATTGTTGCAACTTTAATTTCTTGTTCCTTCCAGGGCTGAACCTCTTAATTAGTGAAATACGTTGGTACACAATCTACCTGAACAAATTTTAAAGCTGCATGAACCTCGAAGGTATCTTTCTCACACTTATGTTGTTGCCTAAAAGTCTCTTTCTTATTTGACAGCTTCAGTAATTCTAGAAGCCCCACGGTTTCCTCCATGTAGGTTACACTAATGCTGACATATTGTTCCATCTTTGAGAGTAACCATTTGAAAGCTAGTCATTGTGCAGTGTTTATAACTTTTGTAAAGATTCAGACTGCATTGACTGTTACACTGGAGGACACAGCAACAGGACAGGTGACCTTAGTGGCTTACACTGTGAAATATCTTCAGTTACAACATTCATTTCCCAACAAGGGACTAACTTTTACCTGTTTTATCGCAAATATTCAACATAAATCTGTAACAAGGGAGTCGGATGAAATTGGTGGTGTTGTGATATTTATCGGCTATTTTACACCAGTAGACATATGTATTTAGATTTTCCCGTTTTCCCCCCCAAAAAAGAGAAATTGTCCTGCTTGTTTTCCTGTGGATCTGTAGGTGAAAGGTTGCAGGTTTTACGGACAGGAAGCCTCTCTGCAACAAGAGCCCAGAGGCTCACTGCGCCAAGCCATAGCCGTGTTATTCCGAAACTGGCCTCCTCGCTGTGGAACGTGCTGCTAAATATTTGGGTATTAGCCTGCCATTGTTTTCCTGTGTGGACCTCAGCCTCGCGTCTCAAGCAGTATTCCCTGAAGATGATATAACACTCAGTGCAATTTGATCATGGCCTCTGCGATTGAACCCAAGCAGAGAGTGCAATTTCAAAGCCTGCTGAAACTATTCAAAACACCAGGGGCCCGTTAACGGCCCAGGATAATGAATTCCATGGCAGTGTGGGCCTCTATGTGTGGGAGACTCGGAGCTTAGCTAAATAAACCTTGTCTGGCTGAGTGGCCCCACTGGTGCCCAGCCCTGTGGGGACGAGAGCAGCCTGGTCTCTCACAGGTCACTGGACGGTCTCAGTGTTAATGACAGCCTCATTTACCCTAAACTCACCGTTGCGTCCGCAAGCGACATCCCACAAGTCACACCTCCACTCTTGTCACAAAGGATAGGCTACTGTTGGCGAGGGCATTGTTAGTGGCTCAGCTTGAAATGACAAACTGCGTCTGCAGAGGGTTCAGAGGAGTTGTGCTGGTTGAAGCTGATAGCAGAGATCACTAGTCTTCCCTGTGGTGGGAGTGACGGGCTGTGTTTTTTTTTTTCTTCTTCTTCTCTCTTCATTAACTATTCACATTTGCACCTTGTGTGCAGATCACCATCGCCACTCCACGTGAGTCAAAGCAGTTCAAAGGCAGCGTTGCTTGGAAGTGTGCGCGCCACCCCCAGGAGTCGCCGGGCCTCGGACACCTGCAGGGTGGTGGGTGCTGAGAGCTTGGGCGTGTTTGGATCAGGGACTGAATTTCCCTCTGAAGATGAGGAAAAGGTTTATGGCACGCTCCCATGAGAGTGTCTCCTGCTCTTTGAAGCTCCTGTCTTGGTGACTGCTCTTATCTTGGGAAAGGATTATTTTATCTCCGCCTGTTCCTCTCTTTCTCTACGTCTTTTTCTTCCTCTCTCTCGCTTTCCATCAACTCAGGTTTTGTGCGGATCGCTTAGGAGATCTCCCTGCCCTTGCTCTTTCACTCCACTCTTTTCCAATTTCCCCCTTTCAGAGCACACCCATCCCTCTTTTTACCACCACCCCCATTCTCCTCTCTCTGCTTCCTGTGCTGCACCCCACTCCCTTTTTTTTCTTCTTTTCCCCATATCTCCTCTATTCTACCCTTCCAACACATGACAGACTGTGTAATTAATGAGCATCATAAACCTCTCTTTCTATTAGCTACCCATTAGTAAACCTGGCAAGCCTGTCATTTTGGACAAAAACACACAGCTCCTTCATTTGATCCCCACATCAAAGGGGGAACCCCACTGTTTTCGGCTGAATACACTAATTGTGTCCTCGTTCTGGATGGGGCTACACCCCCACCGCTTCAGAAAAGCAGCCAGTGCCGAGTGCAGATAGTGAAGAGAAGTACAGAAGCAGAAAGTATTGATTTAGGCCTAAATTTGGACGTTGGAAAAATTAACAGTCATTCAGCGGCGCGCCTGAAAGTCTGCACAAGTGTGTGTTTATTTGCTGTTCATCACTTGCTCTGTTCGGTTTTACTGGAGACATATTTTGCAAAAAAAGGAAGCGTCAGTGGGGCTTAAGGCCCTGTTACGAGTGTTTATATGCCGCTGTTGAGATTAAAAGGAATCTTTAAGTGGGATTCTCCTATTTTACACTACAAACCAATAATATAAAGTACGGGATCAGCAATCTTTATTAAGATAAATCTCATCTGGAAGATGTTTTAAAACTCTGGTGTTTGCACATATTGTAGTCTCATTGCCTTCCAAGTCATTTTGTGCAGTTTAATGACTTATTTTTGTGCTAATATGACAAAACAAATTAAGAAGATCAAAACAAGCTTTGAAGTACTGTAAAGCCGAATTTATACTTTCCCCATCAGGGCCTGCTAGGATTAGCGTGACATATATTCCGTCATCAGAGGATGTACACGTCTGTGTACGTCTATGTGCCGCCACTTTGTCTCGACTGTGCGGACTTGTCTGAAATATGCTGCGCGGCCACTACGCTACAAGTAGCATAGTGATCTACTGCGTATGTGTGGAACGCGTCCTCCAACGCAACATTATAATCCGAACTACTACACGTCCGTGGTGTCCATTTGGGAGGATTAACTGAGGCCTAACTCTTAACAGCAAATTGAGTTAATGAGCTTTTGTTTGATAATAATGCATATGCTTAATGTTATTAAAACTGCACAATCCTACACATAATAAACTTGTAATTTTGAAGAATTTTCTTTGTAAATATGCGCATTTTGCAATTTTCTTTTGATAACAATTTCCGATGTCAAATTTTGAACCTACATCTTTTGTGCCTGTTGTGTGTGTGTGTGTGCATATTATTTCTCTTGTAGGCAGTGCCACGTAAAATAACTGTGTTAATGGTCTTGTGGGGCGTCGAATGCTCTCAAAGGAAGGAGCTGCTGTCTGTTAGTTAGTTTCTATAAATACATCAAAGGTGTTATTAGCAGTATACGGTTGCATCTGCTTTGACATTGAATTTTACACCACGTAGACACTAAGAAATTATTAACATAAAGTAAGCTATGGCTGTAAACGCCTAAAATACACCAATGTGTCTAGAAATATGGTGAATCCGGGTCATTTCCATTGCTTTCAGTGTGCAGAATGGCAAACGCATGCCAGTCTGTCTTTCCCTCCTCGGCTGACACATCACACGCTGGGCCACCACAATGGGCTGAGTCACTACCGCTGCAGGAATCAACACTGTACTTCAGTCACGATTGTCTTCTGCCCTTTATAACATCTATGCCCTTTTGTTCCTCAAGATAAAGGCAACAGTCACATGTTTGAGCTTTAAGCGCCCGGCAGCTGCTCCTCTCTCCCGCTACATGCTTCACATCCCCCACCTCACCACCGGGCATCATTCCCTCCGGTGGGCTCTCCAGGCATCAGGCCCCTAACATTGTTACAGGGACATAAACACAGACAAACCATTAGATCCCCCCGAATCTAACCGTCTGAAGCCCCCCATTATGCTTGTTTCCAGGGAGAATGGCGAGTTTTATGGTGGAATGAGCTATAGTTGGCCACCAAGGTAGGAGCTCCCCCAGCTCAATAAATACCTACATCAATCAGGCAGGTGCCTAAAGAATTTAGCTTTTGTTCCATCAAGCTTTTTTCGACCATAAAATAAGAAACGCAACAGAAATCGAGAGACAGATGTCCATTGGATTTGATGAATGCTTTAATAAGAGCAAAATATTTACCCCATTTTTTTTTCTGATTTGATGAGGTGTCAAGCTCAAATAACTAAATCCCGTGATAATGGGGATTGATTGGAGGTTTAGGGGTTCACGTCCATGAGATGAAACTCTCGCTTTAAACCCCCGCCACCTCCTCTCTGGCAGGCATCAAAGGCGAAGCTTGGAAATAGGGCCCGCAAAGCCATCTCTCCGTTGGCCTCTTCAAAGGACAGGAAGTGTGTCAGAGGGACAGGCCTTCTTTCCCAGCAAATTCAGGCGAGTTGCTATAATAACAAGCTCATCTGTGTGTCTGTGGCAGACTAGTTCAAAGGGGAGCCCGATTCCTCCTGGTGCAACATGTGATGATAGAGGCAGGATGCGGAAACCACTGTTTAGAAGAAATGCAACTGGAGGGCTGCATCAGAGACATGTGCCCAGTGTATAGTCTCATCCCTAAAGACGTGAAAATCCTTCCCTTGAAAATTGGGGCCTGATTACATTTTTGATCTCGACTTCCCCGAAAATCCTCCCAACTCCGTTATATTTGCATACGTCACCTTTGGCTATCGGCAGCTTAACTATGTGCAGGAATTTATAGGACTTCCTCTGCAGGTAGTTGGTGTATTAAAGTGTTTGAAGGCTGTGGCTGGATTTACAGTTGTGTGTCAAAGTGTTGCTTAGCCTATGGCATGTGAATGAGGGTGGATAGATAGATAGATTGTTTACCAACTAAGATGTATGTGTTGGAGGCATATGTATACAGGCTGGGAAAACCAAGCCTGGAAACTAAAATATTAGAGGCCAATACCATCCAACCAAGTGGTAGTTATCTCCTAAAATGGTGATATATTTTGCCATTTAAGCAGCTCTTCAACAATTTGCTTTTTACAGATGTTAATATTTCAGATTATGTCCTAAAACTGAACAAAGCCTCTCCTAAGTTTTTAATCTGCTGTTTTTAGATATAAGAGGAAAAATACAAGAGAAGGGTTTTGATCTAAAATTAGACATCTAGCAATTGGAGAAAAAAAATGACATGTTTTTTTCAACTTGGTTGATAACTCAAAGAAATTGCTTTTAAGCAATATTACCAACCTGCACCAGCTGACAACCCTCAGAAGACCTTTTGATAAAAATTGGTTGCCAAGTGTATTATTTAAATGTACTTAAGTTCACAGATTTTTGAAGATGCACTGTGATGTAAAACATGTGCATCAGTGTTTTGTCCTTGTTTCTAGTACAAAATGTTTTTTTTTTTACTAACCATGGCATGAATGGTTTCTCTTTGAAAGGTAGTTGTCACTGCATTTTAGTGAAAAAGAACAATTCTGCTTATCTGGGACTATTCAACAGTCACAGATTAACGATTGTAAAAAGAAAAGTGCACAAACAATTCTTGAACTTGATTCATAATTGGGCAGTGCATTGATAACTATCAAACACTGATGTGGTTTCTCTTAAGAATTTATGAACCTTTAGCTTTCTCACAAGATGATGCCCATAGTGTGTGTGAGTTACATGTCACATTGAGTAACTAATAAAACTAATGTAACTAATACTTTGTGATTTTAGATGTAGGCAAATATAATCAGTCATGCTTCATTGAGGCAAAACGTATGGCATCTTACTAGTAGCCTACGTTTCTAATTTGCTCTAAAATAATATACTACAAAAAACTACATGTTGTGCATTTGGATTGATTTGAGCTGAGGTGGTTTGTCCCAAACCTGCTTGGGTCCTGAGAGCCCTGCAGCATCCCGCAGTAGCCCCCAGACTTCAGTTTTGGGAACAATGTATAATACTGAATGCGTTTACTTGCACTTGCTTGCAGTGTGGGTTTAGGAGTAAATCCTGATCTTTCGCCGATTGAAATTAAGTGGTTTTTTTACGCCTCATCTGGGTTTTTGTCAAGCAAGCCAGAAAAAAAAGCCACCGGAAGTTGTTTTCATTTTCATATTAAAAAGTGTAATTGACACGAAGTGGGAACTTTTTTTGAATTGCAGGCGAGAATGGGCAAAATATTTTAACTTTTTTTTTCTTGTTTCCCGTTTTATATGGCAAGTAGAGCTAATAACATAGTAAACACAAATTATTTTAGATTTTCTTTCATTTCAAAATATAGTTACGCCCCTCCCCCCGCCCCCATCCGTATTTTTCGTTTAGCTCATCACTATTGCGTGAAGCTTATGCGTCTCGTCGAGTAAGCGTTTTATTCTGAAAGCGTTGACAGGAAGTCGCGTGTCCTGTCCTGCGCGTCTCTTGTCAGCGGCGGCGCTCTGGATCAAAGGCTCGTCGGCTCTCCAGTCACACGGTCCTGTACCGAGCACAGCGCAGTCTGCTCTCGGTCTCCACGGACGCTCCGCTGTCTGGATATCGTAGCCGGTTTTCTTTTCTTCCTTTTTTTTTTTTCTTCCTCTGGATTATATTCTTCTGATGGTTTTCAACTCCAACCCGATGCATAGAAATGGGTAAACTGCACTCTAAACATGGTAAGGTTTCTTATTCCTGAGAGAAATCACAGCTGTACTTCTTCTTCTTCTTCTGGTGCTGCGATACTTTCTAGTAACACTATTCATTGTCTTCTGACTTTCTTTCTCTCAAAGCCGCTATTTGTAAACCGAGGGAGAGTCCAGAAGGTAAGCGCGCTTATTTTTTCTCCTTTTTTAAAATAAACACATTTAAATAAAGTCTCACATTTCGGTTGGTTTGGGAACAGAAGAAAAAAAAATTCTCAGTCGGCTCTCGGCTCATTAGAGTCCCGACTCTTTTGAAGATGGACCGCTTATGGAAAACATGAGTGCAGGACGAGCAATTACAGTTTGTGGCTGCTAATGGTTGCGCTTCTTTGTTTCAGGCGACAGTTTCGTAGTCAATGCCTGTTTGGCGAGAAAGGGCATCGACGACTGGCTCGTGAAGCAGAAGTACTACTGCACGAGCTCTCGCCTCGAGCAGCAGGACTGTCACCACAAGAATAGCTGCGGTTTGACTACACGGGTGAGTACGAGTCCGTCCACGAGGTTCACGTATTTATAGTGAAGTAGCGTGACATAGACGCTTGTTAAATTGTGTGCTCGCGGTGCTCGCGCGCGCTTCACTTCATTAGGACGAGGTTTTGCGGTGTTTTTTTCCCTCTTCTTCTACTGTGCGCTTCAAGGCTTTTCACCTAATAATTATAGTGTTATACGAGGCTACGAGGCGACGTTTAGTCTCCGGCGTGTGTCTATCTGTCCTTTGCCCTTCTGATGCTCTCAAAGTCTTGTCAAACTTTCTTAAAGCTTTTGTTGGTGGACAAACTTTCAATATTGGTGGCGAAGAGGGTGGATTTCTATTCATGTTGGCTGCAGAGGTTTAGATGTTTCTGATTCCATACAATGAAAAATGTACCGTGATACACTTTAAGTTGAAAAATATACACATAACTGGGAATTACGCAAGCTCCCTCTTGAAGTGAACCACAAAACACCTCGTCTTACCTTTTTTGTTTTCCTGTTTCCCTGTGACAAAATGAAATGTTGCCTCTCCTCCGCTCATGTGGGAACAAATCTTTGTTCCATCAATGCACTGAGGTTGTTTTTTTTGGGAACAATAGCTCAAGCCCGAGTTGAAAGCATTGCAGTGTGACAGTCTGGTGACAAGTGTGGATTGTAAAGGCTGGGGAGAAAATGTTTGAGGTCATGCTTGTTTTGTATTTTGGCATTGCCGTAAACACTGTGCTGCTGTTGTCAAGTGGGGAAATCCTTTGGAATTGCTTCAGAGGAGACTTAAGCCTCTTTGGTTAGTGAGACCTTCCTCAAAGGCAGCGTGTTTGAGGAACTGGAGCCCATCAAGGAGAAGAAGAAAATCAGTTCCTTCAGCCTCGATTCAGACACTTTGAGCAGAAATGCATCTATCCATCAAATGCAGCCCAGAACCAGGTGCATTTGAACAAATCAGAGCACCTATTGTAGCACTCTGTTGTGATGTTTCATGGCACGACTTTCCTTTCAAAGTAGTTGACAGTTCCTTAAGTTGCTTTCCGATTTTTAAAAAAACTAGAATCCTATCATCATTAGCATGTAGTTGCTTCTCTTTCCCTCTCATACAGCCTGCAGCAGTTCTTGTGTAAAGGCCATGTTATACCATGCATTTAAAGTGATTATCATGCAAGCAAGACACACATGGGTTCTTTGGGGGGTGGGGGTGGGCGGGGCGTTGGTATGTGGATTTATTTGCATGACGGCATGCATCAAACTTGAGGAAGTTTAAGGCAGCAGAAATAGTCAGGTCCAAAGTCCACCATTCTTCTGCAGCAAGGTGTTTTTTTTGAAAGCTTCGCTTTGCCTGAAGGGCAGCCGTGGTGTTGCATGGTGAGGTAGTGGTCATTTTACGAGTGCCAATTTAATGTGACGTGCAAGTTATTGAGTGTAGTACATGTGTTGGGAGGGTGGAACTGGCTTTACATGGTGTCAAAGTTGCTAATCGTGACATGGGCCCAAAGCCGCAATAAACATCTTCATATAGTAACAGGATCCCCCTCACGTCAGGCTTTTGTCTCCGGGCCATTCTTTGGAGATCTCTCTCTCTCTGAGAAACACCTGAAACTGTGTTTATTTTGGAGAGCATGTGGACGCTGTTGCAGCAGAAAAGCCACGCCGTTTACATCGTTGCTGATGTGCTGAGTGGGCTTCATGCGCCTATGGCAATTTAAGCATTTAAAACCACATTATTACCATGCAATTACCACACATTATTGCCACAAAAACAAACATTCATTATTTTATTTTATGGAAATATCCATGTGCTGCATTTCACAACAAAAGTGGTGTGTGTGTGTGTGTGAAGTTTTGGTCCGGGATGGAACAGGAGCCCCCGCTGAAAGGGTTGGATGTTTTGGAAAAAAAATTGTTAGTGGAGCTTAGTTTCTATAAATAATTCAAGTCTGGGTGCTTAATGAATGGAAATGAATAGAAGAAGAAAGGCGTTTCCACCATCAATATGTATTTACTTTTCTCTTTTGTTTTGTGATTATAAAGATAATCCAAAATCTTTAATAGTTAATATTAAAGTTTAAACCATTTCTTTGCTTCTTGCTGTAACTTGAGTGTTAAGGGACATATTTTGACACATTTCAAGTCATGGTTTGAATAAGCAATGCACAGAGGGTAGAAGAACGTTGTTCACACACACAGGGCTTTTGTCATTGTCGCAATCTCAAATATCCAGCTATATATAATATAAAGCTTCCTAAAAAAACATCTAACTTTACTTGTACTTTTTACATTTGGCATAGGTGTAATCACTATGCGAATTATTATGAGTACAACATTGATATGTCTTAGAGCATTGCAAGATGATGTTTTATTACAACTTTATACAACTTTTTTTGAGCATTTATGGATTAAATTCCATGTCTGAAAGTCATTTTACTTCAAAAAATATTCTCTAAAGATTACAAATTCTATCTATTCTAATCTAAATGATCTCAAACGTTGAGTTAGTGTTATTTAAATGATGCTTTCTGTAAAGACAACATTAACATTAGCTTTAACTGTGTCAGAAGTCTCAACGCTCTGTGAGAAAAAGTTTAAAAACTCAATCCTAAGGTGCTTTCAAATAAAAACAGAAGCTAACCTCTTACTTGATAGAATGTGAGTCAACTCTCAGCTTTTAAAGCTGGCTATATTGTATAGAATACCTGGTGAGACAAGTTATTTATAGCCCCTGTTCTTTGAGCACCCCTCCCAGCTGAACCAGGGTCCAGGAGAATGTGGGTCGGGTGTCAACAGCAGGAAGTCCACGCTTGGAATTCTTTTGATCTGATCTTTTCCAAAACCATATTCCCTGTGGGAACAATGCCGTTTTCATACCAGTCATCGTTTTGAGGTTGCCGTTTCATCGGCAGTTATTCTTCATTAGTGGTTTTGAAATCGAAATGTCGGTCGAGCATGCAGAGATAGATTGAGACATAAAGATGCACTTGAGATCTTAATGACGTCGCCATGCCGACTCTACAGCCATTCATGAGCCCTGCAGTCAGATGGAGCTTGTTTGAGCTTGGCAGACGGTGAGTGAGTGAGTGAGTGAGTGAGTGAGTGAGTGAGTGAGTGAGTGAGTGAGTGGTGTGGGCAGGTGTGTCTGTGGGTCTCAACACATGAGATCCAGGTCACGGCACACTTTCTCCCCTGTGTACAGCATGGTGTCTACACCTACCTATAAATTGGATATGTTCCGGACATTGATATGGTTCTCACCACTTATGACTTTGAAGTTCAAATTTCTGTTGGTTAGTTTTAAGGGTTGCTTCTCTTGGCATCGGATGAAATGAAAGTCTATTATGTTTGTAGCATGTCAAGAGTAACTAAAAAGAAAAAAATCTTATTCCACCCAAGGTGCCCCTTTTTTTTTCTATTCTTAAAATTCCCCCTCCCCCTCCTCTGGTTCTCCCCTCTCCTCCTCTTTCCCCTCCCGGTCTCCATCTGTTTCTTGCGTTCACCCTGTGGCCCTGTGTTGGTTGCGGCTGATGAAATGAGACTGAATTTGAATTGGGCCATGCAGGAAAGTGTCAGTAGTGACACTGATGGCCCCTCCTCTGCTGTGAGGCCCTGCCCTCTGTCGTAAAAAGCCCCATCCAATCTCCCACAAGCTGCTGCTCTCACAATTCCCAAGCTCATATACATTTTTTTTCAAACTGAGCCTCAGCTCAACTTGTTTGGAAGCGTAGACTAAAAGCAAAGGTACGTCTGACGACAGAATGCAACTCAAAAGTGAATCACAGTGAAACTTCTGCCCCCCCAATCCCCTTGTCTCGCAGTTGGTTGCTAGCCCTTTGATTTCTTTTTTTTTTTTAAGTAGAAAGGTTTTTTTTTTGGAAGTAGGCCTAAAGCTTTTAACCGCATTCCCTCAGCCTCCAAGTCTGATAAAAGACATAGCAGGGTTTGCGCCCCATTCGTCTCTCGCTTCTGCTGTTGTGCTTTTTCTCTCCTTGTCGTTGCCACAAAGCGAGGGCCCTTGTTCTAGAAGCTGAAAGCACCTTTCAAATGCAGACTCCTCTTCCTCTTTCTCGCCTTCTTTCTGTCCTCTCCCTGTGCGTTTTCTTTTCCCACCGGCTGGCCTCTTGTGCGTGCTGTGTGACGTATGCCCCCTCTCCCACCGGGCTCTACCCCCTCTGTGCTCCCAAGGGACCGGGGGCCTGTTGTTGCTCTTTGAAGAGGCTGGGAGAAAAAGTTTGGAGCCACACTCTAAAGAGAAGAAAAGCCTCGGCCTATATGGGGAGGAGGGGTAGCACCTGGCCATAGAGGGGCTCTCTGATTGTTTTTGATTTTCCCATGAGAAGATGGCGTGGAGGTCTTGGGCTGACGTCAGCGTGTAGCTGGGGGACTGGGAGGTTCGGGTACGTGCAGCTGGCTTTAATGTCGCATCCGGCATCATGTGTCACCTAGATTACTTAAAGCTGGAGGAGATTCTCCTTGTGTGACAAAGCAGAGCGGACAACTCTCGGTTTCTGTGAATGGTGCCTTCCGGAAAGGTTTTCTGTGAAAGACTGACAGTGGTTTAGAGTAAGGTAAAGCCCTGGTGGCATGTAGACACTTGATCAGGTTTATCCTCTTTTCTCCTTTTTTGTGCTGAAGCATCTCCTCTGCATCTCCCCTAAGTCTTTCACAACGGCCATTCCACATCACATACCATTTTCCGTAGTTATCTCCGAATTCTTTAACAAATACGATAAAATGCTTTAAAGTTTTGTAATGGCAATAATCAACTGTTACTCAAAGGTGTCATTGGGACTAAAACCACGTCACTTGTCATCTTAATGGTATGAAGGAAATGACACTCACGTATGTGCAAATCTGTTCACGCATGAGCATGTGAGTGTGCAGCCTGGAGTCAGCTGTCCGGATGCACTCCAGAGATCAAAGGATTCTGGGGGAATGTGCTCTAAATCTCTGAGGATTAGCGGCTGAGATTTTGCTTTGTTTCCCCAAATATATGCTTGGTATACGGATAGCTGTTGATCAAAGTGTCTCTCACCGCCCCTTCACAGATGCATTTAGGCTGGCAGGTTTTATTCCACACTTGAGGATGGCATTCATTTCACAATTCCAAGAAATGGTTATATTTTTAGGATGTTTGGCTATTTAGTTTTCCTTTTGCTTTGAAAGTGGACTCAGATTGAAATGGCTTGCCACTGATAAGCATGTGTCTCGTGTAAAGTACAAATAGTTTGATGCTCTGAGCAGATAATCCAACTATAAAGCAATAAATCTCTCTGTCTGTAGATGTGTGTGTGTGTGTGTGTGTGTGTGTGTGTGTGTGTGTGTGTGTGTGTGTGTGTGTGTGTGTGTGTGTGTGTGTGTGTGTGTGTGTGTGTCCTTCCGCATGCGGGTGTATTTCTGGGGATGCGCAGTGTCGACATTAAAGTGATTTGGACACGCACCGCTTTGACTAAACGGCTTCAGGGCTCTGCAGACGGAGTCGAGCGTATCGTCCACAGAGGGCCTTTTCAGGCGGCGGTTCATTGACTGCAGTTAACCTGTGCTGCTGGGTGAATGGATATACTAACGCTGCAACCGAACTCTTCTTCCCTTCCCTGGAGACGGGGAGCGATGAGCGGTCTCGTCAACGCTTTGAGCGGCACTTCCAGAGGCAAAGCAATTGTCCCGCTTCGAACGGGCACTGCACTAGTCCATCGATATCTAGAGTTAATTTTACTGACATCATCTTTGCCGTAATGCGTGCATATGTTCGACCTTTGACGTGTGTTCGTGTATGCCTTAGACATGCTGATGCTTTTTTGAAAAGCTTTGGGAAAGTGTTCTTTTCCAAAAGAAATTTAAACCTTGAAATATTAAGGTAGAAAGGAGAGCAAGATAAATGCTAGTTTCATGTGATATGTGGTGGATCAAAGACTTTTACAACGAGGCACTTACTTTTCATATAATTCCTTCAAAAGATTAATGTGTGATATTCAGGTAGATTTGATTATCACACGTATGTAAAAGTCAAGGTTGTCATCGGATGTATATGACTTATGTGCGGTTTCAGCCATATTCCAAAAAAACTAAATATCTATTATAACTTAATCCATAGCTATTTCACTGTACGCATTTTGACTTGTAGCACGGGTGTATCTTATCACATCAACAATGGATCAGTTCCAAAAAGTGTCCCAGTGAGCCAGCATGCACAATACCAGGGCCCTGGACCTAACTCAACTAAATAAAAAGCAGCAATTAATAATTGTCTGAATGGCTGTGTGCAAAGGGAGGAGTGTTGAGGAGTGAGAGGAACAGAAATCAGTTGTCATACTTGATTGAGTAATTGTTTTTCATATATAGTCGATGACTTGTATGTACGACTCAATCAGTCTGCACTTAATGCAAGTTCTTCTGTGTTTCTGCTCCACCCCAAAAATCTGAATTCGGAATGTAAGAATAGTCAGTTATAGGTTTGGGATTGACAGCGCTGTGTGTGCATGCGTGTGCGTGGGACTGGGAGAAACTCTAGGTGACTGGGACTCCTGTGGTGGCGCTGAGCTCCTCTGCCCATTTTTAATCACCCACTTAAAAGGATCTGCTGAAGTGGGTGTTTAAGTGTTTAAACCCCGAATAATTCTCTCTTGTTTGTTTATCAGGTCCCCCTGCGGGTTGCGCTCTGGCCCGTGCAGTAAGTGCTGAATAATTTGACTGAGCACTCAAAGTGGCTCTCAAATAGGAATGTGATCAACATCTGCATAAAACCGCTATCGAGCTCTCATGAGAGGGCGCGCGTGCACAGACTCCTGCACGCACATGCTCATGTGCCATGAAGCGCACAGGCACATTACCCATTTGTTTACCCTAATATGTGAATACATTTATCACTGCTCACAGACGCACAGCCCCAGCGTGATTCCCTTCCACTTGTTTTTCTTTCAAACTGGTCGTATTGGGAAACACCAGCGATGGACTACACAGCTTCCATGAGCCCTGCTGTTGTGTTCATCCTCCTTGTGTTGGAAAGCTGTGGTGGCCAGGGCTCTAAGGCCACCTGAGGTAGAGCGAATGGAGGAAGTGTATTTAGGTAAACAGAGTTGGGAGAGCATTGTGCCTCCCAAAGACGGAGTTTCCAGGGCACTTCAGCTCTTCCTGTGGCGCCAAGGCTGAAAGAGGTCTGGATTGTCTGTTAGGGGATGTTTTTGGTGGAGGGAAAGCTAAACAGAGGAGCGGTCCCCCTGAAAGGAAAGCTGTCCTCCCCTGATGTGTTTATGCTCCACAGGTGCCGCAACCTAAAGAGGACCTCACCCTGTAGACTCTCAATGAAGCCGGCCAACCCTGTGCTCCCCAAAGGAACATTTGCCCTGTCCGTCAAACCCACCGCCCCCCCACCCTGTTTCTTGCTCAAGTTTGAAAAAAACAACAACATCCTTGCACAAAGGTTTTGTAAGTCTTTTTGGGCGGTGATTCTCGGCCTCGAAATAATTTCTTGAGGGGCGCCAGGTGGTTGTGGAGAAAAAATAAGAAAAATGGCATATTAAAAATAAAATAACATATTTTAGACCGAGGAAGGGTTTTTACATTACATCGCCTGTATCGGTGCTATTATGCCTCAGAACAGATTTTATTAAATGTGTTTGGGGAAAGTCAATGCGTGCTCGCTCGTTTCTGACGGGGGATATCCGGCGGGTCAGTGGGAGAGAAAAAGTCTCTCCCTGGAACGTTGTTCCATATCAGTGCTGCTATCAGTATTCAGATGATACGATTATTTCACTTTTATTTAAGACACAATGCAGCTGTGAAACCAACAGTGATGTGCCTGAGCTTTTTTTCATGAATATTGTTTTCTGGGTTCTGATTTGTGTGTATTCTTTATGTTTCTTTAATTGGCGTATGAGCACCTTTTTTAGAAGAATTTAGTCGCCGTTTACTCTGCTGCAAATTCATTATGGTGAACAGCGACACAAGCCACTAATTCCAGTCAGCTATGAATAGAAACCGTCCCCTTGGCACCAGCGCGCTTGTATATAGTAGTTGAAGTGTCTATTTCTGCTGCGATGTTTACTTGCAAAGCTGAAACACACTGTGTAATTACAGAGATTTTGGGTAACTACAGTTAAAAGGTCAGATGTGAGGGCTGTTTAGAGGTAGTGGCTTGTGGCTGGCAGGATGTCTGCATCAAACATGCTGTGTGTGTGCGTGTGTGTGCGTGCGCGCGCTCGCGTGTGTGTGATATGTGGTATGGATGTGTGTGTGCATAGACAGAGAGGAGGAATGGCCTCCTTGGTGTTGAGGTCACTTACATCTGGTCAACATGCACACGTCAGAGGTTTTCTTAACCGCCACCTAACACATGGAGCTCTGCTGTTGATTGCAATGACGAGGTTTAGTAAGTGGCTTTGGAGGAAATACAACGGGCTGGTTGTTATAGATGTTGGAGGAATTGTAAAGTTTTGAAGCTTTTATGACGTCTCCTCGTCTACAGTTTGTTACTACTTCAGTGTGTCTAGTGGCTAGATCACATACAGACCACAGAATTGCAATCGCAATGCAACCCTGACAACTTGCATAACCGGTTCAGCAGATCAGATAGTAAAAACATTAGTGCATTTCAGTTTATAATCTAACATGTCCTGGCTGGATCAGGATGAAAACCACATTAAAGAGAAAACTTTAAATCTGGACTTGAACGTTTTCTATTCCAAAAAAAGGTCTGCGCTCTAAAATAACTTACAAGTGAGCACATTTTTTGTAGGTAATGTAATCTTTTGAATTTAAAAAAACAATTGAATCAAAGATCTCAGCATTTTATTTTATTATTTCCTTGTAACTTCCCCTATGACGAGTCACGGAGGTGTTTCTTCTCATTTGGCTGCGGTTAAGGATTTAAGTGACTGTCACTTTCTTACTGCCCTGGAGGTAGACTTCTTGGCTAAAACCCTGTTCCTCCCACACTTTGCGGCACTTGAGACTGGCGTCTGAAGCCACCCAGACGACTGAAGGACTGTCTCTCCTCAAAGAGAGCTTTGACTAATTACTAAGACCCTCCAGACACAGTGCAGCACACTCGCTGTTAAACACAACATGCATGGAAGCAGGCATGTTGCCAACTAGTCTCAAATGTATAATCCATCCTATTTTGCAGTAATCACACACACACACACACACACACACACTCCGTAAGCCCATGCCACCTCAGCAGGACGGCTCTGTCCTTTTTGCCCACGAACTTAAAGGTTCCAGAACAACTCATTTCGTTCATGAAGGGTGAGATATCCTGTTGCTGTACTAACCGCACATGCTTTTGGAGATGAGGTGTGTCATTTTGCACATGACTCCCCCTCTCTTCTCTTTCTCTCCGGTCTTGTTTCTCATTCTTTGGACCTGAGCTTCACTCTGAATTCAGAGGGCCATAATGTTGTGATTTGTTGCTCTTGGCAGGCGGAGACCATCTGTAAATCAAGGCCAAGCGACAGGCTGTCTCCATTTCCTTCCAAACCATGGCTTCCTCCTGGGAATGCAAGGTCCCAAAGTGGAGTTCATCGGCTGGTGGAGAATGTGTTTTAAGGCTTCACCTCTAGCTCAGGTTCCCTGTTAACTCTCTGACTCCCGAGGAAACTAAAGGACAAAAACAGAGGCGCTTGTGTCGGCTCACATGTTACCGTAATGCCGACCTGTGTTGCTTTTGTGCACTGTTACCTTGGAGCTCGAGAAGATGACAGTAGGTCAGGATGACGGAAATAGCATGTGGTAGCGGTAATAATATTTGTCTCATTTAGTGTGAAGAGTACAGCGGTGTGCACAGCTACAGGGCTGTCAAACTATTGCTAATTACTGGCACTCGCGTCCCTTTTGTGCATCACAGGTAGTGTTGTCCTTTTCAATTTTCACAAACAAATTTAAAAGAAAGTAAGGGAATATTTGTGATTTAGGCCCAATGTTTTTGAGCCCTCTCATCTCCAGGTGTCTCTAAATGGCCGGAGGGGTGATCTTACAGCTCACACTCTTGATCTTGACAACTTGTCTCCTCTCCCTCTGCTCCTCTCTGAGATAAACAGTGCGATACATGTTAATCGCTGCGGTTACATATTTTGCAAAAGCTAATAAAGGCTGTTACCTTGAGTTACAGGTAGGGTTTAGTGCCCGAGGGGCTGGCTGAGTTGTAAAAGCTTATCTTTGCAGGTGTAAAAGTTTTGTAAATGGGTCATTAAAGTGTTGGCCAACTTCACACATAAAACACAAAAAGGGAGAGGGGGGAGGGAGATTACTTCAGATCAGCATGTTTCTGAAGCGAAGAGATGAAGGCTGTAAATCTTTGCTAATATTCCACTGAGCCTTTCAGGAGGCAGCCTTTGATGTGGGTGAGGTAATGTGACCAGCAGTGTTTGCAATGTTAATCTGACGTGGAGAGATGGCTGGTGGCTGTTCGCTATGACTCGGCAAAAGAAAGGCATAAAAAAAAAAAAAATTAGATAGCAAACAACACGTGTGCAAAAATCCATACATCCACATCAATGTACACACACACACACACACACACACACACACACACACACACACACGTGTCCTCGCAACCTCTTATCCGGCAATGTCAGAGAGTTAATTTGAACTGACATACAGTATAATTCGACTGAATATATAGTACACAAAGAATAAGTCTACTGAATCACACCTCCTCCGTATGGAGGGCCTTTTCTTCATGTGTGTGTGTGTGTGTGTGTGTGTGTGTGTGTGTGTGTGTGTGTGTGTGTGTGTGTGTGTAGAATCTCTGCATGACCTGTGTGTTGAACTACAGCTAACACGGGAAGCCCTCTGGCATGTTCTGTCTGCTCAAACCCCTCCAGTCTCGGTGTTGCTGACCATGCACAGTTTTAATCATAGAGCAGCTTCCTCCGACCCGCCTGGTGATGGATTCTGACTCCGCGGCTATAATTTCCTTCCCGGGGTGCAGGCAGAGAAGAGGGTGTGCCGTGACCGAGGGGTGTCTGGAGAGAAGGTGTCTGTCTTTGATGTTCCCTCTGAGACGTCAAATTACACGTTAGTCCTCTTCAGTCGGCAAAGTTAAAAGACTCACTTGTCCATTTATTTATCCAGTTTGTTGTCCACTCAACTTTCTCTGGAGATGGTGAAAAATCAAGGCAAACAAAGTGGTTGAGTCTCAGAGGAGAAAGCTTTAGTGTCCATTTGGGCCCTAAATGTGGTTTTAACCACTTATTGACAATTCTTTTGTTGCATAGTGAACTAATGCTGCTCAGCTCAGTGTAATATTTGTTACATAAATGTGTGCCCTAAATGTGTCTCAGACTAAAATCACCACCATATAGCTTATGTTTTGTTAATAGTGCATGTGAAGGGCTCAACATCAAACAATTTACAGACTGTGACCTCTGGAAAGGAATTGGGTTTCTTATCAAAGCCATAAAATTGCATTGTAAAACGCAGCAGATCTGACTTCCTCTTGGCACTGCCGACTCTTCCTGAGATCTATTTTGCAAAGCTCTGGCATTTCAGAAGACCTAAGCATCTGTTCTACTAGAGCAAATCCATGATACTACCTCAATGCATCGTGTGAAGATGAGCCTGATAGTCTCAGTGTAAAAAAAAAAAGTGATTTATCTTGTTTGGCTATAGAGAAATGCAGAGAGATTAATTTGCCGAGGCTCTCAGTCTGTAGGTGTTGTATGAAAATTGGCCTCGTCTCCCCTCCCTCCATAAATGGCACCGTCTCGCGTCAGCTTTGCTATGCTATATGATTATCTGAGATCTTTATTTCATGTGTGAAAACCGATCCCCTTTGAAGCCTCACTGCGAGGCAGAGCAGCGCTTCACTACCTCACATCAACACTCTCTATCTTGGCTCCATCTCAGGGCGTCGTGTTTTACTGCTACGTGGGGCTTTGAAAGAGGCTGTTTAATGCCACTGGAAGGTGAGGAGCACTCCAGCGTGAAGAACTGCAACCCAAAAAAAACTGGACCCAGGTTTAGACTGTTACTGATGACTTGTGGTCCGTTTAGTTTTGTTTAGTTTTTTTCTTTTTCTTCCTCCTCCTCCTGCAGCACCACCACCACACGTACCGCACATTGCAGGATAGGCACTGCTCCAGATTCCAAGAGTTGTGCTCGGTCCTTTGAAACTGCCTCCGGTGTATCTCAGTTTACTCTTCGGGTTGGTGGAGAGGGATGGGTATTTCCTCTCTTGAGGTCCTCTGCGAGTAACACTACACCTAACATGCTAATTTGCAGCTCTAAAAACTAATACAAGCTTCTTCTTTTTTTTTGTTGTTGATGTTTTACTTCTCGGTTTTCAACATGGGTGTGTGTGTGTGTGTGTGTGTGTGTGTGTGTGCGTGTGTGCGTGCGTGCGTGCGTGCGTGCGTGCGTGCGCGTGCGCACTAGAGATTTTGAAAAGTCCCATGCTGTACAGCTGTTTTCTCCATTAGTAATTCATAAACTTCAGCTGATGGCTGTTATCCAGCCGAGACAGAATCCATCAAAAGCATTTTGTTTGCCAAGTGCAGCAATGCACAAAGACATGATGACAAGTTAAGTGTATCTTAACATGCCTGGTACGAGGACAGTCCCTTTTGTATTTAATGATACTACCCAACCCGTAGTCCACTATAGCTATCAAGCTGTAGCTGTGAAAAATATGGCACGAGTGTGAATAATCACGCCTTACTTTCTGTAGTGCTCTGTTTCACACTCTCCAGTGTTGGGTGGCTTTTATGTGAATGTCAGCGACCTCAGCCGTTTGTGAAGGCCCAGGGGGAGGCAGACACGAAGCACATATTCCCTCATTCAACCTCGTCTCTGTCACTTTGCCTGTCGAGCCCACTTTGCTAAATGGCCTTTTCATGTGTGTGTTTCTCCCCGCTTCATGTCTGCACCGCCGCTCCAAGCGTTGCAATCCTGAAGGTGTTTCCTTGCGATGGGTTGGGTACAGAGCAGGAGGCACCCAGGCACAGTCCTAATGAGATTTTTCCCGGGTTTTGATGGAGTGCCAGTAGCACTGCCATTGCTCTAGAGGCCTGCCTCCACTGAGCCCTGGCGTTGGATCAGGGGGAGCTGTCGTTGGCCGCATAAATTGTCAGCCTGTGTGGTGGGTCGCGGAGGCAGACAGCGTAGAGACCGAGAGGCCTTGTGGGACTTTCCCACAATCACATACAAGTACGTATTACTTGCACTTTAATGTACCCTTTCGCTTTCAAACGCACACTCATAGCAGAAGAGAAAAATTGGCCCAGTGGGTCCATGTCTGCAGTGCCAGAGTAAAGATGACGCTCGAGGCTACTTTCTGCCTTATCTCGCCAAGTGTGCTCTGTGCCAGCGTTCACTCACTGTCGTTTTCACTTTCTCTCTCGCTTTCTCATCGCCATACAATATGGAGCTTGAAATGCAAAATGGCAAACGCATTCATTCATTCATTCATTCATTCATGCAGATCAAGGTTAGCAGCCATGGGACAAGTTGGGTGGTTTAACATTATCGCACTATTTTTAAGAAAATGTGGGGATTCAAACTGCTGACAACATGGAGCTTTTTAAGTCGGTGAGGTTAGCTACCTTTTTAGGGCTGTCGTGTTTGACTTGTGAGCCAAGATGAAAATGAACAGTGTCAACAGCAATGTGGCATTTTCACGCAGTTTCCGAAATAATGTTGGTGAGTGACTATAAATATGTGTTACTGGGATAACATTTATTTTAGTCACTGTATCATTTCATGCCCACTCACCAAATCTTTGGACTGCATATATTACTTTGGCAACACCAAGTTACACCACAAGGAAGAGGGGTTTGCTTCTGTAAGCTATGTTAATTACATTGCCCATTCATTCTAAGTTTAACAGCTATGTTGTTGTGTGCTCTAATGTTAAGGTAAATACTGAAGTCTAATGCCTTTTGAGAGTTTGTGAAAACCATAGAAATGATTGTAGCTGAAAGTGTTCTTGAGTAACACCTTCCAAGTGCTGCCTCCTGCATTACTCTGTATTTACATGGGTGCACTATAATGGAGTTTAACCGAAATGATTATGAATTTTCTATAGCTGACATTAATCAATCAAAGGCCTGGAGCATTCCTTGTTATAATGTTTTAGACCTGAAATCTTCGTCAGTAAGGAAAACATGCGGAGGGGAGAAGGTTGGTCACCATTCTTAAAAAAACAACTTGTTAAAGTGTTTGTTCAGTCAATAGTATTATTCTTATATATGCTAATCTGTCTGTGGTATATCCAAATTCATGAAGTGGGCATTGATGAGGTTTGCCAAATAGTTCCAATGGCCAAACCAAACAGGCCTTCAGGTTGGCGAGTAATGTAGACGGGATGCTGTAATGGTGCAGACACACTGTGTTCTGTGTTACAGCCCAGTAATAAATCACTGTATGTGGAGGGGCTTGAACGAGTTTAAAACACACAGGGGCCGCACAATCCCTTGTCCTAAAAGCCATAAAGAAGCTCTGAAGGACCTGGCTGCTGATAAAAGCAGAATGCTTTATCCAGTGGTCTCCACAGAACATTTAACATCATGTCTGGAAACTTGTTTTAGCCGGTCCCAGGTGCAGTAGAAAGATGCTTAGTTTGTGCCCTGAAGCCAGCACTGACCTCTGACCAAATCCTGCACAGACACGGAGAAGTGACAGCTTGCTGTTGATTTTATAAAACAGTTTGGACCTCAAGCCACAGAGACAAGCGGCTACAAATTTGCAAACTCGGCAACTGTCAATGTATAACGTGATTAATCAGCAATACAGCTGTGGTTGAGCCCCCAGGGGCGGGAGGGAGGGGTGGCTTCTCCTTTGGCCTAAAAATGTTCCCCCACAGTGACCTCTGACCCTTGAATTAGCAAGAGTCTCAAGAGAAACCCATCACTAGCTCGTTGCTGCACCAAAAGCGATTGATGGCTCTTTTGTGGTAACTGTAGCAATGGTCATTTACACGTATACCATGTGTGCTAGAGTTTGATGAGGCCAGATTTTCAGATTCATTAAGTATTTGCAAATGTTGCATCAGTTGAGCCTCGTCTTTTACTCATTAGTGGAGAAATCACTTTGGAGGGGGATAACCAGTATCGCAGTTTTAGCCAAATCCACTTTGAGCTCTTTCATTTCAAATCAAACTGAAGGAAGATAGTTCAAGCTTTTATCCTCTTTGGCTTAACAAAGTGGACTGACTTACTCTCTTGTCCAACACAGCCTTTACATGCAGTTACTATACTGTTGCTACTACTGTCACTGCTACTTCTGCTGCTTCTTCTTCAGTATAAGCCTTTGTCCTTTAAAAAAAGATGTTCAGTCTTTTGATGTCTGTTTAATATTGTCTTCCAATTTGCTTTTTTATGCAGTCTTCAGTTTGGTATATTGAATAATATTCATTGAATACAATATTTAATGCTTTTTCGAAACAAGATGCTTTGTTATGTTTTTCACCTTGTCGAAAAAGCCCAGTTGGTTTTAGCAAAACAGTCTTTCCAACAGGCTTTTGTATATTTTGGTGGAGTCTGTGAGACAAAAGAGATGGAGCTCAAAGGAAGATAGAAGATTTAGAACCAGTGTTTGTTACAGCAACAAAACACATAAAAGGAGATTGCATGGTCATTTACTAAATCAAAACAAGGTGGAGTGAAGACCTAGCTGAAGAGAAGGGGCAGAGGCATCTTAGTAATATGACCTGGAGTCCCCTCAATCCTTCCTTAGTGGGACTGACAGAACTGTAAAGTGTGTCATTCAAGTTACTGTTGGGGTTAAGGAGATTAACCCCACCATACGTCCAAGATTTCTTTCTTGTAGGTCTAAATAGTGTGGCCAGTAATGTTACTTCTGTCATTAAAATCTTCCTTTTCTGGAGCAGGGCAGAGAAATGTGCCTCATTGTTCGTGTGACTAATTGGCTGGTGGAAACTTAGGAAACTCAAAGGCAAACACTCTTTTTAGAACTACATGTTATTTTATTTTTTTTGGGCACCGGACAATCATATCACTCACTGCCAAAGCCAGAATCTAAAGGGCTAAGCTCAAAAGTGGCAGCGTCGTCGGGTCAGTCAGTCTGGAAGTGCTCTTTAGAGGCTGCATCACGACAGATTGTGAGGATGAGCATGTCCGATCAACCACTGCCACGGCGATTATCTGGGAAATGGATGCAGTCGTTGGTTCAGAGTTGTATCGCCATAGAAGCGGAGAACAAGGACTTAAACAAATATTCCCTTTTTATGTTGATGAAACACACGCAGACTTTAGTGTGTTTGTGTGTGTCTGTGAGTGACGTAAAAAAGAAAAGCATGGCATATTTTCCTTTTTTTATACTGACCAGAGCAAATCCCAGAGTAACCCTAGCACGCACTAATAATACGATTCCCATCCATCACCACAGACAACAACCAATTAGCACATTCCTCTTCCCCCCTTTTCTCACGTTCCTGGTTAACCCCTCAATAATTTTGGATCATTCATCAAAAAAGCAGAAAAGAATAGTCGAGCTGCTGTATCTGCGTGTGGGTGTATGTGTCTTTACATGTGGGCAATTGGAGGAATGTTGATTGTGGAGGGATTAGATTTTTTATGTGAGACTACGTTGGAAACAGAGGCCAGTGTTGACGTTACCACAGTGTGATACCCCATTCCCGATCGACACGGGTCACACCCATGTCTGTGATCCATCTGAGTGGGTCAACACGCCGCAACACGCCGCAACCAACCCTCCTTCAGGTCCATCCTCCTGACCTGGGTTCAGTTTGAGACGGAGAGGACGAGCGTGTGTATGGCCGCAACAGACAACTAAATTAAACTTAAACAGAAACTTTGCCTAGTAATTATGTGATGTCATTCTGAATAATTCTATGGTTTAGCAGTGAAATATATAACTGTGCGGCAGACTGGAGTCTCTGCTAACGGTGACAACCCATAATTAACCTGCGACAGCCGTCTCGTGTGAATGGGTCCAATGCAGGTTGAATTTCTTTTAAGCACACTTAAGAACACGTCACACAACTCTACAACAACTGAACTGAGACTTTGTATCAGACACTAAAACATCCACCAGTAGACAGTAGTATTTTTATTTATTTTATCAGTAAATATTTACTATGCAATTAAATTCAACCATATCAAACGTCTACAGTAAATCCTAAGAAAAATAATATTGTTTAAAACTTGTTTTTCTATCAGTATTCGGTTACAGTTAGACTTAGAAGTAATCATCTTTCATTTCACATGAATGAATTGCCCATTGCAAATAATACATGATTAAGATTGATTGTGTTAAACTAATTGGCTGTGGTCGATAAGTGGTCCCAAGCATAAATTGAATTAAATTTTGCTGGCAAATTGGTTCTTCCTCTTTATTATTTACCTTGTCAAAAACACTTTGGGCTATTGGACAGTTTATACTGTATTTATACCCTTAATTTGCCTGCATACAGCAAGCCTAATGTAATCCTGCAATCATCAAAGAAACTACTGATTTCCCCTTCATCATACCAAAGCTGAGCGGACCACATTAAAACCAGGGTCGTGAAGCCGGATCGGAACGTGTGATCCGTTCATACCAACCACAAACACAGGTTCATCCCGGGTCCCTGCTTTGGGGCATCAGTCTGACAGCCAGCCAGCCAGTTAGTCTTGTGGGTTCGCTGTATTCTCTTCCTGAGGCCACCCACAGCGCTGCAGCCTCGCCGGCACTAGTCTGAGGAGGGTAGGATCACACCATCTGACCTTCTACCTCTCTGGATTACACAGAAATCCCCTCTCACGCTGACACAGCCTTGCCTCTGACACACACGCACACGCACACACGCACGCACGCATGCACGCACGCACGCACGCACACACACACACACACACACACACACACACACACACACACAGAGTTATGAACACAGCAGCGTGTGCACAATAAACACACATGCACTCCCACTCATATCCAAGGATTGTATGAAGTTAATTATTTATTATTAAGGTTAATCATCTCCCTTTGATAGGAATCTATCAGCAGAGTCTGTTAGCAATTTATCTAGATTGATAGACGGACAAATGTTTTTTTTGTTGAAAGTACGCCAGGGGCACCAGGGGTTGAATGTGTGTGTGTGAACGCGTTGGACTTTGTGCGAACGGATGTGTGCATGTACATGCCTTTCTCAACCCCCTGAGTAATGGTTTTTGGGCCAGGTGACTGCAATGCCACATGGATACCTGAGCCGGACTTTTCCATAGTGAAGCCCGGGGATCGCATGTCCCTCCAGCCTCTGTGGTATGCACTAACAGACAGGGCTGCCAGGAGAGGGGGCGCGGGTGAAAACAGTCCTGGATGAAAACAAGTCCCTGAACGCGTCGTTGCAATGATAGCCTGCCACCGAAATAGCCCTACTACCAGCCCTCTTCTCAGAATCCTGCAGGGCCGACGGCGGCGATTTAGACGCTTCCTTCATAGTCTCAATTCTGACTGCCAGTCTTAATGCTCAGTTTGCTTCAGTCCTGCAATTACCGTCCTTTTAAACTTTCCGCTGCTGTTTAAGCTCAGTGCACAGTTGTCAAACTTTGTTCATATATAGCTGTATAAACGCTGTAATTTTGATTCGGGCATGTCACCGTGTGTTGGAAAGCTGTGCTGTGGATTTGCATCGTTAAAGATGTTTGTTTTTTATGTGACAAAAATATGATGCTTCTCCATTATATGACTTGAAATGGTGATTTATGTATGTTGTTCTGTATATTTCTGTTTTCAGGATGCCATGGATCAAGCATGTGCCGAGAGGATCGGTGATGAACACTACCGCTTAGAAGGTAGGCCCATCACCAAAGGCTACACCAGCTCATTCCACTGATTTTGCCTGCAAAAAAAAAAAACAGTTTGTAATAGCCCTCCAGGTACTTGTGTGGTTCTTTTTTTTAGTTGCAGTCGTTCCCCTTTGCTCCACACCCATTCTCTAAGCCCCAACAATGTGCTGATGAGGTCCTCTTTACTTTCCCTCCTGCCTCTCCACCTCCTCCATCTTTCATCCACCCCTCCCCCAGTGGTGCCCTGCAAAGTGCCTCAATTCCTTCATGTTTTTCCCTGATGTGATGTGATCCTGGATTAAGGGCTCCAGGAGGAGAAAGTCTCTCCCTCCCATTTAAAGACAGGATCGGACGTGAGGCGGAGGCAAAAATGGAGAGTTGAACGAGGATTTGGAAGAGTGGCAAAAAAATCATAAAATTCCCTTTTATTTCAGCTCTGCTTGACTGGATAACAGACTAAATAGAGAGACGAGAGACAACGCGATTGATAAATGGAGCACGAAATGAGTTGCAATCATTGGGCCGAGGTTGTCCTCCCTTCAAGACAGATGTTGCTAATTAGAACACGCTGCTCCGTTCATTCTCAGTGATTCAAAAGACGAAGGCCCAAATAATTTGCTTCAATAAAAACATTCTGCAGACTTTGGGCGGATATTTCCATAACAGACATCTAAAGAATTCAATACATCATGTTTAATTTACAAACTCCTTCAGTGTCAGCTAGCAAGGACAAGCAACTGTCATGTTTGTGGGTGGAGAAATGTCACAATACCAGAACTTTGAAGTGGGCTAAAGTGAGGTCTCAGTCAGGGAGAATGGGACACAGTTTTGCTTCCCATACTTTGTAGTGTAGATTTTAGTAGTTGGGGTTAATCAACTGATTGTTTTTTTTGTTTGTTTTTTATTCACACCAGCAGGGTGTTTCGAAGATTCACTTTTTTCTTTTGTCTCCCCCAAAAGAATTATGAAATGTTTGATTTACAGCTACTGTCTAATGCGTAGCAAAACCATTTGTTAACTAAACTTTTCTTCAGTTTAGTTTGGAATAATGACACGGCATTTTGTACCTCAGGCCCTCTTGTACCCAAATAAAGACATTTGTGGTGGATTTATGATGCCCCCTGCACAAACTGCGTTTAGTGCAGTGATCTGATCCGTTGTCCATACATGTAACAAGGACAAGTTTGGGAAAAAACGACATAGAAAACAGTGAGAGCAGAGATGATAAGACAACCAACACACATAAAAGCCTTCGTTCCTCTGGCTTTAAGGAAGCACTTGGTATTAAAAAAAGAACTTGCCTGCAAAAATTACAAAGGAGGGAAGAAGGGCTCAATGATGAAAGTGTCTTTAGGTTACTTTACATCGTAACTGCCAGCATGCAAGAAGATCTTACATGGGCTTTTTATTAAGTTCTTTTAACCTTTTGTTAACCGGGGGAAAGTTTGCTGAATAAACTCTCCATCAGCACCTTGTTTCAGATTAGATTTGTTCACATGTGCGCTACCCAGCACAGTCCAGTGGCTGAACAAGCCCGCCGGATGATTGAAGTGCCTTGCTAATGAGTACTTCAGTGGTGGCCTCTGAAGGACGAGACAATGTTGCGATCACCTCGAAGGCCATCCCATCCTTACCACCCCTAAAATCCCTTTAGTGCCCAGCACTGAGCTGTCCCCATGTATGAGGAGGGGGACAGGCCCAGTTAGGTGCAATACAGTCGCCAAGCTAAGCTGGGAGTGATTGGATCTCCAGACCTGCCTCCGTTTCTGTGTACGAGTGTATGCATGCACGTCTTTATTGCATGGCTGCTGAAAAAATGGACTTGGCTTGGAGGGTGCCTGCCTCGGCTGCCCTCGTCTTGCCCCTCAGATCTGATGTGCAGCCAATCCCCTGGCTCAGCTCCTCTCATAAAGAGTCGGCTTATGTCTGTGGTGGAGGTGGGGGGAGAGAGAGAGAGAGGAGGGTGATAGCAGATTACTGTTACTCCTCCCGGCATTTCATTAGCTTTGAGATAAGCATCTCACCACCATATTGAGCCTACTACGGAACAGATTTGCCCTCGCACACAATGTTCCCTTTGAGCACCTCAGATGATCAAACAGCGGGACCCCAAATGCTGCTCCTCTCCAAAAAGTTGGTAAAAGCTCCCTGGGATGATGCCTTTCATTTCTGGCATTTTCCCCTACCCAGGGATGAGACAGGTCTGCTTTGATCTGCTTTGGATCAGGAGGAAAGAAATTGGGCTGTTGTGTCTGCTCCGTTGGCGAGCAAACAAACAGTGTTTCAGATTTGACTTGGCTTAATTAATTAGTGATTCTGTTTTACAGCCGGTCTGATCTTCTTCCAAAAGGTTTGAGAACGGAACTTCAAAGTGTGGCAGAGCAGAGAGGAGCAGGGGAGGGTGGAAAAAGAGAGAGAGAGAGAGAGAGAGAGAGAGAGAGGTGTGGTCTGTGTGGGTTTATGGGTGTGTGTGCGGCCCGCAGGATTGTGATTGGATGAGGGGGAGCGGAGCTGATGCTCATGCAAAGCTAAATGACTAGAGGTAAAAACATAAAGGGGCTGTGGCTGAGTAGAGGCTGGCTATGACAAGCCTCTGCGAAAAACAAACATATATGTATATATGTGGGGATGAAGCAATTCCATAGAGCCACGCAAAGGAGCCGCCGTGTACGCCTCCCAAATCTCAGTTTACATGTCGCGTGTTTCTTGTGGCCTCATGTGTCAAACAAATGCTGGATTTCAAAGCGGAGAAGGATATCTGGTTGCATCAGGTCTGGGCCAGCATCCAACGCTGAAACTAAAATATCGAGCCAGACGGGGACAGTTGTGTTATATTTGTCCCCCATGGTGGACAATCTGACAATATAGTGGAAACCCCCTCTGAAACCCCCCAAAAAAACCACCAGCATTAACTGTCGCCACAGATGTTAACATAATGTTGAATTAACCCCCGTTTGACCCAGTTTCAATGATTCTCTCAGCTTATAGAGGAACATGTGCTCGTTGATTTCACAACAGAGCGGGGCTGTGGAAAACCCAGCGTCGATGCATTCACGTCCGTGGCAAACTTTCCGTTTTTAGGCTCGTTGATTTGGTGTTAAAAGGAGTATTAAATTTGTCAACGGGACATTCTCCGTTTGAATCCTGTCTGGGAAATCGGTGTCGTAAATTGTAGTCCAGGGAAACAATCATTGACTTGTGTGATATAGTAAATGTTGTCGGGCTCCACACAGGTGGATCTGGCCATCAGTTTAAGTGCACATGACGGATTAGTTCTCCCGCTGGACTTTCTGCCTTTACTGCATGTCTGGATGGTAATTTACAGTGAATGTCATTCCTTAAAGCTCCCACGGGTCCCCCGCGGGCCTTTTCATGTTCACATGCTGTTTCCGATCCGCCATTTATATCCGAATATTCTATCACGTTTAAGACATGTTATGTCATTCAGTTTTTTATGTTTGACACCACCACTCAGTGTGAACCCCTTGGGTTAAATATATACTGCAGCTAAAAGCTGAAAAACTGTTATTACATTTGTGGTTGATGGAAGAGCTTTTGCCATTGGAGAAATATTTCTGTCATAGTTTAAAAAAAAAAAATGGTTCTGTTTCTATTGGATTGACATCTTGGATTTCAGTTCCAGTCTTGATATCAATGTTTTGTTTCAACAGTACTTTGGCTCTCTGGAATCATGCAATAAGGATCTGACATAAAACCTTCAAAATAATCCAAAGCTGTTACCACACGTGTGTTTTCAGTACTGGTAGAGGCAACTTAAAGACCAATTTAGGTCAATTAGCTCCAAAGAGCACATTTTGATTGTGAGTGCCAAACTGTGCTTACATTTTCTGTCACCTTTTTTGAGTATTATCACAAATACTGTAAATACACCCTACTAGCTAAGTGCATTTTTGCAACCAAACAACATTTTAGCTACAAGCTCTGATTTTCCAGTTGCAACATTTAATGTTGTTGATACTCTGTATGCATTACTTACGCTGAACACAACAGATCCTGTGCTTTCATTAGAGAATATTTTGTAGTGTACTTAACTAGCATACAGATTATTTTCTTTTTTTATAAATATTAAAATACAATTTCAGAATAAAAGCAGTGAGACAAAAACTGAGGAGTTTGGCTGTGTGGGTTTATTTCCAACCAGGAGCACTTGAATATGCGACACATCTTAATTGCGGCTGCCAAACTCGGAAGTAGGAGCTTACAAGAAACACTTGAAGGCGACGACATATCCTCAGGTTATGACTGCACCCAACGTTTCCATCCTCAGGCTCTCTCTTTTATCTTTGCGTGTGTGTGTGTGTCTCTCTGTGTGTGTGTCACTGCAGTGGCTTTACCCCCAGAGAAGACAGACAGCTGCTGTGTGGAGGAGAAGATGCAGGAGAGGGACAGCCAATCCCCCGCAGGGCCACAGAAACAGCTCCAGTTTGAAGTGAGTGTCGACACCGAACAGGACGTTTATTACCTCCCCTCTGGATGAAACTAGGCCAATGGCAAAACACACTGACACACACGCATGTACACGCCGGATGATACTGATAGTTCTGTGCTGCTCTGTTTTAAGGAGTTGGAGTGTGCTGTCTCTGTGGAGGAGGATAACCGACAGGAGTGGACCTTCACCCTCTACGACTTTGACAACAACGGCAAAGTCACCAGAGAGGTAATAATCTTGATTTACCTGGAAGAAAAAATAACTTTTATGAATGAATGAACTCATAAATAGATGTAAGAAACAAACAATGAATTCCTCAAACACCGCAAAGTAGCTGTAGTAAGAATTCCATTAACGTGTTAATCACATAAAATGAGGCTTTTAAGATTTTGTAAGTTAACAAAAATGAAAATATGAATTAAACATGTCTGAATAGGCAGATTTTAATGGTTGCAAAATGCTTCTGGTCAGCAGCTCACAGCGACAAAACACCCCCCTTTTGGGTGTGAGAGTGAATCAATAACCTCCCTGTAAATCTTAAATTCTGCACTATTCTGGTATCGCCACACCCCAAAAAAAAAAGAAAAGAAAATGAGGATAGAAGTCACAAGCCTCAAACCCAATCTCACTGCTAAGAACCAAATCCAGCGACGCCTGCGTGTTTCCGATCCTGCGAGGTACCTTGTGGCTTGCGTCTGCCTGGTACAGATCTGAGGGAACATCCAGAAAGGCCCGTGTTTTTTGAGAACGACTTGAAACGGCGCAAAGAGACTCGAGCTGTCCTCAGTGCGGTTGGCTGTGCAGTTTTTTTGGCATTGCCTGTGGCTCCATGGCTCGTGAGACAGCAGACGGCGGTTGGAAGGGGGAAAGAAAAGCTTTCTTCTCCAACTTTTTTTTTCTATTCCTTCACGCAAATAAAAAAAGAAAAGGAAACCAAAAATGACACAGGAAGCTTTTATTTTATTTCATTTGACTTTTTTCTTACAGTGCGTCTTTGTCTGAAACCAGTATGTGGAACCGGTCCCTGAAGAATTCATAGCAGTCCTTTTTCTCATGATTCAAAGTGCGATAGTGAGTGAAAATGATGCCGTTGGAGTCTTTGTGTGGCGTCGGCTTAATTCTCAGCAGTTCTGTCAAAGGTGCTCTTATGGTGAAACTGTGTTACCATCTGAAGTAAAACACTAATGAGCTTTGAGATACTGTCTGAGTCGGTTCATTTCACATCACCACCAGGTGGCATTTTTAAAGGACAATTAAGATTTCGGTTTGCTCTGAAAAGATCCAGCACACTTGCTAGCACCCAAGAGGGAGTCATTATCTCAGTATGGTGCGCACAAACACTCATCAGTGCAAAAATCCAGCTTCTAAACAGCCACGAGAGACTGCATCACTTTATGTGCAAATGAAGCTGTCCAAATATGGCTGTCGTTGCCTCCTTCTGAAATCAGCGTTGCATCCTCCGTTTTTTAAATGCGAATGTGCGCTCACGTGCGGTTGAGTTTATGTACACATGCTTTCGTGCATTCATTGGAAGGTGTAGACAGGAATTAAATGGAGAAAGTGTAGCGCTCACACAGCCGGAACACGACTCGCATCAGGCCTGCCATCTCAGTCAGCCTCTTCTGCTGCCGCCAAGGCGTTTCTTTTCATGAATTTATAACTTGCCTTTACGCCGTGTCTGATGGCTTCAACTTGGAAAGCTGAACTAAAACAACTGACATCAGTGAGTGTTCTCTGTTCTCTGCTCACTGAGTCACTTCTTTAAATTCCTCGCTAGCATGACACTTATGATACAGAGTTGTAATGCACAAAGCTGCCGAATATTGAATTCAAACAGTCGAGTGATACAAATAGTCTTCTATGTGGCCTGTTTTCTTGATTTTCTGATTTAATACTCATTGATCAAATGATTCTCATCTCAAATGGATGCCGTGTGTAAAACCCCCTCCACCCCTTCTGTCCTGCAGGACATCACCAGCCTGCTCCACACCATCTATGAGGTCGTGGACGCCTCCGTCAACCATTCTCCCAGCAGCAGCAAGACGTTGCGGGTCAAGCTGTCGGTGGCTCCCGACTCCAGCCAGCGGTGGAGGAGTTGCACGCAGGGTGCGGCAGGTAAAGCTGGCATTAACGCGGTGGGCGGGGGAGGGGGAGAAGAGAGGGCGTTTCGGGGTCCCCCTTGTGTTGCCTGCTGTCAGCTCACCCAGAGATGTGTTTGTTGTCATGCAGAAAGGCGGCTGCTTCAGGCCTGTCAGAGCTTTGTTCCTCGCAGTCTCGGCGTCGCTCCATCTCTCCCACTCAATGGGGTTCATTTTTAATGATGGGGGGAGTGACAGAGCTAAGAGAGGGCCCCCTCCCTCATCGCCTTCAAATACTCTGAAAGAAACCTTAAGAGATGTGCCGAGTCCTTTTGATAACCGCAGCCATTTTTCTTTTCTCCAAAGTTCCCTCTTTTCCTCTCTTCTCCCCTCTCTTCCTCCCCCCTTCTCAGAGCTGCCGGGAAAATATAGCTACGTTCAACTTAACTTTTTCACTGACGACTTGGTAAACAAGTAGTCAGGGAAAAATATCTCAAAAAGTATATATTCCTGTGTGTTTGCGTCCTATTGTTTCGGCTATAAATATCCGTCAAGAGATTCAAACAGAGCAAGCTTTGAAAATATCGCCGGTTGCCTTCATGCTAATTTGAAACTGCATCAGATCTCGAGTCCTTAATAAACAATTTCTGAAGTCTGCATGTTTTTTTTTCTTGTTTTTTTTTCCATTCCATTCCTTATAAGAGGCTGGGAGTTGAAAATAGAATAAATGAAGCATTGTTGTTTTCCTTTTCTATAGATCTTCAAAGTAAAACCCCAAAACAAAGGTTGCTTTCTTCTGAGGCTTGTGTGACTGTTGTCATGTGTGTGTTTGTGTGTGTGTGTGTGTGTGTGTGTGTGTGTGTGTGTGTGTGTGTGTGTGTGTGTGTGTGTGTGTGTGTGTGTGGCTGCTCTGTGTAGCTCTCTTTGATAATAGCCTTGTGTCTTTCATACACAGACATGTCCCACCCCAGGGAGAAAAACGACAAGTGCATAGAAGACCCCAAGAGTGCGGACAAGAAGACTCGAGCACTCCTAAGGTAAAAACCCACCTCCCCCGAACAAGCCGGTCTCTATTGTTGAAGCTTGTGGTGTCTACTAGATGAAGGAGGAGAATATGAATCTCATTGTGCTCCTATTTTTTTTATTATATCACTGATTATAACGTTCACCTTTTTAAAAGAGAAAAGGTTCTCGTTCAAAGTGGCTATGGGACAGTGGTTGTTTGAGGAAGGATTCACACTTGGGAGCTGCAGTAGTCCTCTACTCTTTAATTAGCTTTGCCCAAATTTACCTCCACTGTACTGAGGAGGAGCTGCACTTTTCAAACCCTCCCAGTTGAGGTTTAAACCTGTGATTCTTCAGTCACAATCTCACTTCTCTCACAATTACTGTGCTCCGGCCTGATCATAAGGAACACTTGTTTTACTTTCTCCAAACACCACCATACTGAACCTCTCTGTCCCAAACTGCTACCTAATGAGAGGTGCCGCTTGTGTCCACAGGCGCCACCACAGTGACCACCACACCCAGCCTGGCTGCCAGCGCCACTGCGTGGATGAGAACCTGGAACGCAGGAACCACTACTTGGACCTGGCAGGCATCGAAAACTACACATCCCGCTTCGGAGTCGGTGAGTGGACCGGGGCCAGGGCTTTAGTGGGGGAGAGGGGAGGGAGAAACGCGGGCCGTGGCCCTTTGAAGCTGCATCCAGGGGCCCTCATTACTGCGGCACCTGCTTGGAGCCATTAGGTGGAACTTCCAGCCAGTACAAACATCTGGGCTCAGGCAAGCACAATACATCAAGTGTTCAAGGCTACAGCCCATCAACATAAAGGGCTGTTGTGGAGTGAAATATTAGGTCTAATAAGCAGCCGCCTTGATCTGACGGTCAGCGATGACAAGTGATTATTTTAATGTTGGTCCTGTTAGAAAAGTGCTAACAGAGATCTGCTCTCTGTCACATTGAGTCAGCGTTATCCGCATGAAGAAAGAACCTGAAGTAAAGCTGCCAGAATCTTATTGTGGAGCTTTTTTTTTTTTTTACTAGAGCTTCATTAGTGGGCTGATGGAACGACCATTTGCACGTAATGGGTTATTTTTCTTCCCTTTTTTTTGTACAGAGTATTGACTGTATTTGGACAAGTCCTGTTACATAATTGTTTTTGTTTCTCTTCAACCTTGAAGTCTGTCATTGATTCTGCTCTCTCAGTTAAAATAAATACCTGTGTCGGTCTCCCTCGCAGCGCCCACCCCAGAGCCGACGAAAGCAGAGCCTCAGACCCGCTCATCCAACCAGACTCGCTCTCGCTCCCATGAACCAGAAAATGGCCACACCCATTCCCACCACCGCCGCATACAGACTGTTGTGGAAACCGTTGCTCCCGTCAGCCTCCACCCGGCCCGCACGCGAGGCCAAGACTCAGGGAAACATGCCCTCCGTTCTCCCAAGACCCACAGCCGCACGCCTCCTGCGCAGATCAGTGGCAGGGTGATGCGGAGCCGAGGGGTCCCTCCTCCCACGGCGCTACCCAGCCAGACCCCCCCTCACCAGTCCACAGCCCCCTACCGCAAGCACAAGCAGCGGTCCAAGGACAGCCAGGGCTACAGGGCCTTAGGCTCTCTGGCCCCGGGACATGTGGTGGAGAAGGAGCAGGTGAGGGACCTGCCCAGTGTGCTGCTGTACGAGGGGGGGCTGGCACAAATGGTGCAGCGGCACGAGCATCACCACCACCATGAACACCATCACCACTACCACCACTTTTACCAGTCTTGAATTTCCGCGGGCAGACACCGACTGCAGTGAGCTTCCTCGTCAGCCGCCAGGCTACTCTACATTGTGCAGTACTGCAGTGCCTTTGTAGTAGACACGGGACATTGGTAGGAGAGGAGGATCATGGGAGGGGTGTCCCAGTGCTGCAAGGTTATTAATCAGTGTTATAAAGAAGTTGGTCGTACATACAAAAGCTCCAGTATGCAGCAGGACAGTGATTTAGGGCCACAGTAGGACTGAGGATCACGGCTGGGACCAGAGAGGAGGCACAATGGGACAATTTGATAAACAACCCCGAAGATCCTCTCGCCTCCCCGACCCTGTAATCCTCTACCTGGTGAACTCTGCGGCTCTCAACCAGCACCATAACCCTTCCAGACCCAAAAGGTTTTTAAGGAAAAAGGAAGAAAAGACTGTGATGTAAAGACAAAAATATATGAAAGAATACAGGTGATAGGAGAGCCGGGCATAGTGTGTGTGTGTGTGTGTGTGTGTGTGTGTGTGTGTGTGTGTCTGTGTGTCTGTCTGTGTGTGTGTGTGTGTAAAACAGTGCGTGAACGTGTGGCCGTAGCAAGTCTGTGTGTGTGAGTGTGAGTGTCACGACACTGGTGTCTGTTGAAAACCACTTGAAGTGCGCTCATGGGTGCGTGAGTATTTAAAGCAGGCTGTCAGGCAGGTTTCTGAAGATGAAAATGAAGATTCTGATTCAAGCACGCAATGCCACGTAAGCAAAAATGGGAAGGAACAATGTCGAAATGTTATAAAGGAAAAAAAAACAGAGATCCCAAATCCGCTGCTACCTCTAATTTTATCCTAATTGTTCATAATGATGATGATGATGATGATGATGATGATGATGTAATGGTGACTAAGCATTCAGAGGTTATTTTCAAATTACTTAGAAACTTTTTTGAAAGAAAAGAAATCATGTCATAATCTGCAGTAAGTGTCAAACAGCTCCTTACTTTTAACATTGACTGTACATAAGGTATATATTGTTATCAATTTTATAAGCTTTATTGATAATGTGATATCTTTGTATTCACTATCCGAAGCTTTTATGTTCGTTTTCCTTCACAACCGCATTTTATAAGACCACTAGGAGCCCCATTTTGACTAGAAAATGTACAACTGTATCACTCGCTCAGTCTCTCTCTCTCTCTCTGTTTCAACTTTCTCACCATGTGATTTGATACGCAAGTGTGATCTGGTTATTATGCCTAAATGACTAAAATCCCAACTCTCAGCAGTGCTGTTCAGGCGCTAGACCTCACAACACACAGTGTTTTACAGACTGTCCCTCATGCTGATATCATGGAAACACATACAAACAGCGTGCTGTTCATGGAGTGAACATTAAGTGCTAGTGTGTGGGTTCTGCATAAAGGTGAATTAGCAACTGAAAAATCTGGATTTCTTAAAAGTGGCAATTGCCCTTTAACGCCAGTCAGACAGTGTTTTCAAGAAAAGCTCTCTGATTTGATTGAATGTCCAAAACCACGTGATCTCAGTCCCATGATCCTGTTGACATAATTAGAGATGGTGCGATCGTGACATCAGTTCAGTAGAACTCTTCAGTTCTGGTTCCGGCCTTATTCATGCATTTTTGCGTAATTGAAACATAGAGCCAGTTAGAGGTTGGTGTATTCATTCATCAGTATCAAGTTTGGCCTTTACGAAAAAAGGCAGGGGAATATTTTGCTGAGCATGCATGTCATTTTTCACCCCTGCCTTTGCTTCAGATCCGAGCAGTTTCACGTATTCACACCTTGGAGTTGCCCCGCACAATGTTTTTTACTTTTATTTTTGGACTTCTATTTCCTGACTTTCAGGGTAGCACTTTCCCCCAACCCTTCAGCGTCTACGTCGTCCGGCCCTCGGCCTGGCCCCCCGGGGGGTCACACGGCTGCTCCCTCTGTTTCCATGGCATCTTCCTGTCCCCCCCCCCTCCCCCCCCAGCTGTCGGCAGGTCTTTCACCGTACCGCCATGTGGCCTCAGCGCTCAGCCAACAAGGCTCTGCTTGTGGTGCGGCGGGGCGAGGGCTCTTTCAGCTGTCTCATTCCTCTGGTGCTGGATAACACTGGGCCCGGCCACCAGTCTCCACTAGACCCATAACTCACCACTGTTGCTCTCCGATAGTCCGTTCTATCCCGTGATGCTCTTCGGGCTGCCATGGTAAAAAAAAAAAAAAAAAAAAACATGCAGATGTTTTTGCCAGCAACATGTGAGGCAGTGAACTGAGAGCTGCTAATGGCTGCCGATCACCTTGTTGGTTCTCCGGGATAGCAGTTAACCGTGTTCTCCCGCTTTATTCGTCACGAGCACACATGTCCTTTTGAGCACATCACTGCATCACGTGTAGAATTGACTAGCCCTTCTGCCTCAATAGTCTTTTTTTGTTAGGGCTTAAATGCCGTGCTCAAGGGCAACCACATCCACACAGAGAAAACAAGATAATGATGGATTATGTTAACCAGGAGGCCCACTAGCCTTCAAAACTGTAGCCACCATGTTTGATTGCGTTCGTCCGCCTTAAGCGTGTTTGTGCATGTGTTTGTGATGAGCAAGAATGCAGCGAATGCCGGTCTTGCCCTCAGCCCCGCGGCGCTCTGTCACAGCTGCAGGCCGTCTTTTAACGGAGGCACCAGTCGGTCGGGTTCTCCCATGGGACCCGGCAGTGGAAAACTGCATCGCCCTCCCCCCCCGACCCCCCACCGAGTGGGGAATCCCAGCTGTGCTCCATGCCTCAGCTTCCTCACCTCACCCTGCTGTCCCCGCACTACATCCAACTGTAACTCCTTTGTCAGTGGTTTCCCCCTCAGCCGAAACAGCGTCGATACCAGCGTGACTCTCCAAATGGAAGCAGTGTGGAAACGGCCGTCTGGCTGCGTGAGCGGATAGCGCGCCGGCAACCCGTTCCTCCTGCAGGGTGGTCCGATTGGACACGACCAGCGAGGGCTTCTGAAGGAATTTGGGGTGAAAGGCTCGGTCAGACCCACAGTCAGGTTGCAATTTTTCAACTTCTTTTACCCCGAGAGAGTTTCACTGAACAGACGGAACTCCTTTCTCCAATGCATCGCTTCACATTCGTACAATTACATGAACTCACATCAGAAAGCTGGCCACTACAAACGCACTTCAAAGCAGCATCACTGGAGCAGCTGGGGGGGATGCCTTGCTCAAGAGCACCTCTAAAGTACTTGGTGAGAGTTGGGAAAGCAGTTTTTTTTTTTCTTTTTTGACCAGATGCTCTGGGAAATCAACTTCCTTTTGAAACCTTTTTTTAATCTTTAGGCAACCTCTGTCAAAATCCCTCTCATGCCTTTTACCATAACAATATTTCTATATTTGGAATCAGAATAATGATATTCATGTTTTCAGTCATCAGCTGACTAAATCCACCTGAATGTTTTTTTTCTTTTTTTTCTTTAATTATATATATTTTTTTCTTTTCAAATTGTCAGTGCCTCTTATATGAAATGTTTTCAGAGCATGTCACACAAACCTCCACATCCACCATCATCCTCTGTCCTGTTGTATAAAGTCGTCAGTATTCAGAGCCACCCCTCCATGTTATTATAATATGTATTGCACCACTAATTTGCTTTTTAACATCCATGTATCAACATTTCTTTTTAAACTCTGATGTATATAGTGGACTGCAGAAATGATAAACCAGCATCATGTAGAAAGAAAATAAGGCTTATTTATAATTAAAAATAACTGTTAAGCTATCTCACTCGCCTACTGTCAGCTAGTACTCCAATATCCGGCGGTCCCACCGAGCAGGGAGGAGGAGCTACCTGTCCGTCTCCGTCTCTCCACACGCAGACACACTCTCACTTGGTGTTTGGTGTAAAAGAAAGTTGTCTAGCACTAGCTGTTTCTCTCTCCTTTCCCTCCCTCCTAATATTTTTTTCATGACTTTGTTTAGTTTATATAGATTGTATTTGATTAATTGCTTTATTTATTTGATAGCAGATCTGTGCCAAGGGGAGAAAAAAAAACTTTTATTAAAGTATGAACCTGTTCCTTATAAACTCACTGACTTCTGGGGTCACTTTATTTGATTTTTGATTTGTCAGTGTCTGTTTTATTGTGCAAATCTGCGCAGTACATGTGTATTTACAATAACTTATATGCCTTCAAAATATACCAGTTAAAAATATTAGCATGTCATCTACTGTATTTGTGCTAAAACACAACATTTGCATTGCGTTATAAAAAAACAAAAACAAAGCTACTACCATGTGGATCTTTCATTTTCGGAAATAAACATATTTGCTTTCCTGCTGAGAGTTAAACGAGGAGATCGATCAGCCTTCAGACAGTCATTTATTTTTCTTGTGTCTGTGACAAAGTTATCCACAGACACGAGAAAAACGAGCGCTTCTTGTGACAAAGTTATCCGGGGTGGTGGGTGAGGGGGGGTCTCAGCCTTTTCATGCGCTATACTTGCCCTCTGTGAAAAGTTAAACTCGTGGCTGCAACATTATCATGATCTTTGCTTTATTAATTCATGTTGACTCATTCATCCGATATCGTCCATTTGTAATTTGTTACAAAAGATAAACTATACTGGGCCACCCATCCATCCATATCTATATTCATCCTGTGCAGGATCCACAAAGCACCTTTCACAAACTTTATTCGCACGCTAATCCACACAGAACGTCCGAGTGGCCGGTTCATCTTGTTTTGATCTCCAGGATCAAAACAAGATGAACCCGGGTATGTTTGGATGACCGAATGACAACATGGCTACTGTTGCCTTCCTCAACTGTCAAAAACCAGAACATCCTGATTTCATTTGTCAAGGAAAATAATTTACCTCCAGTGCATTTGCATTTTTTTGGGGTGCATCTTTTCCTTTCATCTACTTTCTACATCCCTTTTTTCTTTTTTTAAGAAGTCAGCTGGATTGATGCGAAGGGCAACAGGAAGTGGCCGTGTGTGTAGTGAAGCAAAGCTCCTCTCCACTGTATCTTAACTGTGGTGTCACAGAAGGCTCCCAAATCTGGCTGACCACAGCTGCTCACCACGCCACGCTCTCTACATGCACACACACTTTCATCTGCAGCTTAGCAGCTTATCTCTGGTCGGGGCAACCGCAGAGAGGCTGCCTCTTGGCAATGTGATACGCTTTCCTCTCACGAACGCGGCTATTTGTGTAAGCGAGGCAGTGTAACCCGCAGAACTTGTATCATCATTACAAATGGTTTCTATCCTAACGGAGCTTACAAGGTTATTATTACAGCTGCTTTACACATTTCTGCTATCAAAAGCATCCATATCAGAGGTGTGAAGTAATCCGTTAGAATTATGAGAGCAAATTTACAATTCTTTTTTACTTTTGTGAAAATGTTATATTTTTCTTACAGAAGTATTTTAAATATATGGTAAGTACGTAATGTATGGTAAAACAAATCCTCTCCCCTGGGAACGCGTAAGGCTTAGAAGGAAAAAATAATTGGAGATATTACCTGAAGCAGAGATTTTTTTTGCCTTAAAACCTTTGAAATCAATTGACCAAGTTACACATTTTCTGCTGGGATTTGAATTAATGTCTGGAGTTAGCTACAAAGAAATCAGAACTGCAGGACCCTTTAAAAGTATGATTTTGAGGGATTTCCACGTGGCCGGGCCATCTGTAGGCGTTGATAGATGCACTTTTAAAGTTCCCCCCCCCACACACCCATGATGAGACGGGCTTACTCGTGCTTATCCCAGAGATTTTTCTTTTTCAAAGACATAAGAGCAAGTATCGTCTTGGCTCGAGTTGTGCCATTGCATACAAATTACGAACAATAAAGAAATGGCTCTGAAGCATTAAGTCTATTAAACAGCACAGGAACTCCTACAAAATCATGCTCCCCATCAGAAGAATCCGCCCAGTCACGACCGTTAGCTTTACAAAGTTTACCCTTTGCTTTTTTTTAAGAAAACATATCTTTGCATAGCTAAGATCTTACAGCATAAAGAGTTTGATATTCCTGAGTCATTAAAGTTAATAGAATGTTATGGATGAATTTTAAATAAATGTATGAATAAAATGATCTTTATCCAGGTGCATGATATTTGCACGTTTTGCGGCAACATGGAAGTGAATCTGACACACAATCCGCACATTACCATGGCGATGAACTGGGTGTTGCTGCAGTTACTAGAGATGATAAATGATCAGGGTGACCACATCATACCCCGGTGTTCAGCTTCATTGCTTGTTCACCAAAAGTGTTTCGTTAATATTGTTAAAAGTAGATTTAAGTGATTTAAGGCATGCACGAGTGAGCATCACTCAAAAAGTAACAGCACTGTTTTCATATGCACTTGGCAAATGTAGTAAATTCCCTGCTTGCTCTGCATGAAACTGCTTTGCTATATTTGCCATAACTAATGAAAGCCATGACAGCTGAGTTTCACATTCTGCAGGGAAAGAAAACACAAGTTGGAGCAATAGTCCCAACCTGATCTTTCAAGGCGAAGGCGCTTCATGAGATTAACGTTCTCGAACCACAAGCCCGGCAAACAATCGACGCGAAACCATTTCAAAGTTTGGACTGTGTTTTGTAAATGCAGATTGTAGTTATAAATCAGGGCTCTTAGTCCTCGTTGGTGATCTTTTAAAAAAAATACATGCTCCAAAACTTCTTGCCTTGCATCTTCTTTGCAAGTTTCACATGCTGTATAGCTAACGGGGACATACTGTATCCTCCTGCATCCTCTCTTCTCTGTAGCCCAGCATGAGACTTTTTTTTTTTTTTACATTTTCTTCTTCTCTTTTTTTTTTTTTTTTACTTTGACTTTGATCTGCACTCCTTTCAACTCTTCACATATGTTGGTAATAGCCTTGGTGTTCATGGAGATTTTCTTCTCCAGTGCAGAGTAACGGTTGGATAATGCATTCACGCCTTTTGAAATGACAGCACTGTCTCTGCTGTTCAGGCTCTTCGGTTCGGGACTCTTCACAAGTGTTTCAGGTAAAAGAGTGAGGGGTGTAGAATATGTTTCACAAGTTCAAGCTTAAGTTTGCTTTGGAATTTTGGAGAAAGATGATAAACACTCTCTTACTGCATCACAATACATTTATTACAAACGTTGTACAGTGGAAGGTTCACTCGTTATCGTCTGTGTATTTATCTATAAAGCTGAAATACCAATAGGAGTCTAATGTCAAAAGCGGTCAATATAAAAAAGATCAAGGGATCTATAAGTGTTGATGGATTCTTTAATTCTCAGCAAAGTGAACAAAGGCCAGCATCTTACAACACGGGAAAACGCTGTCTGAGCAAAGGGTACGTGATCATTTGTAGATGAGCACTACCCACAGCAATTACAGTGAGTCATTACTGAGAGAATCATCCTCCAGAGGGCTGTACACGTTACACTGAAGAAAATAAAGAGCAGCAGTGAGGGGAGCAATGCTCTCTCAGACAGCACAGACGTGTTTTCGTTCACTTACTCTAATTATGCTCTACCAGAGCCTAAGAAGATATATAATTTATATTATGTGTACTGTAGTTATACTACATTTCATTCCCGTGAAAGTTGTTTATTGGCACATGAAGCCAAAAAAGTTAAACTTCCTCGGTGTAAAATTACTTGAATCTCCTGCATCCATCGGTCCAAAAGGCAAGAGCGCCAGCATTTCCTTTAACCCCCGCATCCCAAGTGCTCAGCCTCGGGCGAAAATATCTGGATTCAGCTATTAGTAAAGTCTATTTAGGTGTCCATACTGGGAAGTTGATTTACCTCCCAAAAAACCATCCCGTGATTTACAGACGCTGTTCCTGGGGCCTTGCAGGAACAGCATCGGTGTATCAAGCCAATTTTCATAGTGGCCAAACCGTTGAATTTCAACTTCTGGGTCCGTCACATGATGCCATTGGGTCTATTCTAGACTTAAATTGGGGAAGAAATGTCTGACCTGAAGTTTGACTCCGTATTGCTGCTTGTAGCGATCGTTGACTCAAGGGAAGTGAACTAGAGTTCGGTAGTTACGCTAGAATATACAGCATCCAGCAGCCAAAGTGAACTACAGTCAATCATGTAATATGTAATTAGATGTAATTTCATTCAGAGAATAATAGCCCCATCTCTGGCTTTTCTGTATTTAGAGCTAACAACTTGACTGTCACAGAAAAATTCAACATTAGTAGGGACTATAATAGGATAAACCTTTCCTGTGCATGTGCACCATGTTGTATTTATGTTGTTGGGATACATGGGTTACAGGGAATGGTATTTTTGTGTAGAAATAAACCCTATCCCTTTGTTGCCACTGGCAAAAAAAAAAAAAGCAATGATATTGACTTAAATATAGGGAAATGAGAGGCTGCCATAATATGTTCTGTGGGCTTTGTTTCCAGCAGATAGGCACAGCGCTTTGAAGTGTGGATTGGCACAGCAGGGTGCAAGCTTCTGTAAAGGCAAGATGCTAAACACTAAGGATGAGAAGGACATGAGGTAGTCTATTACCAATACAGAAGCAAAGAGAAGGGAAAAAAGGCAAATCCAATGATAATGTACATCTGTTCCAGTGAATTTATGAGCTTTGAACATTTTTTCATGTGGGATAAGTGGATCCTTTTTCTTACAGAATCTCACAACTTCAAAGTAGATTCGCTTTGGATAATGCAAATGATCGGAATATGCAGGTTCCTGCCTACTCAAGTGCATGAAAAGAAAGAGGGGAAAGGCAGAATTAACGCTAATTGGCATGGAAGTCTTTTATGTGTGGAAAAAAGGGCAAAAATAAAACACTTCAATTATTGTCAAGTTCATTCAATTAGGAAACAAGCTGACAAAGTTCAGTGTGCCGAACCCTCTAGCCGACTGCATCAAATGTCACTTTTAATTGTGGACAGCTCCTTTGTTATATCTGATGAAATTATAATTAGCAGGATTAAATCCACCCTATAATCACCAAGCTGGCACCGGAGAAAGAAGCTCCTTTGTTCCGCTCTGATGCAGAGGTGGCCGGGGCTTAGAGGGGTAGAAGTTATTCATCAGTTGGTCCTTCATTTTACTGTTCATGATCAATGCTTACACTATTAATCTCATGCTCTCCATATATGTGTCAAACATTAGAAAGGAAATCCCTCAAAACATAAACAAAGCAAAGGAATGGAACAATAATAGCGAGTGACGACCTCGATGGCTGAGAGCTGGAGTCAATATGAAAAGTGACTCAAAATGCAATGCAAGTAACAATCACCTATTTGAGTATTTACATTTTTTTTTTTTTTTTTGTTTTTGTTTTTAATGCTCCCTTAGATTAATGACACAAGGGGGCCATTTGTGGCAGGGAGAGAAAAAGGACAGGTCTTTTTTAGGATAAAAGCAAAAATACTGGGAATAAAAAGACAATGGTTTTAAGCGGAGTACTTTTCGATAGATTGAAGACAGTACATGTATACTATTTTCAAAGCTAAAGCCAAGCACTCTTATTGTCAAGGATGTTGTGTTACCATGCACTGGATGCTAAAGTATATAACCCCAAAACCTGTTTTTTTTTTAAAACCTACACACTGAGGATGTTGTTGGTTATGCTTTTTTGTCTATGTGATATACAGCAAGAAATAGAAATTCATTAATACTCATTGATTCATGACATGACTGTCCACGCCTACGAGCACGTAAATGGTAGGGGTAGTAATTTGCTAGAATATGAAAGGCTGAGGGGCTGAATGTTGACCCTTTGTCTCATAAATAGTTAGAGTCGACAGTGATGGATGTTTGCCGTTGTCTGGCCATTCAGCATTCACTTTAAACCTGACACTTTATGACAGCTCCCTTCAACTTTATAACATGTGTCACGCACCACAGGGAGGGTAATGCTGAAAACCAATGTAAAAAGTAGATGACTCTCTTTTTCCCCCCCGAGTTGTTCATTCACTTCATTTTGCTAAAGAGCACAGTCCAACTTTTCCAGACCACAAATCAGCTCTCTGGACTTCCAGAGCCTGACTCCAGACTTCTAGAGATAGCAAAAGAATAAAACAAGACTCCAGAAAGTTGCATTGGTTTTTAGCAGATCATTGGAGCTCTTTCTTTTTGCAACATCAAAGGCAGCCGCGGCTCTTTGATGTGGCAGCATGCTGTTTAAGGTACAGAGTGAATGGAGAGATGTCAAGCTGCAAGGTGCCTCTGTAGTTTACGTTGAGTGCTGCAGAGAGCTGCAGATGAAAGGAGCAAACAGAGTTTGATAATGAATGTCCAACAAGTAGGACCCATCTCAGACAGCGCACGCTCAGCGGGGTGCCTGCGCTAACCTTGAGCGCGGGCACCCCAAACCGCGGGCAGACGCTGGAGACCAGACTCCTTCAACTTGGCCGCCCTTGAAAAAAAAAAGGGGGCTCTCAGATGTGAGCTTTAATCTTCCCGTCAATTAAATCCTGATTGACACACCCACACACACACACACACACACACACATGTTCATGCACATGTGCATGATGCCATCCACTTCCTCTGTTGAATACCTCAATTTCAGGAAGCCTTTTCTAATTGTTCACTAATCCTTCCAACGTGTGAGTCTATATGAGGCTTGAATGTCTGCATTTCTATAGTATTGCCGCACATAGTGATCCTCTTGCTCTTGATGTCTCCATTCATGAAAAGAGGTTATTTGTTACTCCTCTGTCTCGGAGGAACGGGAGATTACAGGTATATAACTCAGCTTTTTTACTTGACACCATTGGTAAAGTGGTTGTCATGGTTCTTGGTATATTTATAACACACTGGTAGTAAATATGAAGCTCTCAATGCTTGTATAACGTCTATACAAATGAAATCCCTGGACAGATCATTTTTGTTGCATCATTTGTTAGGGCAATGAGAATCCTCCCTGCTGTTTGCTTAGTGGAAGCTATAAATGTTGATTCATTAAAATATGATCTTGAAGTTGTAGCTACCCATATATGTATCATAGAACCATTCAAAAGAAATGAACACCAACAAGTCTGTGCCTTTGGAGTAACTTAACAGTAAAAACTGTGTCAATCCCCATGTTAACTCATTGACACGCATCTATTATATCCAGATGTGTTTCTTAGAATCCTAACTGTGTTTTGTTCTGGAGAAATCTCTGAAAGCAGTACAACATTTCTAAATAATGAATATGGAATTCCTAATTAGCTGTCCCATACTGTATGCAAAAACCTTTTTTTTTAATGAACAAATTAACAAGTAAGGTTAGTTATTTAAGTATTTCTTAAAACAAAACTTAAATTTCCACGTACAAACAGGTTGATGTAATTGTTCCTCCTCCGCTGTACATACTGTATCTGTGAAGATCCCTTTCTAAAGCAATTCAAATGTTAGAGAAAATCCATACTCCTCGTTCTGTGTAAAAACATACTCCAAAACATATCTGAAGTTAATATTAGGCTACAGCTGTCAAATGAATGAGTATCTTCCAAATTTCAAAACATAGGAGCTGGATGGGACAAACAAAACCGATCTTTCTCCCATGACCGCTGTTCATTCCCCGTGCAGCGAGAAGACAGTGATGTATTTGTCGTGTAACTTGTGTACTTAAGTAACAGCAACGTACTTATTATAACCCAAACAACGATATTTTCCTAAACATAACCAAGTATTTTTGTTGCCTAAACTAACTAAGTTGTTTCCTGTGAAGACAGAAGTTTAGTTTGAAAAGATTGTATGCATGAAATTGACACGTGTTGCTGGATTTTATAGGAAAACACGCGTTTCATGAGATATCATACGAACTGTTGATAGAGTCACACATAAACTGGTTTGTTCTCATGGCTACTGAGATGTATTTTACTGTGTGTTGTTGTCGTTTGTAATTTTGCTTACATGGATAAAATTACTCTTTTGTTTTGGGTTGACTGATTGCTTACATCTTTGATTGTGTTATTCTGTATTCTGTTTACCATATCAATTTTATTATGGTTGTGCATTCTTTCTTCCCCCAAATTCACATTATCAAAAAAGAATTTAAGATTTCTGAGCAAAAGGACGATTGGTTATGCACAACAACTTGACTGTAGATTTTTCTTCAGAATTCATAGAGGATGCAACGTGCTGATTTGTTCCTGGGAGTTCTGTGTCTCTGGCAAACCACTCGATGTACATACTGTACGTCAGTGCACCTGGCCTAACACTGAGCTCACCACATGTGCTTTGGATATCTGCACAGGAAGAATGCACAGCGATGAAATGACTGGAGCCAAAGTATTCTATCTCTGCTATGAGAGATGGTTGGACCCAGCGTTGAACTGCGTTGTTATTTATTGACATAGAGTTTAAAACTGACTTTGGTGGACAAAGTTATTTAGTACCGGGCAGCAGCTTTAGTGAAGTACACAGAGCTGAGCTGACTCCACATGGAGCGAGACTTAACTTTCGAGCTCAGTATACTGCAAGCTGAGGAGAAGATCTTCCAGGCCAAGTTTAAGTCAACCTATCTGCATTTCTATGGTGGAAAAAATGAATCTACCTCTCATCCTGATTGTCTGTAAAATGATGTGGGAGGACACAAAATATGTCTTTTGCCAGATGTTGAAATCTGTCTTGAGAATAAACCAAAAACAACCTTAAGCAGCAGAGGTTTGATGCCTATTAACAAGTCAGTCTTCGATCTAGGCGGAGCACATCTTGATCAGGAACTGCAGCCTCTGACCTTTGACCCTTTGCCGTTACAATGCAAAAACATTGCTTTGCTGCCAAATCAATGGTACCGGGATATGTGACGTATAGTAGTCTGCTTAACCCATCTTATTAAAACTAATTTCCCTGATCCTTATCTATCATTATTTCATAGATATATATACAGTGTTCCGCGGTCTCTTCATTAATAATGCAGAAGGCTATATAGTCCAAATGACAGAAGTTGGAGCCACGTAACATATTTCCCTTGCACAAGGAGATGTATGTTGCAACTGAGGATAGAAATACTCAGTGATGTCTTTGGGGACTATGTCTCTATTCTCTTTATCGACAATTTCTTACCTTCCTTCTTATCCAGCCAAACTCATCTGGACCCCCTACTGTGATTTGGATGGCAAAACTCCACGTTAGAGCTTCTCAGAGGATACCTGACAGAGAGCACTCTGCGTTACACTCCCCTTGGTGAGGTTGCCTCTGTCTTAGACAAGAGGAAGAAGAAGAATGGAAAAAAGAAACTCACTTTAGAAAGTTTTATTCCAGTCTGTCTTTCATTACTCCTGCCGTCGTGTGTTTGAGGATTTTCCCCGAGGACTCCCTGAAGAAACACAATAAATTAATCATGGTACTCAGGAGGGGGCTATAATAACAGAAATGACAAATCATCTGACCGTCCAAAAAGTCATTTTCGAACGTATTTTGTCTTGGCATCAAAGAATGCAAGGGGAGTATGAGACAATCACAATAGGATCTGTTTCCAGGGCTTTTTGAAGTTTACATCACATACACAGCACGCTGGCTAGGCTGCAGGTTCCCATTGTCGCTACAATATTATTACTATTATAACACTGCAGAATGGTTACCATGCAAAGATTATCATAATGTGTATTTATTTCCAACAAACCATTAAGACCCACTCATATCAGCTTCTAATCAACGAAGGATGTCAGCACAAAGAGAGGGTATAGGGATAAGATGATGGGTAACACACAGCTCTGAGATTTAAAAATCAATACAAAAATGTGCCAAAAAGTTAAATAGATTCAAAAGTACCAGCCTCTCGAAAAAGTCAGGTTGGTTTATTTATGCAATAGTTCCACCAAGTGGTTGCATGAGCAAAGTGCAACCATTGAGGAACTGCCAACACGGACCTGTTTCCCCGCTTCAGTATAATTCTGTTTTTTTTTTCTCGTAAATGTGTCAAATGAACCGTTAATAGAGCCAGAGCTTCTGCTTTTTATAAAAAAAAACTATAATTCCTCTTTCACGGCCCTTCTAAATGCAGTGAGCTCACCATGAAAACCACCTACAAGAGGATGTGGAAAGGTCATCACACCCCGTTGAACAGTGGATATTGGCATGTGGAAAACTATATTCAACCTGTGAAACAGGTTCTATTTCGTATTTTTTTATTTTGCGAATAACAACCAAACAATGAAGTGAATTCACTGTTGCATAATCAACTATAATACTCTTCAATAGCATACATCGTATCGGAGTTCTGTGTCAGTTTCATCTCATTTAGATTTAGCTTGCATTTTACAGGAGGGACTGCGGAGCAGAAGACGTTTTGCTTTTAGCTGCAGAATGAGGAAGAGGCAAGTCTTCTAAGAAGTGCAGCCTTTCAGTCTGATTGACAGATGGAGGGAAGGAAGCTCTCTGTTGTGGAAACTCTACCATGAGTGGTGGTATTACAATTGCGAAATGTTGCTTGCTCTTACGGTTGAGGGCCGTTGGATCACTCTTGTGTTTTTTTTTTTTTTAAATGTTTTGTCTGGGAGTTTCTTTTTGTATACATATATATATATTTCGATTTGATTGTTTTGTTTTGATTGCGTAACATTAGACACAACTTTTTCAGTGCGTATGAATCAACACCGACAACCCGTGTTGCCAGTAAGTCTACTGACCCTACGGTGGGCTACCTGAGGGGAACTGGGGATGACCAATGTGGGTGGTTACTGTGACAGCTTGTGAAACTGAAAGCAGCATAAGAACATGTTCGCTGTGCGCGAGCATGGACGCTGACATGCAACAAGCATGTCTGTCCGGGAGCTCGTGCTGAGACAACGGACAGAGATCCTGCACGCGCTGTGCAGCAGCGGCTCGGCTGAACGTCTGGAGCGGGTCCTGGACATCCTGCTGTCCCAGGGGGAGCTCATCTTCGAGGACTACCAGAACATACAGGTACCGGGCCGGGCTCTGTACGCCAATGCCAGGCAGCTGCTCGACCTGGTCCACACGAAGGGCGCGGACACCTGTGCGCTCTTCTGCGCCGCTCTCACGCAGGTGCTGCCTGAGGGGCAGAGAGCTGGCTTCTCACTTCCAGGATGCTGTTCAGATCTAGACGAAAGAGAAGAACGCCAGAGCACATCTACTCAGACTCTTCTGGCTCGGAGACCAAGCCTGGTCCTCAAGCTCCAAGGCTGCGTTGAGGATGCGCTGAGAGCTCTTGTGGCATCGGGACACTTTACCTCCGCGGACTGCGACGAGGTGCGGCTGTCCATACACACCCCCTCTCAGCAGGTATGCTGTGAACGGCTCACCTTTTATTCACACTGTGAAACAAACTCCCTGTTCTTTTTCTTTACCTTTTTAACTGTCTTGGAATTTAAACTGGTGCTTAGTTTTTGCAATCCTTTTTTTTTTTTTTTTTTGGCAACTTGGGGTGTTATACGGGAATTTAAGCTGTTGCTGGTTGTTTTATGTTAATATAATAATACCGGTATTTGTTGTTGTTGTTGTTGTTGTTGTTGTTGTTGCTTAAACTAGATTTGGTGCTATCATGTAATGCCTTTGAGCTCAATCTAAAGGGATAGTTTGAATTGCACTCAGTAGCTGAGCACAAATATTTTTAAAGGTCACCAGTCTAGAGTCTTTTTCAAAAATGTTGTACGCCCGGCTAAGAACAAGTCCATCACATAACTCCCCATAACAACGCATTGTGTCTTTTTTAGACTTCGGGGGTTTTGCATGGATTCAACATGTTAATTAGGGAACTTTAGAGCTGGATCCTTCCACCTTTGGACAGGCTAACTGTTTCCCGTCTTTATGCAAAGCTAAGCTATCTGTCTGCTGGTGCTAGCTTCATACACAGACATTAAAGTAGTATCGATCCTTTTACCCGAACTTTAACCGAAAAAAGCAAATACTGTTTTTTCCCAAAATGTTGAACTATTCCTTTAATTATTAATCTGTTGCCACTCATATGTCAATCAGGCAAGGCGTTTGCTTGACCATGTCAGATCAAAAGGAGAATCAGCGGCGAAGGTTGTACTTCAGTACATTCAGCAAAAACAGGAATCTGGATCTCCGCTAAACCAGGAGAACTGGACTCCTCCCAAAGGTATGTCATCATTTGAATCATGCGGAAAACTATCTGACTACATTATGTAAGCACAACTTTGAATGGGTTCTTCCTTGGACCATGCAACACACTTCCACTAGGTTTCATGAAAATCGGGGCAGCAGCGTTAGTCATTCCATAATGCTGACAAACAAACAAACTGAACCTCAGAAAACATAACCTCATAACACAACCACATATATATTTATAGATAAGAGGAGATTCCATGTGCAAGCTAAATATAAATATTCAAATAAACGGATTTCTTCAAAACATGGAAATGTTGAAGCTACAAAAATAGAACATGGTTGAGAAAAAAGTACATTTCAAAAATGTGAAAAAGAGCTGTCGGCACACCACAATTCAGAGTTACAGAATATATAGGTACAACTAGTATCTATCATTTTGCAGTGCTATGAATTTACTGCAGTTTATCTCATGTGTAATATATGCTTTTTGTCACAGAGGTCTTAAAGTATCAGAAGAAGCTCAGCAGTTCTGTGTCCGCTCAGTCCTGCTTTCTCAGTGCTTATGGAGGGACCAGCCACATGTCTCTGGATGACATCTACACTGAGGGCCAGCTGGAACTAGCTCATAACTGCAAAGAGGTCCATGGACCTTTGGGCCTGGAGGACGTACTTGGTGCAGCGGGTACAGTGAATGGGGAGGCCGACACAGTGCTGGTGTCTGGGGATGCGGGCGGTGGGAAGAGCACCTTGCTCCAGAGGCTGCACTTGCTTTGGGCTCGGGGGACGGCCCTTCAGGACTTCCTCCTTCTGTTTCCATTCAGCTGTCGCAGGTTGAATTCCGAGCAGCAGGAAATGTCTGTCCAGGAATTGCTGTTTCAGCACTGCTGCTGGCCAGACAGGGAGCAGGAGGAGATTTTCCAGTTCATCCTGGACCACCCACATCTCATCCTCTTTACTTTCGATGGCCTGGATGAGCTCAAGCAGGGCTTTTCAGATGAGCACTGGCTCTGCTGCCCCACTCAGCGAGCGCCTGTTCACATACTATTGTTCAGCTTGATCCAGGGTTCCCTAATGAAGGGTGTGCGGAAAGTGGTGACGAGTCGCCCGGAGGCAGTGGGCCCTGCGTTGAAGAAACACCTCCGCAAGGAGGTCCTCCTGCAAGGCTTTTCCTCAAGTGGGATTGACTGTTTTGTGCGGAAGCATCACTGTGACCCCACTGTGGCTGCTAAGGTTTTGGAGTCCCTACAGACAAACACCGCTTTACTTGGACTGTGCCATAGTCCAGTTCTCTGCTGGATTGTCTCACAGTGCCACAAGGAGCTGCTAGGTTGCGTAGAAGGCAGCCCACAAACAATCACAGACATTTACATTATGATCTTACAGCACTTTTTCCAGCACCAAAGCTCCCTTAAGCGCTCCACGGGGTCAGGTTGGCTTCAGGAGCACCTAAACACAGTGTTGCATCTCGGGCAGCTCGCCTTTGAGGGAATAGGAACAAGCTGTTACATCTTCTCAGGTACAGACCTTGAGAGATGTGGTGTAACTGAGAAGGATATCTGCATGGGCTTTCTCATACAAAGCAAAGATATGTCCTCCACCCACAGTAAACGCTTTGAATTTCTTCACGTGATTATGCAATGCTTCTTTGCTGCTCTGTACATTGTTTTGTCCAATAACACTGACCGCTCAACTATCCTGAAGCTCTTTGAGCCGCAGAACATGAGAGAGACAGGTCTGAGGAGCAGCACATGCTTCTGGGCCTGCCTGCCTTCCACTGACCAACAGGAGCAGGCTTTAAAGGGGGAAGCTACATCAGCTGAAACAGCAAATCTGCAAATCACAGCCACCTTTGTGTCTGGACTATTGTCCCAGCGCCATCGGAGCCTGTGGCTCCACTGCTGCCCCAGTGCCGTGATGGAGAAGAGGGCCAGACAGGTGGTGAGATGCCTGTCCAAAGGCATGCATAGACACTTTAAGTCTATCCCTCAACCTGTAGAGGGGGAGAAGAAGAGCATGCATGCAATGCCAGGCTTTGTCTGGCTTATCAAATGCATCTATGAAATGCAGGAGAGCAGGATTGCTAAAGATGCCATGAGTAAGCTGGAGGTGGACCACCTGAAACTGACCTACTGTAACATCGGTCCTGTAGAGTGCACTGCTCTGGCCTATGTGCTCCAGCATATAAGGAATCCCGTTGGCCTCCAGCTTGACAACAACTCTATAGGCGATGTTGGAGTGGAGCAGCTTCTTCCCTGCATGCACATTTGCAATTCCCTGCAGTGAGTATGAACAGATTAAATTCTTCCTTTCATCTCTTCATTATGGTGGATAAAGCTTCCACAACTATCAGGCAAAAACACATGTTATGCTCAAGTGTCCTATATTCTTCCATTACCAGCCTCAGAAATAATAACATTACAGATGAGGGAATTCACAAACTGCTTGCCAAAGGTATCCAATGTGAGAACTTCCGTAAAATTGCGTAAGTCAGTGTTGTCAGAATGATTAATAACGCTATCACGTGTCCCAAATTCTGTTTGATCAATTACCTTTCATAATCAGTTTGTTTGTCTCTAGGCTTTTCAACAACAAGCTAACTGATGCTTGTACAAAGCAGTTTTCTCATCTTCTGGAGACCAAGCAGGATTTCCTTGCTCTTAGGTCAGCACTTACAGTATTTTCAGCAGCACTCATCAGATGTGACATTAAAATGGAACTATGATGATACGGACAAGGTCTGTTTAGCTTGTAGTGAATAGCAAATGAACTTCTCTATTTTCTCTCAGGCTTGGCAACAATAATATAACAGAAGAAGGAGCAAAGCAGCTGGCAGAGGGACTGAAACACAACCATTCACTAGAGTATTTAGGGTAAAAGTCTTCCTGCAAAATCCCATACGTTTTATTGGTCGTGCATTTCTATTTACTCACTCTTCTTTGTATTCCCAGGCTTTGGGGCAACAAGATAGGAGATGCAGGAGCAGTGGCCCTTGCCAGTGCTCTGGAGAGCAGCACATCTCTGGTGTGGCTTAGGTAATATTTGCTTTGAATATTGCAAACCGTAGGTATATTTAAGATAGTGTTGAAAATGTATTACACATGTGAACATATTCAGATATGTCCGACTTCTGTGTAGCTGCATAATGACCACAATTATGTATATAAATGCATATATCAGTTATACAACATGTTTATGTAAGTAACACATTTACATATTTAAACCTTTTAGTTGAAAGCAACATAAATGTCTCACTGCAACTGTAGAATACTTAACCTGAATATAATTCAAATTTTATGAAATGCAGTCTGGTAGGCAATGATGTGGGTAGTGCAGGAGCATGTGCCCTCGCCAACATTATCAAGAACAGCCCATCACTGGAACAGCTTTGGTAAGAGTTGGCAACAAGTTATACTGGTACTAACAATGAACTTGCTTGTATCCACCGAGTGGATGCTTTTTGATTGCTCCACCTTCTCTCCACCTTTTTAATTCCCGTAAAAAGGTTGAGCGAGAACTGCATCACCAGAACAGGGGTGGAATGTCTGATTCAAGCCCTAGAACACAATACTTGTGTGAAATCAGTATGGTGAGTAACGTTCCCACTATTTCTTTTGTGGTTAGTCAATCAATGACATTGTCATTGATTGATTTTGTCCCTTCCTATTACACTACAGGTTGATAAACAACGACCTCAGTTTGGAGGAGGTGCAGGAGCTGACACAACGGGAATCAAGACTGATCTTCTGACTTTGTCTAAAGTTGTCCAAGGACTGTGTATTGCTTTAAGAGCTTTTTCTATTTATTGTAGGAAATATTTATATAAACATGTGTTTGCTTAAGTGTATCTTGGTTTTCTGCTTACAGGAATAAAATGCCACTTTTTGGGGTTTATCCAAATACACAAAATCATCCACCTTTGTCTTGGGTTTTATTTGAATGTGTAGGTTGTGATACAATCACATAAAACCACACCACCACTATTACTACTACTACTAATGCTACTACTACTAACGATAATAATAATACAGTTTGATCATGATTTTTTGTCTAAAACTAACTAAACTAAAAATAAGTTCCCTGTAGTCAGTGGTGGAAAGTAACTACACATATTCACAATACTTACTTAAGTACAGTTTTGAGAAGTATTTTTTTATTTTTATTTTATGCTAAATTATACTTCTACATCACTACATATTAGAGGGACATATTTGATGTCTTATTGCACTATATATACAAATATAGATTTACAGCTATAGTTACTAATTTCAGATTAATATGTTCATCGAAAACATCTGATCATCTGAGAAAACATGACTCAGATATGACATCCCTCCCAGCAGTATATTAAGCAGTGGCAAATAGCTCTTCTTCAACCAGCTGCAACATTGACATGCTTCATACATAATGGTAAATGGACTGTGTTTGTATAGAGCTTTTCTAGTCTTTCGACCACTCAAAGCGCTTTAACACTACTTGTCATCATTCACCCATTCACACCCATTCATACACGGATGACAGGAGCTACCATGCAAGGGGCCACCTGCCCATCAGGATTCTAACGAACATTCATACAACATTCACACACCATAGGCACAGCTACGAGAACAATTCACATACATATGAATGCTTTATTAACTAAAATCCAATAATATAATATACATGCATTGTATAATGTATAATACTCTAAAAGAGGCAAATTCTGCATATTGAGCACATTTACTTTGATGATAAATACATGTTGCTGATAATAATACGCTTCTTGTTTTTAATACATTTCAAGTTCTTACCTTTCTCCATAGCTGCCCCCTCCCTCTGGAACTCTCTCCCCAAACACATCCGAGACTGCACTGACCTTTCTATATTCAAATCACAAATCAAAACTAACAACTTTTCAGAAGTGCTTTTAATATATGACTAATGTGTGTTCCATGTTTTTCGTGTATAGCTATTTTATGATGATTTTAATGTTTGTAAAGTGTCTTTGAGAATTTTGAAAAGCGCTATATAAATAAAATGTATTATTATTATTATTAATAAAAATAAAAAATAAAAATAATTATATATATATATATATATATATATATATATATATATATATGAATAGTATATAAATATATGTATGATATGTATATATATATATATGTATATATATATATATATATATATATATGTATGTATATTATACTTCTTCCACCACTGCCTGGCCAGAGACCGCATCATCAGCCCTGAGAGCTGCACTTCAACCTAACTATGTGTTCTGCCATTCATGGGAAAACCCCACAGTAGTGGGGCTTGGTTACAGACGTGGCCGACAGCCAATCGGTGCTTGGAACCGAAACAGACCGACCAATGTACGTCAGGGAGCGCATGACGTCACACATTAAGTTTCGTGAGGTCGTCTCCTGTAAATAATATATATCGTAGCCGTAGCGACACACTGGGTTATTTCACGTATTTCACATGGAGAGCAGATTTATCTAAATGCCGACAGCGTACCGTCGAGGTGGGCAGTCCTCTGCCAGCCCGCCCGCCATCGCTCAGCTCGCGAGGCCAACTTTACCGTGATACTTGGCTGGTTTTTGGACGCTCGCATTAGCTAGCCACTTAGCTAATCAGAGGTTATTACGGGAGCAATCTAGCTCGTTTCCAGAGGCCTGTTTCTAAAGGAGACAGACACCTGAAATGACAGTCACCTGTGGTCTCTAACTGAGCTGACGCGAATCAAAGGTAAGTGTCCACGTCGTCGGTATTGGACGTGAAGGAGTATTTGGGGCTCTTTAGCTGGCGGTTCGTTAGCCTACTTCCCTCTCTCTCTCTTAAGGGGCCTGTGACTGACAGCTTCTGCATGGTGATGACACGCTGCTGCTCTGGTTGTCAGGGGAAAATGTTAACGAAAAACGAGTCGTCATACGGCTCTTAGGGAGGCCGACACTAGAACAAACACAATTGTAATCACTGTGGTCGTCACGTCAGTGAACAGGCTTAAATGAATGGCAGCGCCAGGTTGAAATCACTTTCAATCGTCTACCTGCTTCATGGCACTGAACGGTGTCAGCCAATACAAACAATAGTACCTTTATGTTACCTTGTTGTTACTGCTGCTATTAAATAATGTATTGAAAACAACAATGTGATAACCAAGTTAGCAGTACTGTCATGCTTGAAACAAATGACGGATGCAAGTGTGCTCTTTACTTGTCCTGTGGTTGACTATCGTTTCTGAGGTGTCATCAGGGGAAATCCAGTTGTCTGGTAACTGAGTCTTGCCCTGTGTGTTTGAATAAGTCAACTGTCTGCTCATAATTCATTTTTTTTGAATATTCAAATCAGTGAATATGAATATTGTCACATGAGGACCTGCTAAAAAAACAGGATGACAAGGCAGCAGCAAGAGAGAGGACACCTCATTAACTAGCTATTAGATTTCTCATATCAATCCACATATCTTTTAATTAAAGAGCAGTAATCGGCTACGTAAGACGTAAAGTTACCTTTCGGATTTCAATCTATTGTTCTATATCTTTACTGAGGTCCCCATTCATCATTATTCTGAACGTATTTTCCCTCCCCTTAAAGCATTTGAGATTGTTACCAAATGTTCCATCATGGTTAGTAGTTTATTTCAACGTCTTCATTTGATTAATGAATTAATTGTTTACGTCAAAGTCTGTGGAATATTGTATTTTGAATTTATCAAATAAAAGAATGAAAACATCCATCACTCATCACTTCAGTTTTATGTGTCTACTCCTTGAATTATAATTTTTTAAGTGGTCATTTGTTGTGTCTTCCTACAGATCAAGCTTGCCTTGATGTTGGACCTCCTGCCTAGCATGCAGCCATGAGCTCTGCCCTGTGGAGCCAGGAGAAGCCCAGTGGGGGCTTCAGGGAGGACTGGCGCTTCTACATGGTCATAAAGGAGTGTACGGTGGAGAAGCCTCCCCAGAAGACCCTGAGGATCCCCCGTGGCAGTCTTGGTCAGGCCTGCCAGGAGCGCAACAGCCTGGGGAGAACACTGCCCCCATGCAAGGGCAAAAAAAGCCTCCGCATCCTGGACCAGACCAACGTGGTGCTGAGCCTGGACGAGCGGGACGTCTTGGAGCTGGATGAGAAGCTGGCTGAGCTGCTGTTCCCCATCACCAACTGTGAGGAGCGGTATGCCCTCCTCTGCAACAAGTCACGGCTAGAGCGCGTCCGCGATATTGACTGTGGTTCGAAGGTGCGCGTCCAGCTGCGCTCGGGGGATGAACCTCTGCCTGGGGTGGTTCGCTTCAAGGGCTCACTTCTCCCTGACAGAGCCCTCTCTGGAATCTGGTTTGGAGTGGAGCTGCTGGTGAGAACTTGCTTGTCTTTTTTTTTTCTTTTTTTAAGAGAGGTTGACGTGGTTATTCTGTTTCCTCTGTGATCATTTTTGCAAGAGAGCTTTACCACGGTAGAAATATATTTTTTAGTGTTGGTGACATTGTTTAAGTTGCACAGTTCAAATGAGACATCTCATCAGGAAAAAACACAACAAGTCAGTTTCAACTTCCACTGGAACAACAGCTTGAATAGAATATGTACCGATGTGGAACCCAAAGCAGAATTGCAACCAAACACCACTGCAACTGTGAATACGTTTTTTGTAGGAAAGGTACAAAAGAAACGGCCAGGAAGTGGCTATTGAAACCAGCAGATTTTTCTTGTAACGCTTAAAGCCGCATCAAAACCATAGTACAGAAAATTAAACCACACACTGTCTTTAATTTATTAAGAAGAGATGTACAACCATTTCCACCACCCATGGCCTACATTAGTTAAAGTGCTCATGGCAATTGCAATGTAATGAAGTGTTTCTACTCTTGTTCTTAGTAAATACGATAGACAGAACTATGTGATTTTGTGAGCAACGCCATTCATTTGCTGGATTACGAGTCTGCTATTTTAAGCTCAATAGACTTAAGTATCAACATAATTAGGAGAAACAATGCAAAGAGTAAAACCAGGTTTATTCATCTAGATTGTGCACACAAATGTATGTGTCTCCACTTTCATGTGTGCCTTGTCAATTGGCACTTGCGTGGTATACAAAAAGTTGTGCGTGCAACTCGTAGCACACTTGGACAAATTGGACCCTGAAACAAATCAAAGTTTCTGCTGACTATTGTGGAGCTATTTTGGTGACTGTTTGGAGCTGTTTGTACAAGGCAGTGCTTCCGAGGCAGAATGAAATGCTAAATATTCACAGTTGTGTGACATTTGCTGTGACAATGTCACATCTCGGCACTTTATGCAGCACATTAGTTTTGACTTGCTGAAAATGCAGGATTAAATGGTGTACATGTTGGACTGTCAGGTGTCAAAATTCTTTGGTTATTGTCTGCAAAGTTTATTCTTAATTTCTGCCCTTTCTTAAGCTTTAAAGATAAAGACAGGCTACATGTTGTTTTAGAGAAGGCTGAAACAAAGCAGCATTATTTTTGTCGACACAAGGGTGAACTTTTGTTATTTATTCCTTTTAATCTCAACACTAAATCTTATTATTTGATGTCATGCTATTCATTCTGTACCATATGTACAGCAAGTTACACAATACAAAGGGCTGCTTATTGCAGCACAATGTTGTTTTTATTCCTCTGAGTCCAGCTGGCGTCTTCTCGAGTGGGCTGATGGAGCTCAAACTTTCAGACCGTAGCTCAGGCCTCAGTTTGCACATATGCTTCAGATACGATACTGATTTTATGCCCCTATCAAACAGAGATGACTCCAACTCGTATCTAATTAGCGTTTGAGAAGCAAGGCACACTATGTTACAGTATGCTCTGTGAGAGCATCCAGCATCTGTGCTAGAACTTTTTTGAATGCATTCATCATTGCAGTAAGTCAACTCGTATTCCTGCTGCAGTAATCGATCTTATGCGCTCACAGCTCTATGATGTTTACTTCCTTTCAGTGAAAACTGCTGAGTAAGCTGCCTCGCTACCTGCTCTACTTTTTCTGACAATAAGTTGCTCATCCCTCTTGCTCCTGTGCTGTCTCACTCTGTACACTTGTCTCATTATCCTTCATTTACTTCCGTCTCCCAGGAGCAGGGCCGGGGCCAGGGCTTCACGGAGGGCTCCTACCAGGGCCGACAACTTTTCCGCTGTGAGGATGAGTGCGGTGTGTTTGTGGCCCTGGACAAGCTCGAACTCTGGGAGGATGATGATGACGAAGCCTTGGGCGAGCTGGAGGTGGACCACGTCAATCTGGTGGAAGACGACCAGGACTTCCCTCCACTGGAGATCAACTCCAGGGTCCTGGTGCAGACCAGGGACGGGCCAGAGAGAGGCACCATCATTTTTTGTGACCTGCTGCCGGGCAATGAGAGCCTGGGCTACTATGTGGGAGTTGACATGGTAAGTAACGCTCTTTCTAAATAGTCCGTTATTGTATCTGTAAATAATCAGCAGGTTAACTGAAAATAATAATAATAGGCAAATGCACACAATCTAAGATTCCTGCTACTTTCTGTTAAATGAATGAAAAAAAAAAATGAAGTTCTAAACCAATTTTTTCCCTGACAATATGACTCGTTCCCCTCAAAGGAAAAGTTCAAAACTTTGGGAAAAATGCGTATTTTCTCATGATTGTATGGTTAATATGAAGCTACGGCCAGCAGCCGGCTAACTCATTTTAGTACATAATCAATGATTCAGACTATTTCTTTGTAGGACTCAGTAACTTTGTGGAGTCTCTGCTGATTGCCCAACAACTTTTACCGACCAAGAAACAGTCTGGCTTATGAACCCTTGTAAAATGGCAATTTGTTTTTTTTACATATAGGTTTTTGATGCATGTAAATTGATGAGCTTTACGAAAAGTAGGAAAGTGAAAATTTACTTCCCACAATGTCCAACTTCTCTTTTAAATACAATTCACTGCTGGTGCCTGGCATTCAAGGCTTATCTTTAAACAAATCATAATTTTACACATTAAAGTTAAGCTTAACTTGATTTATTGTGTCATGTGCATCGTCGTATCTATTTCTCACAGTTTCAGGCTGTGTTTTTGGCTCTGTGGCAGCAAATTTATGAAGACAACTAGTTGCCTCTAACGTTCCCTTTTAAATGTTTATTTTAAATGCCACCATGTTGAGATTATAAAATAATTATACCATAATATTTTGCTATTTTCTTATGCCTAATTTAATGGTAGTTTAGTGTTTAATTTAACCCAATTATCAAAATGTTCTTACCTAGTCAGCGTTACATTTAGGTAGCTGTTTATAACGAAGTGTGATGATGTTTCAATCACGACCGGATTGTCTGCCATTTTTGTTGCAGTTTATTTATTTTGAACTGTCCCCGCCTCAGTCGAGTGTTTTTGTTTTTGTTTTTCTCATGATCGTTTGTCTGTATGTTGAGGGAACATGTCTCGTTGCCTGGGATCACAGTAGCTGGTATCTATGACTACTGTTGTCAGGCGGGAGAGGTATTGTAGTCATAGAGAGATTGAAACACATAACTGAGGCATTTGACTGCTGATCGTTAGCAGCAGCAGCAGCACCAACAACAGCAGCAGCAGCAGCAGCAGCAGCAGCAGCAGCAGCGGCGGCAGCGGCGGCCCACTCAGTGCATCTGAGCCACCCACACAAAGGCAAGGCAGTCACGCGGGGTGTGAGGTAAAGACTTAGTGCTGTATGACCCAACAGCATGGCAAGGGGCCAGCAGGCAGCTGAGGAGAGCCCACTGCTCTGCCTCACTCTGCGTCCAGCCTCGCCCTGCCTTCTCTAGCTAGTGGCACTGGCCTCATGCTTATCGTAGATTATCCCGCTGGAGCAGAGTCCCGGAATCCAAAGTGAAGGAGGAGAATAGTGTGGTTGTGCTTGCAGAGAAAGCAGAGCACCCAGGTGGAATGATTTGAGGTGGAAGATCTGTTGTTTTGGTAGAGAAGAGATGAGCAGTTTGGATCATAACAATACGAAGGATCTAGTTTGAGCATCATTTTTTTTTTTTTTTAGAGCGATAAGACAAAAGGCCTCTTTTCATCTCCGAGAAGATAGTAGGGGAAGAAGCACGCGTGGCACCTGGTCAGCTTTGCAGAGATGAAGAACGCCTGGCAGAGTTATACGGTTCTCATGTCTCCAACTCTTTCAGGACAATCCTATCGGGGACTGGGATGGTGTGTTTGATGGGAAGTTGCTGTGTAATTTTGCCAGTTTGGAGCACACTCGACTCGTCCCCATCTGTGACGTAATGCCAGGTGAGTCACCTAGTATTCGTCCCTGTTTTTGGACCATGTGTATGTCGTCAAACCTTAACGGTTTCTGAAAACATTCAGCTGTGCCGGTCTTGGACCAGCTCTGAGCTCCCTCCGAGCGTTCGGAGTTTGTGTTTTGCTTGCAGCGGGAACAGAGAGCCTTTTGTGTTGATGGCTCACTTGTTTTTGAAAGTCAAGTGAGATACTCGGGCTCTTTGTTTCCCACATTGGCATATTGATTTGTTTATGTGTGCTACTGCCTTCTCTGACTATTCTAGAAAATCTTGAAGATTCTATATTTTGCAAATTTCTCATTTCCCTTTGAAAGCCTTTCTTTTTTCACTCTCTAGACAGGCTACATGAAGTATATGCTGTCACTAAGTAGAGCTACTTTCAAATATACCCTAAACATAATTTTTTATTAATTTGTTCCTTATTTGTCATGCTCCCGATACTAGACAGTCCAGTGAGAAAGAAGGAAAAAAAAAAAAAAAAAACTTATGGTCAAAGTTGTATGTCAGTGTGCAGTTAAATTCAAGATCTTCTGGAACCTTCCATAAGCTACACATCTGTTAAATATCTCATACGTTAAAAATTATGTTTCTTATTGTTAAGGAAACTCATGTAGAGTCTTTATACTTCTTGGTGGTTATTTAAAATTACTTGTATTTATCAAGCTGCAGTGACAAATTGAAAAAAGGGAAAAATATACACTACATACATGCAAGTATGTGGGCTGTGGATGACATTTGGTGCATGGTATTTCAACGTAGGCTGATAAGGGTGTTGTGCCTCTAATGTGGATGTATTTCTGGGCTGTACAGAATATTCCATGCAGGACCAAAGGCTGCAAAAGCACAGTTTTGCCCCCAGAGGCACCAACAGTGACAAGTCGTCCTCTGGCCAAAGCAAACCAAAGAGCAAAGGTACTGCACTGCTGTCATGATACAAACGTAACTGGTTGGTATGATGATTATTCTTTCAGGAGCATTCCATCAAAATTGTTGGTTGAGATTCTACAAATATTAAAAGCTATCAAAGTACTTTTTTTCACACACATTTGTATTTGCCAGTTCTAATTATCCCTCTGAGGCTATTTCCTGGTAGAGGTAAATCAGTATTTTCTTTGTTTTTGAGAACTCTAAAAACAAAACAAAAGTTTTGGTCAAATTAAAAATATTTATGCAAGCAAAGCTAAGAATAACAAAAGAAAAAACACTTTGGCTAGAAAATTCCTTTTAAAAAGATAAAAAAAAAAAAAAATACCAGTGCTTAACTCCATTATTTTATTTTTTTTACAAAATATTAGAAACTCCTGTCGGAGCTGCTTCGATTTGATGTGAATGGAATGTGTTACGACCCTGATCGCTTTTACTGTCTCTTTTTGTGTTTTCTTTTATGCAGAAAACTGACTGCAGTTCCTGATTAATTCCCTTTTTATTTAAATTGCTTTTCTACGATTCTTTACCCTTTTATTTCTGACTCAGTCTGCTCTCAAACACACACACACACACACACACACACACACACACACACACACACACACACACACACACACACACACACACACACACACACACACACACATGCTTATCTGTATGTTTTTTTCGTGTACTTGTGTTATTTACAGGATTAGGTCATCAGTGTGGCAGTAGAAGCAAGTCTGAATTTTACTATACTTTAAATGGCAGCTCTGTTGATCCCCCCGCCCAGTCCAAATCCAAAAGCACATGGTACATTGATGAAGGTAAAACACAGGGACTCATGGGATGTCAACCATCTTACCGGCAAGCTCCTGTTTTCAACAAGCTACAAACTAATCAGTTTCACCAAGGCACACCTTAATCGATATACTTTTGATTTACTAACATTGGCAGGATCAGGGGTTTCATTCCTGCTGGGCCACCCCTTTACTAAAAGACATATTCTGGTGCTGTGGGTTGCAATAAATAGAAGTGTCCTTCAAAAGTAACATAATAATAGATTGTTGAACGTTTTAGCAATTGGTAAAATCATATATGGGAACCTATTTCTCCCACCTGCTAAAAATGTGTGGCACATAATATTTCTTTTGATGATCAAGTGAGTTTTGGGAATTATTTTGTACTCCTATGACTAAAGGTTTCTCATAAAATGAATGAAATAGTAACAATGATGAGTTTCTCGTAATATCTAAAATTGAGAAACTTATTCTTAATTGTTCATCATTTACATTTAAACTGCAGTTGGTAACTTTTTATAAAAATGTATTTATTTTTTTAATCATATTTGCTCAAACTGTCACTGTATCCTGACAGTAGTGCACGAGGCAAATAATGTAAGGAACTTTTTTTTCTTCACAGGTTATCTGTCTCATATACTAATGTCAGGTTTTAGTGACAGTTTGAGCAAATATGATAAGTTATTTTTGTAAATGTTACCAACTGCAGCTTTAATACTTGTACTGTTGTATTTCTAATCTAGTGTAAGGTAAAATTATAAGGCACATTATCTCTATTTTTTCCCTTCTGTAGTGTCTCAGTATCATGAGATATCCACTGCATATTATTTGCCCAGGAGTTGACTGCTTCCTAATATAATCTCAGCAGCAGCTAAACAGAGCTGTGGTGTTAAAACAGTAATAGTCAGCCGTCTTCACCACACCGGCTAATATAAGAAATACCACCAACACAACTGATCTGTGAACAGAAATAGTTTTTCCAGTAGCTTACAGAAAAGGGTACATTTTAGATTTTTACAGGAGAAAAGTGGGGATTATTGATCTTATTTTTTCATTTGCTCCTCTTAAACACTTTTGATATTTAACTGGGCATCTTAAACATCGACTGTAGCTGTAGTTAACATTTATCTTACAACATATGCAAAGTAGGAAATGTGTGTGCTTTGGCAGTCAGCTTCTCAAAGTGTGTGATGTAAAATAAATAAAAACAACTGAGTGGTTGCACATTGATTCGCATCTCTCAGAGTTGTTGCGGAGAGACACATTTGTTGTTTGGTAAGATAGATGACTAAAATACTTCAGTGTCGAAGTGGATCCGCTTGAAGTATCTCATAGTTCTGACATTGCACCTCCATAAGCACAAGAAACCATAAGTCATAATAAATCAGGATAAAAAATAAATGTTACTTTTTTAACAGGTGGGAGAAATGAAGTTCCATACAAAAATATAATCACTGTATGTGTATGTAGGTTATTTATTGTAATTACTACATTCTGGGATCAAATAAAATATATGCCCCAAACATGGTTTGTGGAAAACCAATTAGTAGTTTGTTGCAGTAGCTTGCTATGAAAACATTTCCACTAGTCTTGTCCTTCATTACCATTTTAATGTGATATTCCACCTGCATGGAGTAAGTGGTGTCGCCCAAAGGCTTTTAATAATGCTCGGTGCTGCAAATAACTCCTTAACTGGCTGTTGTCTTTGGCTGCAGATTGCCGTTTTTAGATGAACTTTTCTGTGTAATGCCGTTTGCAAGCCAAAGCATTAGTAAAAGCCGTTCTTTCTAGTGTCGGGACGCATTCACTGACTCAGTCAGCACATTGTGTCATTGTTTTGGTATTTTCATTCACGGGACACGCGTTCGATCACATTGCTCATGTCACCACCATTGCGTGTCAGTTGTGAAGAATTTGATACGCTTTCTAAACCGTCACCTGTAGTCGAGATGGGGGAGGCAGATTTTCACCGAGTGTGATTTTAAATATACACATCATTCTGGATCTTAACTTAACATTCTGTTTCTGGCTACGATTCATGTTCTAACCATGAATAAGTGCACAACTCTTAAGGTTTTGTCAAAACCTGGAGACATCACAAATCAACCAAAACGTAAGAAGCAGAACAAGATGCATAAGAGGTGATGTACCTCAGCATCATGTCAAATTCTACCACTGATCGTCAAAATGAGGACGGTAAAATAACTGGTGTTTCCTCCTCTCCAGGCCAACTGATTACTTGAGTGTCTGTGAAAGTATTTCAACACCAATGCATAAATTAGTAGTGGTCAGTCATAAATGGCTGACGTGCCATTTTCACAACTGCTTCCGCATCCTGTGAATGTATCATTATTGTATGTATCATTTCCTCAGGGTCACGTTCCACATTTTGGGTTATTTTTGTTTGTGGTTATGGTGCTTCCATTACTGTCACAAAATGATGAAACTACAAACTCATATGGTTGTCTCAGTGGTGGAATAGTTCAGGTGTGGATGTTTATATAAGCTTAAAGGGGTATGCGACTTTATTCAAGAATTTATGCCGTCTGTCATGACAGTTCAGTCAGAACTTCTTGCATCACTCTTTCTGAAAGTTAGAATTCAGAGAGGAAATTATGACATCGTGACATCAGTGGTTTTCAAAATCAAGTGCTACTCGGAGCCAATAAATATTGTGATGACTTTCTTGAGCCATGAGATTCAGGATTGCTAAAAATCATGAATCAGAATTTAGAGATTTATCTGTAATGTATATTCAAATTATAACGGCCATCTGTGTTAACACATAACATAATGAACCAGGTTACATTATAATAGCCAACAAGAAATTGTAACCTCTCGCTTCTGCAAAGGGTGATGTGTAACGTTCCATCTGCTTTTAAGTTTTTGCCTCGAGGACTCTCAAAAGACTCCAGTTTTTAGCTTTAGCAAAGAGTGCAAATGTATTGACTCGTTTGTCATCGTAGGTATGCAAGGAATTCTTCTTTTGGGAATTTTTTGATAAAGTGTCACTCCCCTTCACAAATGCATAGATTTAAACGAATCAATCTGAGTTTGAAGCAATGTGAAGCACGTTGCAGAACACCATCAGATGGGACGAGGAGTCTGCACACCAGACGTCATGGCTCAACAAAGGGCTTTTTCACACTTAACCCAAACACCTGAGTCTGGACTGTGGCTTGTTCCCCCAGGAGTTAAAGAGGTTCATCATCAACCGTTTTTAAACATAAGAATCTCTCCAATCCATGGATACATTTTTTTCAGCACTCAATCGTACATGTCTCTTTTCATGGACTGTCAACCGGCATGAAAAATACAACACATACATAATTTTGGACTTGACATTAGACATGCCATTCATTGGTAAGAGATATACATCATCATATTGACAAAAACACTCGTTGACCCTGGTGTGAAAATGTCCCAAGACGCTGAGATAGTTTAGGTACAAAGTATCAAAGACCTTTACTGTTGAAATGTATGAAAACTGATCTCCGTGGAGCCAAATGCCTGCAGTTGCCAGTGTGCAGGTTGCTTTCTTCCTTTGGACTCAACACCGCCTGAAAATCTTGTTTTTGCTGACCTCCAGTGCTTAAAGTTCTCCTATTGTCGGTAAAAAATAGGATTTTCAGCTTGATGTTAAGTTACTCTTTAAAGACCAATAGTGAAGGCAGCCTTCATTATATGGTGTGTTTTTACTGTTAAATGTACAATAAGTTTTGGTTTCTGGTTTTTCTCCTGCAGTTGGGGAGGACCCCGCCAAGTCACTTACTGACACGCCCCCCGACTTCAACCAGTCCTCCCCGCCCTCCAGAGCCCCGCCCTCTGCATCACTGTCCAGCGACAACAAGTTCCACTCTCTGCCCTTCAGCCTGAACAGGAAGACCGGGCCCATTGACAGCATGAGCCATGGGCCTCTCTCCCTTTCTGTCCAGTCGGTGATGGGAGAGCAGCCCGAGCCCCCGTCACCTACTGCCCCTCCCTCACCGCGTCCGTCGACGCCTCCCCGAGGACAGCCAGGTCTGGAGGTGGGCTCTCTGGTGGAGGTGAAGGAGAACCCCCCTCTGTGTGGTGTCATCCGGTGGGTGGGCCTTCCTCCTGGCCTGCTGGAGCCTCTGGCTGGGTTAGAGCTGGTAAGGCAACACAGCAAAGTAAACTTCCAAGTTTGATTTAGTTTTCAGTATCAGTACGTGGGAACAAGGATTACAGATATTGAGCTTGTTTTGATCACGCACACATGTATTGCATGTCCCTGGTTGATGAGCTGGGTAGGACATTTTGGACCATGTTGGTCATGCTTCTCTCAGTAACATGTCATAACTGTTCAGGTAAAAACAAAGTTACCACCACATTGCTTGATTCATTAATAGAACATTTTGTTAATTTTTTTTTAAGGAAATAAGCTCATTTGCTTTCTTGCAGAGAGTTACTTTAAAATATCTTTAATGCTCTCATATCTGTTCGTTAAATTTAAGGCTACAGCCAGCAGCCTCGTAGCTTAGCATAAAGACTGTAAAAATGGAAACCGCTGGCCTGGCTGTATTTGAAAGTATCTAAATCCGCCTCTTAGAACCTGTAAAGCTCACTAAATATAATTTTATCTCATTCGCGTAATCCCTACAAAAAAAAAAAAAGCGTAAAAATGACATAAATAGATTTCACGGGGGTGTAACTAACCGGGCACAGTGACTTCCTCTATATTCTGCTGGTTGCCTGGCAGCCTCATGGTGACGACAATACTCAGGAAAGCCAATAAACTAATTTTCGAAAATGTTGAACTATTCATTTGAACACAATTCTAAATTTACATTTTTCTGTTGATAGTTTGTGCGCACATGGGCCACTGTTGGTCGGAGTAAAATGCAGCATATTAGTCAATAAGCAGCCAATCACTATTAACAGAATTGGTAAACAAAGTCAATTACAAAAGATATCACAGCAGGCAGTCCTAAGTACGACCTAAGGCGTTTAGAAAAGGACTGAATAAATTAAAACCAATGCTTTTTTTTACCGCAGTACTTGTCAGTAATTGATTGGCTGACGTGATCTTGATCTCCTCCAGGAGGAAGAGTGCCCCGGTTGCACTGACGGCACCTTCAAAGGTACGCGGTACTTCACCTGCCCCCCCAAAAAGGCCCTGTTCGTTAAGCTCAAGTGCTGCCGGCCCGACTCCCGCTTCCCTTCCCTGCATCACTCCTCCAACCCCATAGAGCGGTGCAACTCCATCGGTGAGTCAGTAGAACTGGGATCATGAAGGTGATGCACCAGATTAACTATTGTCTCCAAAAAGCTTTACACTTTTACTGTGTGTTCATGCAGCGTTTGGAGGGTACCTAAGTGAGGTAGTGCACGAGAACACGCCTCCCCGCACAGAGAATGATGGTCTGGATGTCATGGTAGGAAAAAAGAAAGGCATCCAGGGCCACTACAACTCCTGCTACCTGGATTCGACCCTCTTCTGGTCAGTACTCTTTCAGTCTCACAGTAAATACTTTATCAGCTACAGTGCATGCCATGTTATATTAACGTCTCTGGACGTCAGTCATATTGATTGACTACATAGTGCTTCCTCAGCCAGCAGTGCTGTTTGCCCAGAGGCAGAAGCTTATTAGTAAACTGTTTTGACTTTGCCCACTGGCTCTAACAGGAGGGTGTACTCCTGCTGTGAGCAGGTCGGTGGATAGTGGCTCATCTGTTGTTTCTGCCAAACAGCCAAAGGGCCATTGAACAAAGCAGTCAACCCAAACTTCTGCCCCACACTACAGGAGATCCCATGTTTGAAGATACTTCGACCAGTTTGGAGTTTAACATTTTAGCTTTAATTTCAAATTATAAAAAACACTTCCAAGTAAGGTTGGATTCTATGGGAAAGTATTTGATGAGTAGAACGTATTTTCTTTTTTATCAACTATACAATAAATACAAATGTCATTTTTAATTATTAATATTTTTGGATGATATCGTTTTTTTCAATGTCAGCCAAAGATCGTGGTAAATATAATTTATCTTTTATAAAGATATGATAAAAGAAACCTGAATATCAATTATGATTTCATTCTGTGTTGGATGTTCTGCTCTGCAGTCTGTTCTCCTTCAGCTCTGTACTGGACACGGTTCTGCTGAGACCACGCTCAAAGACAGATGTGGAGTATTACAGAGAGACCCAAGAGCTGTTACGCACAGAGATAGTCAATCCCCTGCGCATGTAAGTCAGAGTGGTTGATTGCATCCATAGCCATGACTCAGCGTTCTCATCACCTGTTATAGATTGTGTTTTTGACTTGACAGGAAGCTAAAGATGATCAAGACAAGAAAGCTTAAGTTTCTCCCGGAACTTTAAATCTGAGCTTGCACATGATTGAAATTCAGATAAATGAATAAATAAGAACTGGAATATTATGAGTTGCATTATTTACTTCATCATCAAACCCTGAATGTAACATCTGATGCAAAATTTCCTGCAGACACGGGTATGTCTGTGCTACTAAAGTGATGAAGCTGAGGAGGATCCTGGAGAAAGTAGAAGCGGCCTCTGGGTTTACATCTGAAGAAAAAGGTAGGGAGATTGGGACGGATACATTGTTAATTGGTCTTTCAACAATTTCTCATACTTCTTCACTGTGCTCATTGTCATGAGTTTGACTGTATCATGACGATTGTTTCAACTTCTTTGTACTGGTGTTGAGAATCTGAATTTTGATGATGTGACTATTATTGAATAAGCGGCTTTACTGCGTACAGACTTTTTGAGGTTAAAACCAGCTTTTAAGAAACTATAATATATTATACTGCTGCAAGTCACAAGAAACAAAAGGAATCAGCTACTTTAAGATGGCATACACATTCACGTCATCGACTTCTCAGGTTTAACAGTGTCTGCACTAGATGGCAGCATTTACACAGGAATGTTGCCTCATCTTTTTAAGCACACCTTGTATTGCAGATCCTGAGGAGTTCCTTAATATCCTTTTCCATCACATACTGAGGGTGGATCCGTTGCTGAAGCTAAGGTAATGGTCAGTTGCCTTTTGGAAAAAATGTAAGACCTCTTTGGATTCACAATGTTGACTTTTCTTCTTTTTTTTTTTTTTCTTTTTCTTTTTTCAAGCAAAAAAAGAATGTTGTGATGCAGGTTACTTTTCACACATGAACATGTGTATGACATGCACATGACTCTGACACTCTGCAAATACAGTTCCAAACACATCACTGCTGCTAAACCACAGAACTAAACCAGACCTGGTTTAAGTCAGCAGTATGTAGACTTATAGTCACAAAATGGTTCACTTCTGCTGCAGCGCTTATGCTGGAGATTGAATGACAGACAGTGTGGGCAAAGTGGTTTAACTGTAGGAGTTTGTTTTGGTCACGATATGAAAACTCCCTTTATAGTCATGTTTTATGGTCTTTGCAATTCCGATGAACAGAATTCCAACTACTATATGAGAGGGTTATTTAGTAGTATTTCCATAGTAATTATTTCACACCAGAGCCAAGTAGTGGCCAACTCACTGCATTGTAAAGCCACGTCATATAACATGACTAATCTGAAACATGTTCCTGGATTAGAAATAAATTCTGCAGTGTTGAGTCTCTCTTTACAGTTTATGAGGCACAGGAGACGGAAAACGTGTTTATTATATCTCAAGCAGTTAAATGTCAAGTTAAACTTTTGATCATCAAGCAGTTTGATGTCGACATTTAACTGCTTTCAATGGGAAATATATTTTTTCTCTATTATTGTTGTTGTAAAATAAGTCATTTATTTAGATTATTTATAACATTTCATAGAAAAGTCTTATTCAATCTTTGAAAATGTATTTTAAAATATACTTCATGAAAAATAGTATAGATTTAGATTAGATTTCAAATTTACAGGTTTAAATAATATCTACTATGTAAGATGCTCTTTGGTATGAAATAGGTAAAATTACATACATGTTGGCCTCAAGTGTTAAAGCTTTCAGAAAACCTATATATTTTGTATCGGTGAGATAAATATCTATTGTGGGTACTACAGGAAGCTAATTTAATATCTGCACAGATTACAGTTGTCCTATTATTTTTGTCCCCTGAGAAAGGAAGATTGAATAAGACTTGTTTTCCAGGTCAACAGGACAGAAGGTCCAGGACTGTTACTTCTACCAGATCTTCATGGACAAGAAGGACAAGGTGGGAGTTCCCACCATCCAGCAGCTCCTGGAGTGGTCTTTCATCAACAGCGACCTAAAGTTTGCCGAGGTGAATTTAATTTTGTTTCAAATTATACATTTTTTAGCAGATTAGCTTGAGTTAGGTAGAAATATTGGTGTACATGTACAATTTATTTAAAACAAACATCAAGTATAAAGGATTTACATTTGTTAATTACCATTATGTTATTTTGTACACATTGTGAGAAAAACTCATCTGAAAATACTCCTTACGGTACTTTTAGCGTGTCCAGTGTGAGCAATGGCTCCCCCCTGTGTTAATACACAATTGTAGTTTGTATCAGGGTTTTGGTTGTTTCAATGTTGATGAGGAGAACAAAATGTGTTTTAGGTAAAAAAAGAAAGAAAGGGAGTTCAAATGTAGTGTCATCTGTCATGGCTCATGCAGTGATCTACAGTTTATTTGTTTATTTAAAAGATCCCATTAACTGATGCCAGTTCAATTGGCTAATCTTCCTGGACATGAATTGCATTAATAAACAAAAAAATTAATTATTTTATAATTCCATTCATTTATAATTCAGAGCCAGTGCTGGAGAGAGAAGGTTTCACACAGCTTGTCTATTTCCATGTCCTGTCTTCCAACCAGTCAGCCGGCGGTACCGAACCCCCAGCTCTAGAAATGAGGGGCGACATTACCGGACCGTGTGTCCTAAGCTAACACAAATCCTAAACATGCACGTTCTAGATCAAAAGCAGGTTCCACTGCTGCTCAGACAACTAATTCAAATAAGAAATGTAGAACATAGATCATCTTAGGTATGGAGGTACTTACACTTAAGATTTTTTTCATCCCCATTTTCTTACCTTTTAATTACCCTAGAATTCTTTTTTTTAAAAACTTTTACAGACCCACTTGGTCTGTAATATGTTAGATATCAAGTACATAGTGTCGACTCTTCCACACATTAGTTCTGCTTTCAGTCCCTGTGTGCACTGAGCTCTGCTAATAGTCCTTGCTGCTTTGTTGATGACCACATAAGTTTTCTCTTTCTCTGTTTTTCCTGACCGCCAGGCTCCCTCCTGCCTTATCATCCAGATGCCCCGCTTTGGCAAGGACTTCAAAATGTTCAACAAGATTTTCCCCTCATTAGAGTTAGACATCACAGACCTTCTTGAAGACAGTGAGTTGAAGCTAGTAATTTTTTCCCAGTGTGTACGTGTGATGTGTTCTTGCCGATTGATGATGTTTCAGAGCTGTGTGGCATTTGGTAATGAAATCCCGCTGAGTTGTCTCTGCTACTCAGCTAAGATGAAGGAACCTTTTTTTTTTCTTGTTTCCAAACTTGCTAAAGAACTTTTGTGCAGTGTGTGTGTCAGGCAGAATATATATATATTTGTCTTTTTACTATCCAGCTCCAAGGGAATGTCGTATATGCGGAGGCCTGGCTCTCTACGAGTGTCGAGACTGTTATGAGGACGGGGATATCACGGCGGGCAAGATTAAACAGTTCTGTGAAAAGTGCAATACACAGGTAAACAACAGAGGGCATTGTTGCAACACCAATTCAACACAAAGTTGTAAAGTGTGGGTCAGGATCGTCCATTTGGTGGCGCCAAATCCAAAGGAATCAATCTGTCTCGGTGCAGTCTCAAGTTATATTGCAGAAGAGTGGCTTCTTCAGCAGATTGTAACACATGGTCCCGCCATTTCACTTGCCATCACTCAGTGCATATCCTGAAATATTCTTTGATTTCTATCTAAATTGCTCATCTGGCAGTATGAATCCTCAAATGTACTTGAAAGCTTTTATTTCCTGTGATCTTTAATAACGTTATATGGAGCATGTTAAACTTTACCAGGCCACAGTAACAAACAGTCTTTGTGACGGTGTGTACCTGCTCGTACTGATTTAGGTTCACCTCCACCCGAGGAGGAAATCCCATCGGCACGGCAAACTGTCCGTCCCCAAGGAGCTGCAAGACGGTACGGGGCGGCAGGGCAGTTTCCCCCGCCAGAGGATGGAGCTGTTTGCCGTGCTGTGCATCGAAACCAGTCACTACGTGGCCTTCGTGAAGTACGGCAGCGCGGATTCCGCCTGGCTCTTCTTCGACAGCATGGCTGATCGTGATGGTAGGTGTCATGGCCTTTTGCTGCTGCGTTTTTGTTATGGCATCAAACTGGTCCTCGAAATGAGATCCAGGACAAAGAAAAGTCAAACACTGGTGAAAGAAGATGGCATTATATGGCCTCAGAAACACTAAACTAATTCATAATTGTGCAAAAAAAAAAAACATCCATGCACTCATTCAATTACTTAAAAATGTTTGTTTGAATCCGAACCAAAGTTATGTTGTATTGTACTGTAAGACTTTGATATTACAGGAAGAATAAATACTCGGGTTGTATCTCAGACATGACTGCCACAGCGCCTTTTAATAATAGAAATGGTAATTTTATTTATAGCACATTCCATTGCACGTAAACTCAAAGCGCTTTACATGTAAAGACAAAATATAAAAATATAGGCATGAATTTGGGTAGCATAATCAACATACATATAAGAATACAGTAGTATATACAAACATATACCCGATCACACACTCTCTCTCTCACACACACACACACACACACACACACACACACACACACACACACACACATAGTAATTAGCCATAAGCCTGGGAGAATAGGAACATTTTTAGTTTGCTTTTGAATATGGAAACCGTTGTTATGGACCTCAAGTCATCAGGCAGCTTGTTCCAGGGAGCAAAACTACAGTAACTGAAGGCACACTCACCGGACCTGGAACTAATTCTGAGTACAGCTAGAAGACCTGAGAGACCTGATCGGGTTATAGTCAGTGAGAAATGTACTGAGAAGACAAACCGGTTACTGCTTTATAGACTATTAGCCGGATTCTGAAGGTCATTCTGGTTTTTCTTTTTACTGGTAGTAACTAGTACTACTATAAATTTAGCTCCAATCTTGGTTAAGATTGCTTTTAGGGCTGCTACTAGAGAATATTTTCCTTCTAAATTATTTTGCATATTAGTTTTTACAATTAATCGATTTAATTGTTTGATCAGTAAATTGTCAGAATTTTTTTTTCTGACTGTGAAGGCCGAGAACAGTTGCAAATACTCACTAATGAAAAGTTTGAAAATTCTCACTATTGAAAATAATTACTTAAAAAAAATTACTTTTATGATGAGTTGATAAAAACATTTTTTTTTGTGGACTGACTGATTAATCGACTAATGGGTTTACCTCTAATGGCTGTTTTTATTTTATTTTGTCCAAAACATGAAAGTGTGTAATTTTTAAATAATGCAACAATGAGTCCTGGAAAGAAGAAGTTTAATTTAAAATATATATTTTTTTAAGTACATTCATATCTACCATTTGCAACTTCTACGTCACTGTTTGATGTGACCGGATGCATTAACTCCTCGTAGTTTAGTGTTGCAAACTCAAAGAATAAGTTGTGAATATGATGGGACTAAGGCTTCGTTGTTACAAATGATCACATTGTTTCCAACGACCGTGCATGTGGCTTTTGCAGGAGGGCAGAACGGTTTCAACATCCCCCAGGTGTCTCCCTGTCCGGAGGTGGAGGCCTACCTGAAGATGACCCCAGAGGAGCTGCACACCCTGGATCCCAAGAGCATCCAGGGCCAGGCCCGACGCCTGCTGTGTGATGCATACATGTGCATGTACCAGAGCTCGACCATGAGCCTGTACAAGTAGAATCCTCTACCCTGCCCCTCCACCCTTGCCCCACAGCCACACCACCTCCCCCTCCCCAAGGGCAGGAGATTCCCAGAAAGGACAAAAATGAAAAACAAACTAAGAGAAGAAAGGCTGCCTGCCAGCAGGGGTGCTGTCCAGAGTTAACCCTCTCCACCCCACCTCTCCTCAATGCCTGCCCATCTCCGGAGGCCGGAGAGATGGAAGAGAGGGGGAGAAGCCTATTTGCACTGTGCATTAGTTGAAGTGTCGTGTTCTTCATGTGGGCCCATGTAGCTTCCCTGTGTCTCGCAGCTGAGCATTGGTGGTGGGTGATGAAGCAATGGTAGGCCTTATGAAGATTCCCTCCCTGTTCAGGGAGGAAGTGGGAGAAGATGGACGGGAGGGCTTGCTCGCATCGCTGCGGCTGACAAAACATGTGCAACAAAAACAAGATGAGCTAGTGGGAGGACCCTGGGCACCTCATTTACCTTAAGAAAAGAGGAGTCCTGCTATTCTTAATCACTGTAAAAGACGGGAGCTTTCCATAATGCTACATTTAAGGAAGCAATGCAGTGTGCAAATCCTCATCCAACCTGTGTGTACTGTTCTAAAAAAAAACTTGTAAAATCTCTTAGTAGCATAGATTTCTCCAGGTAGTAACATCAACGGTATAGATGTCATCCTTCTGTGCAGTCACATTAAGACCAGAGTACTCTGCTCTATGTGAACCGGTTTGCATATTTCCCCATCACGCTGTGTAAATGTCTTTACAGTACATGTTTTGCAGAAACAGATGTAGCCATTGTAAAAGTCTCACGTTTTACTGCATACTTGCTCAACCAATGCTGCACTTTTGCTCCATCCCCAAGTGGACCTATCAGGAAACATTTAGGTTTTGCTTTTCTTTTTTTTCTCCTATTGGAAGTCACAGTGAGTGCTAATTTGTTGGTTGGGAGACATCAGAGTTTTGTGTTACAGAATACAAATGTGCTTCTCCTCTGGAGCTGTAAAGAGCGCTCTGCATTGCTAATGCAGAGTAGATGCCAGATAAATGCGTGGAAGGAGACTTGTACAATGGCTCCTGTTGTAAAGCTGGTTGGTGGAGCACTCCATGCATTCACAGGGTCAATGAGGTGAAATACTGGAAAACTCTGGCGGTTATCTTTAAAGCGAGAGAGCGTGATGTGGAGAATTTCACATGCAGTGTTTTTTAAGTCTTGGACTCGTTGCGTTGATGACTTAATCTAAATTATATTTTGTGTTTACGAAGCCTTTTCGCTGCCCGTCATGGCAAGTATTGACTCTCGCTGCCTTCCATGAAGATGTGACATGCAATGTTTCCAGCCATGCACCAGATAACACAACAATTGTGATCAAATCTTATTTATTGTATTCTAATCCTATTACAAACTTCTGTGTCGTCCCTTTTTGAGAAAATGAAACAGGGTTGATGATACTGGTGTGGGGGCTCCTTCTCCTCTTTCTCAGTATATTGAAGTGAGTTATTGTAGTTTACGCCGTCTCATAGCAACTACTGAATGTTAATAGTGACACGTTGAACAGTGTGGAGTTAACGAAGGATGGGTGATGAATGAGGCACAAGGCTGGAAACCTTGGGGCACCATATATACGTATTTAAAGAAAACCATTTTAATGAATTATTTAAAAATTCCCTGATTCCATCGTATTCCAATTTGAAAGAGTACCTAAAGCATACCGTGGATTGAGACATACAGTAGTTTGTTTTTATATATCACAAAAAAATTGGATTAAAGCAAGAACCTGCACATGTTGGCATCAGCATTATATATATATATATATATATATATATATATATTCCTAAATCACAACTTAATCATGAATTCAGTTGTGAGAATAAGTGTGAAAAGGAGTTTTTTTTATAAATTAGGTTCCAGCTGACAACTTCCATTTTGCTCTGTGGTCGTTTCCACTGTCCCAGGGATCCTGTCGGGGGACCTTCCTGTGTGAACTTTTTTCTGCACTGCTGAAGCATGTCACTGACTGGAGCCTTGTTCTCTATGAGAGAAGTCTCGGAACGGAGGATGGGATTTTTACGTTTTTTTTTCTTTTCTGTTGCATCTGTACAGTATAGACATATGTAACGGGTGGAAAATTAATGTCAGTGATGTTCCTGTAAATGTTAACAAAATAAAGCCCATTTTTAAGGGTACACGGCATGTTCTCAGTGATGTCATGATAGATCTTGCCAGAGCATCGAGGATTGGAGGGAAGTCTCTTGGAGATGGAAGGGGATTTGTGAGTTTTCGGATCCCCGTCTCCTTGTCACATGATTTATTCACGAGAAAAAAGAGAAACATTTGGTATGGGGGAAATTGAGAAATGTAATTCTCAGACACAGTACTGAGACACCAGTGAGGGTAGAAGGCCACCGTGGAGAGTAGTTAACTTAGAAACTCACACTCTTTCAGTGTGATGCTAGAATGCTCAATTTCAACATGCAATATATTGCTTTGACATTAAAGGAACTGTATATAATATTCTGAACATTAATATAGCAACAAACTACTATTAGCTTTGTAAAGATATAGTGGAGTAATGTCTACCTTTGCAGACGAGCTCTTTCTCTATGTTGTTATTCAAGCTTCTCCTTGCTGTGTAGTCATAGCCGGGCCGGCTTGCTCTCAGTGCATGTTCGTGCCCGTGAGTTGCCCCACAGGTGAGCTCGAGGCTGCCGCTCTGCACTGCTTTCCGACGGCGGTGACAGCGGATGATGCCGTCCCGACCAACAGCGTCGCCGCAGAAGCGTGGCACCCACCCTCCGGTTCCCCTTCAGGTAAACGCTGTTAGCTCTGTCAGCACTGACGCCTTTTGTTAGCACTGTTAGCACCATGAGCTGTGAGCCGTTTGCCCGTCGTCGCCATTTTGAGAGCCGTTTAGAGGCAACCAAATAGCTCCTATTCCCGAATCTTGCACCTATAACATTAACTGACTTTCACTTCAGTAAGTGACTGTAAGGGATGCAAACAGCAGCCTCCAAAATACAAAAAAACATAAAAGGAAAGACTCATCCCATTTGAAATATGGGGATTGTCTGACATTCCCATTTTGAATAGCAACTTAACACCAGCTAAAGGTGACGTAGAACTACTCCATGGTGTGTCAGTACATCATGACATCACTTGTTATGTGTGGTCAGAGGTGCCACAGACTTTTAAGTTAGTGTTTTAAAGATTGTAGACCTACATACACATCTAGCAACCCATAAATAAGGCTTTTAAATAATTTTAAATAAATTTGGCAATTTTGTTTTTATGTATTTTTTTTTTTTATATACTGGTTGTTTGGCTGTTATGACTGTACATGCATTGGGTTGGCTTCCAGCTTTACTGCTGCTGAATTACTGACTGGTAGCTACTGAAATACACTTGAGAAAAAAACTGAAGACCTCCCAAAGCGTTTCCAACTGTATGTTGGATATTTGAGATATTGTTTTGCTGAGATAACTGCCTCCAGAAAGTAGATATGCAGAATGCTTTTTTTCCTGGATTTCTGCTGTCAATGCTGCTAAAACAGGGTGCTTTCAACTAACCTCAAAAACTGTAAGAAGCAGCAATGCGTACAGAAACATGACCACTGAGGCTTTCGCTGATGTAAAATGTTCTGTTATGTGGCCATGAATGTACCGACACTATAATAGATGTTGGTAGCTTTAAATGGTTAGTATAGCACAGACCTGTCAAGTCTCATGTCTTATTGCAAGACTCGGCTTTGTGTCTTTCTACTGGGTCTGAGAGTGGCAGAGCAGCATGATGAAGCAGTGTCTGTATATTTTCAAGACATCCATTGCTTATTATTGTTGTTATTAATATTATTGTATTGTTCTTAGTGGGAGTTTCTGGAGACTTAAGCAGTAAATCCTTGTAAAACCTGGCCTCTGGGTGTATTTTTCAATGTTTAAGGTGCGTGTTATCCAATCCTTCAATGATCTGATTCTTTACTGATAGGATTACCATGATCAAGCCCAATTTAGGCTTCTGACACAGTGATCATCGCTGACTTGTAAACATACAACAACAATATGTTCATGTCTTGTTATGCTGCCAGGAAGATGAGAAAGATTACAATAAGCATAGCCTGTTTTGATCACTTGGTTGGCTTTGGTCTTCTATCTGGCCTATATGTTCAGATTAAGTCTACATTCAGTGACCCAATTCCCCAGACAATCTCTGACAAAACGATACCCCGAGATAAATCGGCATGTATTATACATGCATCTCCCCCACAGGAACCCTATTCCACACCTTACCTCGTTTATTTTTTAGTCAAACTTGAAACCAGCTTAGCAAGCTGACTTCAGAAGTGCCAGATAAGTATTTGTCAACAGAACAGCTGGCACACAATGCCCTCTTGTAGCTTTATGCCACAGCATATGCCAGCCGCTCGTAGCGTGTGGTAATTTAGCCGGGGCTGGTTCTACAGGAACAGATGGGCTCAAGTATTGTTATTCTCGCTCCAGCTCAGGGCCCCTGGGGGGAATCACTAAATAAAATCAAAGCAGATGGACCTCTCTGGGCTAGGCTGTGTTTATGATAAACAGCCAGCACAACCAGTGTCCATCTAACACCTTAACCCCACCCACCAAACAAACTAACAGGAAACAGGATTACAGTAGTTTAACCTCACCTGCACTGCAGGTTTCTGTTCTCCTTTCACCCAAATTGGAGGCAAACCCAAACAAAAAGAAGACAGGAAGTACATTATGACTTAACCTATTCTGTTGAGCGTTTCAATAATTTCCATCCAACACAACAAATCCTTTTTACCTCATTGACCTTAAACTTTAAAATTCTCTCAAAACATGGACACTTCCCTGTCTGACTTCCCCGTTGTTTCCCACTGTCAGAGGACTGTTTTGTTCTTTTATAACCTTGTCAAGATTTCATTGCTGTGGTTCTCACATCCATGTCATAGACACAGGCCTTGGTGGCAGTATGGTCATAGTAAACACCGTCACATAGGGTAATAATTATGTCCCCCTGTTATACAGTACATGAGAATGCAGGACAGTTCTCACTAAGCACTGGACTCCAAATCTACGTTCATTCCCATGGGAAAAGACAGCAATAAACAAAGGAATCCTATCAGTGCAGAAGGAAGGTAAATGTCTAAGGCCATTAAGACAACAGGAAAGCAGTGATTTCCGGCACTAAAGATGAAAAAGAGTGGAGCATGAACAGTTTTAAGCCAATCAGTCCTAACTCAATATACCACTTAGGTGTTGTTTTAACTCCATCATGATAACCAGTTTTATTTACTGTCTTCAAAGGTCACCTTCTGATGAAGTCAAAGTAGCGTAATCAACCTAAATGTTTATAGCCAAAAGTGTTAACTCAGGGGTTACTCAGGCACTGTAAGCTATATTCAAATATTTGTTGTAGTTTTTCTTCAGGCTTCACCAGACAGTTGTTTTTCATCATTATCTTGATCAGTTTTCTTTCCTTCGACACATGTCCCTCCAAAATTACACTCAGCCAGACATTTAGCCCATCTATCTATTCAATTCATCAGTTTAGGGACATAAGTGCCTCTGGCTTGTATCTTGTCGGGACACAAAACCAGCTTCCTTTTTTTTTTTTTTTTATCTCTTGCCATGCTTGTCTCTTACTTTTTCCAATCAGTGAGTGCAGGCATCCAGTTTTAGGCAGATCTAAAACATCAGTTAAAAATTATCCCATTGTGTTTAAAAAAATAAATTCATATTTAATCAACTAATAATTATTTCCAATATTTTCTTTTTCTGTATGCCATTGGCGTTCATTTATTATACCTAGTAAGACAATTCCTTTCCTTTTGTATTATCCTTAAAAATGTAGAGAAATCAATTCAATAAGATTTTTTTTTAATCATTTAAAAATTATAAATTAAAATCCAAATTCTGTGTTTCGATGTAAAATGAGTATTAACGCCCAACGCTTTTGAAATCTTTGTTTCACCAGTGGGCATCACTGCTACTAAACTGCCTTGTAATCTTTACATTTGTACTAGTATAAGTAACATAAGTCCTTCTCCCACATTTTCAGAAAGGACCCTGGCCGCTTGGATGAAGAATTAATTGCCTCTAAAGCAACAGCTACCAGATGTTGTTGCTCCTAAGAGCCAGGTGTGCATAAATTGCATATGCAGAATGTGTGTAAAATATTTAAAGTCGTATCTTTCACTTAAGGTGTGAAGTGTTTTTATTGCCCATCACTGCTTTGAGTATGGCGAGAGGAAAGGCCGGCGGCCCCCCTGGGCCTGCCATGCTGGAGCTCAGCACCTGTGGTGTTAAGACTGCGGATGGCGAGGCTGACAGTGAGACTTGGCATGACAGTGCGTCGCGGTGGGGTTGGTGTATGGAAGGTGTGTGTGTGTGTGTGTGCGTCGTGGGGGTGGGGTCCATCCACCTGTTCGCCCTCTAATTCTCTCCTGGCTGCCACCTTTAACACTGCATTATTTACAGGTGCTCTCTGGATGCAGCCACAAGCTGCTGTCTGCTTTCAATATGGATGGTTGTGTGTGCGAACTTGTGTGTGTGTGTGTGTGTGTGTGTGTGTGTGTGTGTGTGTGTGTGTGCGCGCAGATTGGCCTTCCATCCAATGAGACGTTTTCCACCAACAAAAACTCAGTTTTTTCAAAGATCACTCTAAAGTGGATGAACTTCAAATTGCTGAGTTTGCGTGGTTGTGTCAACAGGAAATTCCAAAATTGAACATGGTTGATGGGTTTCCAAACAACAGCAATGTCAGGAACTGTCTTTTATTGTTTCTACTGTATGATCACTTATTTTGTGATTCAGTATTGACAATCACACGGAGCAGGTGTGACTGACAGTGTCCACAAGTGCATTTAGGATTCGATTTCATTACTGTCTGCTCTTCAGGACAATTCATAGAATTTAACCTTTGTAGTGGACGACATACTAGCTGGCCACATATGAATGATAGTGGTCATCAGGTTAGCATAACGAGGTTCAGATAGCTTGGGTAGCAGACTACTCATCCTTTATTTAATTGCAGTTATAATAAATGCTGTCTGGCCCACAACTTAACTCTTTTTTGGTTCTTTCTCACCGCTCTCATAGTGTAATTTTTGGCCACAGCAGGCAGCTCTTTGCAGCGAAAAAGTTCTAAAAACCCACTGTACACTACCCGATCAGCACAAAATAGCCAACAGACACAGTCAGAGACTAGCTGGTGAACATAGTGGAGCATTTAGCAGCTAAAGACCCAGATATTGCCCTGAGGAGTTGGTAGAGACCAAAAACGGAGCTAAACGAGAGTGACTACTGGACTTGTATTTTGTCATGTGGACACAGATTGAATCAAGATGAATTATAATGATGCTCTATAACCGCTGTATGTGTAAATAAGTGTTAGCTTACAAGTTTACTCATTTCAACTTAAAAAAATGATATGCCAATGTTGTGTTCACAACTTGTTTCTGCTACCCCCAATGCACCAAAAGTGATTGCAGATTTAAACTAATGCTCTCGGCATGCTGCACAGAGCACAGGGAGCAGTGGTAAGTGGATCTGTGACCATCTACCAGTGGGGCCGTCAGCCACTCTGATGTCCTTAACGCTGTAAGACCCTTGACCTCTGAGGTAACATCCAGTACTTACTGTACATACTGTAATTTCCTTTATAGTTTAAATATAGAAAGTACAGAAATCCCAATTCCAGATGAAATCATTAGACACTAAACATTGTTCTCTTTCCACTGTAATGAGTACAAAATGACTATTTGCCTGGGTAAAGTTTATCCTGTTCAATGACCTTTTATAATCTCCCTTGTAATTTCCTCTTTCAAACTAAGCGACAAATGGTCCGATTGGTCCGATTGGACCGATGTGTTCAAAGGAACTTATAGTTATCTGAAGCAAATAATCATCTGAGGATCTTATCTTATTATTCTAAAGGTTTTGTGTTTTTTTTTTTTTTTTTTGTTTACTTTAAGAGGTATCCTAAAACAGGATAGATTAACACTTTATAGATTAAAAAAGCAGATGGAACAAGGGTTTCATAAAAACTCACACATTAGGCTTTAGTTTGTCAGCATAGGGACATTATTCATTAACATATTGTAATATAAGTCATAAACTTTAATGTATGTAATTTGTCATTAAATCCAATGGTTAAACATTTTAATACATATCTGGTAATTATTCAGGAAATTAGTTAATAAGAATATAAAAAACATTTGACCTTTTCCCACATGACCATGTCATTACATCACGGAGTACCACTTGGTGCAGAAAATGACTGCTGCCTGCTGGATGGGCGATGTGCACGCTGTACAGATAGATGCATAAACACTCCTTGTACCCAAACAAAGGCATCAAGCAGGCATTTCATTAGACCATTGTGTGATATGGCAGGCCGCTGCTGTGAATGTATTTATTAGTTTGCGATACATGCCTTTTCCTGTTGTTCCCGGGGCAGTGGATAATGCTGGTTTTGTTCACGACCCAGTGTGAGCGGCGCCTCGGTTGCCAGCTGTCAGGGCTGATACCGTCTCATTTGGATTCCCAGCCTGCTCGCTGAATAGCTAATTAGATTTGCCATTTTCAATCCACTGATTGCTATACATAGCAGCACAAAGGAGCTGACAGCATGTAGCATTCAAATCCAACTGTAACAATTAATAACTATGGTAATTAACATGTGTTGGGCACCATTGATTATGACATTACCTGCAGAACGGATGGCCTAGCCCCTGCCATTTCATTAAGGAGCACAGATATAGACCGTTATTAATAAACTGCTCTCTGCAGCTGAGAGGGGGTTATTAATTACACAAACTAGTGGGTGCATAGGGTAATCGAGTTAAAGCGTTTTCGTTCACAATAATTGATCTAATTTTTACTGACCATTCCTGTTGGATCGTGTCACATGCCCCCCGTGTGAAGAGAAATCACCTCATTAACAAAAGTTTAATTCTAATCATAGTTCTTGGTCTGCCTAGCTTTAAGGTCATATCTGAATGTCAGAACCATTTGAAATTGATTGGTGGTAAATTGAATCAATGTCATGTTTAGAGAAAACAATAACAACTAATGGATGGGGCAAGCCAGCCCCAAAACAAATAGGTTTATTGGGAGGTGTGGGATAGTGTGCATGTGTACGTATGTTTACGTGTGTGTGTGTGTGTGTGCGTGCAGAGGGAGGTGGGGCTTGGTCTGACACTTTCATAATTCATTATGTCCATAGTAAGAGAAATGTCAGGATCCAGGCAATTAGCAGCAGCTGCAAGGACTTGTTGGTTAGTGGTGAAGGAGGGGGCTGCTTACTGGTGAATAGACAGAGAGGGTGCAGAAACAACCAGGAGACTGACTGAACTCTGGCAATGAAAGGACAACTTACAGTTTTGCTTTTTTTGTTTTGCAGTTTAACAACAGTTTAGTGTATGTATTTAAAAAATTGTGTAAACAATGGGCCTGCTGCGTGACATCCCAGTGGCATTTCATACAAAGAACAATATGTTCCATCCTATGTGTACTGTAATACAAGGCACGTATTCATGCAGAAGTCAACAGAATGATGTAGTTATGGACAAATGGTAGCTAATCAAGCCATTATATAGTTAATCTATCAGACTATGTGACGGGGTAAGAACATTCTGCAACAGTTGGGGAAAAAATCCGAGCAAGATTACTGGCAAAAAGGTAAGTCTATGAAACACCTGTCAGAGCTATGCATGTGACATTTCACTAATTGTTTTTGAACTCAAGTAGCAGACATTTGACATTTGGCATCAGTTGTGGTCGACTAGGCCGCAACACAACACCGAAGTCCTTTTTCTTTAGTTGGCTTTTCTGTTTCAGGTGACGGGCAAGCTGCCAGCAGGAACAAATCCTCTTGATCCTTACAAAGCTGCAAAACATGGAGGGAAATGGCTGGTCTCAGTTTTTCTGATAGGCCCACAGTGTAGACTATAATAAAACCTGCATCTCCCAACCCCACAACACAATGCCTCTACCTCTTTGCACGCCACACAACAGATTTCTATTTCCCCTCCACCTGGCAAAACAGCCATTTTCATCTTCCGGAGCGTGTAAAATTTCACACATTTTTCACAACACATCTTTTGAAATGCACTGCTCCTTTTTATTTATTTTTTTCTTCCTCTCCCCTCCCGCATATGAAATCCTTCCATTCTTGGCTGCCAGCACCAAAAGATGCAGCCAATCATCTACAAGCGATGGCAGTTACAATTTTCTGCGAACAATTTGTTCCCTTAAGAGGAAAATTGCTTTCAATATAAGCTCCCTTTGACAGACAACAACAATAAAGATACAACTGTAATGCCATTGCCTCTGTCAGCACTTGGCTGGGACAGCTTCAGTAGGAACGTATGACTGGGGGATGAGGTGCTTACAAGTCAGCCTTGTAATATCAGCATCTGTGTGAGACAGTCCTGGCAAATGAATCCCACTTTGAACATAACAGCTTGGCATCACATGAAAATTACTGCCATGAGCTGTAGTTGTCAGATATGCTCTTTCCATTGTGATGGTGAATTGTCATTTATTATATGTTGTGCCTGCCTCTGTCAGCTCCTGTTGACTGTGTGTATTGATTTGCCAGAGCAGAAGGGGTGCAGAGGTCACTTTGATCAACACTCTGCAACACACGGGAATCACACCAAGCTGACATTCCATTACCTGAGACAAAAGGGGCTTGAAACAAAGAATATGTTAAGGAACGCTGGACTTCAATACAGCAATATGACTATAATTAACAGAGAAATGGATGGCGAATGCTGAAATGACTATTGTGCACTGGAGACAAGTGTGCTGTCTCCTTGATATTACATGCTTGACCTTTTGGCCCTAACACTCTCCTAGTGGCCTTGTTGCGTTTCCTGAGCTTCTTCAAATCAAATATGTTCCTTTCTGGTGCTTTAAAAAAATCATGCCGGCAGACCAAGTTAGGCAGTGATTGGACCCATATAGGAACAAACTGAAAAACACCCTTTTTATTTCTTGTATTTCCCTTTTGAGCAATACCTAAAACATATTTCCATAGTCAGAAACTCTTTGGTTTGGTCTGTGGTTGTTGGCTTCCCAGAAGCACCACAGTATGATGTATGAGGTGGAAGGAAAATGAAAGGGGAAGTCTTACACAAATAATAAAAAGAGTTACATAGTGAGAATATTTGTATCATTTACTCAAACCAAGGATTGTCTAGTCTTTAGCAAAACAATAAACAATACAATTTAATTCTACACAAACATGCTTTTGGCTGACCTTAAAATGTCTGGTCCTGATACTGAAGGTTTTCACTTCCCTTGTTTTTAAATGTGTCCAAGGTCATTTATTTATTTTGAGAAAAAGAATAATGAACAGGGAAGACAAAACAGGCATACTTTTTTATTATACCTGAATAGGTTTCAATTCAATACAGCCCCAAAATATAGAAATTACCCACAAGAAGTAAGATATCCTCGACTGACATATTAGTTTAAAATTATGTGTTTCACAGTCAATGACTAGTTTATGGTACTAAACCGAGAGATTTGTATTGGACAAAAAAAACACAACCGAGAATACATTTTGTTTTTACTTGTGCTTGATTTTCAGTTTTCTAAATATAAAGAACAAAAATTCATAACCCTACATGTCTTTGAAAAAAAAAAACCGTTCAAACCCCATTTTACTATCTAGAAACGCATGTTTGTTTATCTGAAATCTACAAAAAGCCACATGTGCTACTGATCTGACAGCAGCAATATGCCTTTATTTATTAACAAGCTGTTGGCAATAATTAGGAGCATGACTGTGAGCGTAGGCGTTTACTTTGACTGCATTGTTGCAGATGAAACGCGTGTCTCAATGCTGTGCTTTGAGCTAGAGCCTGGTTGACTGGCGTTATTGCATGGGCCAGCCCTGCTGCTGTCTGTCGTGCTTGTCAAAGTCATGACAGGATCACTTTATCATCATTTGTCTGTCGTGTCTGACGCTATTGAGTAGGAGGGAGCCCTTAGGGAAATGGGGGCAGGCTGCTGTATTTGCTGTATGCTCCGTTTTTACTTAGTTGCTAGCGTAGCTTTATCAGGATTGTTGTTCCAGCCTGTCAAACTGCTTGGTAAGGTTTGTTACACGTCTCCGAAAAACCAGCAGCTTGGTCTCATGTGGTATTAGTCAGTATGATGGCTTGTCAAGGCCGCTCTGTAAGACCCGGCTGCATTTACACAGAGATACAAAAACATGATCATAAAGCACTTTCATTGGCTGAAGATACAGCGCAACTGTGTGTATGATTTCTATTGGTTTGCTTTGTTGCACAGGTACTGTGGTAACAACACATTTACTTTTCAAGCTTTCCTTTTTACCTTGGATTATATTCTTTCTGGAGGCAACTACTTGGAAGGACAATGTTTGGTTGTATAACCAGAGTCGCCATGCTAGCAGCTCAGTGAGGCTGTACCCTGGCACTCTGGAGCTTTACATTCTAACGTCAGCATGCTAACATGCTCACAATTACGAGGCTAACATACATATCTATAGCAAGTGTACTGTTAACCATCTTCGTTAGCATGCTAACCTATATACAGTCTACGATGCTAACATTTGCTAGTTAGCACAAAACAGAAAGTACAGCTGTGGCTGATAGGATTGTTATTAGTTTTGGAGATATTTTCTTTGGAAATTTCTTTTACAAGTTTGACTGCATGTTGGACCTAGATAAAAAATATAGTGGGTGTCTGCCCCAAATTACGTGACAATCTATCCAATAGTTGTTAAGATATTTCACTCCAAACCAAATGTTAACGTCATGGCGGCACTAGAGGAAAAGCCATTAACAAAGTCATTAGAATAAATCCCCATGATTTTCTACCACAAAAAATGTGTGCCAATCCATCTTACAGACATTGAGATACTTCAATTTGGACCAACCTAAAAATCATAAATTTCTTTATTTCTTTATATATATATAACAATAAATTTATATACACAGCCATGAAAAGAAAAGCTCAGTGCATACGGTACTAGCGGATGGACAAGTACAACTTGAATCCATCTACAACAACAAGGCCAAAGACAGTCTCTCCCATCATCAGCCGATGGTATTAGCAGGGCCCACCATATGAAAACATGACATAACACTGAGAGCTCATTAGTGCAACATTATGATGCCGAGAAGAAAATTACATGGGCTATGAGCCCGAGCACAAGAAATCACAGTATTATTCCAACGTATTACACTCAAGTGAAACTGATGTAGCATCCTGTGAAAGTGAATAGCCATGCTGTGGCCCAGTAGAGTGAGGTTAATGAGTTCTGACTGGTATTAACATTAACAGACCGTGTCGGCAGAAACAGACAGTTTACATGACTCAGACAAACTTTAGCCTGTTTATGAAAGATTATCATGAGTGGCTCAGTAGGTATTACAAACTAAACAGCCAGTGCCAGTCTTGTATAGACAATATGGATGATTCGGTGTCAGTTAACACATGTGCCACTGCCAGGAAGCCAACATGCCAGCTGGCTCTGCACATTCTTTGTAATCAGCCATTAGAAAGGTCACATCTATAACTTTAAAAAGGAGTATTTCATTGTGACTTTCTAAAGCAAGCAGGAAAAGTAAATTATCCTTTAGGATACCAGCGATAACCGCTGGTAATGGCCACGACCCAGTGTGAGTGGCTAAAGTAATGGGTAATGGGACTCTCTTAAGAGCAAAAACTGCCCTTCTCAGTAAATAAAGATATAAAGAAAAGGCCCCAGAGTGGGGCATGGCAGGTCATGTGTGCACCCAATATGATAAATGCCTAGTGATACAGAGGCCTCAACCTCTCCACAGTTATCATCAGAAGTTAGAGTGGGGAAGCGTCTGCATACATCCATCCTGGTGAAGACAGCGCATGTATTACACACTGCTCCAGGGCAATCCACAATGCAAAATTGATTAATATTTGCTTTCAAAATGACACGGCTTGATGCATGGGGGCTCTCCACATGTAAATGAACACTTTAAAGGAGATGAATAGCCTCAAAGAAGGATTGTAAAGTTCAAGCAGCAGATTTGCATATTTATATTACAAGTTACTGATAATAAGCAGGGTAGGAAGAAATAAATGCAATCCGTTTGTCAATGTACAATTCCTACATTACAAAACTAAGTCTTATTAGCTTCTGTGAACTGATATGTTCAATTATTTGCAGTGATAGCTGTGCTGAAGATGTATTATACTGCGTTTTGACTTTATAATACAATTTAGATAAAAAGACGGAGACATGATGCAATTGATGATTCATTCAGGATGCCACACCAAACATGGTGAAATAAAATAAATCTCATCACAGCAACATTATGTTATTTCTCACTTAAGATGTCTGTAAAAACAAGTATGAATAGAAATTCGCAATCTGCCAATATTTACTTTAACTGGTTATGATACAGTCCCAATTTAATATTGATGCCTCAATATGACCTACATAAGTAAACGAGACCATCAGCAAGAAGATTGGCTATTTCGATGTAGTTATTCTTAATGTATGTCATTGGTGCCACCAGGTTGGATTTCACGTGGAATCAGACGAAGTCATGCAGGGTCACCAGAAACTCCTTCGGCTCAGACTCCAGCGGGGCCTGTGACAGCGGACAGCCCGCCGCGGGGGCTTTGCAGCCACCTTCGACCTGCAGTCCGAGCTCTGGCGGGAGGTAGAGGGCTTCCGTGCGAGGCCAGGGAGGCCAGGGAGGCCAGGGAGAACCAGCACCAGGACTCTGCGGTTTTGTTTTTGTTGTTAAAAGGGTTTTCTCTGCTGTCATCACTTTTTTTTGAGAGCAACAGCACGCCTTCAGCATGGATTTCCTGTTTCTGAGGAGAGATACAAAGACTGGCCACCACTAGAGAGACAAACTGCCATTATGTTTTGTGAGGGGAAAAAAAAACAGGAAGCTTGTGGTGTCCAATAGTGTCCAGGATGATGTCACTTTTCTCCCTTCAGCAAAGCGTTATGCCAGTGTTTCCAGTGCTCTCTGGCTCTCCTGTTACTTCATTGCATTGTGACAGAGAGAGTTGCAGTCTGCTGCCAAGATGTTCCTGATTTGTAAATGTCAGTTGGGTTGGTTAAGATTCAGACGACTATAATCAAAATGCATGGTTGTGAACTCCTGTGATCAAACATAATGTGTAATGGCATTATATTACGATGGAAGATTAGAATTAACTCCCCTATCACATTACACAAAAAATATATGGTTTGAAAAAAGAAAAGATTGCTAAAAGAGCATAACTTTTAAGAATTTTTATTTAATTTGACATTTTAATGACATTACTTTTTAATAACTTTTTTGGCATACTATCACTTTAAGCTTTTTTTTTTTTTTTATACATGTACTATACTTTATCTAATAATAATATTAAATAAATAATAATATACTTTGACTTAATTATTTTGAAGTACTTTTTATGACATAGTATACTATGATGTTTTAAGACTTATCTTACGACATGCAATACTGTGACTTCTATGATTTTCCATGACTATATTATCACTTTTAATGACTTTTATGACATAATGTCATTTTTATGACATACTATACTTTGACGTTTTATATAGATTTGTTTTCCATACTATACTGTGAATTTCTTATGACATACTATATAAAGATATGAGTTTTTACATTTTACTATTCCAGGACTTTTAGATATGAAATTCTATAATCGGATTATTTTCTGACATACTATACTATGACTCATTTATGACTTTGTTATGATATATTTTTTCGTATGTTGTGTCAAAAAAAAGGTTGGCTGTTCTTTATGCTGTATTTTTCAGCTATCAAAACTATTATCAGTGATCACTTTCTGTCTCTTTGTCTTTTGGATTCTTCTGTACGCAATAAACTTCGTTTTGCAAATTATAATTGTCTGTTTTTCTCTGAATTGCTTTTGACATTTTTCATGACACACTATACTATGACTTTTCTTGACTTGCACGGTAGTGCAGTGGCTAGCACTGTCACAGCAAGAGGGGCCGGGGTTCGATTCCCCGATCCCGGGTGGTCCTTCTGTGTGAAGTTTGCACGTTCTCCCTGTGGGTTCCCTCCGGGTTCCCTCCGGGTTCTCCGGCTTCCTCCCACAGTCCAAAGACATGCAGCTTAGGTTAATTGGAGACTCTAAACTTGCCCGTAGGTGTGAATGTGAGCGTGAATGGTTGTCTGTCTCTATATGTGTCCTGCGATAAACTGGCGTCCTGTCCAGGATGAACCCTGCCTTTGCCTAATGTCAGCTGGGATCGCCCCGGCGACCCTAAATAGGATCAGCGGTTTGGTTAATGGAATGGAATGATTTTCATGACACACTATACTATGACTTTTCTTTTTTTAAGTTTTATGACATAGTCATTTTAATGACTTTTTTTATGACTTATTAAGGCATACTATATTTTGACTATGCTATATAGTCACTATACTATGACATTTGATTACTTTTTTTTTAATGACATACTATACAATGCCTTTTTATGACTTTTAATATATGACATTATTGTGACTTTAATAAATACTGTATTTTACTTATTTAATGACTTTCACAGCAAACTATACTATAACCTTTTTATGACTTTTTCACGACACACTATACTACTATATTTTTTGATATTTTATGACACTATACTTTGACCTTTTTAATTAGCTTTAAGGGATTCTATAATATGACATTATTATGGCTTTTTAAGACATACCATATTTTGACTTTTTATTGACTTTCATGACACACTATAGTATGACCTTTTATTATGGCTTTTATGTAATACTAAATTGTGACCTCATATATTACTTTGAAGACAAACTGTACTTTGACGTTTCTATGACTTTTCTTGACATATTATACCATGACTTTTTTATTACATACTATACTGTGACATATTTAATTACTTTTAAGACTTTTCATGGCGTTTTATGAAATACTATACTATGACCTTTTTAATGACTTTCATGACACACTTTACTTCGTCCTTATAATTTTTTTGTACTTTTCATGTCATATTATCCCATGCCCTTTTAAATTACTTTCAAGACATACTATACTATTACTTTTCATGGCATTTTATGAAATACTATACTATGACCCTTTTATAACTTTTTAATGACACACTATACTCTGACTTTTTATGACTTTTCGTGATGTACTATACTATGACCTTTAAATTACTTTTAAGACACATAATATTATGACTTTTTTCAACATTTTATGACTTAAAATACTATGAACTTTTTATGACTTTTTCTTATGAGTTTTTAAGAAATACAATACAATGACCTATTAAATTACTTTTAAGACATACTATAATATGACTTTTTTGACGTCTTACTACACACTATCCTATGACCTTTATAATGACTTTCGTGACATACTATACTATGATATTTTTATCGCTTTTTAAGACATACTATAATATTACTTTTAACGGCTTTTTCATGACACATTACACTGACATTTTTTATGACTTTTTAAGAAACACTATACTATGACCTTTATAACTACTTTCATGACATACTATACTATGACATTTTAGACTTTTTAAGAAATACTATACTGTGACCTTTTTAATGACTATCATAACATACTATACTATAAACGTTTTATACTATTGATTTATTATATTATGACATTTTCACGACTTATTAAAAAATAGTATATCATACCTATCCTCTGCTATCTTGTATTTACGATTACTTTTTTGTGACATTCTGCACTATCACCATTTTAGGAATATTCTTTACATACATATACATATATATGTTTTTTTAAGTCATTGCAAAATTAAGTGTGATATAGTATTTTATAAAACTGCCAAAAGAATGTCATAGTGTCAAAGTGATCATATAATAAATAAAAATATTGAAAAGGATCCCTCAACAATATATCACAAAGTATATTAAAAACATAGTATAGTATGTCTTTGCATGTCTTTGAAATGTTCTAAAATGTCAAAGTATAGGCTGTCACAAAAAGGCATTAAAAAGTTAATGTATATAGGTCATAAAGTAGTCATAACATGTTATTGTATACAATATCATTACAATGTGAAAAAAGTCATAGTACTGTATGCCATGAAAAAGTTATAGAACAGTTTGTCACAAAAAAAACTCATAGCATTTACATACATACATGAAATTTGGCCTCTGCATTTAACCCATCCTTAGCATTTTAGGAGCAGTGGACTGCTTTGAAGTTCAGTGTCTTGTTCAAGGACACTTTGACATGTTAACTGTAGGAGGCCAGGGATCGAACCGGCTACCTTGTGGTTACTGGACGACCACTCTACCCACACTCTAACCCCATAGCCACAGAATGATTTGTTAGATAATAGTGATTTCCTTTGTGTCAGTGTTATTTATATTGTGTCAATTGTTATGGTTTTATTTACATAAGACATGTATTATGATGTAATATATTAGTATATTCTGATTAGTATAAAAGTAAGAATAGCTGCTACAAAATAGTACTATACAATAAGGAAGTCGGTTCATGCATTTAGTGGCTACTTATTATAACTGTAACGGCAAGGTACATTTTAACAACGCATTTATTTAAATCAAGGCAATATGGTTTTTACGTTGAGTCATGTTTTTGTTCCTCTTGGGAAGGGGGGCAGACCGTCTCGTCATAGACCTTTTCAGATGGGACTCCATCACATTGCTTGCTTCATCTATCTGTTAGAGTGGTGGCATATTAATGTTTCAGACACAGGTGACTTTTATTTAAAAGTTCATCACAGCTTTATTCAGACATGACAGGGCAAAGAGCTGCGTGCATGCGCAATATTTGGCACTGGTCCGACAGTGCACCAGCATCAAATGACTGGACGTTAAGTTGGGACTCATACTTGTTGCCTATATGCTGTACTTTGCTAGATGATCAGATTATTACTATGGTTGTACAAAGACATTTTAAATTGTTGCCCCGGACTCACCATAAGGGTAAAATATATAGACTGATCTGATATGTGAAGAATTTCTTCTTTATCTACTTATTACAGTGATTTGATTGTATACTGAGACAATAGATCACTATGTAAGATTGCAATCCTATTAATGTAACTGGTTGCATGTCTGAAAGGGGCTCAGAACTGTTATGATAGATCTGGAACACCATTGTTTGTACCAAAGAAAAATGTCTAATTCGGGGAAAATTCTCTTAAATCACTCCTACAGTACTTACCAGTTGCCAATATCTCCAAACTATGCATCTGCATTCGACATTTTAACATGCCTCTAGCATGGCAATTGACTTGTAAATTATCAAGGCAACTTGTTTAAGGTGCTGTTAGGACAACTTTCTCCATCAACAACTATCATTGAAGTGCCCTTAAGCAACGAACTGACCCCCAGTGGTTGCAGTTTAATGAGCCTGATTGCTCGAAAATGTTACATGAAGCTAGCCCCCATGTTCATAGCAACTTCAGAATCAACTTTTTTGTTTTAATAGAAATACAACACACCTGTTAGTTACTCAGAGCTTAGTGAGCCTTTATGCAGATATTTAGTACTATAATAGCTGACATCAGATACCAGATAGACTTCAATAGCTAGTGTGATATGAGGAATAGGAGAGAACATATGTTGCATGAAGCCATTGGATGAGAAAGATGATACTGCCAAAACAAAACACATATGAGTAATCTAATATGTGCCATATGTTGACCATACATATAGGACCTCCCCTCTTTGCCGAAGTGAAAAATGAAATCAAATATCACAAATGAGGAGAGGCCATTAAATTAAGATGATAGAGACAAACCGTAGTGTAATACACACCAGCCTTTGAATGGCCCATTTTTGTGTTTGGCTGACACTCAATATCTCAAGTTGTTTTTCCCCCTCTCTTTTTCATCAGGTGAATTGCCTCTGTTGAGCTCCTCAACTAGTCATTATAGTGTGGTGTATGGAGAGGGCCGAGCCAGGACTCCAGGTGTTAAAACACACTTGGCTCAGCTATCGGACCAGACCAGCAGGAGAGTCAGCCAGCCAGACTGCTCCTCCTCACCTCCTCCACTTCTTCACACTGATAGAGGGAACTTCTGCTGCCTCATAGAAACTATTCACACATACTCTGCAAACATTCATGCACAAAACATCTCACATTTGATTAACTATAGTATAACCTACCATAAGGTGAGGATATTAATTTAGCACATTATATAACACTAACCCTCACTACCATATGCCTACTCTTAACATTAACCCTGATGTAAACACAATCATTCCCCTTCACCCTTACATCTAATCTAGCTCCTTAGTGTGGAATTACAGATGTATAATTACAAAAAGATACACAACCATGAGTTCATAAGTGGAAAGCCAAGTGCTGATTACAATATCAAACATATTTCCTACTAAAACACTCAGCAGGCATTTAAGTCAAGTGCTCCACTGTGCAACACATCCACTCTCAGTATCTAATGAGAATGTTAGTTTTGCTAATGAATTGGACATAAAAATCATCAGGAGACAGATGCAGATATAATTTAATTTGGTGCAATTGCTGTGACTGTTGGAGAATGAAACACTGTTGTTGGTATATTTATGAAGCTGATGTTGGTAAGGACAGGAAAGCGTTTGAGACCTTGTGCTACGGCCGAGCCATAAATCTACATCACTTTAACAGGAAGAGACAGGAACCAATTTGTGAGATTTATGTTTTTTTTTCCTCTCTCCAATATGAATGAAGAACGGACATATCTGTGAAGCAATGATGATAACATTAGATCCAATCAGAGTGGAAAATTAATTTTAACTAGCTTGTCGTTACAATTTAAGTCTCATAGTGAGCTACCCTTTCTGTCACGTTAATTCAATTCCCGATCACGATGATCTCCACAGAACGCAGAAACTTCTGAACCATAAAGAGGGGTTTTAAGGGCAAGCATTGCATGTTTGTGGGAAAGAGATATGTCCTTTAATTGAATAATAAACCATGTCTTAATTGCATTACAGTCATCTGGAGTAATTGGATTAGAGGAAAAATGCAAGTAAACCACATAATAATAACATATAAAGAAATGGATTGAGAGCAGTATGCTGGTCATTGATGGGACAGGAGGGGTCTGTGCTGGGCCCTGCTGTAGCTCTCTGAATGTGGCATTTTGAGCCTGCCTTTCCTATAATAGAGGTTTCACATTCAGGCGAATGAGCATGGACAAGCTCGCTCACACGTTAACTGTAAGTAAAACATACAAAGTTAAGTGTCAACTTCAGGTTCTGCATGTGACAGACAGTTCTTTCACAGCCTCTGACTCCAGTTTAAACTAATAGTATTGAAGCAGAATCCTTAATATATGTATTATTGTGAAGCTGAGAAACTAGTATTAACAAATTATATTACAGATGAAAAGGTTTTTGAGTTCAATATTCGAATACATCTCTCATTTCCTAAAGAGAAGGGAAACCACAAAACCATAAAACAATGTTAATGCATTGAGGTGGAAGACAATGTTGAGTGCTAAATCCAATCATTACACTTGGGAAGTTCATATAAATGTGGTGGAAATAAATCAATAAGGGAATGCACCAACTTAGATTTCAGCAGACCTATTAATTTACTCGAGTCAAGCAGAGTCAACTACGAGGATACATTCACACCTTCTGCAGCCGTGTCGGAATGATCGCATCGCAGCCTTCAAACCAGGTGGAAACGATCAGTAGTAACATGAATCTTGTGAATTAGCTTCATGGATATGGGGATATCGGATATTCTAGGACCTCCATCCTTAAGTTTAAAAGCTGATGAGGTTATATTCCTGAGCTTTATTTTGCTCATTTGGACCTCTAACATGCGCACCAACTCATTACTTATCTCCACACTATTGTACACAACCACATGCACCTTCACCTCTTCACCACAGACACTATTTTTCCCACAGGAGGAATTAAGTGAGACAACCCGAAAGAGTGACTACCTCAGCTCGGCTCACCCAGCATGCCTTGTCGTGCATGGCGTAATCTGATAATATCAATCATAATTGTGTTAGATGTAATCCATCTGACTTTCAGTTTGTCGGGGTCAGGGTAGGAAGCAAGGCCCCACTTGCCATCAATTATCAGACATAAGAGAGTAGTGGATGGAGCTCTCCTCTATAAATAATATGGTGGGGTCCTGGCGCTACAGATCGATGCTGTACAGTTCCACTGTCATGGCTTTAATGGCAGCTGGCTTTCTTGGCTGTGCGGATCAATAGCGTGTCTCCTCAGGGCTCAGTCTGGGTCCAGGTCACGCCTGGTGACGGGGACGTAAATGACACCTCTGTTGTGATTGGAAAAATGCAAGCCTTTTGGGTTATTTAGTCCCACTTCTGGGTGCTCGACCTTTTTACCAGCGCCTAGAAGGAACACCTGTTGAGAGGAGTTTGATCTTCTCTGATTATCTGCTGCCACTTTCTTCACCAAAATGTTCAAGCAGAAAGCATTTTTTTCCTTTCAAAATAAAATACATGTGCTTTTGATTTCTACAACCAGAGGGCCCTTCAGTCATTCATGTGTATCTCAATCTCCTTTCCTCTGTGTCTTCCCACACACACAGGCAAACAAACATCACGGGTTCTGAGTAAATTAAAAGGTCACATGAAAAAAGTATGCATGAATAGCTATATTTTTCCAGAAAAAAAAAACCTTCACATTGCGGATTTCTATTCCCTATGTTGCCAGGGTGAAAACAAGGAAAGTGAGCCCTTTAAATTCCAAACAGGGGGGTTGAAGTGATGTCTAATTGAAAAACATGAAGACGCACAGCTGCTCAGTCTGAATGTCAATGGAAGCAAGAATGACAGACAGCACAGCAGGCACCCAGGCCAAGATTGCTTGGCCAAGACTTACGAGACACATAAACAAACACACACACAAACCAAGTTAGCATGGCGACACAGACACAAAGCCAAAGTAGGTGGTATCCATTGCAACAAAAAAAAAGGAGCAACAGACAAATAAAACCAAGAAGATGGGGGAGATGGCTAAAATGTTCTACCTTCAAAGGAACACAAGGATAGACGTTAAAAAACCTGACCCTTGAAAACCGAGATGTTTATCATACGGACATAATGTTGGATGCATGTTAAGTACTGAAACAATTCATCATGTCCTGCTGCACACACACAGACTTCTAGTGTTTCTCCTCAGAAGAAAACAGGAATAAATCATCAACATCAGGCTTTAAGAGAAAATATGATATTTAGCATGAAGAAAACATGTTCTCGTATGACAGTGTCACATGTAAAATACTGCAACAACATCTCCGGGGTGAACAGATAGATGTGAGATAAAAGCTGTTTTGAGTCACAGAAAGGCCACAGAGCTGACACAAATCTGTGTCCTTGTCCATTTTTATGAGGGAAGTGGCCTCACTGTAAAGACCGGGGGTGTGAGAGATAAACTACATTTGTAACAGAGATATGGGTCAGTAGTCAACATAGGCCTCATTTGCCAATTGGCCCTTTCTGTTTTTCTTTTTCCTCCCTCGTTGTTCTAAAGGGCATAAAATGAGATGTCTCATCTTCCAAAATACAGACGTCTCTGATTCATTTTGGCCAAAGAACCACCCTGATGTGAATAAATCAACCTCTGTTGAAGCACTCAGGGTGGGGAGGAGCTCCTGAGAGCATGTCTGACTTTGATGTTAACACAATCCTTCTCTATAAAAGTGTCCCGAAGAACTTTTGTTCTCCAGCAGTTCAAATGCTTAGACAAAATAATATTCTGCTTCGCACTTAATTCATACTGATACTGGATCAGCTTCATTACACAGGTGTTGCACTGTAGAAGACAGGACAAAGTCATCAGATACTTTCGGTTCAGCTTCCACTCTCTGTTGTGTAGAACTGACATGTGGTAAGACTTCCTTGGCTGATTGCTTTTTCAGTGATACAGTACTTGGAACAAAGTACAAGCGTGACACAGTTCACAGTCAGCGGCCTACATCAAAGAGAAACATGCAGTAAATAGCTTTCAGGGCCTTGGCCATAGCATAAGCAAGACTCAGGTACAATTCCAATGCACCTTTTTCCAAAAGCTTATTTCATTGAGAACAAGAAGAAACTTGTGTTAAGTATAAATCAGTGCTCCAGAGGTGTTCATTGTCCATAGACCTCTTTCCCAGAGAAGTAATTGAGTGTGGAGGGTCGCTGATGCTGGAAGAGAAGGAGAGTATGTTTCTGCTCTGCTGCTGCCAACGGCCACTCAGGGTCCGGGCCGTCCCTGGAACTAATGGAGCTTCCTCCGGGCCGCTTTTCCCCTCAGATGGGCACAGCTGGGGGAGATCCGCCACCCAGAGCTGGGGTTACACGCCCCCCTCCACACCCAGCTGCCGCCTCCTCCCCCCCGCTCCTGCCTCCCTGGCCTGCTGTGCCACTACTGGGCCTGAGCCGTCAGTCTGCTGCACAGCGCACACTCCTTGCAGAGGGGAGGTGAATGTGGGAGTTACAGAAGTGGGTGGACCACCGTGACGAGTACCGTCAGACTTGTATCTGCCCTAAGAAAAGGGCGGTTGCATTGCATTGGCTAAGATCCCTCTGCAGAGGCCAAGAGAGAGTCATGCTTTAATAACACGGCCATCTAACAAGGGCAATGAAGCTGGCTATTTGTGCTGGACCAGGGGGTGGTCGGCCTTTTGATATGCCTCTGTGGAGCCCTCCACCTCTCTGACATTTTACATGGCCATGGAGAAATGGCCGGGTAAAAGAACCTGAGTCATAAAAACGTTACAACAGTGCCGTGAAGCAGGGGCGCAGGACTTTTTGATGTTTTCACCCTGCATTCTTTGTCAACCAAAAAAACATGTCCACTTGACTCTGTACTGCATTTTCTATTACTTTGCTCATCTAACTGAACTTGACCAACTAGTCATCTGATGAAAGCAAGTTATACTTCCATTAAATGCAAATAATATATATATGCATACAACTACTTATAAAACCAAGGGCAAAGTTGGTCAAGTATCATACGGCTGCAGCGTCAACTTTTCGCAAACAATAATATGGAGCAAGGACTCCCCTCCCACGTTGTGGGTGACGGATGGTGCGTGTGTGCGAGCAGGTTATAAAAAAGTGTTCTTCCACACCGTGGAACTTGTAAAACATAGCCAGGGCTACACCCTCTGCAGCCACACAGCAGGATCCAATTAGGACTCTTATCTACTAATTATGTCCCTTACACATCTGCATTCCAGAATTTAGAAAAAAAAGCCTGCTGTCCTCTCTCCGTAACAAGCTCTCGAATTAATGAGATTGCTCTGTAATTGAACCTCTTCATGGGTCCCTTGGCATGGAAAATACGCTAAGTTAAATTTGTATTAACAGAGCATCAATCATAGCTGATCAAACGATAAACAGTGTTGATGATCACAGGCGGAAAGGGGTTGCACCTTTATGTAAATGTGCTGTCCACCACGGAGAAGAGGAACATGCAGCTGTAGGAGGATGGAAGTCCTGGGATAGCAGGCGGAGAGGAGCACTGTTCCAGGCTTGTCCACTGTGGGGCGCTGTGCTCCGGATCACAAACTGTGATCAGACAGAGCTCACATGAATACACAAACACATCCAGTATGTATATGTTTTTGTGTGGTAATGACACACACTCACACACTCACGCATATAAAGCTATGTTCATAAGCTGAACCAGTTTTTCTTTTAATATGGTGCTTCCAGACTGAGCTGGAATACATCCTGTTGGTATCATAAGGTATACTACATACACTAGTGGAGTTGCAGTTTTCCTTTGCTTTTTTTTGTGCCTTTATTAGTATAGCAGACAACATGTCAAACATAAGAACTTTTAATGTACAATGGTATTCATTTCAGGCCAGAACTTTTTGGATACATTTCTGTACACTTTTAAAACTTTTGTTTTTGATTTTTTAGTGACTCAGCTGAACTCCATATTGCATTGTGAATGCTTTTCATATGTGATTATACCTTAGGATTCATTAGGATCCATTAGGATTACATGAACATTTGAATTGATATCTATGCACAATTAAGCTGAAGATATAAAAAGGTTTAAGGTTTGTATGTCTGTGTTTTATATCATAAATTCAATCTTGGGTCACAAGTTCCAGTGTGACGAAAAACAGTAGAGTTCATTCAATTTCCATGAACATTTATTCCATGAATGTAGATTAAATCAAACAGGTCTTGTGTAACTTGACCTCTATGTGCAGCTCCTGGTTGGCCTGCACTATGCACATGTAAACTAGATACAAAACAACATGAGGTTACATAAGACTTTTAATATTTAAGGGAACTGCAAGGACAACAAATATAAAAAGCATGTGAGATGGAACTGAATGACCAATATGTTATACTTCATATGGAAAATGTCATTATCTTCCATAACTTTACAGTTACTTTTACACTAATACACTATTAAGTGTATCCACATTAATTTTAAATTAGTACAAAAGCAGAACAAGCTTTCATTTCTTGATTCCCATCACCAACATTACTATTTCTGGGATTTCAGTTTCACTATTTTGATGCATACAAACAGTGTGTGCTTTCCCTGGCAAACTGGCTATTTTCAAGATTTTTTGAGAACACAGTCATGCAGTCAAGTGTTCTCACAGTTTAACATGTGCTTGAGACTTAAGAGAGGGAGACAGTGTAGACGTTAGCACAGCTATGTAGAGTGGAGTCCCAGTGGTTAGCATCGGAAAAACAACATGACAAACATGTTCGTCACTTTGCACGACATTTACCGGTACACTTTACTTCAAATACTGTGCAATTATATTGTTACCTTGCCTCTTTCCAAGTAAGAAATGGTATAGAATTATTAGGTTGGTGAAAAAAAAAATATGCAGTACACTTTTGTAGTTTTAAAGGTATCGTAGAATACGAAAAGGAACGTTTATATTCACAGTGAAGAGTGACTTTAGCTTTGTATTTGTGTTCCTTTAATTTTCTGCTCTCAATTGCTGGTGTTTTGCTGGAACCTGGCCATTAATAATTGTTAATAGATGTGATCCCTGACCTGGACCTTGTGTCACTGATAGTCAACCATGTCTCGCATATGACTGGACAAGGAAGACAAGGGATCTGGAGATGAATGAAGGAGGAAGAGGCTTTCTTGCAAGGCTGAGCTCACTTTATTAGCATTGATTCCCTTTTTTATGTATTTTGTCACAGCTAATGCAATCGATCAGAGCTGCCACTAGCCATGCCCCCTTTAAAACTTTAACAAATTATTTTTTTGTGTGTGTGCCATATAGCCTCAAAAGTGTCTGATTTCCTTTTAGAGGCTTTAATCATCCTTGGAGAGAGATTGTGCTCCTGTTACAAACAGACCATGGTGGATGTTTCAAGAAAGCTTTGATGGCTACGTCTGCTTTTATGCATTTCGAAAATGTAACATTTTGTGAAGCTTTAAACTATAAGATGCTCTAAGCAAGGCTATTTTGATTGCAATATAGAGATTCTAACTTCTCCTACAAAGATTATGAAATACACACTAACCATAAAAGATAAAATCAGGGCATAAGGTCAGTAGATTGATATTTATTTTAAAGTATCATGTTGCATGTTTGTGATATTACCTTGTCGTTGGTGGTTACTTCAGCACAAGGCAATGGAGAACCAGCTCTCAGACACCAAAATAACTGATAAGATAACATCTTTCTGAGAGAAGAGGAAAAATGAAAGGAAAGCAGTTGTGTTTTAAGATCCCTTACTAGTGTTGGTGTCAGCTCTCCTCTCCTCCCCGTGGCCGGGCATGTTGACAGTAAAGCAGATAGGGATCGAGCGCAGTTCACATGTCCCCTCCATCTCAAACAGGATCCCCACTGAGGAGAAGAATAGCAATTAGCATGCTAAAGGTAGCACTAATGCGAGACCATCTTTGAACCCCCTCTGAACCAATCTGCCTATTACTAGCCTTGGTAACAGGCGGATTGGCTCAGTGTTTACACAGGATAATCAAGCATGTGGGGTTTTGTGAGCACATTTAGGAGGCTAACTTGTGTTAAACTGAGGGTCAAAGAGTCAGTAAGGAGACATCTGAAATGGAACCACATGAAGCCACATTAAGGACATTTGTTTACGTAAAGAATTCCCATATCAAATGCACAATTGTAGATATTATACAGAATTGCAGACAGTTTGCTCTTTACTATTCTATTCCATAGTGTTCATCAGCTTTAAACACATTTTGATTTGAAACGCATTTGAAATGGTACATTTTCTGAGGTGCAAATTTTGATAGATTTAAAAATGGAGGTACATTTCAAAACTGTCCTCACTGTATGTGTGTGATATGTACAGATTAATTCACACATGAGTTTAAAAGAAAACTGTGTAGCATTTAGGGGGATCTATTGGCGGAAATGGGATATTATATTAACAAGTATGTTTTCTTTAATTAAAAATCACCTGACAATATGAATCGTTGTGTTTTCGGTACCTTATTGATTCATTGATTAATCACAAAGAGTGAAAGGTCCATCACATTTTCCCAGAGTACAGTGTGACATCTTCAAATGCATTAGCACAGGAAGGGGGGATGCTGTGGGAGATGCAGGTGGGAATCAGCCTGTGCATGTTAAGCTTGTATGTTTAAGATTTTTCTTTTTTTTTCAGTATTGCAGTTTTGAAAGCAGCAGCTGAGGTTGTTGCAGGTATAAAATACTTGATTATATGGATAATATTGGTTATCCTGTAATAATATTTTCGACATAAGTTTCTGACTAATGCTAGCTATAAGAAAATTTGCTACTACACAAAAGCCAACATGCGTATGCACATGTCTAGGGCAGCCCCTCCCCTACTGAAAATACATTTGTGCGAGCATGTTTAATTGTCTTGCTTTATCCAACAAACAGTCCAAAACACAAAGATAACCAGTTTAAAATTAGGAAATAAGAAAAATAATTGGCAGCTTTTGCTTTAAAAATGCTTTAAAAAATTGATCGTCAAAATAGATTTATACTCATTTTCTGTCAATCAACTAATTGATTAATCGACTAATTGTTTTCTCAGCGGGTTTGTTCTGTTGTCTCCGATTCTCTCTGTGATTACTTACTTTATGTTTTGTTAGAGCCAAACAAGACATGCTATTCATTTGGACTTAGCTTTCTGAATCTTTTTTCAGTCAACCATTAAAGTAAAAAAAATGGGTATTTGAAAAAGAATACTTATTGCTAAACAAAGCTGAACAAATGTAATTGTGCAGCTGTATTGATGAAATATTGTGTACTTTGGCAGCTGTCTGACAGCACTTCAGGTTTTCATGCTACAATATGATGCCAATATTTGCAAAATTCATCGTGCCCAAAAGGGAGTAAAAAAAAGATGGGTGTTCAGATTCATCTGCTTTGGAGGTGACATGTTCTGAGTCTCCCTTGTGAGCTGCAGATCGGAGTGTGTGTGCTGAGACGGGCTTGAGCGTTCTTCATCAGCTTATGGTAATGTTGTGAACAGTGTGACTGCTCCAATAGAAAGCCAGCTGACAGCCAGTGACATGGCCTGCCCGTCACCTGACACCTGCCAATAGAGGGGGAGGGCCACGCACACACACACACACACACACACACACACACACACACACCTGATAATCATTGAATTATACACAGCGCGCCTCTTTCACTAACCTCTCCTCTCCCGGGACCCAGCTGTTCATGAAATACCTCCCAGTAAGACAGTGGGGATGGAGGAGAGGGGCAGCTGGGGGAGGCTGGAGGGAGGAGGTGGAGAAAAGGCATAAAAAAAAAGCATCACGCCTCACTGGCTCCCAATACCATGCACATTTTTTAAGAGAGCCAAAGTGAAAAGATACAATTTCACTCAATGAGGCAGGCTGCAAAGGCAGGCACAAAGGAGACAAGATAGTGCAATCTAGAGGTCACTGACATTGCCTCGGCTGTAATTACTACACTTCCTTTAATACTTCTGCAATGCAACTGTTCTCCCACCCACATCCCCACCCCCACCACACCTCTTCCAGACGAACATGAACATATCAAGAGAACAAGTGTTCACTGTTACAGCTGTATTGTGTGAGCTCAACGCTCAGGATTGAGCTTTTCAATGTGCTGATCGTGTTGATATTAGATGACAAAGAGCAGGTTTGTGACCCTTTACCCTCCGGATGATGCTAGAAAATATATTCCCCATCCTCATTTCTCACTCGGCTGACTATAGGTGAACAAGATACATAATGATAGCACCTTTTTGTATTCTGGTGAAATGAATGTGGCATTAAACTTCAGGTCACGGTGATCAAGAGTATCACAGCTGAAATAGGTAAACCAACCTGAACACACACTAGCTCAAATGGACATAAAAGCTATTGCAGACCTATGGGTTTGGCCTGGTCTGCACTGAAACTTCAATGTCTATTATTTGGCATTATTCTGTGTTTGTCCAAAGTATAGGTCTACTGAAACTTTCCCTTAAAGTACAGGGTTACTACCAGATTAATCTGGAACAATTTTCAAAGGCGATTCAGGTTGAAATTTTCAATTTTCCAACAGGAAAGTAATGGTAAAATCCAAAGGGATTCAAAGAACATCTTATGCTTGTACACTACTTGAGAATTCATCATTTTTCAAACCAAAGTTCTGTCCCACAAGAAAAATTCAAGGGGGGAGCGGCAATGGATCACATCAAAAAGCAGTGTATTTGTCTTGGGTTAAGTTTTGATGTGTGTGCTTGTGGTGCTGTTTTAAAGGATTGCAAGCTGGGTAAAGGGAAAGCTGCAGTCAACAAAAGGCATTATATACCGTGCCCAGCCAACCACTTAAGATATCTTTGAAGATGAATCAATCACTATATTATAGTGAAAGTCCACAAGGTGCCTGGCTCATGATCGAACACTGCGTCTGCACTTCATAGCAGTCTACAGGGCATTGATGCTCTGATTGATCGCAGAATGGAAGTGACTGGAAAGAAGAAAAGGATTACGCTTGTCAAACGCAGTCAATACACCAGGCCGGTGGTCAAATGTTTGCAGTAAATCTCAAATAGTGTCTGCAAAGCTAAAAACGAAAAACAGGCAAAAGTAAAAAAAATTCATGTGCTCGGAGGACCATCTTCTTGCATCTCCACTCAAACTGACAGGCCTGCAAATATGCAGTGGGATGAGTAGCCTAAGGCTTTAGGAGATTAGCAATGCTTTAAACATCAAAACAGCTCTTTCTATTATCTCAAGAGGGACCTGCCATCTAAAACTGAACAGATTCAGCTCAGACCAAAGAATATACTACTTCATAGACAAGCAAAGTGCATTATTGTTTCACCTCAGCAAGATTGTGATTTCAAACTTTTTTTTAATGGTTCTCTGCCTCACTCCATAGGTTCAGTTTGTATCCCTTGACAGTACTGGTATTAACAGCTGCCTCATTTGAAAAAATTATACGCGCAAGTCAAAGCATCAAATCCCTGCGTTGGCACGAGGATATTGGAAATAGGTAACAATGATATCCGGGCATCAAACAAAGCTCAGCAGGGCTGCTATTGGGCTTAGTGTATTCAATGCGCCAATCGCTCAAGTGTTATTTACAGAGGGATTTTCTTTTATGGAAAAATCAAGACGTGATTGATTCAGGTTAATGTGACTGCAAGCCAGCACAAAGCAGCATTTCAGCGCTCAGGTTAACAGAAAACACTAACTTCCATAAAGTGCTATGGAGATAAATCACTGTTATCCTGACAGCACTGACAGCAGTTTAAGCAGCGGCAATCATCAGAAGCACCTCGGGAGCCCCTGCGCTGCATTTTGCAAAATGTCATGGGGGGTTGATGAAAGGGGAGGAGACGGGTGGGCTGGGGGAGGCACTGGGAGATATGGTCATATCAACCACCCATCAGTGTGCAGGTGCTTTACATAAACATCCCAGAGCAGTAAGCAAATTCTGTTGACGAATAAAGGTAATAAAACAGAGAGAGGGGTTGGAGGGGCGACCTGTCCCCGGTGTATTCCCCTTGCACTGCGCTCTCGCTCACTCACCAGCTCACCCGAGTGAGATTATGGTGTTTGCTTTTATCTGTCAGAGATCAATATTTCAAACGTCCGATAAAAGAGTAAATTGAACTGGGAATAGACTGAAGTGCTGTAAAAGTACAAAGCACAATTATCAAAAAGCACTTAAACTGCCTAATAGGATACACATATTAAAAATGCTCAAATGGATGTCTCGCAGCCATAATGAGAGCTGATACTTGTCTCCCATACCCACTAGCCCCACTGCTGTCTTTTGATCACAACACAGTGCCCTTCTGGATGCAGTCACAGTGGTCAATGCACTCTGTGTAGTATATGGACCCCTGGAGGCTGCGCTCACTGTGTTTTAACACGCCGCCATTAGGTGTGAATGACTCTTTCTGCCTTTATGGGAAGTGCATTACGGATTTAAACTTTGCGAGAAGAGTGCTAACTGTGGGAATACAAGGACATGTGAGAGGCCCTTAGAAACAAACAGAAAAATAGATGAGTCCATAACCTTCTTTTGTGAGACGAACGTCACTCACTTCCCTCAGTGTAATGGTTTCTTTACTTCATGCCCTCTAGCTACTTCGGCCATACCCTGTACAACAACATATAAGTGTTTTCTGATCTGACGCCCCTATTGACAGGATGACGGCAGGATGATGTTTGAAACCCGTATTAGAGTCTGAAGTTTTGTTCATCCATTAATCTTTCCCTAATTCATCCTTATAGTCTTTAATGCCACCTAAATTCCCCCTTTTCACCTGTCATACTACTGCCACTACAAGGCTTTGTTACTTAAACATGAACATGTGTTGTTTTGGGGCACTTGGGGTTCATGAGGAGTAGCCTAACTGCTGACTTTTGACACCAATAACTATCTCTGAACTGACCATCTTTCTACAAGTTACAAACTGTTCCCAAGGAAAACAGAATGTCACCCAAAAATCAGATAAACTGCAAAGCTTGGAATGCAAATTTCAATTGTGGTTGCCATTTTAAAGCCAGTAAATGGAAAACCATCTGTACCAACACGTCTGTACAAACTTACATTGCTCATTATGTCCAAGATATAAAGATAAATAGAGCTAAATAAACCACTTGCCAACCAGATGCTAACCACACTGGCAGGAGGTCTTCAGTCCAGGCCTGCAGGTACAGTATGAGCCCATAACTTCTGTTGTATTGACTTTCTGTCGTTAAAATATAGCAATCACATCAACACGTCAAGATATATCCTAGCTGTGAGCTATGTTCTTAAGCATTTGGAGATAATCAGGAAAAATAGGAAGTTAACATATACTGTCGATCAGAGTGTTTTAACGTAATCCTTTAAAAATGCAAAATTAAAAAAGCACTGCTATTGTATTGATTTTGAGATCGAATGAAACCGTAACACAGAAAAACTAAGGGGCGTTGCTGAAAGTATTTCCATTGTGTAATATATTTGGAATATCCCTTTCAGCAGAGAACATTAGATAATGAGACAGCGGAGCAGGTTTACATTATGAAGATATAGAAGGCTTGCTTTTACTGATATCTGGGAATCTTCAGATAAAGACATTCTATTTCTCCTCGACATGATATGATACGGCAGCCTATTCTTCCCCACCCTATCTAAATGATCCTTCATTAGAAACCTGATCAATATGCTCTCTTGATTAAGTGGGATGAGAGACTCATTTCATTTTCGAGCATTTTTACGAATCGATGGCAACATTATCTTCCAACAAATGACAGGGATGCAAGGAAGGCATTCTGAACGTAGTCCAATAAAATCATCTCTGACTATCTTGTTTTTTTACTAACACCCCCCCCCCACACACACACACACACCACACACACACACACACACACACACACACACACACGAATGTACAAATAATACATAAATACAAACAAACGCTCACGACAGAGTTGCAGAGTAAATCATGGAACTTGCTAATCACTGGCCTAATATAATTGCAGACAGAGCTTTTAATCTGGAATGGTAAGACATTAAGTAAATTAGTTTTTAAAGATTTAAGATGTTTAAAGATTTCATTTGCAGATACCTCTGATTCAATGTAGCAAGGGGAATCACCGTTGATTGAAACTGATAGATGGTGGAGCTCTGTAAAATGTGTCGACACTGCAAAGCTAGGCTTCCTTATTGAACAGTATCTACCTCACTTTTTTTTCCTTTTGTATGTTTTTAACCTTATTTATTCAGTGTAACTAAGCACATATGATGCGTACCAGTAACACTTTCTTCCCATTAATATAGTTCTGTGTACTTTCATGGCTTGTAGCTGTGGAGTAGTAACATAATCTTCTAGTTTTCTCTCCAAAGAGCTCCACCGGAACAGCTGAGGGATCAGTTCCTCGCTCATGAGCACCTTGATTGTAGATCTTATAGAAATGTTTCCCTTTCTTTCTGGGTGTTAGATGAGAAGAGTGATACCACTTTCATGTCTGTGTGTTCACCATAGAGATAGAGTGAAGAGGTGATTAGCTTAGGTTGCCATAAAAAAAAAATAAAAAAAACTGGAAGCAGGGGAAAAAACAGCTGGTTGTCGGAAGTTACAGTTTTACAACATAATGTACAGCATGAAGCACTGCCAGAGCTGGAAGAAATTGCAAAACTTTCTTCTACAGCAGTCTTACAAACACCCACTGCTATTTACGTAGCAGTGCCATTAAAATTGGTTCTGCGCACAGCGCTGGGATCCGCTGGTCATGTTACAGTTGACCTGTAATAGTCGTTGTGACTAGTCGGTGCGCATTGATGTTTTTTAAATGTGTATTTATATAACAGAAGGTTATAATAACATCAGACAGTAATATGATCAAACTTTTTCAACTCTTAGTGTTCTATGACATGGAATAAAAAAAGCTGATTATTAAAAGTTGTATTATTAATAAATAACAATTATGTAATATGTATACATTGCATATTTGGGTGAAAAGTTATACTATATAGTTGAAGACTAAAAAATAAAAAATCAGCTTGTTCAGTATTTGTTTGTGACGAATACAAATTATGTTAGTAATTTGATAACCTGCATCAGAGTAATGAGTGGTCTTGAAATGCTTCATCATAAAAACATCAAGCTACTGATGCAACACAAAGCTAACTTAGTTGAGATAGTAAACGGCATAGGTAACTTTGAGGCAAAGATCATCTTTGTTTTTAAATCTTATATCTGTGGTATAGCTTTTTGTGGTGTTGTAAGGCTACCTTCTTAAAGATATAGAGGTTTGTTTGAGAAAACCCATCAGGACTGTAGCTTCTTAATTGTATTCACTATAGCCAGCAATAGCACCAAAACTGGAAATGAAACAAACGAAAGAAGGGGTTAGCTGCATGAAGTCAATATTGGTAATTGTGTGGCAACCTCGCTGGGATGACAAGACACCAGGAAGCCACTGCACCCGTTGTTTGTGAAGAAATAGTAACAGCACAAAATTATCCCTAAAACCACAAACTGGTGTTTTTACATGTCTGTTTGTGAATGAATAAAACAAGTGAGATACAATTGGGGAGCTTTAGAGATGCTGGTAGACTACTTTTAAACTTTGGACAGAGGCAGGGTAGTTGTTTTTTGGCTTATCAACCTTAGAATGGTTCCAGTCTTAATGCTAAGCTAGGCTAATCACAGTCTGACTCATTTAAGTCTCAAATAGAAAGTGAACCAACATTCAAACTAAATGGTTAAAATATTCCTTTGGTGCCAGAAGGAGTCCAGGTCAAGTTTCACCATGATTTTCCCAGGCTGCCCAGGTATTTAGCCGTTCTCACAAGCTTCTGCTCCAATCTTTAAGTAAGCACCATCCATTGAGTGGGTTGGCCTTATTACAGAGATACTTGTGGTAACAAAAAAAACAGCCATATTATTATCAGGCTAACCCTGTTCAAGATGTTTCTTTTGTTATTCAAGTTCGGAAGTGAAGTGTTTTTAAGTCTGGCCACATCCGAGTCCTCCTCTCAGGCCCATAAGAGGATACATTTTTTTCCCATTGCTGTTCAGAAATCCAACATTTTATGGGTTGACCCATTAAAGAGAGGGTACTTGAGTCACTTGAGGGACTTCAATTAACCCCTGGGGCAGTTTGGTCTGCTGCTCAGTGACTCTGGGCACAGCGTCTCCAGGGTTTGCCTCGCAGTGTAGCCATCTGACAGTGAGCTAAACAGACTCAATCGATGCCTGTAAAAGAAAGGCGAGTGAGCTGGTGTGTTGTCACCCACCACACCACACTGTTCCTCCTTCTGGCGCCCTTCAGCTTTAATTTTTTCCAGGATTCAAATCACATTTTTGATATTTGCTTTGTATGATAGAAAACTGAAGGGAAAAATCTTCAGGGAAGAATTAGAGCCTTTGTGCTGGCCTCAAGGGCACTGATCTGAGGCTCAACCTAATTTGGAAAAATAGAAAGGTCTTGCTGTGTTATTATCATCTGTGCTGGTGCATTTGATACCGGGCCGCCTCTGGGGGTTGAGCAAACAGACGCCAATGGCGAGAGGCAACATCTTAAAGTGATATTTCACTTTTGTGGACTGTTTTCACTTAACAGAAGTTCAGGAGCATACCATCTCCAACATTAGCTGCCCAGGGGATCCTTCGTCCGCAGACATCACTAACTAACACACACACACACACACACACAGACACACACACACACACACACACACACACACACACACACACACACACACACACACACACACTAAAAGACCTTGATTTGATCACAGAAACGGTTGTAGATATCTACCAACTTGTAGAGTAAGTAGTGAGGCCACTGTGGACATTGTAATATGCAGTCGACTTTCACTTTCAGTTAAGTTTAATGATATTTCTGACTTACAAAGATTAAAAAGACTTTCACATTGTCATCTTGATTACAAAGGGACTGGGTATAAACTTGAACTGGGTCAGATCAGTGTGGGAAAATTCAGCCCTCAGTTCAATAAATTCAAACAGCCCCATGTTATGAGACGTGGGATAGTGCAGCTTGCACATACTGTCTTGGCCCCTGTGAGGATAATTCATTAACTTCCCTAATCCTCTCATGTGGTGTTGCAGCAGAAAAAAGATGAAAAGCTCACTGAATATCAAAAACAACGATTTCTGAGCTCCTCGCCATCGCCTTCGCACTCTTTCACAAGTGTCTCTGAAAAAAGATGCTACATGTTCCAAACATGCACATCCTGTGTTAATGAGCTTCGAAATACATTTTGCGGCAGCTTATGGCTGCCGCTCACCGCTGTGGGATGAGAACAGCTCAATAAAATATACACAGGAGGTCGAAACGGTAGGGAAATAAAAAACCCTTTTTGACAATGTTAAGCCTCGCAGCTGCTTTGAGGCAACTGAAGGGTTTTTATCAGCTCTTCAGATGTTGGATCATAGGGCGCCGAAAGCTTTCCAAGGGTAAGCAAAGTCAGAGGAGTCAGTACTGTACCAGCACATGCCTCCCCCCACATGATTAATTCGCATGTCATAGGGTTTTTTGCACTATCCGTCTGCACTATATGTGAGGTCCTGCGGTCTTTGTTCCTTGTATATTTGTCAGTATGCCTCTTCAATGTCATCCTGCAAAACTACATGTATTAAGTGATAACAATGTGTTCTGATTCTATTTTTTTTCTCAAAGTAATTCAACTTAGATGAGAAGCAATACTCCACTTCAGATTTAAATGTAATTTCCAAAAAGAGCAGACCTAAACAGTCTTCTCCATATCGCCCTTCCACAGCACTGTGGTGAGGTAAAGCTAACTCAAAATCTGTTTGCTGACTTTGTAAAACACAACTGCCTTATAACGGTAACTATTATAACGGTAGCAGCAGATACACTCACATGAAAGGATCAGGATTGTGACTGGGTAAATATTTGCCCCGGCTAAAATCAGGTGGAGCATGGAAAAAGTGTGTAATCATAAACTGCAGAAGCTAAAGAGTGCTGAAGGGATGACATTTTTTTGTAGGTAAAGGTAGCATCGCACAGGTTCCCTCGACAAAAGGCCAATGGGATTCTTCCATTGGATTTTGACACAAGTTCATTTCACGTCTTGTTCTGCATGATATACTTTAAAAATGAACACCACTTTTATGATTTTTGAAGCATGAATATTACGCTAGACATAAAAGCTAACATTAGGCTTTAAACAAACTACAACACGGTTGCATGAGCGTGAGAATACACAACGAGGCTGTGAAGGCAGAGTAGTCTATGTGAAGTTTTTGAAGTTTCATTTAGGCACTTGTTAGCAACGGCCTTTTTTAAGACACAAATGCTTAAAAATTCATGAGAGGGCTATTTACTGACGTATTTTTATAACGTGGGCATCGGAAGTGCAAAAATGCTAACTCATTGCAAGTGTTATGAATCAAACCTGCAGCACTCTATAGCGTCACTATAGCGGGCTGAGAACACCATTTCACAAGTTAACACTTTTAGAGGTATATGTTAATGTCATGTGTCTCCCACAATCTGGCTGGACATTATAACATCTTCCAATGTCAGACTGCAAGTAGATTGATATTTGTGAACAGCCAGAGTCAATGTCAGAGTCTCGCCCGGTTCTTCATAGAATAGGGGAGTTGAATCCGATATGACGGCAGCCAATATGTCATTTGAGTTTGAATCAATTTAAAGGAATTAAGTGTTAGTTTTAATTTGAACAGTTTTTTGTTGAAAAAGAGACACATTTTGTATACTTTTACATGAATGAAAACTTATCACACCTATTGCAAACCCCAAAGTGCTACTCTAAGCGGGCTACAGAAAATAATAATTTGCAGATAATATATTTCCTGTCTTATACCGTAGCCTTTCAAGGAAGGAGCCCTTGAAGACAGTGTGGAAATGGCTTTGACATGATAAAGGATGGAGATATCAAAAGCAGCTGCACTTAAGGAAATACATCTTGAGAAAAGAGTCTTTATAATTTAGGTAACTATTAAGAGGTGTGTTACTGAACAAAGCTGGGTTATTGTTGAAAAATACATTCCTTGACTCTTCGTAGCTGCCCAGGGGAGAAGGAAATGAGTTTATTGATGCATGCTTCTGTCTGTGTAGATAGTGTTATAAAGTAGAGGGTCAAGTAACAAAAGCTGCTCTCACACAAACGTTGCAGGAGCGTTCTATAATGACCTTGCTCTCAAACCACGGCGTAGGTTAATGACTCTGCACCTGGCCTAGTCTCCTAACAATGATTTTTCAGAGGCAGTTGTGTGATGTATGAAGCTGTGATTATTTGGGGTGTGTATAAATTAAAAGAATGCCGTCTTGTTGACATTCTGGATGATGAAATAAAAGGCACTTTAGGTAATTCCTCTGATAAAGCAGCCCGACCTCATGGCGGATGATAGAATCAAAAGCACTTGCATGGGTCGCTGTCATGATCATCTGTCTAGTCAGTCCATTAAGGCTGAGCACGGGGGCTTCGACTCCCTGCCAAGACAGCATGAAGCTCCACCGTCCTAAGTGGGAACATCCTCCATGAAGACAAGCGGTCACAGATTCATGAGGAGTTGACTGTCTACAGTTCTGCAACATAGACTTAACCAGAGCACCTTACAATGATAGAGCAGGTTGGGAGTCAGACTTAAATGCCTCAAACCACAAGGCTGCCTCTCCTTAAGTTCTGATATCTCAATGCCAGACACAAGTATGATGAAAAACCTCTCACCTCACTGGAAACAAAAATAGAAGTCACCCAATTTGATACAGTATCACCTTGGTTCATCAAGACGCAGTTCCAGAATCTGAGATTGCCTTTTATAATGCAAATTAATGTTGACTAACTAAGAGCAACATCCTGTCTTTACCCATATCCTGTCCTCTGAAGATAGAGTCTGTGTTTGTTGGGAGTGCAGGGCGTTAAACATTAAAAATGATGATATTGCATCAAGGCGATAAATAAGTGAGTAAATATGTGGACAGGAAGCAGGATGACGGATAGCAGCTCTCGCTGCAGCCCATTAGTTGTTGACAGCTTCTGCAAGGGAAGCAGGGCGGAATCTGTGGCCTGTAATTCTGTCTCATTACCACGCCAGTCGGCACTTCCTCCCTTGGACATTAATTCATCTCTTATAGTTTGCCTGTCGCTGGCCTTTGTTTTATTGCGGAGTAACTTGCGTACTATGATGCCTGATATATGGCCGTAATTGAGTGCCTACAAATCAGAGAATATTTTCATTGATTACCTCAAATTGTCTAATCTTTTCTATGTTCTTGGCCCCTGATTGGATGGTATTTACTGATTGCCTCTTCTTAACTTAAAAATCAATCAGTGGCCACAATCAGAGTGGCTGGATGAATCCGGGCCAAGGCAGCTGCTCCTTCTCCATCAAATAATCTCTGAGGCATCAAATTCATTCTAATTTTTGATGATATTTATATATGCAGCACTTATGCGCCGTACAACAGACTATTGAATGTATTGGGTCTTTATTTTGAAATGAACTTTATTCAAATCAATTCAATCCATACTGTGCAGTAAATGGTCAAATGGATGCTTCTCACTGGAGGACGTTGGGTTTTAACAGTCCCAGAGCATCTGACTGCTCTCTTTATGTCAATAGTGTAACTGTACTCACATACATTGTGCATTGCACCACGACGAACAGTTTCATCAAATCTGTCTTAACCATAATGACGTAGTCTGGGATGGTGTTGCACCCTTACAATGAACTGTCCACAAACAAGTCCATCTTCATTTTGCAACTTTTATTAACTAATCCCACGGTTTAACACAAGCACATGTTTTGCCTTCAGCCTGCATACAGCACATCTTCCTAACTTCTTTCTTAAAATGACAGCGCTCTCTTCTAAAGGGTCAATACAATACATTTTTTCCCTTCACAGTTAGTACTTATACAGGTAGGTAATGTTTTCAAACATTGGAATAATAAAATATGAATTAACTTAAACACATATTTAAAGTAAATTATTAGAACATATGAAATAACATGTTTCAGGGCACTACAATGGCAATGGTTGTCCACCACTTTGGCATGAACTGAAATATCTCAACAATCACTGGATGGAATGTCATGTCATTTTGTACACAGAACAGGAATCCCAATGATGATCCCCTGACTTTTCCTCTCGAGCCACCATAAGGTTGACATTGTGTTTTTTATGTGATTTCCATGAGAAGGTCATTCAACAACTATTGTATGAATGGCCTTGAAACATGCTCAACTAAGCTGGTATACACATGGATTTACATCAACGTGTTAGAATATCATTGTGAGCATGGTTGCAGGCTGGTGTTAGCATTCTGCTCATTTAGCATTGCTACGTCTTGGAGCCCCTAAGGTAATGAATAGATTGATCAGAGCGATCACAAACTATCAACAGTGTATGATAGCAACAGGAATCACGTACAATGATCTGATCCAGATATACATTTACAATATACAAAATGCATAATTCAGTGGCTGAAATGAAGTGAATGTTGCATTCAGACTGCATATTTGCAGCAGCACTATTTACATCTTATTTCACTCCTCTGCAGCTGCTTTGGCTCTTGTCACTATCAGGCTCATTTTCCTGACAGTGACCCTAGCTTTCACTTGCACTTTTGACATGAGCTGACTTCCTGTTACAAGGTGTGGCGGATAATTATAGAATGCATTCAGGGCAGCAGAGGTGTGCTGCTGTCCGGGCTGAATCTAATGCAGTCACATCTGTTTAGCTTCACCGTGCAGGAGCACCTACAGGTCTAGGAGGGAGAAAACAAAGCGACACAGAGAGGGAGACACTGCCGGTGAGACTAGACAGGTTTAATGCTCTGGCCACTGGCGTCTCGGATGGTATCGAACAACAAGAGGAATCTTCACATTTGTGGAGGGGACGTGGGATCAGTGCATGTGATATGAGCCTGTGATGACAAGTGCTGATTTATATTGAGGTGGACGTGGATGTACAGAGCCCTGAGGGCGGCTCACCTACTCACACATTACCGTCACTGTCAGGAGGGGACAATGAGGGAGAGAGTTTTCCTCATCCAGTGTAACCACAAGGATCAAGACTCTCAGCACCTGGCAGAAGAGCACAATACATACACCAATTGCAGCATTTACTTGTACTTCCTTTTGACTTTAATATTTGTTCAAGATAATATCCACCATTTTTATCAGAAATGTAAGTCTGTCATTGAAAAAAATGAATACGTTTTGGTACCTGTTTGAGATATTTAATGATACACTTAATCAATGTAACTGCTCAAAAGAATCAAACAACACACCTTCAAAGAAGACTAAAGCAGAGAATTTGAAGATTATTGGCAATAAATACATTTTCCAGAAAATGTAGGCGAGAGAGGGTGTGAAGTGTGTGTGTCTACTGAACGTGTGTGTGAGAGAGAGAGACAGACAGACAGGGAGGCATGGCGTGAGAGTCATTACCCTCAGTAATTCCATCTGCTGACATACACATTGCAGGATCATTTTAAAACTGCAGGTCTCAAATGGGAATTTTTAAGCTCAGCCATTAAAATCTAAGAATTCAAATAACTTTCTTCATTGAGAATTTTATAGATTCCACATTACACATGACCTTGAAAAGAAAGGGGGGAAATGAACGCTAATGAAAAAAGTGCTTGCTTGGATAGAGTTACAGAGGAGGTTAAAATAGTTTAAAATGTCTGATAAAGGTACAAAGCTGGCTGTATTCACTGACAGCACCAGTTTGTACATTTCAGAACAATATTAGATGAAAGGTGCTTACTTGGGAATCAGACTCATCACATGGCAGGGATAATGCTGTGGTTAGGACTGCAATCATACCAATCAAAAGATCATGTTATCAGACCAATTTCTTTATTACAAATTTTCTTTGATGATCTCACAGCCTGTGATCTTTCTAAGGGAAAAAAAACATTATGAAACAAAACGGTTCAATTACAATCCAACCCCTGATGAGTAAGCCATCTTTGACTAATTAAAAACTCCCAAATTTTTTTGGGACTTCCTGTTTGGTCTATCTCACATCCCTGCTTACTAACAGCAGCCTGTGTGATGAGTGTTTTTCTCTTTGCTACAGTAAAGTCCTCTCAAATATTTACAGAGCTCCTTTTAATAACTGCATTTCCCTCACTGTTTTTTCTGTTGCTCTGCTTATAAGCATCTCTGCAGCTCCAGTTTGATTTTGCTTAGAGATTACAGTGATAAGAAAATCTAAACATCCGCCAGGTTTATCCTTCATAGGCTGCTTTTTCAGTGGCGTGCATTGTCTCTGACAATTAGCCATGAGAAATGGAGTCCTCGGTCGCAGGCCTTGCCTTTATTGTATGCTGACAGACAATTCCCTCTGGGGTCGCAACTCAGCAGCCACACAGAGACAATAGAAAGACAATAGCAAAAGACAAACCACAGAAATGAGCAATGAGAAACAGCATAGCTTTTAACTCCTTTGGGGGAAAAACCCTGCCAACAAGTAAAGGCAGGTAACATCAAGCTCATCCACTGTCCACCTCGCTTGGCTTACTACTGTTTTCTCCTCATATCACCTCCTCCTCTCCCACCAACTCAACCCCCACCTTCAGACACCCACCCCCATCAATAAATCCATCTGGGAGATCAATGCCTCAGCTAATCACTAAAAGTTATCAGCTGAAGCCTTGCCAAATCAGCAAACACAATCACTATGTAAATCCATCTTTTCCCCTACACAAAGAATGGCTTGCTTTGAGTGTAAGACATCTCAGTGTATGAGCTCAGTCTCAGAACTTCTTTCTCTGAGAACTAAATGTGTGATGGAAATGGACAATATTGGCAACTCTGAACCTCAGCACATTAACGTGTATCAGTTCTCAGCACAGTGCTGAGAGTTTTCTCAGAGGAGCTACATATTCTCACAAGAATCAACAAACTCCCACACTGGCAGCACAAAACAGCTCAATAATAGACAAATAGACAGGAAGCTTGGTTGATTCTTAATGCACGGCACCATATAATGAGTACCTGCCAGATGTTTATTCTATCTGTATGATATCAACCATAACAACAGCTACTTTGTATGTTTTCATGTTTACTATAAAGTTGCCATGGGCTGGTCATTTATATGCTTAGATTGAGCTCTGATGGTGACATCTGTGCTGTCAGTCATGATGCTGCTGTGGCCCCCACCTTCCCCATCGCCGTGGGCAACCCCCCTCTCCTGCTCGTCTCTCTCTCTCTCTCTCTCTCTCTCTCGCTCTCTCTCTCTCTTTCAGTCTTTCTTTCAGTCTCTCTGTCTCTCTCCCCCCACACTCTCTCCCCTAGACAGCTTGGTCACCCAGGCCTGCAGGAGAGGGTCTCACCATGATGAAATAGAGGTAGGCAGTTGTTCCTTCAGCCCCAGGGTCATTATTTAAAAAGTGACAGAGACTCCAGTGAGTGAACGTGAGAGAGGTGAGGAAGGAGGGAGGGGGAAGAAGAAAGTGGGAGAGGAGAGAGAGAGTGAGAACAGCACTCAGGAAAGAAGGGAGGGAAGAGGAGAGGCAGGAGGGGGGCTCAGTTGTGCAGGTGTATTGTCCAGCGGAGGGAGAGGGTGCTGGGAGACAAATGAATCCAGCAGGCATTTGGTACACACCGGAGATTGCTTATCGATCCAGATCGCAGTATTCAGGCCGGCCTGAGAGAGGGCTGAGAATTTTCTGAGGGAGTTAATAACCTGGCAGCTCAGCTGTCTTGTCCAATTCACCAAAGGCAGAGGCCTAATCAGGGCTGGATTCCTTTTTCTGTCTGAGGAGGGGGCTGTAGCCCTTCACCCTCTCTTTCAGCTTTGGCTTCTCTCTCTGTCTCTCCATCTCCATGTTGCCCTCCCCTCGTCCCTCCCTCCGTCCGCAGCCCCTCACTTCCACTCCATCGGAGCTCTGAAAGTGATTGAAATGACAGCCTATAGAAAGAGGCTAATCAAATTGTTTATTATCAGTCTGAATCAATATGTATGGATTGTTAAAACATCAAAGTCAGCCCCTGGAAAAGTAATAGTCAACGGCCGGCAGCAGCTGCTCAACTAAGGCTGGGTCCCTGGGAGCCCAGCTCCATTTAAAGCGACTTTCACTCTTACTTAAGTCCTGATGACCCGACGAGGTCAGTTGGCTGAAGGCGATGTACATGGTTGTGCTACAGCGCCGCTGAATAAAAACCCCTCTAAACTTCCCTCCAGCTACTCAAATACATGTCTGTTCGGGCTCACTGATAAACAATCCATCAACTAAATAAATGAGCCACCGTGGTACTGAGATAAAGACTGTCACTGTGCTCCAAGCTAAATTTTGGACAACTGGTTGTTGGTTCCCTCAAATTCCATATTTTGCACCCATCCTCTCTTTTGAATCCAACGCTCCTCTCTTCAGGAAACCAGTCTGGATTGCAAATGAGGTCAGGCTGATGAATGAGTCAACTGAAGGGATAAAATTGCTTTGAGATGGACATTGTAGTTGGTTTCAGGCCGCAAGACAAGCTGGCATGGAAGATTGATGGATAGCCATTGTCCATTCATTGGCGCTGAGTGTGACACCTGATGTTGGCCGGGGTCTCCCTTCACCTCCGACACCCCACAAACACAAGGCACGTTGCGGCTTGATAGAATGATTAGACACTGAAAGATATCTTCTTCTGCAGCTCTCCATCTTGACCACTTTACAGCTCACAAACATTAAGATGGATTACAGCGTCTACAGCCCCCAGGTCAAATGTGAGAGGATCTGGGGGCGGCCTTACGTGACACAAATTATGTAATATGTAGTTTTATTTTTCTCACTGAGAAATGCATACATCTCTGCATTTCACCAGATCTTCGTGTCAGCTAAAATCAGGTCACGTTTCAGTGTAAGACATATTAAAAAAGACGGACTCAACCCGTTGCCCCCATTTTGCCCCCATTTTTTCTGTCACTCAATTCAATGGTCACCATTTTAAACAACACACAAATCCATAATCACTATAGGAGAAGCTTCCTAATTGGAAGTCCACTCAACTCCTTATCATCAGCTCCATTACATGAGCCACATAAAGGCACCATCATCCATCATACACCAAATTTGTTCCGTCATTTTTCTTTTGGATGGAAGATAAGGGCCAGGGGGCATATTGATTTTATAAAAAACATGAAGCTGAGACTCCAGAAGTGGAATATTTGCCTCTTATCGATAATTGCTCTAATAACCATGACTGACAGGAAAAAAGAAACACATCAGGGACTAACACCCTCAGAGGGAGAGATATCGGAGAAATTGCGTTTTGGAACATTTTTGTTTTTATATTTTTATCTTCACCTGAAATTTGTATTTGTATTTTCCCCCTCGTTTACTCGGTTTATCAATGCCCACTGTTCAAAGATAGACGACAAAAATACTTAATGAACAAACATGATAGTCACTTCAATGAACAGTACTTGTCACTGAGAAGGTCATTTCTACTTTATTTTTAGTCTGCTATATTTATCCAAACTTCTAAATGTCTATGCATGCAGAATTGAATGTCTCAGATTTGCTACCAAATAATATCAATATCAATAGCAAACATTAATTTGAATGAATGTACTGTTATTTACATGATATAACGTATACTTTTACTTTTGTTTTTTATATACAAATTTGAATAGTTATACGAATGCCCTAACTAATAATATCTCTCCAACTGCATGTCTATATGTGTGTAATAAACATGGAGTGACAACATTTAATCCTCCCAGGGATTCTTGAATGATTCTTCTTCTTTACTTGTACTTCTCTTCAAAATACTTTTAATGGACAACTTCCTGTTTAATATTAGTGTTACATTGCAGTGTGGCCACGTTTAATGGAAGGGGTAAAGGGATAGGGATAAGTGTTGGGTGTGGTTTTAGGAAGATTTTACAATTTTTCTCTTCATCATGGGTCAGAGAAGTCAGAAAAACAAAGAGATGATATTTTCATCTCAGTGCTAGTTTGAAAGTAAAGAACATTAAACAGTCAAATTAGACTTACTGTAACAAAATTTCCTGATGACTATTCGATGAATTGTATCACCAGTGTAATACTTGACACTTCCTATGTTAACTTGTAGTCTTCAGCCCAACATGACATAAGATAGCGTGTCTGATTTCCTTAATTAGGCTGCTCTTTCTCCCAATGTCCAGTTGATCTGGTCCAATAGTGCCCCGATTGTCTTCTATACCTGCAACCTTCTATGCAATGGAATCACTCGGGTGAGTTCATGTTGCTCATGTCACGAGATACATATTTAGGCTACTTGATACAATTTTATTCAGACTATGAGTGGGATAAAAATGCACAGTGCCATTATAAACAATCAGTTTTGTAAAACAAAATTCCATAGCCTCACCAATAAAAACATAAGCCACCAACTAGCCCTAGCAAGACAAAATGTGTAACTATCTTGATCCTTTCCCCTCTTTCTCCCCCTCCCACCACCTCTCCCCCAATTCCTCTCTCTCTCTCTCTCTCTCTCTCTCTCTCTCTGTCTCTCTCTCTCTCTCCCCCCGCCCACCTCGTACTCTATGAGCTGTAGATGATGGCAGGGTTACAGTAGGATTCTTGCCAAAGTATTGCTGGGCACGTTGCTGCATAGTAAACACCCAGGACTCCTGCTCTTGACATGATGGGGGTCTCTAATTAAAGAGTGCAACGAGACACCCCTAGCCAAGGCTCTCCCTATCAGCCCTACACCCACAATTAAGTCCTCCATGGGATCCAAGGCGTTGCATTATTGATGGAGCAGAACGCTTGATTAGAAACTCTTAACACAGCTCCGGAACAGACCAGCCAGTCCACTGTCATTAAACACCACTTAAACCAAGTCAAAACATACCAGTTGGACATGCTTCTTAAACATCCGGGTTATGATGGAGATTGGGGCGGGGAGTGCAACTGGATTGAATATCAATGCTTTGTGCAATACCGTCTGCTAGCATATCTGAAGGGTTTTAGCCGTACAGGATAGGAAGGTAAACAATATACCTGCAGGCCAGTTAACAGACGTTTTCTTGATGACTTGCAGGGATGAGGAAAATAGTGGATTACAAGTTCAGGAAACACATGTAAGAGATAAAAAATAGCAAGTGAACCGCAACAATGTCAGCCCTCTGTATGATGAGTCAGTGAATGTTTGAAATTATAACAACCCCTTCACCAGGAAATATGTACTTACATCAAAGCCAGGCTGCTCTAAGTGGGGCTAAACATATTACCGGCCCACAGTTAATCAACTGTTGCCCGGTACGTAGATAATGCATCACTTCATATCAAAAGCCCTACTAATGAGAACAGGATGATGTATACAATACCATAACATGCATACAGATGTGTGGACGTAACATTTAGATGAGGATGTAATGGGGTGTCAAATTAAAGAGTGCAACAACATTTAGATGTAGACTGAGGTGTAGGCTTCACTTTAAACATGTTGGCGCCCCCCCCCTACCCGCCCCCTTTAAAATAAGCTGCACTGTTTCACAGCACAAGAGGCTTGTGTTTGTGTGTGAGTGAATTTCTGCAAGAGGCTATTATAGGCACTTTTTGCTATACATGCACGCTTGCGTGCGCATGCATGTCTGCAGGAGAGTAGAGGGAATACTGAAAATTCGTCCGCTTCGCCTCTGCAATAGGCCTAATTAATACACACTCAAGGGTTGATAACATTGTGGCTGAAAGTAGATCTCCTTAAGAGATACTTAATCCAGCTAAAGATTGCACTGCTCCCCTCTCTTCCATGGCATCACAATCAAAGGTATTGGGTGGGTCTCTGGTGGACTCATTAGCAGACTGCTCAGCGGTGGGGGTCTCGGCTAAGGCGCAGCCTCCCCTCCTGCACCCCCCTATCCCAAATGCACATAAACCTCAGCCTCCCGACACACACACGCACAACACTCGCTGACCTGAGCAATCAGAGATGCTCGTATTATTATGACATTCATTAAGCATCACTGATGGAAACCCTACACACTCTCATCAGCCCTGTGATTAATCACCACCTTATCGGGAAGCCACAAACCTCCCACTATCTGTGTGTAAGTGTGTGTGTGGTTGAGCTCTCTTCTTACTAGGGCAGGGGTCAGATATCAGGGACAGGAGTGATCAGTAGCTACTCAGTGAACATCATCCAGGCTAATGAATGTTCTGGCAGCACCTTTAGACAAGTGTCGCCACCTAAATGTATCTCACAGCAATGAATAAAACACTCGCCCAACTGACCAATAGGTAATTTGAGATGTAACATGTATGTCTTCTCTGTGTGCTTCTTAAAATGCAATATATTCAAAGTAGAAAAAAAAAAATCAATTAGAATTGTTAACCTGTTACCCTGAGAAGAACATATTTTATATCTTTATATGATACATTTAAAAAGATGAACTATAACATGCATTCTGCCTCCGTCTCCAGTCATGACCCCTGTATGGAAAGCCACTGCGGTCTTTTTATCGGGTATAATCTGTATATCTATCCTTGTACCTGATCTGAATTCATAATACAGCAGGTTAGTAAGTGGGATAAGGTTAAAGAGTGCTGAGCCATGTTAAACCACTGCAACACTAGGAGCATGCATCATGTCCACGCATTAATAAAAGGCAACTATGCTATCATTATAAGCACCATACGTGCCCGGGCTCCACTTCCTGGCTGCTCTAATAGCTAACTGGTCAAGGGTGATTTATCTGATAAACTGCTTTTGTGTTCCACAAGCCTGAGAGATGGTTTAGTTTAGCGTAGTCTGCCATAATGTGCTTTATAAATACAAAAACAAATGGTTGCCTAGGGAGGAGGAAAGATGTAGCTTGTATATTTGTGTTGGGTGGGGTGGGTGTAGGTCAAATTGTATCCTCTTGTGCCTTCGGGGGAGACAGGAAAAGCCTGAGTTATAACTCTTCCATCACCTGCCTTCTGCCGCCCATGCATTACTCAGGATATAGCGCAAATTGCAGCCGGCATCCATTAGTTCTTTTCAGGGTTAATATTGATGTAGATATCATTCCTATCTGCTGTGTCATTTATTTGAAATACTATGTGCGAGGAGTAGCTCCGGCAGTGAATCAAATCAATTGATAGAGCAGTTAGCCTTGCAGCCCGGGCTGCTTGGGAGCTGCCGAGCGAGCATGAAATATTATGGAGATTGTTCTTTAAAGTGATCTCTTCATCATCATTTGTCTGCAGCCTGGGCGATCCTATCCCCTACTGCTGCGTTCCTCTTGGGCACCAGCTGTCATAACTAAATCAGCCGGATAATGCAGTCGTGCGCACAGTTCTACCGAATGCCCCCCTATGACACCCGCCTTCACTGCCCCCTCCCACCCTTACACCCGCTGCCTCCCTCCTCTGCTCCCCTCACCCGCTCACTGCTGCAGCCACGCATGTCAAGGAGCATCCAGAGAGTCGCTCATCATCGCCACTGATGGCCCTCCTCTCTGGGGCCTGCTTGTTTATGTCACTTCCTATGTGCGGGGCTGCTAGTTCATGTCACCCTGTGTAGCAGGGGAGGGCACGCCTGCTGTTTTACTTCATGTTTGGCTGCTCGTGATGGGCCGAGAGGTACAGCCGAGCTCAGTGACAGTCCTCCTGGATGTTATGATAGCCAGTTGAGCTGCCAGTCTGCACTATGCTGTAAGTGAATATGACAGAGACAGTTTTTATGGCGCTCTTCACAGTCTGTTAGCATGCGGCTGCATGGCTGTTTTTACTGCCCATAAATGGAGCGCCGTGCATATTTTCTGAGTCATTAGGAGGACAGTCAGGAGACATACTCAGAGGGAGATGCACGCCACTTAGGCCAGGCCGTTTACCATTGTAAAAACCTCATCACTGAGCCTCTCAGAATGATGTAAACTCTTACTTGGGAACATTTCCATGTGTCAGTGAGAGATGAGATGAGAGGGCATCTTCAATGACAGGGCCCAAAGGATACAGGGCCCCAGAGGAAAAAGCTGCATTATTCAGTGCCAGGACACCCAGATCCGGGAGCCAGTCATGCCATCCTGATCAGTGCTTTATAGCCTACTGATATTACAGTCAACAGACTCTGGGTATGGTAACAGTAAAGACGGTGCCATGCTTAACTCTGCAACTTTCCAAATTAATCCTGAGTGGATGCCAACTAATTGTTCACATGCTGTTGCTTCGGATTTTTGGTGGGCTGTAATAAGTCTGCATGTAAAATAGAATCACTCAAGCAAAGACATATACTTAACGCTTTTTATTTAAATAAAATGCAGACATTTTATCTCATGAGACCTGATCTGGACCCGCCGCGAAAAAACAACAACACATGCACAATTAAACCCCTACCACAGAGACAGCCTGGATATTATTCTCTGGCAAAATAGTATCAAGTCATACATTTATACCAATTATGTGCTGACAAAATAGGCATCTATATGGTTGAGACAATGATGTCAGACTACAGCCCGTTACATTTATTTTTCTAAACAAGTCACTCTGGGCAGCCTGGCCGAGGCGGTGACATCTGCATGACTCTTACTCAGACGAACAATGAGGGCTCTTAGTAGAGAACAGAACTCCTATTTGTCACTGTACGCTGATAAAATTCATACAGGGGCATTGTATGGGTCTGAAAATGGATGTTAAATCCATTCATCAAAGCCGGATGGATTATGTGCTCTATGGGTTATGTGCCATTGCTTACTCTAAGAGTCACAGAGGTTTGAAAGGCCATGGCGTGTGTGTGCATGTGAGCGAGCATGTACATACACATGCACTTGTGTGTGTCAGTTCCCAATGAGTGATGATGACCACTGGCTCACCATATTGATCAAGAGAGCATGAGGAGGGTAGAGAGACAGATAGCCACACACCAACAAGAACAGCACAAGCATCTCTGCACGGGGTAAAACACGGCTGCGTTGACAAAGTTCAAATCCAGGGTATAATTTAAGTGTATTATTTTTGGCATATTAAAATGATTAAAAGCAGCAAAAAAAAAAAGAGGCACGCAGGCGAGTTAAACAACAAGATGCTTAAAAACAGAAATTAAGGAGGAAAAAGGGATAAAGCAGGGTGCAAAGAATGCCAGGGTTAATAAAAATAATGGTTTAAAATACCACTGAGACCACCCATCCTAAAAATGTAAGCTATGCACTCACGCCACTGTAAAAGCATATGTTATGCAGATGTAACCATTGCCGAAGACCTGCATTATAGGACTAAAACAGAATTTTGGCTCCATCTCAGAGAGAAGCTGTTTATTTACAGGAATCAGAAGGTGCAAAAAATAGCTTGCCAGCTTCCTGCTTGCTTAAAAACGTTGTTTTAATATATAATAATGTGGTTTTGTTGTATAAAACTAAAAGAGGAAGTCTAATGAAGGATAAGTAAAACGTACTGTATATGTGAGATACATGATGGATAGTTGTCCGTTTTCACATTGTGACTTTTAATTTCTACCAAATTCTTGGACTGGAAAAGTTAGGATATATGTAATAATAGAGAACAAGTATATTGGACAACTACCAGATTGTGTTGGGATTGTGAGTCACACCCTAATACCAGCTGGATGCCGTCCCTGCCCAGCTTCCCGGCACTGATTGGACAGGTAGACGCAAAGAACGTGTTGCTTCTCTCTGCAATTTTCCACAGATTCAGCAGAAAGTATTTTATAGCGCATTTTTTTTTGTCTCACCAAGCCAAACAATGTGTGTGCGCTCCATACCATCATACACATGGCTCTGGTTTGGCTCGGGAAAGTGTATTTCTCTCTCTTTCTTCCTGTGGTTATTAATTATACAGATATTGTTCTGGCACAGAGTGCAAGAGGGCTGCTAGATAGCTTTGGAGGTTCATCTAAAGTCAGACTCTGAAGTTTAATTTCAGCATCAGACTTTAATATCCCTTTGCGTGGTCCAAGTGGTGCTCTGTTCTGTCTCTGTCGGCGGTGCAGTGCTGGGACACGCAGGGCTCTGGCAGTGGGGGAACAGCCGATGTAGGACAGCCTCTCATGGCTCCCTGGGGGCAGATCTGTGCAAACTACACTACAAATTACACAGTGGGTTGCTGTGCACCCTGAGCCAGTGTAAACAACAACACCATTTCCCCTCTTGTACTATGAATCAAACTGAACTTATATGACCCATGTCTGAGTCCACACCCATGCTTTGTACGCCCCCAAAACCCCTTTAATGACACACCTACGTAGTAGTGCTCAACCCAGAGCTAGCTTCCTCTCTCCTCCCCCTCCCACTGGCTTCATTCATGAAAACTCCTCCTCCTTACGGCCCACCGCTCTCAGTGTGTCACACTCTGCAGCTGTTTCATTTTAGGAACCGGGGACTCCAGAAGTTTGCCTCGCAGCCACCAGACTGCTCTCAGAGCCAATTGGAAACCACAGCCAATACTTGTCCGAAGTACTCTGGCAAAGTTATATATAGAGCCCCTCAGTTGTTGTAAGAGATTTAATAAATTCCTCCTACAAAGTTTGCATAATGCTCTCTGGTTTAAAAGACCAAAGTCCCCTTGCTTGTTATTTCCCAGGCCTATTTGTTGATCTCTCATTGCTGGAATATAGCATTTCAGTAATGGTCTGCTGCAAACCAGCTGATGTGTTTAATAAACTTTACTGTGCCTCAGTCTGGGAGCTACCTCCCACTTAGTTGCACACATGGAGAAAGGCAGTGGGCCATAGCAGTGGAGAACGATTCATTAACACTGTGAATTCAGCAATTAAACTGATACTATATACAACTTAAAACCTATAATCAATAACCTATTAGTCATAGCTTGGTACATTTATTGTCCTTTGAAAGTTCATTAAAAGTCAGGTCCTGAAATGTAACAATTTATGTATTTTCAGATATCAATACAATTTAAGTTAAAAAATAATATTATGTTAGTACAACTGGTCTTTAATTATAATCATATAAGAAAAGGGTAAACATTAAAAGGTATTATAGAAAACATATTATAAATTAACTGCTACTAAATTTGAATTTATATATAAATCAGCTCCCTTACGAATTCACCCTTTTTTAAATTAATTTGATTAATTAAAAGATAATTTCATTTTATAGTATTTTTATAGAATACAGTGACCAATGTTCAGATTAACATATTCATAATATACTTATTTTTCGGTGCTGTCCTGTACTGCCTCAGGTTTTACGAAGACCATTTTAAGCAAAGTAATTTGATTCAACCAAGCGGTCTGATTGGTCCAAGATGTGTTTCCCATGCCAACCCATGTGATGAGGAAAATGTAGCACTCCCAATTGTTTTTACCAACAAAGCAAAAACAAAGACGAAAACCTTCCTGATTTGTGAATAGAAATGCTGCTATGTAATTTTCTTACTGAGAGTCAAAATGTCTAGGCAAAGTATTTACATTTTGTACTGTAATTAAACTCATTTAAACATGAAAAATATAAATAGATTTGATTACAAATTGCATACCATGTATTTCTACGATACAATTCCACTCATTAATAATAAATAAAAGTTACCATATGATAAATAGTGACACACTTATATACATATATTGTGAGTGAAAAGAAAAAAAGAGATTTCTTAAAAAATATATCTACAAGAAAATGTTTATTTTGGTGTTTGTGTGTTCTTGGAACTGTGTGTAAGTGAATTAGCCACTAGGAACCGTGGTAAAATATCTTGTATTTAAAAATAAATGGCCAATAAAGCTGATTCTGATTATGAGCTGAAGGGCACAGTTTCCTAATGTTCCTACCAAATTACTGCACCTATGATCATTCCTGACCCGACTCCTTCCACTTTTCACTGCTTATCCAAAAGTATTTATCAGCATTTTCAGAAACTCCTGAAACCTGCAACCAGGGTGGCACATGCATCCACATCCTCAGATAACAGTAATAGTCAGACTGGCAGAGTCTTTCACCAATATGCGAACCAGCTGCGGGCCTCAGCCTGGCAGTGTGCTCTGCCTCAGACAGAGGGGGCTCTGTGGTGAAGGTCTGTGTCACGCCATCAGAATGTGTGGCAGTGTGCTGTGGGTCCTGAGAAAACGAGCCCGGAGCTCCGCATTATCAGCTGGGTTGATAACAGCATGGAAAAACTGAGGCCAACAGGAAAGACACGCAGGGATCCTTCCCAGACCTGGCCACTGTTCTCCTTTCACTGACGCTAACCCTCAAAGTGTTGTTTGGTGTTTAGAAAGTCTCTCGTCAGGATGTTAGCTCAGAAAGTGGCCCGTGAACGCAGGTTAGAGCGGCTGTAACTGATACTAATGTATGAAATGACAACGGGAAAACAATGTTACATTGTGTAAGGGGTTACTCATAGTGATGCAACTACAAAGAATTTCCACCTGAAGCTGCGGCTCCCATCAGCTTTACGGAGCTTTATAGTGAGTTTCGGCTCATTGTTTCGCCGTCTGGGCCTCAACTTGTTCACTCTCTACGTTGTACATTACCTGCTCAGCACTAAACAGCAGACAGACACAGTTAGAGACTAGCTGGTGAACATAGTGGATAATTTAGCAGCTAAAGAGACAGACATTTTACACAGAAGCTGTGAGACCAAAAACAGTGCTAAGCTACATCTTGCGATGGATCACACCAGTCGTGATGCCAGGGGCGTAAAGTGGGGGGTCCCCTACTTCCGTTGCCCATGCTCAGACCATGCCCATCTTCGAACTTGACCTTTATTTTGATCTCAACACAACTGTAACGTTTTTATGAATTGATCTTTCATGGTTACGACGTTATCGCGGTGACAAAATCTGTCTATATATAATACACATATAAACACGTGGCAAAATCCTTAAAACTGCCTCTGGTGTAGTTGCCCATAGGTGTCTCCGAACCACATTTTGATGTGATGAATCAAATGCAGATTCACAAGGTAAAAATAATACATGTGTCACTTTCGCAGCAGATAAAGAGAGTGAATACTCTACTTAGGTTCACCGGGTGACCAAAATATGACCCCAAATGAATGATAACGTTGTACCATAACTGATTATAAACACACATCCACAAAGATAACAACAAAGAAGAAACCTCATAATATGGCAATTCCATTTTGGAAGATTAAAACAGTTCATGAAATTTAGTAATGCTGTAAGTAAGGGTTTTAAATTGCAATAACTAAAAATTATAAATGTGAACTCATGATAATTACAATTTGAACACAGTTTATGTATTGTATACATTATATGTACATCATTTTTATAATGTTTATTTTTTAAGACCATTTTAAACAATAGAGATCTACTTCCGCCCTTTTCCTAATTAAAAAATTGGCTCAGATCTCACTTGGGGTCAAGCAGCTTGATGTAAACGTCCGTGAATTAATAGGATGTGTTTACTCGCCACGTGGAAAAACCAACCTCCATCCCGCTGACCCTCTTCATGTTGAGCGCACATGATGTTACTTCCATATATAAACACATAGCGGGAGCGGCCATGTGAACACAAGGCTGTAATTAATACCATGTACAATTTCCCCTATCCCCCCTTACCCTCCCGTCCCCCCACACACATCCCCCAGCCCCACATTAACTCGTGGAGAGGAGCCGAACAAAACGCCCCTCTGCTCGTCTCCCCTAACATGTCTTCCTTCTCCGAGGGGAAGAGTGCAGATGTGAGGAGGGTCAAATAAATAGCCGTGATTCAGCCACAATTCCACTCTGACATCCACTTAGCCTCAGGTTCCCTCTGCCAGCAGCCACCTGTTGCTCTTCTTTAAACACTGCCTGCTGAGGAGGAAGTCCTCTCATGTGGAACTGAGCCTACCCCCTCCCTCCGATACGTTCCCAGGAACTGTAATGGCTTAAATAAAATTGTACGGGGCCTCTGCAGCGTCATTCAGGCCTTTTACATGCTTCAGAATTATGCAGACAGAAATGGAAAAGGAAAAGGGGAGAAAGAAAGGGGGGCAGAGAGAGATACAGAGAGATTCAGCCATGTTGCCAGATGCTAAGGCCATCAGGTCTGTGTGTGGACAGAGAGACAAGAGCGATCTACTGTACCGTGCAGGATATAAAGTAGCAGAATCCAGACATCTGGTGTGATTTTCACAATGAGGCTAAGTCAAATATGAAAGGAGAAAAGCTTGCACACTCTATTTACTTTCAGTAGTTAAATAATAACTAAAATGCACATTTTCATTGATTTTAAGAGTTGATATGCTATTCTTTAATGAGCAGCTTTTTGTATAGTATTTTACACACAGGCACTCTGTGTGACTATTTTAGATATACATATATACAAATAGAAATACACTGCCTAAGATAAAACCTGAGACGGCTTCTCAAGCCACTCCGGCTCCTTGCAGCTAAATGCAATATACGGCAGAGGTTTAAGGTTATTTTTCATGTCAAGGTTTTTATAGATGTGCACCGACTTTGGGGAACTTTGCATCCGTAACTTCAGATTACTTGAAATGGTCTTTTGATCAAACCTAATTAAACACAGGCAATTACCAAAGTGAAATTAGCAACATTTAAATGCATCCATTTACTTGATTAAAGTTAGATGATGAGAGTGAGATAAGTGAGGACCAATACTCGAGTAGATGAAAGCAATAGGTCTAGATATTGGGTGTCAGGTGAAGTGCACACAGACTTAAAGTGGGACTGTGACAAAAAAAAGAAAAAGAAAAAAGGACCCACAGGTAAATAAATGAAGAGCGATGACCGTGTCACATCCTCCCGGTCGAGCTCGACTGGGTATCGTGTAAAGCTCAAACCTTCGCCTCGGAGTGTCGTATGCTCCCACATGGGCCCTGCCACAGATGCGCAGGGCCTCTGGTTTCAATGCAGAGAAATCCTGCCTGCTCAGACCGGCTCTATTACTGAGGCCGGAACAAAGATTGAAGGGTAACCGCCTGTCTGAAGTAAATGTAGAAGCGTCCAGATTTATGGAGCTCAAATGTGTCAGAGAAGAGTTCTCTTATGTATGATGCAGGGCTGACAGGGATAATTATGATCCCATTAGCAGCGGCGGTGTCGCTACTTCTTTGTGAACCTGGTGAACCAGGTATTTTACCAAGTACCCACATGTTAACCACTCGCCAGACAGAACAAGCACCCAGCAGGGAGAAAGCAGTCAGAGGGAGCCTATTATGTTCCTCTGCAGGGCCTGGGCTGGCCGGACTGCTGTTTTTGTACTTGCGGGCTACTGCTACCACTAGAATAGCAAAGCATCTGTCACCCCTTTTAAATCCCCAAAGGAAAGACAAGCAGGTCCAGAACTTCATAGGCCATACTCACAGCAGATGTCATAAAAACGTCCCAGGACATTCATCCAATCAGACGCATTTAGCAAAGCAACTCTGGTTAACCAATAATTAGCTCAAATTGACCCGTGTCTTCCTTTCTCTTCTTGCCTCTTCCCCTCTTTTCAGGCACTGATATGAATAATGAGGCAAGGGGTTAACAGCGGGTCACACAGAGCTCCCTATCTGCCATGTTATTTATTCAGTGGAATGAGAAATTGATCACATTATTGTGTTAAGAGGCACCTGATTCGTTATAATCAGCCTGGTATTGGCAGGCCAGGCCCGCGGGCCTCGCTATTGCATTAGGACTGCTCAGGCAGCCATAGGTCACCCTTGCTCAGGCCATTTTACAACTTCATGTCACCTCCTTGACCTTTTGATGACCACTGAGAAAAGACAAAAGAAAAGCAATATATGACAACGCGATATTAGCCGCTGGTTGAACACCATACATCTTCACTGCAGGAGGCAACATGTCAAGGGACGCAGGGAGTATCATGTCTCTCTCACACAAGTATTTACGTATGTTTGCAGACAACTAAAAACATACAGTGTGTGCGTGCGTGCGTGTGTGTGTGTGTGAGTGTGAGTGTGAGTGTGAGTGTGTGTGTGTGTGTGTGTGTGTGTGTGTGTGTGTGTGCTGCACACAACACTAGTAAGCCATGACCTATAAGCTATATTTCTGTCAGAAAGATTGACATTTATTGGGAAGGCAGTGCCAAGATTAGCAGAAAGTCAATCATTCGGCCATTTTATAAAATTTACAATTCCGAGTAGTGGCTGGTTGGAAAGGTTTTTGTTGACTGTTTGCTCCCTCAACACAGCATTTTTCCAAATGAATGAAAAACTGTGTAAACGACCAGGTGCACTAACCTATTTACCCCCGTGGTTACATCATGCCAGCTCATTAATCAAATGAGTTGGCTGCTTTGTTTGCACTAGGCCAGAACATATTGGTTAGTGCTTGTTGATTTAACCATAACACCTCAGCACATAAAAATGGCTTTGGATCCGAGTTTAATCTTCAACAAAACGGTGTGATTTTTCATTTTATCAGCAGCCAGCAACCTGTTTATCAGCTACTGCGCTTAACTTAAAGCTGGTATCGGTGAAGTTTTCTTTCCTTATTAATATGGGATATGACGGAGGTGCAGAAACCTAAAACCTAGCACAGTTATGACATGTGGAATGATCTCTAAACTCTGGTGTCTGGTCAATAGTGCCAATAAAGTTTATTCAAATGAGATGTAGTGCATTCAAATGAATGGTTGGTATTAGTATCCAAAAACATCTCTGCTTCTTTTTAATATCAATTATTTCAATCACAAAGTTTGAAAAAGTTACTTTCATAAGTGTTTTTGGAACATTTTTAAGTTTTAGATCTATAGGCTAATGGAGTAATAAATCCAGTGTGTAAAAACACTGTAGATTTCAGCTTTATTTGTAAGAACAAGCCTTGCTCGAGTCACCCTTTTATGCAGGGATCACATTATAATGCAAAACAACTTTTGTATTGTGTTGGGTCTAATGTTAACCTACAGTATTCATAAGTTATTTTCAAAGTTCTTATCTAAAATACTTTTATTTACTTGAGCCACCTCTGGACAAAATCCCTTTCTTTGTTTTAATTAGCATTTAAAAGAAACATCACTGCCGCTCGAGCCAAATATTTCAGTACGCCCTCCACCTCTAACACTCCTTACTCTCCCTGACGCCCGCTTTCATCCCCAGACTCCCCCCAGATCGCTACGGCTGTTTACAGTGAAAAACATCTGCATTGAAATTATTCCACTTCCTGAGGCTTGAATAAAATCAAGTCTCCACTAAACAACAACAGGAAGAGGGCCATTTTTACAATAGCTGTGTTTAAATATGTGCAAGAATTCGGTGACGCCTGTGAACACAGAGATATATGGTGTCAGCAGCAACTGGTGCAAACTAGCACCTTATTTACACATTAGCAGTACCAGGTGAAAAATCTTTAGTATCAACCCTAAACAAATGCCTGTTTTTTCCCCCACACAAGTCTAACAGTATGTTCATTCATTTTCACCCTCTAACTATTAACAAAAAAACACAAAGATATAATTTATTGAACAATTAACTATGCAATTTAGCTGCTTAAACTCCACATCCTGAAGCAATAACTCTACATTTTTACATTTTCATCTAATGCATCCAAACACACTCACTTATATTTTTTGTTTTTTGCGCAACATTCTGTCCATTTTTTTTTTTTATGCTTTTTCTCTACTGCATGTCTGTGATTCTACTTCCCATGTGGACTTGGAGAGAGCACTAACTGGTCAATCATTAGCCAATAGCAGCCTCTGCCTTACCTGAACACAAACAGGTTCCTCTTTGGATTTGCTCTCTTCTATGCACACTGAACCGTGGAGGAAAAAGAAAACTACAAATACTTAATTTCATCTTTGCACAGCATTCTTTCTTTCACAAGGTGATGCCTTAGATATGAGCAGCTGAGAAAACACAAAATACAGCTTTTATGAAAATATTAAGGCTATTTATAGGCTGTAGGATAAAATATTTCTTGTACAACCAATTTATGGCAGAAACTTTCAATCACCCACTCAGAAGTTCATAACAGGAAATGGTATAAATAGCTGTTAAATGCTCTGTTAAAAAAAATCCTTCTGTACTTTATTTTGTCCTCCCTTCAACTTCCTTTTTTCCCCAAATGAAGCAAGTTAGCCTCGGGACACTCAACTTCAGAGCGGAGGCCGCGACGCCAAAAAAAGCTGCAGGTACTGGTGTAAACAACCCCCGTCACTCTTCACGCTGCTTGGAACTTGTTTAGAAATGTCTCAGCGTCACCCTGAAACGTTTACACAAGCAATTGTGCACGCAGAATTAATCTTATGGGCTTACAATTAAGACATTGAGGAATTTCCCTCGACATGAGATGAGGCTGGCAACCTTATTCTCTCCCCTAACAGTAGCCTTGAGAGAGTGTGTGTACATAAACCTCCTGTGGTTACTCAAATGTTGTAAACTGTATAACTAAAGCTCAGGCCTCATTCATAAGCTGTTTACCTTGTCGATAAATCACGGCGTCCCTCAAGCGACATGTAGTGACAGGAGGCTTAGCTGTAACCAGAGACCTGGATACTCTAAGTCAGGGACAACAAATAGAAATTATCTGCTCAAATAATGAGATTAAAATCCAGGCCTGTGTTTGGGCACAGAGGAAAAGGCTGTGAAGTGCATAAAAATACAGGTACAGCTGCCACAGCACTGGCTGTAGTTCATGATTGCGTCACAGCGCATGGGCTCATGTCAATCTTAAATTATAGGTGAAACAATATAAAAGCTTCAACTTTGCATTTAAGTGTTTGAAACTGTAACATGTGTTGTTCAAATGCAGTGTGAAATATTTAGGTTCAATTAGTTTGCAAAATTCATTTATTTTTAATTATTTGATTTGATTTGATTGCTATTCCACAATATTAGTCCTGTAATAGTAATAAAAACAAGCATCTGGCTACATTATTCAATCAAGGAACTACACACACACACACACACACTCACTCACAATCAGAAGCATGCCCATTGATGATATTGCGTCACACATATGATTTTCACAACAGCTTATTTGAATAGTGAATTCACAAAGTACATCATTTGTTTCACTGTGTAACTTTTGTGTTTTGTCTCTGTTAACAGGAAGCACCTCCTTGTTTATCCTGCAGCTTTTTTCGCAGCATCTATGAACCATTACTCGCACACTAATGGCTCTGTTTCGGCTAGTTTGCATCGCTTACGTCATCACTGGGTCGCTTGTTGTTATTATTTTCCATCATTGAAACTTAGAAAGCGATTTCAGTCAGGTAGTGTGGAGCTCAAACAAAGAGAGGTGCAGTCCCAGACAGACGTGAGAGATGTGTTAACAAGCTGGTGAAAAGGCCTAACAAGTTCCTCAGTGAGGGAACTTCTCCCGCCAGGGGAGAGAACACCACAGTGCCACATTCCTCATAGTTGCAAGTAAGTGTTCACTTGATACCCTCTTCAAAAGGATAGCACAGCAGACCTGCGCCACGCGTCACGCACTGAGGTGACGGATGATCTCAAACATTTCAACAGGGTTTCATATTATGACATGGAGTGCCAAATATTCTAAAGTTGAATCTGATCTACACTTTATCTTTTGCCATGATTATCAAGTGACAGAATTCTTTATGAACCGCTGAATTAAGTACATATGAAACTGTCAGTGACACAAATACACCCGTGTCCAATTATTGACGCACAACAGTATCATATCTCTGTGTATCCATACGCCGTGGCTCAATTTACACCTCTGACGACAAGCACCTGCTGTGACAGAACCCAGTGGGGTAGCGACACTGAATTTCTCAGATACAGGGGGTGTCGAGGGTCAATTTATTTCTCTGAGCATTTCCTCGGTCACCTTCGCTAACCCCACCTTGGAATCGACGGTGCTTGACCCAACTCCACTCAAAGTCAGTCAAGTACGCAGTGCGGAAGCAACAAGCACGTAACCATTTTGTAAAAAGGAAGTCATTGCAGCTCTTAAGAAACAACCTTTTTAGCTCTGTCTCTCTCTCTCTCACACATGGACACACATGTGTGCACTTTATATACCTGGATGAAACTGTAGGCCTATATACAATACGATTGTCCACATTGTTGTCAGAGCTACCATTTAATATCCTTACTTTCAATTTTAACAAAAGATACAAAGACAAAAATACTTTATGTGTGTAGGTACTGGAACTGTAGAAAGGTTTGGAATTATAACAAATGAATCTTAGTTTGTCAAACATGCAAATCATCCTCAACTGGTGATACAAAACAACTGTATGCACTATATGAAAAGTAGGCTGGTCCTCACTAGCAACAAGAAAGGACCTAAACACTATCATTTTAGTTAATAAATGTCTCTTAAATCTTCCCCAATACGCCACATCTCTTCTCAAATTCAAAACTACTGTTCAACAAAACAGATCCGAGGACGAGCTAACCCTTGTCACCCAATGAGTAAATACTGAATTAAGGAAGACTGCCATCTAGTATTAGCATCGTACTAATAAAAAAGGACTTGAACATTTCATCCGATATAATGCGAAAAATTGTATATAGTGCATCACACCCATATGCCCTATTTATTATTGTCAGTGCCATATTTATCGCTTAATATGTCAAATAAATGATGTTAAAAGGGCTGTTACTATTAACTAAAAGTGCTGATGTTTATTTCTTGGAATGATTAATTCGTTCTGGAAACCTGCCTTCCAGACTTCCGAAATTAACAACAGAGAACCACCATGCAGCAGGCCTGCTGCTGTGTGTATCTCACACCAGCAGTAATACTGTTTTCACCTGGTGTGTAGCCCACACCGAGTCTGGCAGGGCCGAGGCAGCGTCTGAGAAAAAAGATACCCAGTCCCATTTACGACGGGCCAGCCCAGTAAAGCTGGAGTCAGTCTGCAAGTGAAGGGTGGAATAGAGGAGTTTCTCAGGTTTAGAAGGCCCGGCTGAAAGCACGAGACCCCGTTCCACTGAGTGCTGTGCCTCTGTAAATTACCCTCACAGTGCTCAATTAATCTATAAACTCTGATAACACACAACTGCTTCATGTGCAGGAAAATGTATCATGTAACTCCTGCTATAAAACACTTGATTTAAAGTGAAAGGTCACACATTAGGATGGGAAAAATATTTCAGTAATAAATAAATGTTTTCAAAATCGTTAAATTTTTTTTAACTCAAACAATCTACACAAACAAGTTGAATTCCAGGAAGTGTTTTTCTCAAAATAGCTGTTATTGCAACATATGGGATTACAGGAATTACTTAACAAGCAAAAGTGCTGACAAACACTCTTTCATTATGTATGATATCACTGAGAAAGTATGTAAGTGGAAACGACTAGTTTTACATTTTTGGTCATGGAACTCTGTGGCGGCACATGGCCCCTTTGTCAGAGCGGGATTATCAGGAGCGAGCGCTCACAAAAGGAAATGCTTGTGGAGCTACAGTAACAGAAGGATAAAATCAGCCGTGTGATGATTGGGGTGACACATTTGTTTGGCTGTAATGAAAATAAGCCCATTGATGGCGCATTCAGTCATAGGCCCGGGCCCCCCCCTCCCCCCATTCCACATCCTGTCTCTTTATCCTTCATACAAGTGGCAGACAGATAGCGGCTCGGGGGATATTGTAGCAGCCAGTGGGTGAGAGGGGCTCAGTGTGTGTGTGTGTGTGTGTGTGTGTGTGTGTGTGTGTGTGTGTGTGTGCAGACCTGTCAGCCTGTCACTTTGCATATACTACTGATGTGTATGACAGAGCTGCTGCCCACCAGCTAATCAATATATGTTAATCTGCAGGTTTTAAGTACTTTAAAATACAACACTGAATGAACATTAAAAAAAAAACAATTTCAGAGAGCTCTTTTCTTTTAAACTTTATTTACTTTAATACACATTGCCCATTATAATGATTGAGCCACTCTGAATGAAATAAAATAGTAAATGTGAATTATTGACAATAACAGATTCATACTATCAGCATCTTTTTTTGATGGGACTGTTATCATACCAGATTATCGTAGAATCTATTATTTGCTGAATTACAGTATTTTGTTGTAAATGGACTTTAAAATCCCAAACAATACAGTCTTGTTTGAATACAAGAGTAAAAGAAGGGCAGGTAACACAGCCATATAAAATCTTAGGCACACGTGAGACACATTACAATGTAAAAGTAAAAGTTTAAATGACACAGCGATGTAGACGTTTCTGGGCCTTCTCACTGTATCACTGAGCCATGGCAGAGGACCACAGTGCTGATAAAACATCAACCCAGAACCCACTTGAAGTGTTTGATCCTAAGATAGCAACTATGACTCACCCCTTTGTGTGCATTTCAGCCACTGGGCAAATGAACACACACACACACACACACACACACACACACACACACACACACACACACACACACACACACACACACACACACACACACACACACACACACACTGTGAGAACATCCCTGCCGGAAACCTGCCTTCAGTGTTTCACAGAGCGACTGGATGACTTTAGACTCACTGTATCAATCAGAAATCTGCTCCCCACCCGTCTGCGACACCAAAAGCCCCGGGCTCAGACGTGCCACACACGGGATTCAGATCAGTGTTCGACATTAACATGTTCACACTGCCAAATGTTCGGTAGCTGCATGCAGCTGTTGTATGAGGACTACTGAAGAGGCTCGGAGAAAATGATAAAGAGAGCAGCAGGCCTTCAAACACGGGATTGGTCTGGTGACATGTCGTGGAGCAAGACACTGAACTCACACAGTCTAAAATAATTAAGTATGACATTATTGATATTATCACAACATATGTTGCATGGCAACAGCTCGTCTACCCTGAAGCTCACAGCCGTTCCACAGTTGGTGCAGCAGTGCTAGTCTTAGAAAAACAGAGTTTACTTTGATCATCACATTGGAAGTTTATTGCCTACATTATGAATAGATATCTGTGTGTTTAAACAGAGGCCTTTGGTGCATGTAGCCCCACCCAAGTAAATACCAGAAAAATAACAGCATTGATGACCTACAGAATATTGACGTTTTTTTTCAAAAGGTAACCTTGTAATTATTCACACAACCTTGCAGTTGTGTGAATAATTACTTTCTTTTCCAAAACCACGACAGAAAGCGTCTTTGACATCATGAGACCATGTTTTGCATCCCGTCTACCACCAATAGTTAATGCTGGTTTCTATTAATCTTAAGGGGGATCTTCCCCTAACAAGTAGTTGTCGCCAAAACATGACATAACCAGCACCTTAACCGTTGCATTTATTAAATAAATGGAAGAAAAATAGTTAGCATTAGCATGAATTATCATCATATAGGAAAAGACGGTTAATGGAAAGAGTGCAATGATGACTTAGCAGCACAGACACTAATAAAATAAAACAACACAAAATAAAACACCATCAGCCAAAATGTATCTTATCTGTATTTTCAGATGTTTAAATGGCTTCTCTTTGCTCGGGCATCTCCAAACCATCAGCCCCCACCTCTCCACCCCCAAAATGTCTGTGAGCGCTCTGACATCGTGTTGGTGGTATTAGGTGTTACACAGGGGTCCATTTCCCTCTCAGTTGTCTCAGTGGAACACACCCGCTGCGGCAGGGCTCCCCCTCAGCTCCATGTGTGACAGTAATTTTACACAGCCGGGGCCCTTGGTCCCGGAGGTGGGCCATTAAAGTTCAGGTGAGGTTAATTACAGACAATTGTTAAGCCTGCTGCTGTGCGCTGGACGGGTGGGAGGGATTTGACGCCTCCAATGCTGATTTCTCTGTGTCAAGGCTCCGCCGGCTCTACGGGTGTTCAGCAGCAGATTTACACACACCTACAATGCCGATCATTCCGTGAAACAGTACGAAAAAAAAACACACAACACACAACACAGCCACATGAAAATACTACAGCTTGTTATTGCGCTCAACGTATAAATTATCACACACAACATGCAATTCTCCACATGAAATACTAAATAAAAAGCCAAATTTAGGAAACTTATTAGAGGAAACTCTAATTTCTACCAAAAGGTTATATTAACCCAGAGCCAAGCCGAAAGCAGGAACTGGAAAACAAGGAGGGAAAGAGAGACTCAAAGGTGCAGTCTGCTGTGTTTGAGTAAGGATGAGATTATATTGGATTAAAGGGGATTTTTGCAATGCAAATGAATGCACCTCAAATCAATAAGGCCTGTTCTACTCAATATACAAACTAATTAAGAGGTAATACAATCAAACCAGAATAAAATAGATTGTGCAGCTTCCTTAGAAAGAAATCCAATCAAACCTTTTTATGTGAAAAGATAAAATCTAAAGCGATCTTTCTTTGTACGAATAATGACCTCGGCTTTGTGTCCATTTAATAAGGAAAACTTGTCTTAAGAGGTTACGCTCAATGTGCATATTCTAATCAATATGAATTACATAGGGTTTTATCTATGTTATCTGCTCCAGACTGCTAAGCTAATTAATGTTTTATCGAGTGTTTTAACTCAATTATTTCGCAAAGTCAAAGAGGTTCAACACAATTTTCTATGAGCAGCCAGAACATTTTCAGTGGAGGGGAGGTAGTTGAATTCTGGGGCCTTTAAAAGAGTCATAACCAACCACAAGACATTTACTAAACTTACAAATGTATTATCTTCAAATATTTGAATAAACAAAAGAAATGGTCGTGTAAGCATCAGTGGAGTGGACTACTTTTGTTGTTTGTGGAGCCCAATGCCTCATTTTGTGTTGTATCTGCCGGGTATCATTACTAAAGTTTGGAGAGTCCCCCCTCCTCTTGCGCTTCATTCCAGCTGATTGCTCATTTTCTAATGCTAATGGTGCTAGGCTGGGGCTAGGGTTTCTCCCCTGTCAGCTGGCCACTGGGGCTGTGGGACGGATCTAATGGGCTCTGACAGGAGGGAACTGATCTCATTCAAAGGGGATTTGATATGTGGCATGAATGTGGTGACTCTCAATGGACATATTAATGGCCGTTATCATTCACAGACTTTGTGCCATTCATAAAGCCCCTTTCTGTTGGATGCACCGGTGCTGCGCCAAATGCCATGACTTATGGATGAGCTGGCCATATATTGTTTTCACTGCCTTTTAGGTAACACGTCAAAGTGACTCAGAGCTTAGCTCCAATGGCAGAGGTGGCGGCTGGTCGAATGGTTTGAGCAGCAAAGCGCAGTAAATAATAACATGGTGGGTGTTGTTTACAATTCAATTACGACTACACGCTGGCGGAGAAGAAGACAAAAGCCTACAGTCACAGGAGACATCAGTGTGGAGTCACACAGTCAATATTTAGCTTTGCCCCCACTGCTATATATCACTGAGGCTTCTCCTCATGCATTCAAAGTATTGTTTGTGCTCATTTATCATTGTTAGAAAAATAGTGAGAGAGTTAAAATTACTGCATATACTGCAGCATATGGTGGTAAGATGTTTGATGAATTACATAAATTACTTACGAGAAATGTAATTAAGTAAAGTAATTAATGGTAGATTACAGTTTAAGAAAGAATGTATTGAATAAATAATAAATTAAATATATATACCAGAATACATGTCCCTATCCAACAAGGTTTATAAAACCCTGAAAAAATGTGACTGGGATAAAGGAAGGGAAAAAAAATAAGGTTACAATCAACATGTGGACGCTTTTGAATAAACAAGTCCTAAAAAGGCACAGAACTGCTTGTGCACAAAATGGAGCAGCCACAATTAAATGTCTCGGGCAGGATGTTCATCAGAGTGTGGTTTTCCCAAAAAAAATCCCAAAGAAATCTAGCCTGTCTATAAATGGGAGAACCAGCCAGAAAAGTCATATTCAGCCATACGTGCATCCGGGGAGAAGTGAAGAGAAGCGATTCTTCACTTACATAAGGGCGAGCGCTGCAAACACATGTGGCCTGAGTGGCTGCAACTTGAGCTATTCCTCCTGGTACCTGGCTAAGATATATGTCAGAAACCCACAAACCCTTCAAAAGAACAACAAACACATGATGCAACACTCAAAGGTTCTTGCATCCCGTATTAATCAACAATCGGAGAAAATATATTCATCATCATGTCACATGAACATATTTTAACCTATGTCTTTTTTTTAGGAAAAGGAAACAAACAAAATTAAAGTCCGCTTTGAAATCAAAGAGATGTCTTCTGAAAAAAAAAGTCTGCTTAAACTATATAAATTGCTACTATTAGAAATGTATCATCAACCTCTGATTTTAGGGTTACTGTAATTAATTATGAGCATATTCCAAGTGTTTTCCATTTCCCCCGCATGCTCTATTAGCAGAGCTGAGGTGCAGATACGAGCACAGCGGCAGTATTAGCTTGGGAGGTGCTGGGAAGTGTTTCTTGACAGCTGCACAGGAAGTCACATCCCTCCACACGTCGAGGTGTCACCAGCAGTATTTTAACATTTCCAATTTTAATCTCAGAATCCTTCCATGTGTCAGCTTCAAAATGAAGTTCCGCTCTTGCACTCTTGCTTCCTCCAAGTAACAATCTGTGTAGTGCCAAGACATGCCACAAAGATGTCTGGTCCCACTCGTTTCTTTGTTCTGCTCTTTTTTTTTTTATTTATCAAAATTTGCTTCAAGGTATGCTTGAAGGACTTTTCAAAATAAGATGCAATGTAAAATTTACTCAAATGATCTAAAGCACATAAATATAATACACATGGCTTGGTACTTAGTATTATTGTTGATTCAAATAGGCTTGACATAGTAATAACAGTAGTAATTATTCAACTTAATACTTGTATTGCATTGTTTTAGATTAAACTACCCACCAAAATGTGCCCCCCATTCAGGTATCAATAAAAACTTAAAGGGTACTATAGATGATAATATGGTACTAAAACATTGTATTTTTACATTTGACACTTAATATATACTTAGTATAGAGTAAAAGTAAAAGTAACATTTTGAATGCATTTTTACTCGTAACTGAGTATTTTTACTTTGTGATATTTCAACTTTTACAAAAGTATAAAGATGTGAGTATTTTGAGAATAGAGGGAATTTTTCAAGGAAAAAACAAAAGAAATAGGCCAACCCAAATGCATCTGATGTACAGGTGTATTGTGTTTCACACGGAGCATTCAATGAACAACAATCACTGATTAAACATCCAAAAGCAGATGCAACAAAAGAGCAAAGCGAGCACCAACAACATTACCAAAGTGCTGTTCTTCACACCGAGGCCGAGGCAGCAGGACATTTTTGCCTGGCTTCCTCCACAGCCTGGAAAATCCTCCCCACATTACTACCATTGTGAGAGCTACTTTGCTTTCACAGTCCAAAGATCAAAACAGCAGCCATGTTTCCAAGGAACAAATGTCTTACCAGCTGGGCTGGTGTGAACACAGATATAATGCTGACAGGAAGCCGAGGCAGTCACTTGTAGAGCCAATTATGGGCAGAGCCGTGGGGGAAGGTTTACAAACACCGCTTTTCTTGTGTCGCGCTTCTCTGAGGTATATGATTAACTTCCTCACCAAAAGTACCCAGGCAGCCCGGAGTCTGCCCTCTTTGTAGGTGGCAAAGCTGGTGAGTCGTGGCGCAGCCCAGCCGACACCAGACAACCAAGCAAAACAAAAAGTGGGCTGTAACCAAAAGGGTTCATTTTGTTGTTTTTATTACTGACTGTACTTCCACATTCTTCTGCTTTTAATGGTTCTTCTTTAGGACACATTTAACCATTTGGTTAAGTTTTACAGTGTTGCTATCACTGGGAGAATGCAGGTTATAGGCCTCTCCTGAAGCCACAGAAGCTCAGCGTTCTCCATTGGAGTCAGGAGGAATTCAAATTGACCCATCCGAAGAAAATACCTTTGCTTTCGGAAGACTAATTACAGGCCTTCCCATGAATGGAGGTTGAAGGAGCAACTTAATTAACCAGTCTCTAGATTACCCTGCATTATTCCTCTGCTGCATTCCCTAGACCAAAATCATTTTCTGAAGGATCACAGGAGTTTCACTCAACAGTTGCGTAAAAAATAAAATAGAAAAAAAAGGTAATTCCCTTGTATTCAATCTTGTTTGAATCAAAATAAGGAGCGTCCACACTGAGTGCCTCCTCCCATGTGGCATTGTCATGGTGGCAGAGCAGGGTTACTAGCAAACAACAGTCTTTTAACTATCCATGGTCTAGCAGCCCTCCTTCACTGTCGAATTTAAAAAGTTCCTTTCACCACATCTGCCCTATTTGTGCGGCCCTTTCTTCACCTGACTTGCTCAAGAGATTCCCTTTATCTTAAAGGTCAGTTCATTCAACTGGGCAACAAACAGAAGTGAATATAACTGTCCCCAATCTTTCCCTTGCAGAATTCATGCTTGAGTTGCCTCAAATAAAGAAGGTCCCTGCCAGCTAGAAGAAGGAGCTCACAATCAGCTCTATAGGGGAAGCTCTATAGAAAAGACTCCCTGTATCATACAGTCCCCCTTTACAACTCTACATTTCCATTTAATGACACCCTACATATTAACCCTGGTCAGCATCCAATTACACAGAATAAGTGAATTATCTGTGCCAGCATGCAATTTGAAAATGTTTTTCATGCAATGCGGGGACAAGAGGGAGTGGGGGCCCCTTTTTTTCATCAACCCAGCGTTCATTAAAGTGTGAGCTTGTGAGTTATTTCGAATCCATTAACTCTAAATACAGGTGATTCCCAGCCCCCTTTTACACAGGACCACCGAGATTCCCTGTCATGGAGTGTTATAGGAGTGTAGAATGACACCAACACAACTGATTTGATGAGCTTTCCTCCCCTGGCCAGCACTCAACCAAACAAACTGGCAGGGCAACCAACAGCGCTCCATTCATATTTAATTACAGCCTTCTAACGTCGCTCGCGGATAACATTACACTAGGCAAAAATGGAGGAAAGAACTGCTATGAAATTTAAAAATATTATAAGGATGTTATTTCTAAATGTGGTTAATGTGATACAATTTTGAGTCGAGGACACACAAAGAGATCGATCAGATAATCAGATAAATAGAGTCAGTGAGGGCAGCAACCATCTCTCGTTTAATGGCATGTAAATAACACCAGGTGGTGAATATTAAGTATCAAACGTGGGACACAGCAGTCTGTGTCACATGACCCACCTCTGTGGGTGTAAAGTCACTGCTGGCCTCCCAGGCGACAAGCTTGTGTGTGTGTGTGTGTGTGTGTGTGTGTGTGTGTGTGTGTGTGTGTGTGTGTGTGTGTGTGTGTGTGTGTGTGTGTGTGTGTGTGTGTGCGTGTGCGTGTCTAGCGAGGGGGGTTTAAGTTAGTAGAGATGACCAGATGAGAGGTGGCTGAGTCCAGCCAAACCATGTCAAGTAACTGAGTGCTGCCCTGAGAGAGCACAAACCTGCTCCCTGTAACTCATGGCTGAGCTGTAGATACACACTAGAAGCCATGTTTTTCCTTAGAAGGCACCTCTACCGTATACCTGCTACATACTAGAAATGTCTCTGTATGCATTTTGGCATCAGGAAAGTAAGAGAAAAAAAATGCAACAAAAAAACGGTTGTTTGGTGATATGATTTTTATATTCCTCAAACTTAGACGAATGCAGCTAGAGTGAAACTACAGTCCATCTGTGCAGTAAAGCAAAAACAGTACATATCTTTTTTTGGTTTTGGTGTTGATATGACCAAAGCAATCTGCCATTTCCACTGATGTTTTTGTAATCACACAGATGGAGTCTATCATAGAGAGGAACAGATGTAAATACCCTCCCTATTTTCCAGGCAGGTTGTCAGATTGCCCCCTCACATTTTTCTTTGTGGTCACAGATTCTTTCCCATATTTTGATCAAATTTCAAATGTATTTATTTCCGGAAAATCTAGCATTCTAATGTAGGAGAAGATTGAAGAAAATAAATATATAACAATAACAGTATTTGATCACAAAATAATCCCAGGAATACATACTGTGATGATATCAATTTAAGAGTATATTATGGTCAGTGGAGGTTCCCTTTTATTTCTTGCAGTTTTGCTTCCATGAGGTAGCTGGTTCTTGTCTAACGGTTGGTTTGCCAAAGATCCATAGAGTGATCAACAGTGTGCTTCTTTCTTTTCTGTATTGTATTAAATTATCAATACTCTTTGTAACAGACCGCCAGACAGGATACATGACTAACTGATACATCACCGGTCTTATGCCTGCTTTCTTATTCCTTAATGTGTGTAGATGGACTGTCATTAGGAGTCAATATCTTTGCCATGGAAATGAGACACTCACACACACACTACTCCTAGTATATATACACAGTAGGATAGGTTCATTTTCACCTGAGAGCTATGACATGGATAAGAAACTAATGATGTGGGATAGACACGTACAGAGAAATATGCACACACAACACATGTCACACACACACACACACACACACACACTCACAGTGTGCCATCGTCTCTTGGCGCGCTGGCGCCTGTCACTCAGCGGGGTCTTGGAATATGCAACGGGGCCATCGACAGGCGTCTGTGTCAATGCCTGACAAACCTCAAGGCACCAGGCTGTAATTGGAACGACTGGCCTAATCCTCAGATCAAGACAGACTCATTGACAACCTAAGCGGGCAGCAATCCCAGCAGCGCCTTATTAGTGGGGCTGGCCTCTTCGCTGGGAGTAATGATGTCATCGCTGCCAGCCAAAAGACGCTGCTGCAACTTTTGAGCCAGTTCATACGCATACATAAAAATCACAACTTTGATGCCTTTGTCATCGTATTTTATCATGTACTCATGTATCGGTATAATTTTCAAGCCTAATATAAGGTCAATCATAAAAAGTACAAACATATATATAGATAGGTGGATACCACATCACATTTCAGTGATTCACAAATAATAAATGGTTGTGCTGCAGGTGTTTTAACAGTAGTTTTAGCTTCTTTGGTTAGACCAGTTAAGAAGGACTGGGGAAAAGACAGACAATTATTTGACACCTGAACTAAATGTTGTAGATTCCAGCATAGTATTGCTGCCTAATCCTCCTCATCAACTAGACTAATGCTAATTGTTCTGTCTCGCCTGCTCCTGAATGTCTTTCTTATCAAGAGTGACTATTATTAGGACTAGTATTTCAACTTTTGAGATTGTATTGACAGTACCATCCCTAACTAATGCGTTTAGCGTAAAACACCCTTAACGCTAGCATAAAAAAGTGAAACATCAGCTATGGAAGATTAACCCACCAAGACAAGCCTCCAGCCTGTAGACAGTGCAGTACATGTAAGGAATCACTCAGACTAACACAGCTCGCATCGCTTGGAGCAGACAGCTAGCAGATAGGCTCTTGCACTCCTTCAGTCTCAGTAGAAATAGCCACAGTGCTCTCTTGAAATTGCCCTGTGTCCCTCTCTCTCACCTCCCAGACTGGTAATCTGCTCTCTGATGGAGGGGAGCATGTAGCAGAGGTTGGCTCTGACACCTTCTTGGCAGAGCCACTGAGCCTGGCTCCCAATCCTGTTTCAAAAGCCAAGATGCCCAGAACCCCCCCGACGCAGTGTGTTCAATTGTGGCCCCTTCTGACTGCCTGAGATCTCCTGTCAGTGAGCATATCAGAGGGTTTGACATGAACAGAGACATACAGTATGTACACTCAAGATATAACACGTTTGAGACTGAATATCTTGCAGATAAGGTGTCACAACTGTGTGAATACAGCCCTAACAGACCAGCAGATGGAAAAGCAAGTGGCGTGCACATGTAGAGATTTTTAACCTGCATGCAATTATTATGTTTCAAATTATATTATGCTGCTGAGGCTGAAATGGTGATATGATATCGCAATTAGTTACTGCAACTCATTTCGGAGAACACAGAGTGTACTTTTCTTTCAATGTGCTAAGTACTCTTTGGCAGTACTTGAGAGCCATCAACCACAGTCGGAGCATGACATGAGTGTTTCTGTGAATGTATGTGTGTGTGTATGTATGTCTATGTGCGTGCGTGTGTGTGTGTGTGTGTGCTTGTAGTTCCTGGCTTTTGTAAAGGCACCGGGAAGCTCGAGCCGTCCACCCAGGCATGCCTGTGCAGTGTAACCAAGGCTGACTGGCTGACCTCAGACTGTGTGGGCCCTTTAGCAGAAGATGAAGGAGCTTTTTCATTGACACAGGAACAGGAGGTATCGCCTTCCCTTTGCAGCAGCACTCATTCATGCCAGACACAATGCGTTATTATTGGTTTTGAATTGAAATGTTAATTTCGGGAACTGGGCAACTGGGCCTGAGAGCTTGCCCTGCTCATTTCTCATTTTTCCCTTGGTCTCTTTCGATGGGGAGAGTTAACCCTCAACTCTCCTAGTACAAACGTAACATGCCAGAAGTTTTCAACATTTGACTGGATGTTGAACAGTGCTCCATCACACAAGAGCTGAAAGGTTCGTGGTAAGAGGTGAAGACACCGGTCCATGTCCAGGGAGCAGTCTCTATTGATCCAGAAGCCACAGAGGAAAAACCAGCTCTTTCAGACCCGATGGTGTGAGGTAGGCAGGTCAGCACTCTGCTGTACAGCCTCACAGAAATGAGTGCATCAGCAGGCCCGGCAGATCTATATGACGGGAATTAAACAGCATAATCAAATTGTTTGCGCAACCATTTAGCATCTCATTCCCTCACTGCCCTGGGCCAGACTGACCACTGGAGACTGGCCATCCACAGCAGTAACAAAGTAGGGCAATAACTAACAGCGATTAAAGGAATATTGATGGCCTGTGACACACAGCATCCTGAAAAATGCTATTTGGTCAAATAGCTGCAATAATTAAGTATATGAGGGTCAGTCAATTTTATCTGCTGCTTTTATTTGGATCGATTATTTCGTAAACTGGCCAAGCCTCAGAGAGCATTATTGCTGAGTGGGGTGTTGATTTCATAGCGCAAGGGCTTCAGCTAAGTCACACAGTAGTAGCTCACAGCTGAAAGGAAACGCGCAGTGTAAGTGTTAGAAATATTACTTATATACAGATTGGGGTAAAGAAACAAAATCTCACAGATTGGGGTAAAGAAACAAAATCTCACCGCTGTAAAACATTTTTTTTATATGAGCTGGAATTTCACACCGTCATTTACTGTACGTACTGACCTTGCTCTGTGATGTTTGAGTCCTTAAAATCATTTAATTATGTCCTTTCATTTCACAACATTATGTTCTTGATAGCTGAAACCTTTCTTACTTTTTTTCAGAAAGTAAAACAAACATATAGGCCTGGTGTAAAATATTCTCACCACGGACTGATAAACATTAGCTGAAAGCAAAAATAATGAGTTTTGGCTGCGTAAAAAACCTCTGTGCATTTAATGTGATGCAGTGGTTAAAAATAAACTAGGCCATTTAGAGGCTTCTCTCACAGTTGATTGATTAAACATTAACCTGCTGGATCTAGGATATCTCTTATTAATCACAGGTGGCACAGACTTAACTGAGCATGAGGAAGGCATGTACAAAAAGGTAGCGGCAACACATTATAAAACACACACACTTACACATGCATGAAATCATGTAGTCATGTCATCATAACATATGCCATTTAGTGGATGCTTTAATCCGATGAGTGACGCTGTTTAGTGCTAGCGAGTCCAGTGGGAGTCAAACATCTAACGCTGGTGCAACTGAGTCATACACAAAGCAGGCACACACACATGCACACATCTCCATGTCGAACAGCACATTGTGGGAATTGCCATGACCTAATACATTTCTTATCTTATATTTGATTACACATTTCACAGAGGAAACCATTTTCCTCCTGCCTACAACAAGATGTCCAAAGAGAAAACCAACCGAGACTAAAGAAGTGAATAAGGAGTGGGCGGTGGATCTGTGGTCTTGACCTGTTAGATACACTGTACAGCACCCCAAATCCCATAAAAGACAGTAGAACACAGCAACATCTCTATCAGACCGTCCTCATTTTCCCACAGTCAGGGACTGAGTAGAAGAACCTATCACACTCCAATAACGTCACTGAATATTCAGCCACTGTAGCAGGCCATTGCTTTGATCTAGCACTGATGTGGGTGGCCGGTATCCACAACTACAACGGTCTTCAATTTGAACCTGCCTCTGAAATAGCTACGTTTTTCTTGCTGTAACCAAGGGTGACTTTTTTGTGCCCGAGGAGGCTTTTATGAGAAAATTGACAAAGTAAATATCCTTTCAGCTGTTTCCCTGATGAATAATGTACGCGGTGGTTGACGGACTGCTTTCAAAATACAAAACAAAAAATCCAACCAACAGCTTCAGGGTTGTCCGTGCACATCAGCTGTCATCGTGTGATGTGGGTGGCGGTCTTGGCGCGGGGGGCTTACGGCAGCACACAGGTGCCCTTTTCACTCCCAGGCCGAAAATGACAAATTCAATAAACTCAAGACATCTCTCCGGAGCACCTATGGAATCAAACACACCTGACAAGCGGCTGAAGGGCTTCTTCCTAGTCACTCTGACAACCCATCTTCAAGCTCAATATCAATATCTCCGCGGCCATAGAATATCTTTCCATCTCACTAGCATGCTTTGACAGTGTGAGAAAGAATAAGAATATGTGTCATAGGTTGTGGGACTCGAGGTAAGATTGCGATGAGGAAATTGAATCTGTGAGATGACATTAACAGACAGTGTCCCCAACTCTGTGTGTGTTTCAGCCCCAGAGCAGACAACCCTGGCTAAGGTTACCAACCGTAATTCTGATGGTGAAAGGGCCACAATCAGCCTACTTAATCTCCAAGCTGTTCTTTAAAACCAAAGAAAGACGATCTGTCTCCATTCTACTGTACAAAACAAGGAAACGTGATTCATCTTAAAATGGAAATGCACATTAAATTAAATTTGCCTTCAGGGGGCAATGAGGACAACCTTTGACTACAGGTTTTTCCGCGATTACAAAAAAGGTGCTTGTACTCCCTCAAAAGACCCAGTCTCATAAACCTATCCTGACCTGAAAGAACAAACCCTAGACATCAAATTTTAAAGAATTAGCATCACAATGGGCTAAATGTCCCCCTTGTAGTAAAAGCCCAGTAAAACGGGGCTTGCAATTTCAGTGGTGATGATAAACTGGGAGGCGCAGATAGCAGGAGCACTGTGCGTGAGACAAACCCTCACTGTACATTCATTAGCATCCCTGAAGGTTCCCATCTGACGATGAGGGAAACAGAGCACTGTGGCAGTTCTGCAAGCATGAGTGCCTTATTAAAGAATGGGCCAGGGAGCCTCAAGTTTGGTGAGTCTGGTCCACGAGGAGCTTACATTAGGGCTCCCACCTGTTTGTCTGGGTGATCATTTGACACAATAGGTCATGAAATGCAATATGGGCCTGTGCCTCTCTTTCTCACCACACAAAGCCAAGGAGCAGATGAATTGCAAGATAAATGACCTTGACATTTGGATAGTCTCCAGATTGCTATGCCATAAAAAATAAACCATGCAAAGACAATCTCATAAGACCAAAGAACAACTTCAATGGAGAACAAACCGGAGAAGAATGATGAAATAAAAGTGTCTGGTTTTCAATAGGATGGATATTTCCTCGATGACTCTGCTTGCTCGTCTGTGATAACTGAGAGAGTGTACAGGCCTGAAGAATCCTGCCCCATGTTTGTACTTACAATCTGGAGGTCTTGTCTTCCAACCAGCTGTGTACACGCTGCAGACAGGATCCATTTTCCACAGGAAGCACGACGAGAACCACAGGAAGATAAAACCAGCATGAAATGTGCTGGAGGAAAATGACAACACAAATTAGGGTGAGGCTTATACAAATATGAAAATCCCTTTTTTGTACAATATAATACAACTACAGGCCATATCAGGGAAATTAATTTCACAAATAAAAACAAATCATCTGAGAGAAGCATATATTACATATTCATACTTTCGGGATTCAACTGATTTATACTGTGATGCACCAGAGAAGTACGTTGTTGCAGGAAGTAGGCCTCTGAGCCGGTCCATCACCTGAATGTGATTGACAGCGTGGGCAGGTGTGGCGGTGCATCTGGAGTAAAGTGAACCGCGTCCGGCTAAATGAGGCTCACCATTGTTCTCCGCGGGTCTTTGATCTCCCAGCAGTGGGCCAGAACCTCAGTGGGGAGTCCAGGCCGGGCCCCAGGCTACGGCTTGTATCGACTCAGGAGGGCTGACAGCACAAGGCAGAAGATGTCTCCAGCTTCCGAAGATTGCCTCCGTGCAGCTTCATCTCAAACCGACCTGCACACCGAAGCGCTGTGGAGGGTAGAAACAAGAGGAATGAAACAGAATCTACTCCTGAATTAAATGCCCATAATGCTGCTGTTTATGAGTCCAGTTCATTTGTGTGTTTCCTTCAATTTTATTTTATTTCTTTTTGCTCTTTCTACTGACTGACTAGAGTGAACTCTCTCTCTCTCTCTCTCTCTCTCTCTCACACACACACACACACACACACACACACACTTACACACACGCACACACACTTACACACACACACACACACACACACATACACACGCACACACACAAACACACTCTCACACACACGACCCATCTAAACTTGCTAGAAGTTGTAGAGCTCACAATTGTTTCTCATCCAATTTCATTTAGAGTAAAAACTATTATATTCCCAGTTTTTAGTTACGTGGATAGCATTTGCTATAAACGTTTTTTTTTGTTTTTATTAAAAAATATAATTTCCATAAAGTCATTTATGCAAAATATACGACCCATTAAAATTATATGGACAAAACAAAGGATAATAAAGTAGACATGTTGTACAAGTGAAGTTACACTGGAAACAAATGATCTTATTTTTGCAATGTGGCAGCTGTGCATACAGCCCTTACTTAAGGCCAAGCCTTTAATGAACCTTCAAGTGTACAGTAAGTGGACAGGAGTGGCTTACAGCTAAAGAGAGTAATGTTTCTTTGCTGATGGTTCCCATCCTCTCCAGACACTGCAGTAAAAGGCCATCAAGCCATTTAGCTTGGACTGCGGAAAAAATAACCAACACTAGAGTAAAAACAAATTAGATAAAATGTTACGGAAAAAATCTAAATATGCAGGAGTGTGTTTGGGTAAAGGCTGGGAAGATGCAATACATCTCTCATATGAGTGTGTTTATAGTATAAAGTGTATATTCTTTGCACCCTGAAAGCACATTCTCAGAGTAGCTGCAGAGCGGTGGATGAGACTCACAGCACAACAATAAATTGTGACAGTGAACAGTGGCAGACTGGGACAGCCCTTCTTAGTCTGTAGCGATTGTGTTTCAGTGTGTTCGCCGGGCTCTTCCTGTGGTGCTCTGTGTTGTGGAGCAAAAAGCCACTGCTGGGAGCCACAGTGGAAGAGATCAATTGTACACATTCCTGCCACCTGAGATTCAAGTGTTTCTGTAATACTGCACAGCTCAATCGATACTTAACCGAGGAACCGAGAGGGAATGGCCCAGTCCGTGCTTAGTGGTGCAACTACTCACACAGAGATAAAGCATGTATTTAGTCCTGTTTATTTCTGTTTCCCACCTGTTAGTAGCCCACAGAAGAAGGAAAAATGAGGACTCATGTTTTTATCTAAAAACAATACATATACATACATATATAGGCTATTTGGTTCATTGAGGCAAGGCCGGAAGAAGTCCTGCAACACTTCAGTGATTATTAGAAGTTTTGTGTACCTTCAATATGTTGGAATCTAATTTTTATATTACTATATACTTTATGATATAAATATTGCTTATATTTTGAATTTAATTAAACATTAGAAATAACGTCTTGGAAATAATAAAAACAACAGGAATAATAATAATAATAATAATAATAATAATAATAAAAAAATATATAAAGCAGAAAAACCACAGACTACTAAATATAAGTGGAAGTAAAAGTTGTAAATATGAACGAAGTATTTGTTATAATTAACAGAACATTGACAAGGTGGTGTAGTTTTATTTTTCTCTCTGTCCTTTGAAGGAATCTCTCAGGAAGCCGACGTGCTGCACAAACAAAGCGGAGGGGAACAGATGTGACTGTTAAAAAGAAAACCGGCACTGTGGGCAAGGATCATTTAGCTTCCACGTCTTGAAATATAAAACGTAAATATTGAGGATTTCGGCTTTGTGAAGACGAGGGGAGAGCGCCGAGGATGCTGGACATAAATTAACAGATTCTGTATTGCAGGATGTGCAACGATCTGTTAAATTAAATGCAGCTGTTGAAATACAAAAGGGGAAAAAATTCGTTTTGAATAAAAAAAGAAAGAAAGAAAGAAAGAAAGAAGCAAGGCAAATGCCTTCAAAGCAGTCAAAGGCTTTATCCGGATAACCGTGTGATCGTTTTGTCAACTTCTTTTGGCTTCATGGCAAATAGGTATATCGTCGCATTCTTAATGGAAAAGTACATTTTCCAAAAGGGAAAAATGATTGTGTCTGCTTAAAATCCGCCTGCAGACTAAATAACATGTTTTTTCCAGCGGAGACAAATTTCTTTTTTTATTGCGATGTGGTGAACGTGCATAAATAAGTGGGAGATGGGAACCTTTTCCTTTCCGCGTAAAAAAGACTCACATCTACTTCATTCCGAGGATTAGCGATTAATAGGCGACATCAAGGATTGGCAGGCGGAAATGATGAGGTTAAAAAACTGCAATCATTTTAAATCAAAGAGCAGGGAAGCTCACACCATTAATGACTGAATCCAAGCCCCCGTTTCTGCTTCTTGTCAGTGAAACTGAACAGAGCAGCACGGCGGCCGTAAGCACACATTATTCAAAGTCAAAAAGTTCTTTTATTTTCAGTTCTGCTCTTCTTTCAAATGATTGTCAACGTTTGATGCGTGAACAATAATTGTCAGTATAGTTCCAATGGTATGATAAATAAAGATGGGAATAAAAGCACACACACACGCACAATGTTTCTTTTGGAAAACTGATGTATTTGATTATTAGAGTAAAGAATTACAGTATCTTAGTTGTTAGTAGGTATTAAAGTGTAGAGAAACTGGACCCATAAAGATCTTCCAACTTTCCAAGAAAGTGCATGTAACAGTCCGAAGGTTGTCAAACCTAATATATATTTATATTTATAAAAACACTATCATTTTGTCCCCTGGCCGTGATGGACTTCTCTTGTGTGAGCTTTATGTACATTTTCTTACGAGGGAGTTTTTATTTCCACGTCTGAACATATTTACAGAAGCTTCAACACATAACTTTGCACTTGATGTCAGTGAGGATGCTGGGACATAGCAGCAACGTGGAAATCCAGCTGAGAAACTGAAGGAGAATCCTGCTCATTTGATTGGCTGTCTCAGTTCCAAAAGCCAGGAAATGGGCCACACCGAATGTTCCCTTCTGTCTTGCTTTCAACAATACCAAAATACGAGCAACATAAAAAGAAATTGAGGGAAAAATATGGAAGTAAATAAAAAGTAGAAAGTACAATACACAGAAACGGTAACAACAAAAGTTAACACTAAAGAAACCCTTGAAATGTAGCAAACTTCATTGTTTTGTCTTTCTTAAATAAAATAAAGGTAAATATAAATGGGAAAGAAAGGAACTACCACATAATTTAGTCCCTTGCCTGAATTTCATTGTTTTGCTTGGATGAAGGGAGGGGGGCATGAACACACAGATGTTAGACCATCTACAGAAGATCAGTGTACATTATTTACAGCAAGTCTGTTTGCTTATTACAGGGCTAATGCATCACATGAACATCAACAGTTCGGTTATAGCTACTACAGACAGAAAATAACTTAATGCCAAGGTAAGGTTATCTACCCAGATATTCTAAGTTTCAAAAGCACATTTTTTTAAGCACCCATACATACCCATTCTGGCTTTAAAACAAACAAAAACCTAACTGTTAATGCTTCCACTTGGTTTCAAGCAAGGTTATAATCACTAATAAATAAGCTCCGTAAAACTATAACATGTACATTGTACAAAAAAAGCAACTTGTCTTCACACTCATGTTCGTAAAGATTCAATGGCGAGCAAAGCAGTTCAGTTGATTTTGTCCCTGTCTTGGTCTCTTTCTTTCTCTTCTTCTGTTTGTCTACATATGTGTACAGTATGCCTTTAGGCATCTTCATGTGTCTGTGCGCAACTGAGGACATTCACTCTAACTGGTGACGATTTCTTTGTTGTCCTCCATGAAGCGCGTGAAGCGGAAGTGGGCCCCATTCTCTGTGTTGGCCATTTTCTCCAAACCAGCAAGAGCAGCGTTGGGCTCCATGCTGTGTAGCTTGTCTAGGCTGCCGGTCAGGCCACCAATGGGAGAGCTACCCCCATTTATCATACCACCTGACATGGGTGGGAGGCCTCCATTCTGGATGACAGAGATTTCATTTGTCTTCATTGCCAGGCCGTTGGAGAAGGCTGCAGCGTACTGGTTCCAGAAACTGGTCGGGTCCCCGTTGCTTGCCCTTGATGCCATGTCCTTCTGGAAGATCTCAGGAAACTTGACTGGGTTTGCACCCAGGAAGGCCATTGGCCCATCCACAGAGAGCCTACGGCCACGTCTGGCGGGAGCGCTGTTCCACATGTGTGTGCCCATGTGGACCTACAGAGAGAGAGAGAGAGAGAGAGAGAGGGGGGGGGGATAAAAGGGAGGGAGGAGGGACACAGCAATGAGAGGGATGAAAATTAGTGATGTTTACAAACTTGGCCACAAGAGCTGCACATGAGATGATGCAATGGAAAAAATAATAATAATGCTCGACTCCGAATTAAAATAGCTTCACACCCTGTGTGCAACAGACCAGTTAGTTGCTTATGTTGTAAGAGGTAACAGCATGGTGTAAACATCTTTTTTTGGCAAGACTGATACATGCTGTTTAATCTAAACCTTAATTTGCTCATCTCACAAGAGGACCACGGGGCTTGGGGTTAAATTACACTGTCCAGTTGCATTGCTCTGGCCAGTATTGCATGTGACATTTCACCTCTGCCAATACCCTTTACATGACAAAAATAAATAAATATGTCCCGCTTCATAATCCTCCAAAGGTACAAATGGTTGTGTTTTCAGCTATTTTTGTACAAACTACTACAAAAAAGTTCAGAGAATTTTCTGTGTACTTAAAGAGCAACTACAATGCAGATATATCTGTATAAAACCAGTCAACCAAAAGCCAGAGTAAAAAAATAAATAAATTGACATGCATCCCAAATTCCTCTCGATTGACGTGGTAAAAAGTAATTATCCCAAGTTTCACATAATTTTCCCCAAGTTTCTGTAGATCATTGAGCAAGATTCCTTTCTTAATGATTTAGGCCTGTGACAGTTTTCACAGAATCTGTTGTGGAAAACTACTGACTGACCTAGTGCACAATGATTGCCTCTGATAATTAATTCTGTGCACCGAATCATTCTTAGCTGATTACATTCTGGAATTCCTACCCAGTAATCATATTAGTTGCATGATTCAGCCTTTCCATTATAAGGTAACGGTAAAGGTTTTCTCAGAGAGCTGTTCTTTTCATTAATTATACAACATTATCACCTCTTGATGCCTAGTGCACTCACACACTGTATACAACTAAATAGGAGCTCTGGGACTCATTTTTCATAACATGTTCTCACGCACAAACTTTTGGGAGGCCAACAGTTTTCTGGATGTTTTGACATTTACCTTTAGGTTTCCTTTGGTGGTGAAGGCCCGGCCACAGATACTGCACGCAAAGGGTTTCTCCCCTGTGTGGGTTCTCTCGTGGATCTGCAGAGCACTGGAGGAGGAGAAACACTTCCCACAGGCATTGCAGAAGTGTTGCTTGGGTGTCCTGCGAGGCGGAGCATTGGAAAGCACTGGAGAAGTGGAGGCAGATGATGTGACCATGCCAGAGGGCATTTCCTTGTTTTCTGGGTGGAGGATATGGAGGAAGCCATTGACCTCTGGTTTGTTAAGCGAGCCTACAGAGAGTAGGGAAGGGGTTGGACTGGAGGACAGGCTGGTGTTTGACGGCTCAAAGAGTTGTGAGGGCAGGTCTCTCATTTGATGGGTTAGCATGTGCTGCTTGAGGTTGCCCTTGGTGGAGAAACCCCTGTTACATGCCGTGCAAATAAATGGTCGTTCTTTGGTATGGCTTCGATAGTGAATGTCCAAGGCACTCTGACAAGCGAAGGTCTTCCCACAGATGTCACAGGATGTGTTCTTGATGATGCTACGCTCACGGAAGGGGAATAACATGCCTAAGGGATCTTTTGAGGGATTGACAGACGTCAGGTCCAGTGCTCCAATGTTGGAAGGGTGAGAGTGCAAGAGGCTTGCTGTGGTGTGCTCCAAGGATAAGGCCCTCTGGTGCCTTTCTTCGAGACTAGGGGATTTGCGTGGTTGTGGCTGCATGCTAGTGGGGGATGGCGCCTGCATGGAGGAGGTAGATTCTGACACAGCTGGACTCCCGGGACTTTGGCTTTCAACATCCCCTCCTAGAGACGAGGAGTCATTGGTGAAGCAATCTCCCTCAACTAAGCCATTTGCCATAGCCCTCATTTGGATGACTTGTAGCTCCTCTGTTTCATTATTGTGGGCATTCTCTCGTTCATTTCTCTCTTGCTCCTCCTGGCTAGCCATTTCAAGAGGGGCTGGTGAGTTACATAGACTGTCATGGGAGGCATCAGCTGACCTGGGTGTGTCTGGCACACTGCTGTCTGGGCCCTCATCCATTCCTTCAAAGTCATCAGAGAAGTTGTCCAGATCATCAATGTCTCCGTCCCCAAATGAGCCAGTGTCAGAGACCATGGACTCTGGATAACTCTCTGGCAGAGGGGTGTTGGGGATGTGTCCACCCATGTGCATACGAATGTGTTGCTGTAGAACCACAGCATTTGTGAACTTCTTCTGACAAATGGGGCAGGAGTGTTGGACTCTCAGAGGAGGCATGGCCCTATGGACACTGTAATGAGTCTTAAGATTTCCCTTGGTGGTAAACGCCCTGCCACAGATTTTACACTTAAAGGGCCTTTCCCCAGTGTGAGTGCGATAATGCATTTTTAGAGCACTCTGGCAGCTCAACACCCGGTGGCAGATGACACATTCGTTTGGGTCTGCCATCTTCCTGTCAATGTTCTCCACAAGTTGCTGTAACTTGGAGGTCTCTGACCCATGGAGAGGATCCAGGATGCCTCCAAAGGGGAACTTAGCCTTGAACTGATCAGACATAAGAGGCATGAGTGGGTTGGTCATCATGGGCGGGCTGTTAGATGTTGTGTAGTCAGCAGTGCTCTCTGAGGCAGAGCTCACATTTGTCATGAAGCCTGAGGAGTGGCTGCCTTCTTCAGTTCTCCCATTTGAGGTAGGCAGAGTTGCACCTTCACCCTCTTCAGACACTCCGTCATTACTTTTAGCTGAAGGCTCAGCAGTGCCCGTGACACTCTTTGCAATAGAAGGGCTAGTTATGGCTATTGAATGATCTTCCTTTTTGATGAAATGTGGCAAGCTCGGCATGGTTGGTGGCAGCAGCATGCCGACTGAGGAAGTCATTGTGGGCAAAACTGGTTTGCTGTCCAGCCAGCTGGTGACAGGTTTCTCAGGGGGCATAGACATGCCATATGGAATGCCAGTGCTTGTTGGTATGTTGTCTAAATGCTCAGGAACAGGGTAGGGGTTCATCTGGATGTGTGGGTATTTTTCTTTATGACGCTGGAAATGCACCTTCAGGTTACCGCGGGTGGAGAAGCGGTTGCCACATATATTACACTTGTATGGTCTCTCGCCAGTGTGAGAGCGCAGGTGGATTTGCAAGGCACTGTCACTCCCAAACACCTTACCACAAAACCTGCACTTATGCTTGAAGAAAGCCTCATCAGTGCTGCTCTTCTGTTCAAATGAAGTGACATTTGGCGGCTTGCCTTTCCTCTGCTGGGCCAAAGCTGCTAAAGAGTTGAGGTCCTCTATGGTGCTGCCAACACTGGGCAAAGAGCTGGAGAATATGGGGTTTCCAGGTGGGGGCTGAGGTAGAAGGGGATTCACTGCAGAGCTTAACAGGCTACCCATTCCAAATGCTGGCGTGGATGACTTAGTGAGGGAGGAGTTACTGAGCTGAGAGTGGAGGCTACTCATATGATTCGGCCTCTTGTCAGAGGATTGGGTATTGACTGTTGACGGCCCTAGTGTGCTAATGCTCTGAGATGTCTCACTGCTGCTTGGGTTGGACTGAGGTAGCTGTGCTGCTGCAGCCAGCTGCTTTAGGCTGTTAATACTGGCTGACTGACTAGCCAGGTTCTGCGCTAGGCCTGCGGCTGCAGCCAGCTGTTGGGAAAGATGTGAGCTGAGTGTGGTCAGTGGGCTGGCAGCAGGCCCCATTGTGCCTGGAGCAGAAGTTGGGGGCACCTGCAGTTCTGGGGACTGGGAGGCCAGTAGCAGAATCTGATGGCGAATCTGCTCAATAAGCTGCAACTGGTGGATTTGTTGCTGTTGTAGGGCGAGGAGCTGCTCCATAAGGGCTGGCACTGCCACCCTGGGGCCCCCTGTGTTACGGGCCTCTTGGGAGAATTGGGCCACAGCCACTTTGGTGCTTTGCAGATTTTCAATTATAACATTGCTGTTGATCATAGAGAAGCTTCCCAGTTCAGTCAGGTTTCTGAGCTGAGGTAGAGGCGCAGAGATAGCTGAAGTACCAAGTGCAGGGCCAGAGGTGCTCCTGCCTCCCTGGCTGCTGAATGTGTTGATGGGGCTCCCACTCTCTGTATGACTGCCTTCCTCTTCATGACCGCTGCTCATTCCGGAAACGTCCACGTCCATGGCTTCGTCTTTGTCAAGATTGTTAGGCTCCAAAAGGTCACTGCACTCTGTTTGATCAGTGTTATTAGCTGTGTCATTCATCGGGTCATCAAGATTATGGGGAGGAGACCCAGGTGAGAAAGTTCCAGTGGGGGAGATGGGGTTTTCATTCACTATCAGAACTAACTGATTCTTAGTGCAATTTTTCTGGTGTTCCTCAAGATCTGATAGTTCAAAGAACTCCGCACAACATCTGCTACAGACGTGGGCGTCTGACTCCTTGCAGGGGGGGTCCTCTGAGCAAAGTTCTGTGTCCCCTGAAAAAGAGGAAACAGAGGATTAGTGATTAGAAATGTTTTGCAGCTGAAGAAGCAGCTTTATCTCCTCAAATTCCATTGTTGTTAATCTTAAGTTAATCAGTTTTACACTTATCCCCTTGATGCGTTCACAAAAACAACGATCGAAAGGCAACAATAAGCCAACAGAAATGAGAAAAGGCCGTATTCAATGCAGTGGCCTCTGAAACACGATAAGAGGGATACAAAATCAATGGGAACTACTCAAATATTGCTTAAAAGTGATCTTTGAAGATGTACATCTGGGTTTCATCAGCCTGACCAAAGGTAATCATTTTCTCCAGATAATCCATCAAAATATAGAATAGAGTGAAGTGAGGACATTGGGTCTTAATGAAATTTCATAGAAAGGCATTGATTTCCTATATTCCATGCCCTTCAAAGTCTACTTGTCCACTAGGCTCAAATCAAGCATTTGAAGGACTTATTAGACTTTCAATTTGCTGTCAACTTTGCTCATTTTCAGCCAACTATGGGCGTCTTGGACAGGTTATCTATGTCACTAAACTAATTTGTATCCACTCAGGCAGCAGTCACAGTGAGACATGAACAACAGAGCCTGGGGTGTCTAGGCTGTTACGTGCAGACACTAAACACAACAAGCAAAACAAAAGAGGAAAAAATGAGAGTGAAAGTAAAAGGTGACTTATTCAGTACGTATGGAATTAAATTATTTGTTTATATATTTGAAACGTTTGCAAGCCAATGAAAAGTAAAAAAAATACATTTCATTTGTAAAAGTCACCAGACTTTTGTTCGTATAAACTTAAGCCAATACATTAGCAATCATAGAACAAACACTCATCAGTGAGTTCTTCTGGGATAAAAGCAGCTGGGAAAAAAAACAATTTGTTTAAATAAATGACTTGGTCCAAACTACATCAGAATCCATGAATTACAAACTTGCCGAAACTGAGAAACTGGACACACCAGTTCACAGATCTTGTCACTCACATGAAAATTCTAAAGTAATTCCGCCTTTCAGATGAGCCGAGAAACGTGTTTTTGAATTTTCCATTTTGATAAACAAGATGAGTCAGGGAGTGAAAAGGCAAAACGTCCCCCTGCCCCCAGAAGCCAGTGCTGTGCTCCAGACTTTCCTTATTCTTTTCCCTCTTTGTCACACTAAAATCTTGCTGTTTAACATACAAGTTGATTTACAAATTGTATTTCTCTATGAATCCCTTTCTTTGTGGCTCTGGCCCCTCAACACTTTCATCAGGGCCAAGAATTCATTTGCAAATGAAACCCAGAGAAGTGCAGCCCTGCCCCACAGAGAGACAGGATGCCTTCCCATTGTTCGCGCAGCATGGGAGCGGCGGGGATCGTCGGCACAGCCTGGCCCTGCTCATCTCAGTCGACTCAAAGCAGATCCTGTTTAATTCAGGGATTATCTCCCTCAATGTTTCTCTGCTCAGAGACATCAGATAACGCAAAGTTGCCATGACAGTAAACCCTGGCCCTCACACCACCAAACCATGCAAACAGGGAAGACTCAACTTTAATGATAACTTTTCATGTGAAATCCTCCCTTCCACCCACCGTCTACCTACACCCCAGGCGCTAATTTTGAAAAAAACGTGTTTGATTTATAGTGTGAGAAATGTGAGGATTTAAAAAAAAAAAACACCTTTCCCTTTTCTCAAAGCTGACTGTACACACATTAGTGTGAAGAAAATCCAATCGTATGACACAGAGATGAATATAGGAGCCATACAAAAAATTATTAAAAAACAACTTTTTTCGAACAAACTTTTGGAAGATGCAGAGTTAATAAATAAATAAAATATGTGTGTTCATGCTAAAAAACAAAGCAGAACATTAGAAAAAACAATACACAATGCATACACTATTTAAGAAATGGTGAATAAATTAAATTAATTCACCATATCACTAATACACATACTTTAGAAAGGGCCTAAGTGTGTTTCTTTGATTAAAATAATTTCCAAAATATTTTATGCAGTGCGCATTTTCAAAAATCCTACAAATTCAAAGATTCTAAATAATTACATTTTTAACATGCAAATGAAAACAAATTACAATAATAAATCTATAACTAGAATATATAATTTTAGAAAATTACAGAACAATTAAAGATATAACATAATTATGCACAAACTTATTTGTGCATTTCTATTTTGTCAATTAAGGAACTGGAGCAAAACATTTATCAAAATGGTGCGATGCAGCAGAAGACAGTCTCCTGTTCACCAACTCCATCTTAAATTTGACAATGTTAGAGAAGAAAAGAAATTATGCTTTTGGCTGCAAAACACAAGAATAATATTTCATCAACTTAAACGCTTACACGCCTACAGATTAACTTGTTTGACTGTGCCTTACTTTATTTTACTTTACATGACGACAAAAGAATTATCAAAACTAAATCAATGCATGAGTACAAATCCACTGTCCACAAAAGACCAGAATAGCAAACAACGCAGATGCTAGCATTAGGCTTAATTCCCCAAATAGCAAGGATTAACTTCCAATTAAAATTAAGATAAAGTCAAGCTGGCATAAAGATGGAGTCTGTAAAACTTCCATAGAATCTCTATCAAAAGCACAATGTAAGCAGTGCGCAGGGCTAAAGGGCGTCAGGAGAGACAAAGAGCAGAGGACAGAGACTCAAAGCGACTGACCAAAGTCTGAATATGAGAGACAAGAAAGCGAGGATTAGTCGAAAAAGTTAACGGAGAGCTTTGAGAGATCCTACATTATTTTTTCGCTGGGGGCCTCTGTGAGCCTCTTGACACTTGTAACTTCAGGAGGTTTTCTGCTCTCATCGTCTCCAGCACTCAGGACTCATCCCACTGAACACTAGATGGGGTTCCACTAAAGCTGCCGTGGTCCAGGACGAGACTCAAATCTAAGAAGCTCTGCCCCGGTGACATGCTTAAAGCTCAAGGGGAGGGAAAAAAAGGCAAAGCAAGTCCTTCAGGCTACAGCTAGACTCACACCACATAAACACTGGCAAAATGACAAGCAACTGCACTCTCTGTTTGCAGGGAACTACAGTGCAAAGTGGGCTGCCCTGCCAATCTCCCCTCTAGGGGGGCCACTCTGATAGGGCAAAAGGGGATGGCCACAACATTGATAAGGCCTCACACACACGCACTTAAATGAAAAGCCGAGGCCTTCGCTGGGCCGCCTGCAGCTCCGACCAGCAGGGTCAATGGCGAGGTAGTGAGGAACACATTGGGCCCTGAACTCACATCACCTCCACACAGAGGGACACTGGCAAAGGTTAAAACAGCTCTACATCCCACCCTCTGTGGCTCTCAGTCCGACCTCCCAGTAACTCCGGCCCTCAGCATCACTGATATTCAGCTACAAATACAATGACTTTCTGTTTTCACTTCCGACGACCACAACTCTCCAGAAGACACACAGCACACTTGCTAGGAGCAGCCAGCTAAATACCCCCAAAAGCAAAAGACAACATGTCCATATACCCTTATAATTACAAACACAAGACACTTGCAACAATTTTAACATGTGGCACAGAAACAGACATAATTAGGGATTTTTGCATTCTGCAGTCTGCCATAGTTAGTGACAAAAGTAACTCTTCACTAAGTTTATTAGATTTAAAAGGAAGATGCAGGAAAAAAAAGCCCTCGAGAATTAACTAGGTTTTGCCTTAATCATCAAGTTCCTAAAAATCACGTGAAATGGGCTGCAGATACCTTTTCTACACGACTTTCTCCTGAAAGAAGCAAGTGCTTATTTCAAATGACCTGCACATGCTTTTCAGGCAGCACTAACCACAATGTGACTTTGAGAGTATTTACATTGCATGGATTTAATTTATAGGCCTTATCCACCAGGTCTAGCCTATGCCAAACATATTTTATTTTTTTCATAGGTTTTATTTATGGCATGTCTTATTTTATTGCGTGCAAATAATTTGTAAAATAATAAAAATGTGAACGTTGAGCAGTACAATTCGATTAGACTGCATTGCAGACCAAAGATAAGCTTCCATTTAAATTAAGGTAATTTCTTATAAATACAGGAAAATAAATACATTCTATTTTATTTTTAACGAGTCATTTGATAGAAAAGTCAAAAAGTCGGTCAACAAAAATACACGTTACAACGCAACGTCCTGTTACGAAATTCAGCTGTTATTAACCTTTCCTACAATCTTATCACGCCGTTGTTTTGTTGAAGTTTTTTCTTGTAGTTTCATGTCTTATCAACAGCAATCTGACCATTTACATTTAGTTACAGCTGGACTGGATATTGCTGGACTCTGTAACCCTGAGCTCCACTTAGAGAACACTTTCCTGTTCTGAATGCCACTTTGTAGCCTACAGACTGATTTCACATCCAACAGCACCGATGAAAGAGAGCATTTCACTTTGCAAACAAATATTTCCCAGCGTTATATTTTTCACAGCAGGCCAAAGATAACCTTTATGTGGACGCGTCTCTCAAGGCGACGAAGTAAAACAACAACACGCGTATTTATCAATGTTCATTTTTGTTGCGAAAACTATACGAATTATTTTTGTAATAAAAGAGAAATACAATGCGTTTGAGTGAGAGAGTGTGTGTGAGACTTCACTTCTCTTTGCTGCTATCTGAATAAAAAAGCATGAGCGATGCACCGGTGGGATATTTCCAGGATCAGGGCAGGATGCGTATCTGTCCTCCTTTCATCTAACTTTTAGCAATAAAGTACGCTGGATTGCAAACAGGCAGCGACTCACTGACACTGATTTTTTATTTAAAAAAAAAAAAAAAAGGTCAGGAAACATTGTGCGACTTCCCAGCGCGGGACAGAAACACACGCGAACGGGGGAAAATGTCTCTGTCCGGGGACCCAGGAAAAAGTTGGCGTCCCGGCAGCAGAGACAGGGTGGTCCATCTCGAGGCAGCGAGGCGACCGCTGAACGCAGCGGAGCCTCGGAGGACAAGACCGAAACTCAACCGGCCACTCATTACAGCTGGGTTTCAACTCCAGTTTAAAAAAAAACACCATTTCAAGCTCAAGCAGATAAAAAAAAGTTTTGAAACTTTTAGCACACACACACACACACACACACACACACACGCACACACACACACACACACACACACACACACACAGCGTTAACCTAAAGAGGAATAGCTGCTTTTCTTTACTGCATTTAACTTCAAAAAAATTTGTTATAGCTACATTATTTTACTGATAATAGAGTCTAAATTCCCCTTTGAACTGGAATAAAGTGAATGTCAGGAAATCCTAAACATTACGTTTTCTGAAAAAAAAGTAGTAGACTTTCATCACTTTGCAAAACAAATAAGCAAAAACAATAGTATTAAGTTAAATTCAAAGTTATTAACTTGAACCGTGAGACAAAAAAAAAAACAGCCCCAAAAAGTGAGATATTCATGGTGCTCGGGTAAAAGGAGGGATAGGTACGTGGACTCACCATTGTGCTCCGATAAAGGCAGATGAGGGTCGGATTGGAAGTGTTGCGGCTTCGCTTGTTTCCTCCGCGACATGCTGGCTGGCACATCAGCAAGCAAAGAATAAAAAAATGACTACAAAACCTTCTCAAAAATTACGTAAATCGAGCCCATCCACCGCGCATGTGCCCCGTTATGATTATCAATAATGCTCTGCGATTAATCATACGGGGGGCTTCTTTGAAAGGCGATTGGCACCTCGCCAGCCCCCCTCCTATTCAAATGAAGTCTCTTTAATCAATTAGCTCCTGATTTGCTGGGGACTCTTGTCTCTCTCTCAGCTCCCACCCAATGAGTTGATCCGTATGGGGAAGAAAGGCTGGCTTTTCCAAACTCCCTTTAGATACGGTTTAACCCCTTCTGTTAGCCAAGTCAAAGCTTATCTTGACTACTACAGGGGAATGTCAGCGTCTCGAGTCAATGCCTGCGACAGTATCTTTCAATCTTTCACATTGATCAAGCAGCGATCACAGTTCCTCTGGTCCTTTTCCCTCCTGTAGATGCCGACTGGCTGGACGCTCGCAACTCAAAGCTCCGCGATCGGCAACCAACTTTCTTCTCCCAACAAGTCCGTAGTCCGTCCTGCGCTCTTGCATTAAGCTCGTTGTAATTCAGCTCTTGTTGTGTTGCACACCGACACCTACTCTCTGAAGAGTTTCAATCGAGGCTCCCGGTGCGTTAAAGCGCAGTGTGGCGCGAGCATGTTCCGTGCGTAAATGGCACCGGTACGCGTTCCCAAAAGTCCACGGTGTGTTCCGACGTCCCAATCAGTGTCATTTGATTATTATTAGTCGAAAGGGGGGTTACTTACTAACACGTTTTCATCACACACTGCATTCCGCGAATAAACAAACTTTGAGGGCCCGTGCTGCACTGGGAAAAAAGTGGAGCCCGGCCCATCGAGGATCTGATTGGTCACCGGGCTATTCAGTCACGCTGCCATTCACCTTCACCTCCTCCCTCCCTCCATCCCTCCCTCCCTCCCTCTCGCTCTCTCTCTCTCTCTCGCTCTCTCTCTCTTTGATTGCGCACAGCAGATCCAAACGCGTTGTGCGCACCGGGATGATCAGTGGTAAAGAGAGCGGAGACAAGTCTGTTCATCGAAAATAATCTGTTCACTAATTTCTTCCCCGCAACATTTTTTTTTAGCGAATGGCTGTGTCACACTCACGTCATGTGGACTCAATCTAACA